>CM060354.1:91761498-92968909 GCA_030545235.1 Helianthus tuberosus
CGCTTGTTGGTACGTTTGAGGTTCATCTTCTACCATATAGGTAAGAAACTCAGGGCCAAAGGATTTTTCAGTCCTTTGTCATTTACTTTTCCTGATTTCAACTTCCTCAGTATTAGATTGTTCTCGAGGTTCATCGTTTTCAACTTCACCTTCGGGAACAATTTCCTCAACCGGTCTAGAAGAACTCGGTTCACTTTTATCTAAGCATGGGAACATATGTTCAAACCATGATGCATCCTTAGATTCCATTATGGTGCCTTTGCATATTCCAGGGTTCTTAGAATCATGCACAAGAAAACGATAAGGACCATAAGGACGGGTGTATCCTATAAATACACAATCCACCGTTTTGGGTCCTATTAGTAGGCGCTTAGGTGGTGTGTGACCACCACCTTAGCTAAACACCCCCACACTTTCAAGGATTTATATGGTGGTTTCTTTCCGGTCCATAATTCGTAAGGCGTTACATCCTTTTTCTTATTGGGTATCATGTTCAACACATAATTTGCCGATAAGATTGCTTCCCCCCACATGTTTTGGTTTACACCAGAACTTAACATCATGGCATTCATTATTTCTTTCAAAGTACGTTTTTTTTCCGTTCCGCTGTGCCATTTGATTGAGGGGAGTAAGGAGCCGTGAGTTCGTGGATGATTCCACTTTTTGCACATACGTCAATAAAAGGTGAAACATATTCACCTCCTCGGTCGCTCCTTACGATTTTGATTTTCCGGTTTAGTTGATTCTCAACTTCGGCTTTGAACAAGATAAACTTGTCAATAGCCTCGTCCTTGCTCTTAAGTAAGTACACATAGCAATACCTAGTACTATCATCAATGAATGTGATGAAGTACTTATTCCCACCACGAGTAGGAATTGCCTTTAGATCATAGACATAAGTGTGGATCATCTCGAGGGGTTTGGTGATTTGTTCCACCTTTTTGAATGACGATTTCGTTTGTTTTGCTTCTACGCAAGTTTCACATTTATTAATTGAGTCGATATCGAATGTTGGTATGCAATCAAGTTTGATTAAACGACGAATACAATTATAATTTACGTGACCTAGTCTACCATGCCAAAGATTAGAAGACTCAATCAAGTAAGTAGAACTAGTAGCGTTTTCTTTCATTGCATTCACGACAATTACATTTAGTTTAAACATTCCATTGAGGGCATAGCCCTTACCAACATACACACCATTTTTGGTCAACACAACCTTGTCCGACTCAATCACCATTTTGAACCCAAATTTGTTCAACTGTCACCCCGACACAAGGTTCTTACAAATTTATGGAACATACAACACGTTTGACAAGGTGAGTTCCTTTCCAGAAGTCATTTTTAGAACCACGTTCCCCTCACCTTTTATTTCGGACGTGGCGGAGTTTCCCATAAAAACCTTTTTGCCATTAGTCACCTCTTTGAAGGTGTTGAAAAGGCTCTTGTTAGAACACACATGACGGGTAGCCCCCGTATCAACCCACCAATCCTTGTTATTTTGCCCGACCAAATTAACTTCGGTCACCAAAATCGAGAGATCCGTGACCATGGCAACCAGGTTGTCGACTTCATCAACCATGTTCACTTGTCGAGCATTTTCCTTCTTGGGAAGCTTGCATTCACTGGCCTTGTGGCCTTGCTTTTAACAATTATAACAAGTTCCTTGGAACTTCTTTTTCCAACTCCTCCCTTAGGACCAAGGTTGGAGTGTCTCCCATGACTTTTCTTTCCACCCTTTCCACTGTTTTTTTCCCTTTGAAGATTGGCCATGTTCAACAAGATTGGCCTTCACTGTTTCAAGACCATCAACCTTTTTTAGGGCCACTTTGTTGTCTTCTTCAATCTGAAGACGAACAACAAGATCTTCAATGGTCATCTCCTTTCGCTTATGCTTGAGATAGTTCTTGAAATCAACCCAACTTGTTGGCAGTTTTTCGATCATTGCAGCAACTTGGAATGTTTCGCTGAGCATCATTCCTTCCACATGATTATCATGAAGGATAACCTACAATTCTTGGACTTGTCTCATGACCATTTTAGAGTCTATCATTTTAAAGTCCAATAACTTAGCAACCACGAATTTCTTAGTGCCCGCATCTTCTGTTTTGTATTTGCGATCCAAAGACTCCCACAATTCTTTGGCAGTCTTTGCTTTGCAATACACATTATACAATGTGTCCACCAAACCATTCAAAATAAAGTTGCGGAACAGGAAATCCGAATGATTCCAAGCATGCATCGCGCTCACAGATTGAGCATCCACATCCCCTTCATCAAAATGGGGTTTGGGTTCAGTCAAGAACCTTGCCAAGTTCAGCGTGGTCAGATAAAAGAACATCTTTTGCTGCCACTGTTTAAAATTCAGACCACTGAATTTCTCTGGTTTCTCAGCATGCGACACTGCATTAGGCAGTGGTGTCACCAGACCGATAGTGACAGCAACAGCGGAAGTCATCACAGCAGTCATGACTACAGAAACAGAGGTAGACTTGGGCTGGGATGTCATTTTGAAAAGAAAACTGTAACATCCTTGCTATTATTTTAAAGATTCTCGTACAGATTACGAAAAACAAACTTGTAACAATGATTACAAGTGCATTTAAATTTTCTATTTAATTAAAACTTTTACAATTTAAAAATAATACAACATAATGCAGTTTATTCGTCGTTTGAAAGTTACGACGACACACCGTGCGGAAGCTTCTTTTTCATGTGTTCGGTTCTTTCTCGCCGTTTGATCTTCATCCGGGTACTCTTGATATCCACCTATGATCAAAACCAACATAAAAGTTAGTTTTGATAACTTAAATATAAGTCTAAACAAGTTCTAAGCAACGAATAATCGAACAAAATATTTATTTCCAACTTTGATGTCTTAAACAACCAAAATACATACGCTAGTGTATTTTAACCCGAAATCTTTAGCTCGGGTTCGTAATAATTTTTTTTTTATAAATTGCGTGACTATTTCGTAGGCTATGTGCATAAACTGTTTTTGACCCGTTTAGGGAATTTAAGCAATTTAGTCTAAAACTTGACATTTTCTTTCGACACTACAAAATTCCATATCTAAATAACTACATATAATCCACCACAACTATTTTGGGGTGGATTTAACATAATGAACCCCTTCTTCCCAAATTTTACCTTTCAACTAGCCGTTTCACGCAAATGACCATTTTTAGGCATTTGAACGATGAAGGTTACGCCTACAACTCTTACATGCATCTAAGGGTTACATAATTTCAATACAAGTCTCTAAACGGACTCTACAACAAAGGCCCTTTGCTAATGTATTTGACCAACATTGTCCTTTTAACTATAAATCTATATATACGCGTACCTGGCTCGAGTCAATATATAGACCCATTTTATACCTTGCTTTAACTAACTGATATTCTATGGCGTCGCAATCTACCAAATTGCTAATTGCTCCTGTTAACATATGACTTGACAACAATCATTAGCCGATATTGTCAAATGGTGTTTTCACCACCATTTGACCCGTTTGGACTGTAAGACCAACATTTGCATAGGTTATTAAAACATGGTTTTCAATTTCTCACTCTCACATTCGACCCATTTCGGATTTTAACTCAAGATCCGTTTTAAGTTAAATTTACATTAGTCGACGCTTGACTATATTTCCATTTTTTTACCCTCTTTCTCATAAACCATGGTTTCTATCATTTATATTTGGTCCAACCCGTATCATTACGCGTCGGAACCCGTATTTCGAATATTAATCTTCTCGTATTCATAACTTATAGAATTTATACGTATTCAACCAAGAAGTGTAAGTTTCACTTACCTTGCATCCGGTTATGTCCTTTTTCCGCGTACACGATCCGTTTGACCCGCTTCTTTTCCCAAGTCCTCATCTATCTTGTCTAGAGTCAAACTATCATCATCACAATTCATAAGACGGTTAGATTAGTCATAATCGTTCACGACTATTCCATCCTACGGGTTTTATGTCGAATTTATCATTCGACCATATCAAAATTATCATTCGATCTAATCATTGGTCGGTTTGACATTTTAAAAGTCAATTGACTTATCAACATATTCAAATGCATATTTGGTTCATTGAACTCACTTAGGAATATTTCATCCGAACTCTTAATTAAATCAAATTTTACACACAACCAAGTAGACCGCGATTTCATTTATGCATTTCATATCACTGAAAATGGGCTGTTTTTGGTGACTTGTTTATCCTGTTTACAAGTCTTCAAAAATTATGATTTTTTTTTGTGGGGTACCTCTCGGAGGGTTAGACCTTGTGTTAAAATTTCAAGATCTAAATCTTTGCCAAAAATTCGTAAAAATTCATTTACTAAGCTGCAATCAGATTCGTCACTTCTGACTGCAGCTTACGGAAAAATTCATTTAAAATTCCTCGTTTATCCGATTGACGAAATTCCAATTGGCGATCCTTTTAATCGCTTAAAAATTTCTACAGTAAGAATTTGAGATCATAACCCAATTCCTAAATTGAGTTATGACATTCGTAATGGGCTGCAAATTCTGCCAGAAAATGCAGCTTGAACCTTCGATACGGAAAAATTCATTAAACGCTCAATTTTCGTCGAAAAAATGCGATTCCAGTGGGGTTTTAAAGATATTTCCTGGAATTACATTTTCGACTCAAGAAACACATGTTTTTGTCACTTTTTCTCAAGGTTACAGCCAATACAAGTCGGCTGTAAATTCTGATCAGAAGCTGTTTGAATTCAGCTTTCAATTTGAACATGTTTATGACATTATAACACTTATTCTTAGCAATCAAAACCCCTAAAAGCATCATATACACGAATTTAGTCAAAACAAAATCTGAATTTACTTGAGCTAAGCATGATTTCAATCTATACTTGTCTAGGGTTTACTCCTAGGCATTCAAATGTTCCTATTTCATCTACATATCACACATGCATCCACAGATTTCGAATTCCCTAAATTCATGAGAATTTCAAGTAGAGAATTTTTATCAAATTTTACATACCTTGTGATCTCCTTGCAATGGGGATCACTAATCTATGCTCGATTTTCGTTTTGGACTTGATTTGATCCTTCAAATTGGAGGTTTTGACATGAACTAGGGTTTTGGGGAGCTTGGGATCGCCCCCTGCTTCTTGATCGATTTCCAGAACAAAACACGCATTGTGTTTTGTTTTTAATAAATTGATTTTATTATAATTAGTTTCCAATTAGACACTTTTAGCCCCTCTAATTTCTTTTAGTTCATATTTAGGTGCTTTTAACTCACTTTTGAGTTAACATAAGTCTTATAACTAATTGGGTTATTTTGTCCTAGTTAGTTTGTCCTTGTTTATTTAAAACTTTATAATTTTAATATAAAGTTTTATATTTTTCTAGTTATAAAGTTTTAACCCACTAGTATGTCACTACAAGACTTCTCTTCTAACTAGGTTATTATTATTCCTAGTTAACTTATTGGATTCCGGGAGTTATAACCCGTCTTATTTAAGTTCCGTTAACTCGGGCCTTTTATCCCTTTTATTCCTTGAAAGTTCTTATCCGCTTTTTAATTAATATTAGGATTTTTTTATTTAAATTCTAATATTTATCGGGTTACTTTTGCCGCTAACGGTACTTTACCCGTCTTTTAGTATTAACGGGGTTTGATTACCAAACCCGTTTTCGGGGTGTTACAAGTCTACCCCCTTAAAGAGGTTTCGTCCCCGAAACCTTATTTACGTATTTCTTTTAATTTAGATTAAACGAACTTAGTTTCGTTTTCAAGACATTCAATCGTTCTTTTCGATCTAACGTTTTCATTTATATTGACGCGTACGTCTTTCATGTGTAAGGTCTCGCGGGCCGTTATTTTTAGCTTATATGCATTATCCTTATTGACCGAGTTGTCACTTGACCACTTAGTCTCATCAATCTGTTAACAAGTTTATTTCGCGCTTGTCTTATATTAACAAGCTCTTTGTATTTGTCATAACATTTTCTTGACTTTGAAAAGTTTTACTGGCTAGACTAATTAGTCGCCATCACTTCATACCCCGTCACCCGGGTATATTATTTTGCCATCTCTGGCCTTATGTGTGTTTAAGATTTTCTAAACCGCCTTATACTACTTATGTTTGTTAAAACATTGCTTTTGACTAAAAACTAAATTTTTTTAGTTTACTTTTTCTCTGTCTTATGTCTTTTCCTCAGGTCTAGGAATTTATGTCTAAGTTTTATTCCTGACCGTTATTATTTTACATGGAGAATTGTAACCAGTTTTCCACGCTTTATCCAAGTGACCCGCAAGTTCTTTTACTTAGCCTCGTAAGCTTTTTCTTTAAATTTTCACCCTTTTAAGGTGAGAACCCCAACAATTTGTTTCTTTCTGTTTGTGACCCGAAGGTCTTTTTGGTCCCATAGACTTTAACACTATTTATAATCTCGTAGGTTATGATGATCCCGTAGATCGTCTTTTATCCATGTCTTTATTCAAATGTGTATATATATATAGCGCCAAAGCATCTTTTATTATGTTTGGAATCGTTTATTTTTCGCTTTTGAACTTTAGTTGGCCTTGACCATAGTCTAAAGCTTCGTTCGTTTACTCTTGGACTAATCTTCCGACTTTATGACTCTTTACGTCATTTACACGTTGGTTTGTTCTACGCTCACCGTTTCCCCGGTTCATAATTATACTTCTTTACGACCCGTTCCCCGGGTTCTTTATTATTTCGCGCTTCCATTATTTGGTTGCGCTTACTTGCACTACCAAGCTTTTATACTTTATTTATCCCGTTTGACTTATTCGTGTGAGATTTAATTACTCAAAATTTAGAATAGTTGAACGTCAAACCTCATTCTTTATTCGACCCGTTCAACTTTAGAATAGTTGAACGTAGTTATCAAAATTTTTGTTTGCAAATTCTCATCGTCTTTTAGTCATGACTCTTAATCCGAGTCCTTTGACTTTCTATTTCGCGTACCCGTCTCTTGGTTTACGCATGCTTTCAAAATCTTACCCATCTATCGGGTATCTTTACCGAAGTTATCATCAAGTAACCATTCTTATATAGTTTTAGACATCATCTTAATTTATTTGATCATCTTAGCGAAATCCATTGCTTTTATTTAGTCAAGTCTTTTATTCATTTATTCTACCCCTTTGACTTGTCTGTGTGAATTTCATCACTTATGACAGTTGAACTTTATCTTTATGCCTTAGCATTCTTATTAGTTGATCTGTATTTTCATTTACTTTAATCCTTGTCCTTTCTCTCGGGCTCTTCATTCTAACGTAATACGCTTCCGTCATCCAACTTGCGTCTACGTTTATTGTCAAACATCTTGCTTATTTGATTTATTTGGGTACCTTTTAAGTTAGTCCCATTCACCCCGCCCTTACTACATCGGATGTAAATGTGTCCGCTACAAGAAGTTCATGGTATCATATGCCACTACTTACTTGGCCAGAGTAAACGACCAACACATGATACACTTGACCTTTTTATAGCTTTCACATCACACCCTATGTAAGTAATGCCTCTATTTATTTCATATCTCTGATTTCATTTAGTAAAAATTTATTTAATTGCAAAACAACAATCATTAGTTTTACTAGTTTTACATTTGAACATATAAAATGTTTTTCATTTCTATCGTACTATTATATAATCACATTTGTTAATGTGATCGCTACTTTTCTCAATAGCATTATATTGAGAGTTTTTTTTTTCCACTTGGATAATTACCCCCCGTCCAAGTTTTCATATGAACTATTTCTATTATAGTTTTGATATTCATTATCGTGAATAACGCATGTTTCTATTAAACTTCTCTTAGAAACATTATCCTGAATAGATACCCTATTCAGGTTTTATCAGATATATGTGTCACACCCCGACCACGTAGAACATACAAAACGTGGCGGAAACGTCGGGGAGTGTTGTAACAGAATTAATCGTTTCAAATCCATGGCAATTGAAGTTTCGTTTTATTGATTAAAAGTGTTACAATGTCTAAACAAACATGGAAATACAACATAATTAACTAGTCTGCATCTTTTATTGTCACTAAAGCCCAAGTCTGCCTATATGTATCTTGATCATCTTATGCAACAGTTCCTGAAAAACACATGTGAAAATAGGTACGTCAGCATAAAAATGCCGGTGAGATACATAGGTTTTGTGAAAATAGGTTTCATGACTTATGTTTGAGAAAATGTTTAGTCATGAACCTTGTTATTTGCTTTGTTTTGTAAATCATTTGAAAATCGATAAGATCAGATGATATGTATAAATAATGTATGGTTAAATGAATAACCATGTAAAATGAGTTTGTATAAGATAAGTTGCTTGTAAAACAATGTATTGTGAAAAGTATGTTATTTGTATAAAATGTTATATGTATCAAACTGAAATGATTCAAATAACGCTACGATATGTAATACCATACAAACACTTATATATAGGAAGTACCAGCGGCGTATCCACCATGTTTGTATCATATTACACACACATCGTTACTTAATCACTTAATCAAACCAAACCACCAAAGTAATGTTCATGTCTAATGTAAATCATGTAATGGATACAAACGGTTCAACAGTTACAAACGGTTCACATGGTTCAACGGTTACAAACGGTTCACATGGTTCAACGGTTACAAACGGTTCACATGGTTCAACGGTTACAAATACAGACGGTTCACATATATCAACGGATCACATAGTCAAATGATTACAACGGTTCAAAATGTAGTATAATGTGTTCATACGCTGGATAAGCACATGCAACAGAAAGGCAATGTAAAACAATGTACTAAGTAATGCACACAATGGGCACACCTAGCATGAAATGAATTGAAATCATGTACTATAATGTACTAACGAACATTGCATGTATATGATGTGAAAACGGAAAGCATGAAAGTAACAAGTAGGCACATGTGTTCCACCCCAAAACAGTTTGGAAAACAGTAAAAGAGGGGTCTATGTACTCACATAAACACCTTGAAAACATTTAAAAGAGGGGGTTCTATGTACTCACATAAACACCTTGAAAACATTTAAAAGAGGGGGTTTTATGTACTCACTTGAGATTGCTCAGTAGTTCTGGAGTGACAACTAAACAAAGCTAGAGATCGCGGATATCAAACGGCACCTAGTATAGGTAACTATGTTAACAAACCGGACCTAGATCGGAAGATTGGGTAGCATTAGGGTTTGTAAACCAAACGAGTGTAGAGACTCGTGTCATTTGGTTTAACAAAGCCTACATACTAAATGAAACTTAACCTGAGTGTCTACGACCCATTACGACCCGTTTAGGTAGCTTATGCTACTTTAACGCGTCGTTCGCGTGAAACGCGTTCGGACCGCCTAACTAGCCCTATGACAAGTGTTATATGCCAAAACATATTACATAATCAGTTATGTGACAAAGGTTTAGGTTACATATGCTTAATTACCAATTATACATGAAAAGGGTATTCTGGTAATTTACCTAAGGCATATAAACTACCTATCATACAACTACTCAAACGATGTGACCATAGGGTATAACCTCGGAAGGTTATTCCCTACCTACTATGGTCACCTAATGTATTTGGTCGGATCCTAATGATCGACCAAGCTGGGTCGGGTTCGAGGTATAAGCGATTCATCAGATCGCTTACCCTACGACCCTAGACAACGTGGTAATCAGTGGGCATAGTCCCAAGGGACTATGACCAACGTGATTACACTCACGTTGCGAAGTTCAAAAGAACTTCGCATTGACCATTACTGGTCAACGCTGAAAGTCAAACAAAGTTTGACTTTCTGACTCGAAAAGCAGTAAAATAAGGAAAAGAACGAAAGAATACTTACGAAGGGTCCCCGAATGCTAATCCCGATCCAAGAACTCAGGTATGAAACAATGGTTTCAACTTAGAGCTCTCAAAATCAGAATTCTAGTGGGTTTTGATGTTGTGTGGGTTGGGTATTTATAGGAATACCCGAACCGTTAGGATTGTTTGTTGAAAATCGTGCCTTAATCATGTCCGTACAAGTGTCGGAATGTTATGGTGCCTAAATTGCCACTAACCATAGGGAATCAACACTTGGCAAGGGATTTGGGAGTGGATAACAACTGTAAACAGCTGTCGATACATCGAATCCGGTCCCGAAAATGCGAAAAATGAGTTTTCTGCATGTTTCTGCCCCAGACTAGGCAGTCGCGTAGCGCGACGGTGAGGGCCTAGGTAGTCGCGCTACGCCACTGACCCCCCAGTTTCAGAAAAGTTTCAAAAGTGGCAGGAATGGTCCCTGCACGTGTTTAAGGCCTTTTTCGATGCGTTTGAACCCCGTTAACCTCATTTCAAGGCTCTAAAATGAAGTTAAAGTATAGGGAACTCAAAACATACTCAAAAATATGCCGGATGATGGTTCGTTTGGTCGTACGAACGCGATGTTCGCTTAATTACGACGGAATGCGCATAAGCGCGAAAAACGAACCAAATGACGCGACGAATGGATTTTTCTTATG
Organism: Helianthus tuberosus; assembly: GCA_030545235.1. Classification (NCBI taxonomy): domain Eukaryota; kingdom Viridiplantae; phylum Streptophyta; class Magnoliopsida; order Asterales; family Asteraceae; genus Helianthus; species Helianthus tuberosus. The sequence goes on from CM060354.1 coordinate 91,772,007, forward strand.
GCGAACACTAAAATATAATGTAGTCATGCTTACATAAATTTTTGGATGTCCAGATGTATTCAGAACGTAAGTTATGCGCGAAAATGCAAACTTGTGCACTTTTTGACACTTTTAGTCCCTAAATGACACAAAAGTTTATTTTAGCACACCGAACCCCTCAAAGCCTATTTCTAAGATATGTAAAGGATATTTATGGTATGTTTAACTTATGGTCATGTTCCGGAATGTCTGTTACAGTTCAAATTGGCATACTTTCGCAGTTTGTCAACTTTAGTCCCTGTGAGCGATTTATCTTTGATTTCACCACACCAAACCTTCCAAAACTTATATCTAAGTTATGTATAGGTTATTTAAGGTATGTTAAGCCTATTTCACTATTCCGGAGTGTTCGTTGCATTAAACTGGTTATATTTACGCATCAGTGCGTGTATAACCTTCCAGAAAGCGATTTAGAGCTTGAAATCGAACATGAGTTGATATGTGCAAAGGATACACATATTTATACAAGTCCAAAGTATGAAATACATTATTTCATTGGTTAGGCATTTGTTTGATGGTTGAAATGACACAGGTGTTACAATATGCAACCATTATCCCCTGCGTGTTTGTTGCATATTACTACTTGTGCAATTAAATTTAAAAGTGTGTACCTGATAATGCTTGCCCTTAATGGGCTTTCCTTGCCTTTGAATTTGTTCGCGATCGTCACGCGATTTAGGTCGTTGATGAGTATGCTCTGCTTGTCATACATCGGACCGTTCCACCGTCATATCCACAATTTGTTCAACTCTCGTCATCTTCAGATGCGAGTATCCTTCAACTAAACAGTTACAAAAGTTAGTAATTTCAACATTAATAAATGTACGTATTGTAATACAAGGCTTTTTACTGCACGTGATTTCGTTAACTATACTAATCATTTTCGTTGGTGTAACGTGTATTACACGATACCCTATGTGTTGTTCACAACACTTTAACCCTACTAAACTATTAACATACATGTACTTACCGGATTTGCGATCAAGCCTCGAACCGAACACACTTAATTCTTTAACCATGAGCTCTGATACCAACTTGTAACATCCTTGCTATTATTTTAAAGGTTCTCGTATAGATTACGAAAAACAAACTTGTAACAATGATTACAAGTGCATTTAAATTTTCTATTTAATTAAAACTTTTACAATTTAAAAATAATACAACATAATGCAGTTTATTCGTCGTTTGAAAGTTACGACGACACACCGTGCGGAAGCTTCTTTTTCAAGTGTTCGGTTCTTTCTCGCCGATTGATCTTCATCCGGGTACTCTTGATTTCCACCAATGATCAAAACCAACATAAAAGTTAGTTTTGATAACTTAAATATAAGTCTAAACAAGTTCTAAGCAACGAATAATCGAACAAAATATTTATTTCCAACTTTGATGTCTTAAACAACCAAAATACATACGCTAGTGTATTTTAACCCGAAATCTTTAGCTCGGGTTGGTAATAATTTTTTTTATAAATTGCGCGGCTAGTTCGTAGGCTATGTGCATAAACTGTTTTTGACCCGTTTAGGGAATTTAAGCAATTTAGTCTAAAACTTGACATTTTCTTTCGACACTACAAAATTCCATATCTAAATAACTACATATAATCCACCACAACTATTTTGTGGTGGATTTAACATAATGAACCCCTTCTTCCCAAATTTTACCCTTCAACTAGCCGTTTCACGCAAATGACCATTTTTAGGCATTTGAACGATGAAGTTTACGCCTACAACTCTTACATGCATCTAAGGGTTACATAATTTCAACACAAGTCTCTAAACGACCTCTAAGGGTCGTTTGCCCGATTAACCCAACAAGGGCGTTTTGGTTAATTTAGTCCCTCCTTTTACAACAAAGGCCCTTTGCTAATGTATTTGACCAACATTGTCCTTTTAACTATAAATCTATATATACGCGTACCTGGCTCGAGTCAATATATAGACCCATTTTATACCTTGCTTTAACTAACTGATATTCTATGGCGTCGCAATCTACCCAATTGCTAATTGCTCCTGTTAACATATGACTTGCCAACAATCATTAGCCGATATTGTCAAATGGTGTTTTCACCACCATTTGACCCGTTTGGACTGTAAGACCAACATTTGCATAGGTTATTAAAACATGGTTTTCAATTTCTCACTCTCACATTTGACCCATTTCGGATTTTAACTCAAGATCCTTTTTAAGTTAAATTTACATTAGTCGACGCTTGACTATATTTCCATTTTTTTTACCCTCTTTCTCATAAACCATGGTTTCTATCATTTATATTTGTTCCGACCCGTATCATTACGCGTCGGAACCCGTATTTCGAATATTAATCTTCTCGTATTCATAACTTATAGAATTTACACGTATTCTACAAAGAAGTGTAAGTTTCACTTACCTTGCATCCGGTTAGGTCCTTTTTGCGCGTACACGATCCGTTTGACCCGCTTCTTTTCCCAAGTCCTCATCTAGCTTGTCTAGAATCAAACTATCATCATCACAATTCGTAAGACGGTTAGATTAGTCATAATCGTTCACGACTATTCCATCCTACGGGTTTTATGTCGAATTTATCATTCGACCATATCAAAATTATCATTCGATCTAATCATTGGTCGGTTTGACTTTTTAAAAGTCAATTGACTTATCAACATATCCAAATGCACATTTGGTTCATTGAACTCACTTAGGAATATTTCATCCGAACTCTTAATTAAATCAAATTTTACACACAACCAAGTAGACCGTGATTTCATTTATGCATTTCATATCACTGAAAATGGGCTGTTTTTGGTGACTTGTTTAACCTGTTTACAAGTCTTCAAAAATTATGATTTTTTTTTGTGGCGTACCTCTCGGAGGGTTAGACCTTGTGTTAAAATTTTAAGATCTAACTCTTTACCAAAAATTCGTAAAAATTCATTTACTAAGCTGCAATCAGATTCGTCACTTCTGACTGCAGCTTACGGAAAAATTCATTTAAAATTCATCGTTTATCCGATTGACGAAATTCCAATTGGCGATTCTTTTAATCGCTTAAAACTTTCTACAGTAATAATTTGAGATCATAACCCAATTCCTAAATTGAGTTATGACATTCGTAATGGGCTGCAAATTATGCCAGAAAACGCAGCTTGAACCTTCGATACGGAAAAATTCATAAAACACTCAATTTTCGTCGAAAAAATGCGATTCCAGTGGGGTTTTAAAGATATTTCCTGGAATTACATTTTAGACTCAAGAAAAACATGTTTTTGTCAAGTTTTGTCCAGGTTACAGCCAATACAAGTCGGCTGTAAATTCTGATCAGAAGCTGTTTGAATTCAGCTTTCAATTTGAACATGTTTATGACATTATAACACTTATTCTTAGCAATCAAAACCCCTAAAAGCATCACATACACGAATTTAGTCAAAACAAAATCTGAATTTACTTGAGCTAAACATGATTTCAATCTATACTTGTCTAGGGTTTACTCCTAGGCATTCAAATGTTCCTATTTCATCTACATATCACACATGCATCCACAGATTTCGAATTCCCTAAATTCATGAGAATTTCAAGTAGAGAATTTTTATCAAATTTTACATACCTTGTGATCTCCTTGCAATGGGGATCACTAATCTATGCTTGATTTTCGTTTTGGACTTGATTTGATCCTTCAAATTGGAGGTTTTGACATGAACTAGGGTTTTGGGGAGCTTGGGATCGCCCCCTGCTTCTTGATCGATTTCCAGAACAAAACACGCATTATGTTTTGTTTTTAATAAATTCATTTTATTATAATTAGTTTCCAATTAGACACTTTTAGCCCCTCTAATTTCTTTTAGTTCATATTTAGGTGCTTTTAACTCACTTTTGAGTTAACATAAGTCTTATAACTAACTGGGTTATTTTGTCCTAGTTAGTTCGTCCTTGTTTATTTAAAACTTTATAATTTTAATATAAAGTTTTATATTTTTCTAGTTATAAAGTTTTAACCCACTAGTATGTCACTACAAGACTTCTCTTCTAACTAGGTTATTATTATTCCTAGTTAACTTATTGGATTCCAGGAGTTATAACCCATCTTATTTAAGTTCCGTTAACTCGGGCCTTTTATCCCCTTTATTCCTTGAAAGTTCTTATCCGCCTTTTAATTAATATTAGGATTTTTTTATTTAAATTCTAATATTTATCGGGTTACTTTTGCCGCTAACGGTACTTTACCCGTCTTTTAGTATTAACGGGGTTTGATTACCAAACCCGTTTTCGGGGTGTTACAAAAACAAATGCAGAAACAATTAGTAAAACGAGTATGTTTAAGTTTGTTAGTAAACTGTATAATAATTGAACACAAACTGGACAGAAAATAATAAAATTGGAGAAACAGTAAACGATTGAACCGAGCTTGTGTTTGACATAATTCCCTTAAAAAGATTCGTCATCTGTTCCCAGGGTACGCCGGTTCGAAGCAGCACCGCGCACTGCCGGACTTGAGCACTTGCCTGAAAAGAAAACCGGAGATTACTGCAATGAGATCGAGAGAGAAGAGATTGTTTTCGGTGTATCTAAACTGAATCATATGGTTCAGTTTTATAGCCATAAAATCATCATTGCAGTAAATTAAAGACCAGAATAATGGTCATTATTGCAATTATTGCATCAGTTTTAAAATTGAAACATAATGATCATTAAAACGAAATCATAACAGTTTAAAAACTGAAAATAGTGATGATCATTAAAAACGAGAATAACAGTTACGAGTCTGTGCAAAAACTGGCCTCATGCGGGCCTAGGTTTTTGGAGCTGCATTCATGTCCACAGGACGTGCGGGCACGCACGAGTTCAACCAAATTCCAGTTCCGAAACTCAATTTTTTGCACCCTCCCTGCGCGCGCGGGTAGGACATGTGGTAAAACATGTCATAAGACTACAATTGCTTGGTCAATCTTTTGCCTTATAAATTGCCTTTTCTTTTGTTCCCACACCATTGTGGGACAAGGTGGTTTTACCACTTGAGACTTTCCATTCACACCAAACTTCCAACAGTTCACATATGCATAGTTAAGTCCATTTTCAAGCATAGAATTAGCGTTTTCGATTCATATTTTCACATAGAACATACCAAACATGGAAATATCACAACATAAACTTTAAGACCTGCTATAATATCATATTATATGCCTAAATTCTATGTTTTTATTCAGATTTATATTGCATGCTTTCATTATACCCAAAATTGCCATTTTTACGCCTTCTTAAGCCTAAAATGACCACATAAGCAATCCAAATCATCTTGATCATATTCCATACTTATCATCTGACCTTTATAGATAAAATAACATGCTTTTATCATCACACTTTCAGTTCCACATAGATCGTCTTATTACCATGGTTATAATCACTTTTTACATCATTTTAAGCGTGATTTGCTAAATTGTAAGCTTCAAAATTCATGATGAACATAAAAATTAGGTATGACCTGATTATTATATTCAAAATACTACCATAATATCACCATATTTTCAGTTCACCATTAATCTCTACATGCATGTCATAATCTTACATTTATCTTGCATTTTTCACATTAATCATGCATCATACACCCTCCTAACTTAGCGTTTTCATCCAAGTTCATCATCACAGATTTTTAGACCATAAAATACTTCAAATATAACTTCAAAATCAGATTACACAAAACCGCTAATATATCATCTTGCATGTCACTTTTAACATCTTTTAAGCATCATTTTCAACCACAAAAGCTACCATACACACACCTTTCAATCATGGATCATACACACCCATTATAATCTTCAAAATTTCTTGTTAATACCCTAGATTTACTGATTTCATTAGTTCATTAAGAAAACCCCTTTGTTTGGTGAACAACTTCACTTTTAAACAAACTATAAAATCTCATAATTTGAGGTTTTAAGAGGTGGATTTTGTGACATCTGTGCCTCCACGGCCGTCAAACAAATATTCAAATCAATGAAATATTGTATTTCATACTTGGGATTTGTATAAATATGTGTATCATTTGCACATATCAATTCATGTTCGATTTCGAGCTCTAAATCACTTTCTAGAAAGTTATACGCGCACTGATGCGTAAAGGTAATCAGTTTAATGCAAAAAACACTCTGGAACAGTAACATGGGCTTAACATACCTTAAATAACCTTTACATAACTTAGAAATAAGTTTTGGAAGGTTTGGTGTGGTGAAATCAAGTTTATTCGCTTACAGGGACTAATTTCGACAAACTGCGAAAGTATGTCGATTCGTACTGTAACGAACATTCCGGAACTTGATCATAAGTTAAATATGCCCTAAATATCCTTTACATGGCTTAAAAATAGGCTTTGAGGTGTTTGGTGCGCAAAAATAAACTTTTTGGTCATTCAGGGACTAAAAGCATCAAAAAGTGTATAAGTTTGCATTTTCGCGCATATCTTACATTCTGAATACATCCGGACATCCAAAAATTTATGTAATCATTAAAATATTTTATTTTAGTGATTGGCATGATAAAAATCCATTCGTCGCGTAATTTGGATCGTTTTTCGCGTCTGTTCGTGTTTCGTCGTAATTAACCGAATAACGTGATGGTACGACCAAACGAACCTACATCCGACATATTTTTTAGCATGTTTCATGTCCACAATGTTTAGGAATCATTTTAGGGCCTTGAAAATGGCTTAACGGGCCTTTAGTGGGTCAAAATGAGGCTTAAACGCATGCAGGGACTGAAACTTCAACATTTGAAATTGTTTGCTGATCTGCAGACTTCAGGCGGGCCGCGTAGACCCTGCCTGTCCCCTTACGCGGGCCATGTAAGCACATCAGATGTGCAAAAAGTGTTTTACAGCCTGTTCCAGCTGTTTCCAAGTGTTGCAAATGGTTTTTCAACATTCTATGGGCCATTTTGGAGTGCCCATGGTATTACAAAACCATGGGTGCATGTGTACGACTGAGATCGAAGCACGTTTTCCAAGAAACGATCCTAACGGTCCTAGAAATCCTATAAATACCCATGCCTTTTCATTGTTGCAACACACAAATCTGATCTATTTGCTCTAAGTTGGGGCTTAGCACCTCATACCTGAGCAAGTTGGATCCAGATTTCCATTCTTGGACCCTTTGTAAGTCCTCTTTCGTTCTTTTATCGCTTTTTGAGCATGAAAGTCAAACAGTGTTTGACTTTTAGCTTTGACCAATCAATGGTCAACACGAAGTTCGTTTGAACTTCGCAACGTGAGTGTAATCACGATGGTTATAGTCCCTAGTGACTATACCTACTGATTACCACGTTGATTAGGTGTAGTGACGAGTCGTAGTTTCGGTCAAAATACGCTTTAACGCGTATTTTGCAACCAAACTACTCTTGGGTATCAAGACCCTTTATCTTGATATCAAACTTGTTTTCAAACCTCGTTAAACATGTTTTAACATGTTTAGCTCGTCACTTTAGGTTTAGTGCTTATATAGGGTTGTAAGGTAAGCGGTCTAAACAACCGCTTAGACTTTCGAACCCGACCCATTTCGTCGATCATTAGATCCGACCAAACACATTAGGTGACCATAGTTGTATAGGGAAATAACCTTCCGAGGTTATACCTTATGGTCACGACGTTTAGTTAGTTGTATGATAGGTAGTTTATATGCTTTAGGAAAATGACCAAAATGCCATTTTTGCGCATAAATTCATTTTAAGCATATGTAACCTAAATTTTGACATCTAAACTGATTAGGCAACAATATTAGACATGTTAAGGCATATATTACTTGTCATAGGACTAGTTAGGTGGTCCGAAAGCGTTTTACGCAAACGACGCGTTAAAGTAGCGTAAGCTACCTAAACGGGTCGTAATGGGTCATAAGCACTTAGGTTAGGTTTCGTTTTAGTATGTAGGCTTTGTTAAACCATATTACATGAGCTCCCATACTCATTTGGTTTACGAAACCTCATCCTATCCGATCCTCCGATTTAGGTCCTGTTTATTAACATAGTTATCTATATTAGGTGCCGTTTGATTTCCGTGACCCATCTAGCTTTGCTTGGTTGTTGTTCAAGACTTATAAGCACCCTCAAGTGAGTACATAGACCCCTCTTTTACTGTTTTTCAAATGTTTTGGGGTGAAACACATGTGCCTACTTGTTACTTTCGTGCTTTTCATGATTTCATAACTCATGCTTGTTATGTTCATTAGTACACTTATAGTACATGATTTCATTATGTTTTTGGCTATGTATGTCCATTTAGTGCATACTTAGTATATTGTTTTACATTACATTTCATGCTATGTATGTCCATTTACTGCATACTTAGTACATTATTTTACATTACATTTCATGCTATGAATGTCCATTTAGTGCATACTTAGTACATTGTTTTACATTGCATTTCTGTTGCATATGTTCTCGTAGCATATGGACACATTATATTACATTTCTACCTTGTATGCTCACTTAGCATACTAGGTACATTATTTTCATAAAACATGCTAACATTTGGTATAACATTTGGTTTGTTTAACGAAACTAATACATTCATTAACATTAGCTACGCCGTTCGTTAGTAGGTAGTGGTACCATAGGAATTGACAACTCCCGTTCCTGAAATCCTAGGTTTGTTTGGATGGATGGAATGACCGAATTCGATACACATAATTTAGATAAACCTTTAACTTCGTTTAAGGGTTTATCGCCGCAGTCTCAAGGCTTGGATGTAGACGTTTAACATTACCGCATAGATGTTTGTATCAGTAAAGCATGCATTATTTTACAAAACATAACTTTTGATTATAATTTATCAAATGCATTGTTTTATACATTTCTTTCTTATAGGGCTGAGTAAATGCTTTTAATCAATAAATGCTTTTATTCACTATACATTACATTTGTTTACACAATAACATTTCAACATTTATTTGAACATTACATTTTGGGTGGTTTGTTTTGGTAAGTGATTTAAGTAACGAGGCGTGTGTAATATGATAAAAGCATGGTGGATACGCTGCTGGTACTTCCTATATATAAGTGTTTTTATGATATTACATATCGTAGCGTTATTTAAACCATTTCAAGTTAGACATAATACATTTTACACTTATATCAAATCTTCATGAAACATTGTTTTACAATCAACACATTTTATACAAACTCATTTTGCTTGTTCATTTGTTTATCTGTGCATCCTTCTTTTATATCATTCGATTTCTTGTCACTATTTATATGATTTATAAAAGAAAACATTTTACAAGGTTCATGACTAACTTTTGTTAAACATCTTCTTTAAACTTATAAGTCATGAATCCTAAATCAATAAAACCTATGTATCTCACAGGCATTTTTATGCTGACGTACCTATTTTCACATGTGTTTCAGGAAATGATGCATAGGATTGATCAAGTTACACTTAGGCGGACTTGGGCCTTAGTGACAATAAAAGATGCAAGACTAGTTAATTATGTTATGTTTCTTTATTTGTTAAGACATTGTAACTTCTTTTAATCAATAAAACAACATTTAAATTTCCATGTGTTATGAAACAATGATTCTGTTACAACACTCCCCGACGTTTCCGCCATGATTTGTTGTTTTACGTGTTCGGGGTGTGACAGATTTACCTTAGATGAACACACTAGGATTTTTAAGAGTAGAAGAGCTTCTTGATGATGATTCCTCCTTGATATGCTTCTATGGATGCTTGGATTCTTCAAGGAATGCTCAAGAACTCTTAAGGGTGTGAAAGTGAAGGTGTATGGAGAGGTTTTGGTGGAAGATGAATTTGAAAGTGATTGTGGTGAAGGAGGTGGTGGTGTGGGCGGTTATAAGGAGAGAGCAGGGAGGAGAGAGAAGTTGTTAGGAAGTGAAAAGAATGATGAGGGAGGTGGAGTGTGGGTTTTGTGCTAATTGTGTATGGATGTGTAAGAGATTGGTAATGATTAGAGAGGATTGCTTGGGTTTTGTATGATTTTTAAGAGGGAGTGGGGCCCATGGCCGAAAATTATAGAGTGGGAGGTGGGTTTTATTTATCTGTTTTATAAAAATAATATTTACACATTTTATAAAAGTCTTGCAACTTTTATAAAAGTTTAGGGCCTAATCTCACTTGATTGAACTTAGTAATAATGGAATAATACTTTCCCACAAATTTCATCATAATTTTACTAATTAGAATAATACCTGATGTTTAGTGGTGTCTGGGTTAGGGGTCTTCAAAACTGTCTGTATCCGAAAATCCAATCCGAAGTATCCAATAACCGAATCCGAAATATCCAAAAATTCGAATATCTGAAATTTTGGATATCCGAATTTTTCGGATTCGGATAGTGATTTCAAATTTTTTGGATATTTCGGATATCTGAAATATCCGAAATTTTAATTTTCAGTTGTTTGGATATTTGAATATCCGAAAATATCCGATGTATCCGAAAATATCTGAAATATCTAAAAATATCCGAAATATCCGAAAACTTATATTCGGATATTCGAAACTATCCGAAATATCCGGTTCCAAATACGAAAAAATAATAAAAAAATAAAAATGAAATAAAAAGTCGGATTTTCGTATATCCGATTCACTATCCGATCGGATATCCAAAATTTCAGATACGGATTCGGATAGTAAAATCTGGTATCCAAAAATTTTGGATATCCGAATTTTTGGATATCCAGTTTTGAACAACCCTAGTCTGGTTTTGCTTAAGAATGTTAAAAGTCTATAACGCAAGCAAATTTCCAGACAATTTAGACAGAAACCACCAATTAAGGCGTATACGCTTTTCTTCTAAATTCCCCCCAATAACTTGTAATTCCACCTTATACTAACATGTCAGGCACATTCATGGGCTTCTAAACACTAACCAGGTCGTCACCAACATTCGTTACGGATATGTCATTACTTTAAAACATGGAAATTCTTTAATTTCACCTTGTGCAAATTCCATTGCACATTTGGGCTTTATAAATTTTAATTGGACTTTAATCACACATAAAGTAAATATTATTGCACCATTTCATAGCAATACGTTTGTAATTATAGTACGGATAGATATCGGAAAACACGGGGTGTCACACAAACAACCCCTAAATCTTTAATAAACAACGATCATGCATCAACATACAAAATTTAGAATATAATCATACGACAAGGACCATTTTAGGGTACAAGTAGGAGTTGTCAAACTGATGTTTAAGGTCTGGTTTGGCCGGTTTAATTATCTTTGAGTTAATTACCATTTATGTCCATGTGATTTGTCCACTTTTGCGTCAAATTTCAAAATTATACCGTTTTCTTCCCTGACATTCTCAAACGTGTCATTTAAGTCCAAAAAACTAACCAAGTTAAAAAAATCTTATAACTTAGTTAGCTCAGGGACGTAAATGGCACGTAAACTCTAGGGACGTAAATGACACTTGATTCCTAGATTTTTTATTTTTTTATTTCTAAACCTTATTATTATTATTAACACTAAACTCCTATTATTTCTTCTTCTTATTATTATTAAATGACACTTAACTTCTAAATTTTTTATTTATTTAAACTTCTTTTTATTATTATTAAATGACACTAAACTCCTAAATTTTTTATTTTATAACAATTCTTTTTATTATGATTATTATTATCATTATCACTATCATCGTTGTCGTTGTCGTTGTCGTTTATAATACACACAATCTCTTTCAATACCCCCTCTCTACATCATCACCACCATGACCCACTACTTGCCACCTTCGTCTTCTTCATCCCCTTCTCTCCCCCTCTCTCTCTCCAGATTTCTTCGTCTCTCTCCCTACAACCCCTCTCTAACACTGCATCATCAATGCATCATAATATCATATATCTTCAACGACCACCCCCATCTTCGTTTGCCACTCCCACCATCACAATAGCCACCATCGAAGACCTGCATAACCTCGAAACCCTTACGATCTATTGGAGTTTGAGCATGGATTCATTTGTTTCGATAATGGTGTTGGTTGTTTAGACGACTATTAGGGCTTTACATGGTAAATACACATGGTCGACCCTAATGTTTTGATGTTTCAAAACATATTGAACAGGCGATGGGTGTTGATTGTTACATATGGTGCTTGTCTGGTGGTGGAGGGTGGTGGTGGCGGTAGCGGTGGCTGTGGTGATAGTGATGTAGAGAGGGGGTGAAAGAAATTGTAGATAATAATAATAATAATAATAATAATAATAATAATAATAATAGAAAGAAGTTTAAACAAATAAAAATATAGGAGTTAAGTGTCATTTAATAATAATAATAATAATAAGTTTAAAAAAACTAAGAGTTAAATGCCATTTAACAACAACAAAAATAATAATATAAAGAAGTTGAAAAAAATAAAAACATCTATGAGTTAAGTGCCATTTACGTCCCTAAAGTTTACGTATCATTTAAGTCCTGGAGCTAAGTGAGTTATGAGTTTTTTTTAACCAAGTAAGTTTTTGGGACTGAAATGACACGTTTCGAGAATGTCAGGGAAGAAAATGGTAGAATTTTAAAATTTTGTCTAAAATGACAAAAGTGATCAAACAACATAGACGTAAATGACATTTAACTCATTATGTTTGTTTTAAAAACAGTGGATGGCAAACAGACCCGAAACTGATGGGACGAGTATTTGTATGGGAGCAGGTACGCAATTAGCTTTTAATTTTCTTTTGCGTAGACGATTATGGTATTAGGTGTCCCAACCCCCGACCCCACCCTGGGCGGGAGTCATGAGCAGATACAAGTGGTACCGGTGTTTATTTAAAAATTATCGTAGCGGAATTTTCATCAGGACCGGGTGTCAGGAAAATATCAGAGTTTTCAAAACACCGTAGTTTTCATTTCATAAACAGTGGGATGAAACCCATATTTACATAAAGGTTTTTCACAGGGATAAACCCTTAAATTACAAAACACATTTTATTCAGGCTACATAGCCACTTATTTAAGCTTGGAGTGCCTCATTGCACTTTTCCTTCTTTTCACAGTAAATCACCTGAAGCGTGTTTTAAAAACATTTTATCAGCAAAAAATACTGGTGAGTTCATTCAATTTGTACAACAAGACACGTTATATTACAGCATTAAGAGTTTTTACATTTATTTATATCTTTCAATTACTCAAATCAGTATTTTCCACCTATAGGTGACAATGGCCATATTACTATTGGCTAACTCTTTGTCCAAAAGCAACACTGGACTAGTAGTGTATACAAAACCCCACATACCGACATTAATTTTAGAATACAAAAACTTAATCACTGTAAATATAAGTAATAACTGGAAAGCATTTACGGTTTGAAAGCATTTGATAAAAGAGAATGACTCACATTACAAATTTAGGGTTTTCAGTAAACGCCTCCTGGTCTAAGTCTCGGGTTCCTAATTAAACACATAATGCAACACGTATTAGTGTATTAACCCAATTCAACTTTTACAATAAATATGAGATCAAAACCTCAACGTAGTTAACAAAGTATAGCCTTTTTCAGGCAGCACTTTGACATCCGTTGATTTGGTTTCGAATCAATCAGACAGGGTATCGTACCAGTGATTAGGGTTAGCACGCTGACTACGATGCAAAGTTTCGAGGGTTAGGGGTATTGGGTATTATGATAGTACTTTGATAGAGAAAGAAAAGAAATAAGCGAGTTTAAATGTCTAATTCCTACTCAATATATAGTTGCATTTCGATCTCGTCATGTCACTGCGACTAGTTTTCTTATTCACCTTCGCGTAACGCGAAGGGGTAGTTTAGGGCATAGGCGGCATGAGTCACCACGTAGGCCTACCGTGTGGCTGTCACGTGGCAGCACGTGTCTCTCCTGCCAAACAGGGAAGCGCCGCACATGCGACCACCCTTTGCAAACCTCATCGCGTAGCGCGACGACAATTAAACCTAGATTTCGTCGTTTATGTCACACCCTGATTTCCACGTGTCACCGGTGGGCCCCGTGGGGGAGTATCGTGACGTGGTTGGCAACGTTATAGTCAAACAACACAATATTTAATAATGCACAGCGGAAGCAATTGAAAATATAATACAACCGAATTTATTATTGTAATATCAAATGTCACAATATTCGGAAGTTTATCCACAGAAGGATCGAACATAAAAATGGAAACAATAGTTCAACAGACTTTTAGGCATCTTAAGCTTGCGAGTCTTCTATTGATGCTAAGGAGAAATGTCCAGCCAATTACGTATAGTACCTGCATTTAGCCTTTTTGGAAAATACGTCAGTTTACACTGGTAAATACAATCAACTGACTCATTTTGGAAAATGGTTTAAGAAAATTGATTTGGATGCACGTGGCACAAAATATCCTTTATAATTTGATTAAAATGCACAGAGGCAAGATTAATCTTTTTAACTTGGGAGAATTATTTTAATATTATAATCTTGTGAACGAATTACATGTTACTTATGCGTTCAGTAGCCCGGATCTAGTCCGGGTTAAAGATCAATAGACACACCACAATATAGAGTTATACACTGACAGGTGTATGCCTACACCCCGTGCTCAGGTCGTGGCCATCTCGTAAGATGATGCCAAGGATATCCGGGACATGGTCATTAACCCCCCAAAGGCTGTAAAGTAAACAAGACTGTTTAAACGAGCCGATCAAATTATTCAACTACCCACTTTAACGGTGGAGATTTGATGCCCGATCAAGCGGTATGCTAAATACCATAACCCAAGCCCGTATAGGGAAAATAAGTTAAAAGTATTTACCCGAGCAATGTATAAATCACAATAAGCAAAATGCACATAGCTTTTACTGGTCCTCCTAATCTGGAACAAAGGTTTTATAATAACCTATTAGAATCCTAACGGGTCTTTAATTAAGCTTAAGCTTAGACCGGCTAGTTTCAAAGATACGGTTCGTACGCACGATTAAGCGAAGAACGGATAGAATGTGATTTAGACCCGACAAGTTTGAAGACTTGTTTAATATGGGTTTATTATTCGCATTCTGTATTTTGAGATAAAACCGTTAAGGTTTGACCCGTTTCGGCTAATTTATGTAAACTTGTTACATAAACCGAACCGTACGCGTAATAAGCGTGACGGGTATTCATGAGAGCTATAGAAAGGTTTCCTAAGTTAATTATGCCTCAAATATGTTGTGACATCAGTAAGATGTCTTTCATTATGCCCGAAACGTGTTTAAACACAAACTAGGCCCCGTAGGGGTAGTTTGGTCATTTAAAAGTTTATAAAAGAGTTTAAGTAACAAGCTGAGTTACAGGTCTGATGTAATTAGAAAATATACTCAATTTACTAAGTTATATCAGTAGGTTAAAGCATATATGTGAAACTTATCATTTTTAACCAAACTATGCCCCGTAGGGGTATTTTGGTAATTTCACATAAGCCGAAAAGCTCAAAACTGAAGTCTGAGTTTATCAACCTTTGCTTACTGTTAAAATATTATAATTTTCCTCATATATCAGTAGGTATCAACCCGGGTATGTCCAATATAATTTTAATACATACTTTGCGCTAAAAACGCTTAATAAGGCGATTAAAGGCCATTTCCGGGTTCGATACTTAAATCTGATATTTTTATATTTCCAAAAGGTTTAAAATAATTTATTTATCATATTTGATCAATAGAAAAAGGTTTGGAGTCGTTTAGATAGGTAAAACTCATTTTATGGCTCGTAAGGGCAAAACCGACAATTACCGGATTAAGCCTACGACTATGAGTTATGATCAGCCAAAAATTAATTAAAAATCTTTAAAATTCCCAAAATAATATATTACATCAGTGGGTAATAAGTTTGATGTCAAAAAGTAGGCTTAACTAGGCTATACGCTAATTATGCCGTTTAATTAACATAAAGCCTTAAATTTGCGATATTGAGCATAACTCTTAATCTACAAGTCAAACTGATGTCAAACTTTGTATACAAGTTTATATATCAGTATTTAAGGTTTCTACACTTTTACATTTTCATAAATCATGTTTTAAGGTAATAAGGGCATAACGGTCAACATATGAGCAATTAACGGAAACATGCATATTAATTGGATAACTAATGAACCAAGGTGTATAATCACAGAGGGTTGTTCTAACATGTAACCTAGTCCAATTAAAGCTCCGAGGCATTTCTAAAACATGCCTTAACGGGTCAGAACTGAAAGTCAAAGTGAAAGTCAAACTATGCGACTTTCGGTTCCGAACCGGGTCTAAACAGGAAATTGTCGGGTTGAACATGTTTAGACATGTTCTTACACTTATTACTAAGTTATAACAATGATTAAACAGGTTGTATATGGTCTATTATGTTAATTATGCATAAATGACATTTTAAGCTTCCTGTTGACTTTTTCTAAACTAGTTTGACCCGACTTTTGACCTGGTTAGAGTGGTGATCAGGGGAAACCCTTTTGAGGTTTTATTACCCACATAAATACCAAGCTATAACTACTTTTAATTCGAGATATGACTGAGCCATTGTTGACTAATCTCGAAGTCAAACCGTAATTACGACGGTTTGACTTTTAGCTAATTAACCAAGCTAAACTCAAATAAAGAAGGACTAGCAGACTTACAAGAGTCCTATGCACGAGATATGATCACTTGAGGCTGCTTGATAGCTCCAGAAATGATCCAAAAATGCAGATGAAGTGTGAAGAATGATTGTTGCAACTAATGGCCTTATATAGTGGGTTTAGGCACCACAATTACTTGACACATAGCTCTATGATCGACCACAACCATCCAACATGTGTCTCTAGTGCCCTAGTACAGTTTAGGGGCCGCCCATAATGCAAAAATATCGTTTAAAGTCAGTTTGTGCGCGAAAAACGGCTTCTGTCCAACTTTTCTGATACTGGGCGCCTGAGGCGGCCCGCCTCAGGTTTTGTTATTGGCCAAGCGGGCCGCGTGGCCCTTCTGATCAGCCCAACACGTTTTTGAGTCTTGGCATCACATCTCTTGGCCTTTCGAAAGGTCAAACAAGCTTTTATTTGCAATTTGAACCCTCTATATTGTCACATAAGGGCCTCTAGACATATACCCACTTTGCCAAGTCCCCGAACACTTCCGGTCAACCCGAAAAGCCTTAACTTTCAATGTTTGCACTTTAACCCCTCGCACACGAATTTGGTCATAACTTTCTCATACAATAACGGAACTTTATGAAATTTTAATCGTGCATTCTAGTGAGCATAATTAACATTTACAAAGCTTCGGGTTTGTCAAAAGGTCACTCAGAGGTATATCTTTAAACATGTTGACACATTTAACCCCTGTAGTTTGTAATTACTCACTTTTTGCTTCGTATGATCCATGATTTATTCGTTTGAGGTTATAAACATCATGTAGGGTTATTATGAAGTATATTTATTCACTGTTGACACTTAGAACCCATATAATCACATACTTTTCATGTTTGCCAACTTTAGTCCTTTTATAACATTCTTTCACACGTTCAAACTTTATGACACGTGTCGACACATTATAGGACGTGAATTTTCGAGGTGTTATAGTTTATCATTCTAGTTCTCGTCGTACGCGTTCGGGGTCTTAATTACAATTTGTTATAAGGCCTTTTGAGGGTTGTTATATTCTCCCTACCATGTTTTAAATCTCATCCTCGAGATTTTACTAGAATAAGTAGGGGTGCTTTCGCTTCATTTCCGATTCTAGTTCCCATGTGTATTTTGGTCCTTTTTTCGAATCCCATTTCACTTTGAACAGAATTAACCGTTTATGTTTAAGGTTCTTGACCTTCTTGTCTTCCATTTTTAGAGGTTTCTCAACAAATTTTTATTTTTTACTTACCTATATATCTTGATGAGGTACCATCAAAGATTTATCACCTAAACACTTTCTTAGGTTACATACATGAAATACATTATGTATGTCAGCCATTTCTTCGGGTAACTGTAATTGTTAAGCTACTGGTCCAATTCGCTTGATAATCTTAAATGGTCCAACATATCTTGGGCTTAACTTTACTTTCTTACCAACTCATTTCCAAGGAGAAACTTTTAACAGTACCTTGTCTCCAACTTGAAATTCTAATTGCTTACGTCGATTATTTGCATAATTCTTTTGACGATCTCATGTTGTCTTTAACCTTTCCTTAACTTGAATTATCTTGTTAGTTGTTTCTTGTACAATCTCAGGACCTGATAATGGTTTTTCTCCTATTTCTGCCCAATATACTAGAGTTCGGCATTTTCGTCCATAAAGTGCTTCAAATAGGGCAGCATTAATGCTTGTATAATAACTATTGTTATTGGAGAATTCTATTAATGGCAAGTGGTCGTCCCAACTTCCTCCAAAATCTATTACACATGCCCTTAGCATGTCTTCCAATGTTTAGATTGTCCTTTCACTCTGTCCATCTGTTTGAGGGAGATAAGTTGTACTTACACTTAGTCGTTGTTGGTGCATGCGTCTGTCGACTTCGTCTTGTATCGAGTCTTGTATTAGAATTGTTAGATCAGGGCGCGTTGTACGAGGAAAATAGGAGATTTTGGGTGTGTTTATGCTAATTTCGCTTGAAAGTGTCATGTGACATTTTAAACGAAATTAACATAGTTAATTTCGTTTGAAGAGGTACATGACACCTTCAAACGAAATTACCCTCACTATAAATACTCCTCATACGAGATCATTTGTAACAGTTCTCATTCCGGTACCGAAGTGTTGCCGACGCATCGTTTGATCTGTAAAGTGATTATAATCAATAAACAAGACAATTAATTGTGAATCAAGCTGTTTCTAAGTCTATACGTTTGTTTCCGCCTTTCGTATAGATAAGAACTCTTCTGAATGACTCATTTGGGTCACGATTTGATCCTACAAGTGGTATCAGAGCACAGGAGGAAGAGTTCTTGCCAAATTCAGCTTAAAAATCTGTTTTCTACACCTTCTTTCACAAAATTGGAAAATTTCACTGTTAAAATGGTCTGATTTTCACATATAACATACATAATAGTGTTTTAACCAATCCTTGAGAGTTTTGGACCTTAAACATTTAATTCTGTTTGAAACAGATCGAATTTTGATGATGTCAGTAGCCTTTCAAACGAAATCAGAGGATTAATTTCGCTTAAATCTGACATATTCCGTTTGAGATTCAGTATTTCATTTGAAAAATCAAGATTATTTCGTTTGAAATTGGTTATATCGTTTGAAGAGTTTCAAACGAAATCAGGTGATTTCGTTTGAGTAGGGTAATTTCGTTTGAACGAGTGTTGTTTGAAACAATATTAGGTGTTTTCAGTTCAAGAGGTATTCAGTTTGAAAGAGAGCTTGTTCAAACGAAATTAGATGACTTAGTGTGAAAGGTGTGATTTCGTTTGAGACATTCCAAGCGAGATTAGAGATTCTGTATACATCGGCCCAATCATATTTGTTTAACATTTGAAATTGTTGGGTACTTTTAATTGAGGGAATCAAAGTTCACGTGAACACTTTTGATCGGTCCAATCAGTTGTCTGATGTGCATGTGAAAATGTCCATTGTTATCAGCCCAATCTTGTTAGTTTGACTATTGATATTTGAGGCCCAATCACAATATATGATCAAGTCTTAAAGTGCGGCCCAACAGGAGTGAATTGAGTTTTCCAAGTTGTCGGTCCAATTGAGTTTTAAAGCATCAGTCTGTTAATTCAAATGGTCATTTAAAGCTATTAAGCTCAAGATACTCACAGTTTGCATCCAAATTGAATTCATCTTTTTATTGGTTCATTCACTCAGTGATTTCACTTGAACAACATTAAAACGAGTCCGCGAAACTTCGACACGAGTCCTAGATCGATTCAACCGTCACACATGTTCACATATTCTATTCGTTTAAACTGATCATTTGTTTTTGTATCTCCAGGTGATTACAGATATTTCACGAGGAGAACCAGTTCGCATCAAATCAGTTCGTTTCAAACTCAGCTTGCTTGAAATATCAGTTATTGTGAACAATTTTCCGAAACATGGAAGAGGCATTGTTGAAGAAGTCATTTGACATGTTTGTAGCTTTTGACCATGAAACAACAAAGATGACCATTGATAGATATTGTCATTTAGTCTTGGAAATGGGAAGATTGGACATTAAGAAAGATGATGATGAATGGGTTGATAAACTTGCTGATGCATTACCACAGAAAAAATGGGGAACTTATCTGTTGATTGTAAAACATATGAGAAAAACTGAAAATATGAATCAGGCACAATTTATTCAGAAAATTGAAGAACATGAGTTGGAAGCAAAAGTAAAAACTGAGAAAGCAGAAGTTGAAGAAAGTTCAACAAAGGAAACTGAGGGACAGAAAGCTGAAATAGAATCTGAAGAACCAGTGGTTGAAAAGATTGTAGAGAAAATTGTTGAAGTAGAAAAGATCGTAGAAGTTGAAAAACTCGTTGAAGTTGAGAAGATTGTCGAGGACAATAAACGTTGTCAAAAATGTTCAGAATCTTGCAAAAACTGTGATGAGAAGGATAAGAAGATTGCTGAATTAGAAAAGATAAAAGAAAATTTGTTGTCTGATGTGAAGTATGTGAAAGAATCGTATGATGTTCTGAACAGAACGGTGGATAGTTTGAAAAAGACAAATTTCGAAGTTGAAACTGCTCAGATGAAGATGAATGCAACATTAATGACAAAGTAGAGCGTCATCAATGAGTATATTGAAGACTGTGCTAAGCTGAAGCAGGAGTTGGAACTTGAAAAGATTGAGAGTGAAAGGATTAAACGATTACAATTGAGTTATACTACTTGTGATTATTTGATTGATCGTGTTTATCCTACTGTTGCAGGTCTTGAAGCATTCATGGAGAAAAAGACTGAAGATACTGATACTGGTAAGAAACCAAGTGTCAAGTATAACAGATGTCCGCCCCCCGATCCATCTAAGTTATTCTCCCAGGAATCCTAATGAGGAGCGTTTAAAAAAGGCAGTCAACATCAAGTTAAAGTCTGAAATCATTGATGAATTACCAGAAAATATTGATGTCACATTCACAGCGTCTGACACTGATCATGAGTCTGAGTTATTAAAGAAAGTGGTCGATCAGGTGTTAAATATGGATGAAGAGTCAAAACCGGAGTCTAAATCTGAAAGTTCGAGTTCGTCAGAAAAGAGTCCGAGTTCACCGGTTAAAAGGGTCTACAATAAAGAATTCTTGTTATCAAAATCTAATTTGAATGATGGATCAATCAAAATGGCTTATACTTTGAAAGATTCAGACAAATTATATTCTGATGAAGAATTTCCAATAAGAAGTGTCAAAACTGAGATGATTAAACAGGTTTTCAAATTAACAGAAATTAACATGTCTGAAATAAAAGATTTAAATCTTCATGAAAAACCTAAAAAGTACACTTCAAAAGTTCAACAGAGATTGAACAAGAAAAAGGGTTATTGTTATGGTTCTGGTTATCGAAAGAAACCAAACCACAACGGTAATTTCAAAAAGCAAGGTCTTGGTTTTAATTCTTCAGAAAATTATAAAAATAAGAAAAGTTATAAACCAAAAACAACATTTGTTGCAGGAGGAAGTTCTGAAGATGAGCAGAAGAAACCATTCTGGAAACAGTCAAACCAAGAGTTTCTTGCTGAGGTAAAGAGGAATGTGAAGAAGTTTGCTCAAAGAGTTGACAGAAGAACTTGCTTTAAGTGCCATAAAGTTGGACACATTGCTTGGACCTACCAAGAATCCACTTATTCAAAACAGGGAGTGTTTTCTAGCTCTGAGATGAGAAGAAAATGTGTTGATAAATCGACTGTGAAAGTTCGTGAAACTTCAAAACGGTTTTACAAAAGACAAGTTGATTTGAACAAACAAAAATGGGTTGTAAAATCTGAAATTAGTTCTGACAATGAATCTGATTCCATAAAATCAGAGGAGTCATGTGTTGACAAAAAGGTTTATATTTCCGTTCCAGAGGTGGACGATGAAAACTTTCCCAAGTTGTCAAAGGAAAATTTGAAGTTGAAAGTAGGGAAAACTGAGATTTCAGGTCAATTCTTTGCTGGTAACAAAGAATTTGATGCTGAAAAGGCGTTTAATGGCAAAGTTAAACATATTTTCGGGAAGATGGTTGATGGGAAGGTTAAAAGTGCAAAAGATTTTTATAAATCAAAATGTTGGTGGGATAGGTGTGTACCAACATCACCCAAGGTTGGTCAGGCTTGGGTGACAGCATTTTCACCATAAATTCCTGACTTGCCGGAGCTCCCAGGTTGGTAAGAGTGGAGCAGGAATCGGCATCATTCTTGAAATGTTTGTTTGGTAAATCCACAGGTGATATCTTTATATTGATATATTTTGATTTACAAATGGGATGATTGGTGAGTGAACCTGCAAGTGGTTGAAGAAGGTTTTCATCTTCAAATGGTTAATCAAGGTCATTAAGTTGAACTTGATTGGACCATACTTACAAGTGGTATTTTGGAGAACAAAATGATGAGTTTATCCCCTAACCTACAAGTGGTTTGAAAATCAACAAAACTAATTTTCCTGAAAACCCATTTGATTAAAACAAACTTAAGTGTTTTGAAATCACAATGGGAAAATAGTTTGTTGTGAGGGGGAGTTCTGATTGTTTATGCCAAGTGGATGGCGATCTGAAGTGATTAGATATCAGTTGTCAATTTACTTGTACAGTTTGATTTTCAAATTTCCTTAAAATGTGTTTGCATTTTAGGGGGAGTAAAAATTTCAGAAAATCCAAAACCATTTGAAAATTTGAAAAAGACAAAAACATGATACAATCAAAAATGAGTTTTGTTGTATAAAAGAGGAAATGATAGTACATTATTGGATGATCATGGCATGCTATAGAAATGGAAAGTTAAATGTGATAAACGGTCTTACTGATGATGTGTCAGTAGGTTTTTGCACATTTAGTAGATTGTGACGAGATATAAACCTAAATTCAAACTTGCTTAATTCGTGGGTAACATCTCTCGGATATATGGGTAACCCCCGAAATCTTGTTTGAAGGACCCCTCTTTCTGAGATACTAGGTCTTTATACTCAGTGATATCTGGGGTATTATCCCGGGACATCTGATTTTGCGGAAGCAATGGCCTAGTCCCCGGAGAATACTTTACGCTTGCTTGAAATAAAAGCCCGCCCTCAGCATAAAAAATGATGAAACATTGAAAAAATATGTAAATCATGTGCTGTTGCAAAAAAAAGATCCTCTAAAGGGGACCCACCAAAAGTCAAGCAGTCATCTCTCTGCTGAACGGAAGTTCTGACCTGAGCTCTCACGGTCTCGCAATTAACCCCTTACAGATATCATCTAGGTATACTCACCTGTAAGACTGAATATTGGGATCTGGATACGGGAGTATATTATGAGGTGGGACACGCGAATAAGTTTAAGTCTCTAAAACATTAATCTCGTATCTCGAAACAGTTGAACTTTGTGTGAGAATTTAAGTGGATCAGTATACTGACAATCTAAGTGAATCGTTTAGAACTTAAAATGTTTAAAGCTTAATGGTGATTTGTCTCAAAAACTGATATGATCCTCTTACACAAACTCACAAAAATATTGTATGTAAATATTTCTTTACTGCATTTCATTTATGTTATTTCACAAAATTCAAAAAGATTTTAGACGACTGATGTTGAAAAGCTGATTTTCAAAATTCCGAGCGTTAAACATGGCGAACAGGTTTGGGAGTGTGTGTGGTGCTGAAAAATGATATTCATACAAGTGGTTCATCAGAAAGTATAATTGATAAATCATTATTAGTCAATACTTGAAATAGATGTGTTTAGGTTGTATCTATAAGTGGCTAGCAGGGTTTCTAGATTTGTTATATCTTATCTTTTATGAAACTTATGTTTTGGGTAGAGAATTTGCAGGTGAGCCAGGTTGCGATTCCTGAACCTGTAAATACCTGAGGAAGATGTGAGCCAGACTACGATCCCAGAACAAGTTGAGGGGGAATCTGAATGACAAAGAGTCAGGTTTTGATCCTGAGATTGCTGATGCTGATGAACTTAAGGAATTAAGAGAGCTGAAGAAATTGGAAAGAGGCAAGAGCCAGGCCAAGATCCTGGAAGCCCGAAGACTGATAAAGACAGAAGATGTTGAAGACTCGACACTTAAGACTCGTCAACATTCGAGGGGGAGTCTATTGGTGCATGCGTCTGTCGACTTCGTCTTGTATCGAGTCTTGTATTAGAATTGTTAGATCAGGGCGCGTTGTACGAGGAAAATAGGAGATTTTGGGTGTGTTTATGCTAATTTCGCTTGAAAGTGTCATGTGACATTTCAAACGAAATTAACATAGTTAATTTCATTTGAAGAGGTACATGACACCTTCAAACGAAATTACCCTCACTATAAATACTCCTCATACGAGATCATTTGTAACAGTTCTCATTCCGGTACCGAAGTGCTGCCGACGCATCGTTTGATCTGTAAAGTGATTATAATCAATAAACAAGACGATTAATTGTGAATCAAGCTGTTTCTAAGTCTATACGTTTGTTTCCGCCTTTCGTATAGATAAGAACTCTTCTAAACGACTCATTTGGGTCACGATTCGATCCTACAGTCGTGTTTCCATAGCTTTTTGAAACTTTTCCAAAAATGAGAAGTAAAACGACTATCTCTGTTAAACACAATGGATAACAAAATTCCATGTAATGAGACTACTTCAGCTATATATATCTTAGCTAATCTTTCCATACTAAAGGTTTCCTTCATGGATAGAAAATGAGCTGATTTGGTTAGTCGATCCACAATTACCCAGATGGTGTCGTTACCTTTCCTTGTTTTGGGTAATTTGGTAACAAAATCCATTGTTATCAGTTCCCATTTCTATACTGGCATTTCTAATTGTTGAAGCAAACCTGAAGGTTTCTGATGTTCAACTTTAACTTGCGAATAAGTTAAACACTTAGAGACGTAACTAGTTATATCCTTTTTCATTCCTATCCACCAAAAATTCTTTCTCAAATCTTGATACATCTTGTCACTACAATGATGCATCGTATACTTAGACTTATGAGCTTCTTTTAAAATTATATTTCATAGGTTTCCTTGGATAGGTACCCAAATCTTTTTTTTCTAGAATCTTCAAATTCCATTTGTTCCTTTTTCTAGTTCTTTCATTATTCCTTTTAATCCTTCAGCATCATCCTTGATTGCCGTTTCCTGGGTAATTCTTAATTGTTCAATTAACTACTTGTAGATTTAATCTGAGAGCACGTATTCGTTTTAGCTTCTCATGATACTTACGACTTAAAGCATCAGCTACTACATTAGCTTTACCTTCGTGATATTGGATATCACAATCGTAATCACTTAGAATTTCCATCCATCATCTTTGTTTCATGTTCAACTCTTTTTTCCCAAAAATATATCTTAAGCTTTTATGATCTGTAAAAATGGTAAACTTACTACCATACAAATAATGTCTCCAACCTTTTAGGGCAAAAATTATTGCTCCTAGTTCTATATCATGAGTTGTATAATTTTCTTCATGCTAATCACCTTCTCACGTTGCATCAAAACACATCCTAATCCTAATTTAGAAGCATCATAAAACACTACAAAATCCTCAGTTCATTTTGGTAATGCAAGTATCGGTGCATTCGTTAACCTTTGCTTCAAGGTTGTAAAAGCTTCTTCCTGCTTGGGTCCCCATTCAATCTTAACCGACTTACATGTTAACTTGGTTAACGGAACGGCTATCCGTGAAAATCTTGAATAAAGTGTCGGTAGTATCCTGTTAGTCCTAGGAATCTTCTGACTTCCGTAGGTGACTTAGGGACTTTCCATTTGGTAATTGCCTCGATCTTTATGGGATCCACATGAATTCCTTCATGATTGATCAAATGTCCTAAAAATTGCACTTCTTGTAACTAGAATTCACACTTAGAGAATTTAGCCTAAAGCTTCTCTTTCCTCAACAGTGTTTAAAGTACATGTAGATTCTCAGCATGTTCTTCTTCTCTCTTGGAATAAATAAGTATATCGTCTATAAAAACGATTACAAATTTATCAAGGTACGGTTTATGTACCTATTCATCATATCCATAAATGCAGCTGGAGCATTTGTTAGGCCAAATGGCATGACTGTAAACTTGTAGTGACCATACCTAGTTCTGAAAGAAGTTTTAGGAATATCCTCTTCCTGTATTTACAATTGATAGTATCCTGAGTGTCACACCCCCAAAATCCACTCGCGGAGTATCACCGCTTGGAGGCGTGACTGACCAGGATCAAGCCACCAATCATATGGAACATAACAAGTAACAAGTAGAATCGTATGATGTTCTGAACAGAATGGTGGATAGTTTGAAAAAGAAAAATTTCGAAGTTGAAACTGCTCAGATGAAGATGAATGCAACATTAATGACAAAGCAGAGCGTCATCAATGAGTATATTGAAGACTGTGCTAAGCTGAAGCAGGAGTTGGAACTTGAAAAGATTGAGAGTGAAAGGATTAAACGATTACTGTTGAGTTATACTACTTGTGATTATTTGATTCATCGTGTTTATCCTACTGTTGCAGGTCTTGAAGCATTCATGGAGAAAAAGACTGAAGATACTGATACTAGTAAGAAACCAAGTGTCAAGTATAACAGATGTCCGCCCCCGATCCATGAAAGTTATTTTCCCAGGAATCCTAACGAGGAGCGTTTAAAAAAGGCAGTCAACATCAAGTTAAAGTCTGAAATCATTGATGAATTACCAGAAAATATTGATGTCACATTCACAGCGTCTGACACTGATCATGAGTCTGAGTTATTAAAGAAAGTGGTCGATCAGGTGTTAGATATGGATGAAGAGTCAAAACCGGAGTCTAAATCTGAAAGTTCGAGTTCGTCAGAAAAGAGTCCGAGTTCACCGGTTAAAAGGGTCTACAATAAAGAATTCTTGTTATCAAAATCTAATTTGAATGATGGATCAATCAAAATGGCTTATACTTTGAAAGATTCAGACAAATTATATTCTGATGAAGAATTTCCAATAAGAAGTGTCAAAACTGAGATGATTAAACAGGTTTTCAAATTAACAGAAATTAACATTTCTGAAATAAAAAATTTAAATCTTCATGAAAAACCTAAAAAGTACACTTCAAAAGTTCAACAGAGATTGAACAAGAAAAAAGGTTACTGTTACGGTTCTGGTTATCGAAAGAAACCAAACCGCAACGGTAATTTCAAAAAGCAAGGTCTTGGTTTTAATTCTTCAGAAAATTATAAAAATGAGAAAAGTTATAAACCAAAAACAACATTTGTTGCAGGAGGAAGTTCTGAAGATGAGCAGAAGAAACCATTCTGGAAACAGTCAAACCAAGAGTTTCTTGCTGAGGTAAAGAGGAATGTGAAGAAGTTTGCTCAATGTGTTGACAGAAGAACTTGCTTTAAGTGCCATAAAGTTGGACACATTGCTTGGACCTGCCAAGAATCCACTTATTCAAAACAGGGAGTGTTTTCTAGCTCTGAGATGAGAAGAAAATGTGTTGATAAATCGACTGTGAAAGTTGGTGAAACTTCAAAACGGTTTTACAAAACACAAGTTGATTTGAACAAACAAAAATGGGTTATAAAATCTGAAATTAGTTCTGACAATGAATCTGATTCCATAAAATCAGAGGAGTCATGTGTTGAGAAAAAGGTTGATAATTTCATTCTAGAGGTGAACGATGAAAACTTTCCCAAGTTGTCAAAGGAAAATTTGAAGTTGAAAGTAGGGAAAACTGAGATTTCAGGTCAATTCTTTGCTGGTAAAAGAATTTGATGCTGAAAAGGCGTTTAATGGAAAAGTTAAACATATTTTCGGGAAGATGGTTGATGGGAAGGTTAAAAGTGCAAAAGATTTTTATAAATCAAAATGTTGGTGGGATAGGTGTGTACCAACATCACCCAAGGCTGGTCAGGCTTGGGTGACAGCATTTTCACCATAAATTCCTGACTTGCCGGAGCTCCCAGGTTGGTAAGAGTGGAGCAGGAATCGGCATCATTCTTGAAATGTTTGTTTGGTAAATCTACAGGTGATATCTTTATATTGTTATATTTTGATTTACAAATGGGATGATTGGTGAGTGAACCTGCAAGTGGTTGAAGAAGGTTTTCATCTTCAAATGGTTAATCAAGGTCATTAAGTTGAACTTGATTGGACCATACTTACAAGTGGTATTTTGGAGAACAAAATGATGAGTTTATCCCCTAACCTACAAGTGGTTTGAAAATCAACAAACTAATTTTCCTGAAAAACCATTTGATTATAACAAACTTAAGTGTTTTGAAATCACAATGGGAAAATAGTTTGTTGTGAGGGGGAGTTCTGATTGTTTATGCCAAGTGGATGGTGATCTGAAGTGATTAGATATCAGTTGTCAATTTACTTGTACAGTTTAATTTTCAAATTTCCTTAAAATGTGTTTGCATTTTAGGGGGAGTAAAAATTTCAGAAAATCATTTGAAATTTTGAAAAAGAAAAAAACATGATAAAATCAAAAATGAGTTTTGTTGTATAAAAGAGAAAATGGTAGTACATTAGTGGATGATCACGGCATGCTATAGAAATGGAAAGTTAAATGTGATAAACGGTCTTACTGATGATGTGTCAGTAGGTTTTTGCACATTTAGTAGATTGTGACGAGATATAAACCTAAATTTAAACTTGCTTAATTCGTGGGTAACATCTCTCGGATATATGGGTAACCCCCGAAATCTTGTTTGAAGGACCCCTCTTTCTGAGATACTAGGTCTTTATACTCAGTGATATCTGGGGTATTATCCCGGGACTTCTGATTTTGCGGAAGCAATGGCCTAGTCCCCGGAGAATACTTTACGCTTGCTTGAAATAAAAGCCCGCCCTCAGCATAAAAAATGATGAAACATTGAAAAAATATGTAAATCATGTGCTGTTGTAAAAAAAAGATCCTCTAAAGGGGACCCACCAAAAGTCAAGTCATCATCTCTCTGCTGAACGGAAGTTCTGACCTGAGCTCTCACGGTCTCGCAATTAACCCCTTACAGATATCATCTAGGTATACTCACCTGTAAGACTGAATATTGGGATCTGGATACGGGAGTATATTATGAGGTGGGACACGCGAATAAGTTTAAGTCTCTAAAACATTAATCTCGTATGTCGAAACAGTTGAACTTTGTGTGAGAATTTAAGTGGATCAGTATACTGACAATCTAAGTGAATCGTTTAGAACTTAAAATTTTTAAAGCTTAATGGTGTTGGTGATTTGTCTCAAAAACTGATATGATCCTCTTACAAAAACTCACAAAAATATTGTATGTATATATTTCTTTACTGCATTTCATTTCTGTTATTTCACAAAATTCAAAAAGATTTTAGACGACTGATGTTGAAAACCTGATTTTCAAAGTTCTGAGCGTTAAACATGGCGAACAGGTTTGGGAGTGTGTGTGGTGCTGAAAAATGATATTCATACAAGTGGTTCATTAGAAAGTATAATTGATAAATCATTATTGGTCAATACTTGAAATAGATGTGTTTAGGTTGTGTCTATAAGTGGCTAGCAGGGTTTCTAGATTTGTTATATCTTATCTTTTATGAAACTTATGTTTTGGGTAGAGAATTTGCAGGTGAGCCAGGTTGCGATTCCTGAACCTGTAAATACCTGAGGAAGATGTGAGCCAGACTACGATCCCAGAACAAGTTGAGGGGGAATCTGAATGACAAAGAGTCAGGTTTTGATCCAGAGATTGCTGATGCTGATGAACTTAAGGAATTAAGAGAGCTGAAGAAATTGGAAAGAGGCAAGAGCCAGGCCAAGATCCTGGAAGCCCGAAGACTGATAAAGACAGAAGATGTTGAAGACTCGACACTTAAGACTCGTCAACATTCGAGGGGGAGTCTATTGGTGCATGCGTCTGTCGACTTCATCTTGTATCGAGTCTTGTATTAGAATTGTTAGATCAGGGCGCGTTGTACGAGGAAAATAGGAGATTTTGGGTGTGTTTATGCTAATTTCGCTTGAAAGTGTCATGTGACATTTCAAACGAAATTAACATAGTTAATTTCATTTGAAGAGGTACATGACACCTTCAAACGAAATTACCCTCACTATAAATACTCCTCATACGAGATCATTTGTAACAGTTCTCATTCCGGTACCGAAGTGCTGCCGACGCATCGTTTGATCTCTAAAGTGATTATAATCAATAAACAAGACGATTAATTGTGAATCAAGCTATTTCTAAGTCTATACGTTTGTTTCCGCCTTTCGTATAGATAAGAACTCTTCTAAACGACTCATTTGGGTCACGATTCGATCCTACAGTCGTGTTTCCATAGCTTTTTGAAACTTTTCCAAAAATGAGAAGTAAAACGACTATCTCTGTTAAACACAATGGATAACAGAATTCCATGTAATGAGACTACTTCAGCTATATATATCTTAGCTAATCTTTCCATACTAAAGGTTTCCTTCATGGATAGAAAATGAGCTGATTTGGTTAGTCGATCCACAATTACCCAGATGGTGTCGTTACCTTTCCTTGTTTTGGGTAATTTGGTAACAAAATCCATTGTTATCAGTTCCCATTTCTATACTGGCATTTCTAATTGTTGAAGCAAACCTGAAGGTTTCTGATGTTCAACTTTAACTTGCGAATAAGTTAAACACTTAGAGACGTAACTAGTTATATCCTTTTTCATTCCTATCCACCAAAAATTCTTTCTCAAATCTTGATACATCTTGTCACTACAATGATGCATCGTATACTTAGACTTATGAGCTTCTTTTAAAATTATATTTCATAGGTTTCCTTGGATAGGTACCCAAATCCTTTTTTTCTAGAATCTTCAAATTCCATTTGTTCCTTTTTCTAGTTCTTTCATTATTCCTTTTAATCCTTCAGCATCATCCTTGATTGCCGTTTCCTGGGTAATTCTTAATTGTTCAATTAACTACTTGTAGATTTAATCTGAGAGCACGTATCCGTTTTAGCTTCTCATGATACTTACGACTTAAAGCATCAGCTACTACATTAGCTTTACCTTTGTGATATTGGATATCACAATCGTAATCACTTAAAATTTCCATCCATCATCTTTGTTTCATGTTCAACTTTTTTTTCCCAAAAATATATCTTAAGCTTTTATGATCTGTAAAAATGGTAAACTTACTACCATACAAATAATGTCTCCAACCTTTTAGGGCAAAAATTATTGCTCCTAGTTCTATATCATGAGTTGTATAATTTTCTTCATGCTAATCACCTTCTCACGTTGCATCAAAACACATCCTAATCCTAATTTAGAAGCATCACAAAACACTACAAAATCCTCAGTTCATTTTGGTAATGCAAGTATCGGTGCATTCGTTAACCTTTGCTTCAAGGTTGCAAAAGCTTCTTCCTGCTTGGGTCCCCATTCAATCTTAACCGACTTACATGTTAACTTGGTTAACGGAACGGCTATCCGTGAAAATCTTGAATAAAGTGTCGGTAGTATCCTGTTAGTCCTAGGAATCTTCTGACTTCCGTAGGTGACTTAGGGACTTTCCATTTGGTAATTGCCTCGATCTTTATGGGATCCACATGAATTCCTTCATTATTGATCAAATGTCCTAAAAATTGCACTTCTTGCAACTAGAATTCACACTTAGAGAATTTAGCCTAAAGCTTCTCTTTCCTCAACAGTGTTTAAAGTACATGTAGATTCTCAGCATGTTCTTCTTCTCTCTTGGAATAAATAAGTATATCGTCTATAAAAACGATTAAAAATTTATCAAGGTACGGTTTATGTACCTATTCATCATATCCATAAATGCAGCTGGAGCATTTGTTAGGCCAAATGGCATGACTGTAAACTTGTAGTGACCATACCTAGTTCTGAAAGAAGTTTTAGGAATATCCTCTTCCTGTATTTGCAATTGATAGTATCCTGAGTGTCACACCCCCAAAATCCACTCGCGGAGTATCACCGCTTGGAGGCGTGACTGACCAGTATCAAGCCACCAATCATATGGAACATAACAAGTAACAAGTAAAATTCAACCACACAATATGAAAGGTGTTTCAAATCAAAAATGTAGTTAAGTGTTTAGCGGAAGCATAATTGTAAAACCCAATGTAAGTATTATGTACGAAATAAAGTAATGTTTTTAGCATGGCACACACTGCCATGTCCCAAAACGACCACGCCTCCCTGTGCAAGCTCCATGAGTACCTAACGATCTACAAGGCATGTAACAACGAGTCAACAACAAAGTTGAGCGAGTTCACAGTTGGTTGTTCAGTTGTAGCATTCGTTTCGTAAATCATATGTTCGTTATGTAAACCATGTATCGTATTAATTCGTATCGCGGTCTCCCAGACATGTTTGCGAAGATTAGTGGGGCTTCCCATGTGTTACTAGACCGTGCGTATCGACTAATACGAAAATATAAGTGGCGCCCTAAGTTAATGTCTATCAGCATTGACCCTTTGCCCATAGTCCATTAGTACACGCCCGTCCGACTGGCACGGTGTGAGGTTTGTTAAACCTAATAGCGCTATTAACTAATGACCCGCTCGCCATAGGCCTCGGCGATTAACTCGATATAAATGAGGGACTTCAGTGATAGAGGTTTGGTCCAGTGTGTAATCTTGGCATCCTACCCACGGAGGATGGTTGTAGTTACCGTTTCAATCATTAACCCATTCCCAGCCCTTGGGAATCCCATGCCTTGGAAAGAGTGTGAACTCACCTTGTTTTGCTCGGTATGATTAATTACCCGCTTATCAATGAATCAAACACGTCCTAGCATGAGCACCAGTATCAATCAGTTTTTAAGTTTACTTATACGTCATTCACACATACACACGTAGTATACATTCATCAACAGATAGGATATATCACTTAATGCTAGGTGCTACACATTTGGAGTTAAACTTCGCATAACACGTTTCAAATAACATCTCATTCCAAATCATTGCAACAATGTACAGGTTCATGTACCACCCATGGTCCGCAGACCCAACGTACGAGACCCACTAAAGTAACCGGCCCAAAACCATTGATTCTCAATCCATGGGTATGGCCTGTTGTGTTTACCCAGACCCAAGTGTTAAAAAAGTGCAGCCATATCTTACACAAGGCCCAAAACAAGAAGTAAATGGCCCGATACCCTAAGCAACCCGCTAGTTATCAAACCCACTCAACATATCCGGTTGTTACATATTATATCCAATTTCTCTGTTTCCTATGGAGCAACATGCAGCCATTAATGATAATGTTACTAAACCTACTCATTATTTCATTTATTTGTAAAGTAATACACATAATTCATTGGTTCCATTTATCATATCAAACATCATGATTGGCATCATCTGACTCATCCCTAATTCATAATAGCCGACCCACATCATCATCTAATGGTTATTATCATTACCAATATTCAACCAAATCAACTAAGTCAAGTTTCATAAATATTCATCAGTCAACATCATTGGTTAGACATCCTAAATCCACCTCTACATACCATTACAATTGGCGATACCAATTTAACACATCAGACCATCTTGTGTAGCAAATTTATTAGTATCTCAATAACATGCATCCCTAAACACAATCTAATACATGAGTGACATCACATCAAGTTTCCCATAATTTCACATCTACACAACAGTACATCAACGAATGCTACCCATATTATTACAATCTTAGTCACCCCTTGTTATTCGTTCAACATGTAGCAAGAAATCAAGAACTATAACAAACATGTAATCCCTAAATATTCATTAAGATGCAAGAACATAATGACTTCCTCACACTTATAAAACAAACCATGCAAAATATATTAACCAGGAATACACATAACTAAGATCAATCAAATAAGAATTTAGACATGTATGAAACCACTAACCAAGAACTCGTCTGATCATGCTGCTCTCACGAAGGGGGGGGGGTCTGTTACAGCGATCGTGCGATTAGGGGGAAAGCCTAGGGTTCTGGTATATTAGTGTTAACATGTTACGCTACTAAAATATGTATATGTGCTGAAATTATGACCGGACCAATCAAAACAACCCACTTGGGCTCGATCAGGCCAAAATGTAATTACAGAGCCCACGCATATTCAAGTTGAGTTCAGGTGTGTGTGTACGGACTCACATTAGCCGGCCCAACGCGGAGTGTGTGTGCGACAAAATGCGGCCCAACATGTTCGGCCCAACACAAGGAATACGAGTCTTATATTTTAGCGAATTTTAATACTAGCATAAAGCGTTCAGCCCAAAAGAGAGGGATGAATAACGAGAAGAATAGAATCACAAGATTAAACGATACAGACCTCGAAAGTCCGGGTTGTCACATTATCCCCAACTTGAAAGAAATTTCGTCCCGAAATTTAACTCGTGGTTACTGAGGAAGCTAGTTGTGTTGTGTTGTTTCCTGTTTTTCCTGGGGTGTCACATCATCCCCCTGTTGGTTTGGAATTTCGTCCCAAAATTCCGCAGTAGCTTCAGTCTCAGTAGTGGTTGCACTGTTTCCGAACAACTGGGGATACTTGAGTTTCATTTGATCTTCTCGTTCCCAGGTAAACTCTGGGCCACGACGGGAGTTCCAACGAACTCGAACAAGAGGTATTCTGGTGTGCTTGAGAACCTTAACGTCTCGATCTGTGATTTCAACTGGTTCCTCGACGAATCGCAACTGATCGTCGATAGTGAGCTCCTTCAAAGGAACTATAAGGGTCTCATCTGACAGACACTTCTTCAGATTTGACACGTGAAAAACGTTGTGAACTGCACTGAGTTCTGCTGGTAGGTTCAGTTTGTAGGCCACCTTGCCTATTTTCTCTATGATTTTGAAAGGTCCGACGTATCGCGGATTGAGTTTGCCTCATTTGCCAAAATGAACCACACCCGTCTAGGGTGAAACCTTGAGTAGCACTCGATCCCCAACTTGAAACTCGAGTGGTTTCCTGCGCTTGTCTGCGTAGGCTTTCTAATGGTCACGAGCTGCCGCCATGCGTTGTCGTATCCGAGCAATCCTTTCTGTAGTATCAACTACGAGTTCTGGGCCAGTGATTTGGTTGTCACCCACCTCTGCCCAACAAAGAGGTGATCGGCATTTACGCCCGTACAATGCCTCAAACGGAGCGGCTTGGATGCTGGTGTGGTAGCTGTTATTATATGAAAACTCCACCAATGGAAGATGTTTTTTCCCAGCCGTTGCCGAAATCGATTACACATGCCCGGAGCATGTCTTCTAGAGTTTGGATGGTGCGTTCAGACTACTGTCACGCCCCGACCACGTGAGACAACGAAACGTGGCAGAAAACGTCGGGGAGTGTTGTAACAGAATTAATTGTTTCAAATCCATGGCAATTAAAGTTTCGTTTTATTAATCAAACAAGAGAGTTTACATCATTTTAAACAAGAAACAAAGAGTACATAACACAAATTAACTAGTTCTTGCTTCGTTTTAAGTCACTAAGGCACAAGTCTGCCTAGGTGTATCTTGATTAATCCTATGCATCAATTCCTGAAAACACATGTGAAAATAGGTACGTCAGCATAAAAATGTCTGTGAGATACATAGGTTTTGTGAAAATAAGATTCATGACTTAAGTTTAAGAAAATGTTTAATAAAATTTAGCCATGGACCTTGTAAATTGATTTGTTTTTGTAAATCATTTGAAAAGCAATAAGACCAGATGATATGTATAAATAAGAGAATAATGTATGGTTAAATGAATAACCAAGTAAAATGAGTTTGTATAAGATAAGCTGTTTCTAAAACAATGTCTTGTGAAAAGTATGTTATTTGTATAAAATGTTATATGTCTCAAATTGAAATGATTCAAATAACGCTACGATATGTAATACCATACAAACACTTATATATAGGAAGTACCAGCGGCGTATCCACCATGCTTGTATCATATTACACACGCCTCGTTACTTAAATCACTTACCCAAACCAAACCATCAAGATGTAATGTTTAACAATTGTAGAAATGTTTAGGTATAGTCCAATGTCTTTTGTCAAATGGTTCACATGGTTCAATAGATACAAATGGTTCACATAATGTAATATAATATGTTCATATGCTGGATGAGCATATGCAACAAATTGTAATGTAAAACAATGTACTAAGTATGCACACAATGGACATACATAGCATGAAATGTAATGTAAATCATGTACTATAAATGTACTAATGAACATAGCAAGTATATGATGTGAAAACATGGAAAGCATGAAAGTAACAAGTAGGCACATGTGTTTCACCCCAAAACAGTTTGAAAACAGTAAAAGAGGGGTCTTGTTGGTCCCCTTTCGGCGCCCCTGTTCGAACGGTGCGGAAATCTTCTCTTGTTGAGACGGGTGTTTTTGAAGTGTATATGTAACAACCCTCGGTAAAACCAACACTCTCATAATATGGTTGACACCCTATTATATTATAAAATGTCCCAATATGTTTTATATTATACCCTGTATGTGAAAACCGAGCCCTAGTTATGTTATAGTATATATAAAATAAAATAAAAATCTGAATTATAAGCTGATGCGGGCCGCGTACGAGTTTTGGTTAGTTCATGCGGGCCGCGCGGACTCATAACACGCGATCGCACCAGAGGACGACACGTGTCGTAATCGTGTCGAACCTAGTGATGACCCAGCTAAGCTACTGAGTTGACTAGAGTCAACGCGGGCCGCGTAAGGCTTAGCCTTATCTTACGCGGGCCGCCTGGAAGTCTGATATCACAACTATAAATAGCAGGCATCAGTTTTCAGTTTCCGTCGCTCATTCACACTTCTCAATCTCGAATTCTGAAAGTATAGGCATAATATTTTGGGTATTATACCCCTAATTAGCGAGGTTCTGCTCCGTTGTAAGTATTATAACCCCGGTTTCATAATAGTTACGCTGCCCGATTGATTTAGGGTTCCGTAACAACTGTCGTGGTTCTGCCCGACGTAGTTGTTGGAATGCCGTCTCGGGGAGGGTATTATTAATAATTTCAAAGGGTTATGATACTAACCAATGTACATTTGTATAAATTATAGATTATAGCCAGGAAACCCTTACGAAAAGCCTAAGACAGCAATGTGAGTTTATCCTCTTTTTGATAATATTTTTGGTAATGTTTTACCAAACCTTAAATGTTTTACTATGAAATTAAGCGGTGATTGAGTCTTTGTAGTTCTTCAATTACTGCCGGTATTATGGGGTTTTGTATACAAAATTTATTACTACGAGTAGTAGTAAGTCAGGAAGGACAGCACATTACCATTGGACAACGAGTTAGCCAATGGGTAATTTGACCATAGCCATAGATCCGGTCGAGTGGCAAATACTGAATGAGTAATTGTGTAGAAAGAAACAATGTGATCGCTCTCAATACTGTTTTAATTGATAAATTGTTTCTTGATTAAACTGGGATTCACTCACCAGTATTTCCGACTGACAAATGTTTTTAAAACACGTTACAGGTAACACAATGTGAACAGCCAATTAGTGAAAAGCCAGCTGGAGAGCACTGAAGGCTTGAGAAAAATGTGGCTATAAAAGTTACCTAATAAATGATGTTTTAAATTCAATAAAATAGGGTTTATCCCTATAATGTATTGTAATAAGAAACTTGGGTTTTTGCTCATGTTATTATTAATATAAAAGATGGTGGTTTTACTCTGATAAACATTTCCTAACTACGGTCCTGATGTAAATTCCGCTGCGAGACTAAACAAACTGATACCACCAAACTCTGTGATCACGTCCGCCCGTTTCCGGGGACCAGGGATCGGGGGTTGTGACAGAAGGTGGTATCAGAGCCTAGCCACTGGTCTGAGCCAAAGAAGTGTTCTGCTGACACTTAAATTCTAAATTTTGTGTTAGGAAATAATTACAGAAATACGTGCATAACTGTATTTATTGGTTATGTGTTATTTGACTATCTGTTAGTTTTCAGTATGAGTGATCAAGGACCATCAGACGTGAATCGTCAGTTAGCTGATTCACCTAGGAGTGAAGGTACATCATCACAGCCTGCCCTCTCTGGGTATACTGCTGATCAGGAAGACGGAATATTTGCCTTTAGAGCTCAATCTGAAGAACCATTTCCTACTAAGAAACGAGGATGGTTCAGTAAAGAAGCTTTTGCTCGTAGGAAGAGAATGCAAAAATTGCAACAGCAAAGAGCTTTAGCAGCTATTAAGAGAGAGACAGATGCTCATACTCAAGATATGCTAAATAGAAGCCTAGCAAATTTCCATATCTTAGCTACAACTGCTGCTGAACCAGGTCTGGAACAACTAGTAGCCCCACAACCACAAAACCCAGAACAGCCCATGGAAATAGAAATTCAAGAAAACCAAGTGGAAATGCACGACTTTAACCCAGAAGAAATCCCTCGGGTACCTGCACCAAACCCACTAGACCCGAATTACGACCCCTGGTGGGACGATAATAGGGACTTTGTGCAACGTTACCCTGTCCAGGATTATCCACCCATACAGAACATAGAAGTTTACCCAGGTATGGACCCTTTAGATCCCTATTACCAAGATGATTATATTAGGGAGATATTAGAGGATCCTTACCAATTTCAGGAATTGTCACCCCAATATCAGGAAAATGCACCCCAGATTCCAAACCCAGTCCGAGAACCTGCACCCCCAATGAGTGCAGAAAACGTTCAAGAACTTAGGACTTTCGGGGAGGAAATTTTAGAAAGCAGTGATAGGATGCGTCAGGTGGGAGAACGTCTCGTATGGAAGTACGATGAACGTAATATGGATTTTTGGATAAATCCATATCCGTGAATGATAAAGAAGTGGTAGTAATACTAACATAATAAAAATAAAATAAAAATATGTGTGTACGGATGCATATTACTATTTTATTTCTGTTGGTATTGTAATCTTTATTTCTGTACTAGTGTGTAATAGACGCATAAGTATATGAAAAGAGTAAGTAGCAATGATCTACGTTTTTGGTTAAATTGCGTGTCATTTGAATTGTGATCAACTATATTACTTACTATTTTGTGATATTAATATGGGATAAATGTTTAAAATTCAGATGGCCGACGAAGGAAATCAAGAAAATCTGAATAACGATAACCAGAGTAACATTAACGTGGTTAATGATAATCCGAGTGTCAATAACAATGGAAACCAAGTGGACAATAGTGCTATTCAACATATAGTGGCACAGGGAATTATAGATGCAATGCCATTTATACTTCAAACTGTTAAGGATGCTGATAACAAAAGTAGACATAGCAGTAAGCGACCACTTGAACCAGAAAACAGCATGAACAATGGACCGGTACTTCAAATGCCTATTCCCAAAAGAAGAAGAACCATGCCTTATGGTTGTTCTTATAAAGAATTCTGGTCTTGTAAACCAATGGAATTCTCGGGCAATGAAGGGGCCATTGCAACTTTACGCTGGATAGAAAAGACTGAGGCAGTCTTAAGGATAAGTAAGTGTGCTGAAGAAGATAGAATATTGTTTGCTTCTAATCTATTTAAGAATGCAGCACTAGAATGGTGGAACACTATCCTCCAGACAAGAGGAAGTGATCGAACCTATAATATGGAATGGGAAGAATTTAAAAACAAGGTAGAAAGGAAATTCTGCCCACCCAATGAGAAAGAACAGATAGCAAATAAATTCCTAAACCTTAGGATGACTGGTGTGGATAGCAAGGGGTACACAAAGTTATTTTTCGAATATGCTAGGATAGTGCCAACTCTTGCTTCACCAGAACCAGTGTTAATTTCCCGTTATATTTGGGGATTAATTGGGGAAATTAGACATGTAGTCAAGGCAGCTAGACCACAAACCATAGAAGAAGCTGTAGAATTAGCCAATACCTTGACTGATGAGTTAGTCCGTACCAGAGAAGAGGATCAAAGGAAAAACCTAACCCAGAAATTGACTCAAGAATTTCGTTCTGGAAATTCTAACCGTGGAAGAAATGTAGGATCTACCTCTGCACCTTACTGTAGGTACTGCAAAAGAAAACATTCTGGGAGATGTTCCATATATTGTAACTTTTGCAAAATATCGGGACACAAGGAAGAAAACTGCAGGAAGAAAGCTAACAGCAAGGTATGTTACAATTGCGGAGAACCAGGTCATATCAAGCTAAATTGTCCAAAATTAGCTCCAGCTCCAGATAATAAGAATACTAAAAATGCTAGAGCATTTGTTCTGACTGCAGATGAAGCCAAGATGATTCCAGATGTCATTGCTGGTACGTTTTTAGTTAATGATGTCTTTGCTAAAGTATTATTTGACTCTGGTGCAAACCAAAGTTTTATTAATACATCGTTTTGCAAATTTCTAAATCAATCATTAACTAAACTACCACATGAATGTTTAGTAGAGACAGCCAATGGAGAAACTGTTAGAATTTCTGAAATCTTGCAGGGAGCAAGCATAGAAATTTTAAATCAGAAATTTATTGCAAACCTGTATCCCATGGATCTGGTAGGATTTGATGTTGTTTTAGGAATGGATTGGTTAATAGCCAATAAAGCCAGTATTTTATGTGATCAAAAGTTAATCCAAGTAAATTCACCAAAAGGTAAAACGATCACAATTAAAGGAGATAAACCATCTAGAACTACAACATTCATATCTGTGATGAAAACTGCAAGTTGTATAAGAAAAGGTTCTATAGTGTATTTGATTTCTATAATCACTAACACTAAAGGAAAAGAACTAAAAGATATTCCAGTAGTATCTCAGTTTTCAGATGTCTTTCCAGAAGAATTACCAGGACTACCTCCAAATCGAGAAGTTGAATTCAGAATCCATTTAATACCAGGAACGTCACCAATTGCCAAAGCACCTTACCGTTTAGCACCTGCAGAAATGCAAGAATTAAAGAAACAATTAGACGAATTGTTAGAAAAAGGATTTATACAACCAAGTTCGTCGCCATGGGGAGCGCCGATACTGTTTGTTAAAAAGAAGGACGGATCAATGCGAATGTGCATTGATTATCGTGAATTAAACAAGGTCACGATTAAGAATCGGTATCCATTACCGAGAATCGATGATTTGTTTGATCAACTGCAAGGAGCTCGATTTTTCTCTAAGATCGATTTAAGGTCAGGATATCATCAATTAAAGGTACAGGAAGAGGACATTCCTAAGACCGCATCCAGAACAAGGTATGGTCATTATGAATTTACTGTCATGCCATTTGGTTTAACCAATGCCCCAGCTGCATTTATGGACATGATGAACCGAGTATGTAAGCCATATTTGGTTAAATTCATAATTGTATTCATAGATGATATTCTAATTTATTCTAAGAATAAAGAGGATCATGCAAGGCATTTGCACGCACTTTTAAGTTTGTTAAGAAAGGAAAAGCTTTATGCTAAATTTTCAAAGTGTGAATTTTGGTTAGAACAAGTACAATTCCTTGGACACTTAGTCAATCATGAAGGAATTCATGTAGATCCAACAAAGATTGAGGCAATTACATAATGGAAAACCCCTGAATCACCAACTGAGGTTAGAAGTTTCTTAGGATTGGCCGGTTATTATAGAAGATTTATTAAAGATTTTTCTAGAATAGCTATTCCCTTAACTAAGCTAACCTGTAAATCTGTTAAGTTTGAATGGGGAATAAAACAAGAAGAAGCATTTAGAATTCTTAAGCAAAGATTAACCCATACACCTATATTAGCATTACCAGAAGGAACTGAAGACTTTGTAGTCTATTGTGATGCTTCTAAATTAGGTTATGGATGTGTATTGATGCAACGACAGAAGGTTATAGCTTATGCATCTAGACAACTTAAGAATCATGAAGAGAATTATTCAACCCATGATTTAGAATTAGGAGCTATAATTTTTGCTCTTAAGATCTGGAGACATTACCTTTATGGTAGTAAGTTTACCATATTCACTGATCATAAAAGTTTAAGGTATATCTTCAAGCAAAAGGAGTTGAATATGAGACAAAGACGCTGGATGGAATTTCTTAGCGATTATGATTGTAATATCCAGTATCATGAAGGAAAAGCAAATGTAGTGGCAGATGCTTTAAGCCGAAAGTATCATGAAAAGCCAAAAAGGGTACGTTCTCTTAAATTAAATCTTCAAGTAGATTTAAATGATCAAATAAGAGAAGCCCAAGAGTCAGTAATCAAGGATGATTCTGAAAAATTAAAAGGTATGTTAAAAGAATTAAAACAAGGAACAGATGGAATTTGGAGATTCCATGAAAAGAGAATGTGGATACCTAAATTAGGAAACCTGCGTAATCGTATATTAGAAGAAGCTCATAAGTCTAAATATACGATGCATCCAGGAAGTGATAAAATGTACCAGGATTTAAGGAAAAATTTCTGGTGGATAGGAATGAAAAAGGATGTAGCAGTTTATGTTTCTAAATGTTTAACTTGTTCACAAGTTAAAGCTGAACACCAGAAACCCTCAGGTTTATTACAGCAATTAGAAATGCCAGTTTGGAAATGGGAATTAATAACAATGGATTTTGTTACTAAATTACCCAAAACTAAGAAAGAAAATGATACAATCTGGGTGATTGTAGATAGACTAACTAAGTCAGCTCATTTTCTACCAATGAAGGAAACAATTAGTATGGAACAATTATCCAAATTATATGTAAATAAAATTGTTTCTTTACATGGCATTCCTTTATCAATTGTTTCTGATAGGGATAGTCGATTTATCTCTCGTTTTTGGTCAAGTTTCCAAAAGGCAATGGGAACCAAATTAAGGTTAAGCACAGCTTATCATCCTCATACAGATGGATAAAGTGAAAGGACAATTCAGACAATGGAGGACATGCTTAGAGCTTGTGTAATTGATTTTGGAGGTAATTGGGACGATCACTTACCTTTAATAGAATTTTCTTATAATAATAGTTATCACACAAGTATTAATGCTGCACCATTCGAAGCACTTTATGGAAGAAAGTGTCGAACCCCAGTCTGTTGGGCAGAAATTGGGGAACAACAACTATCTGGACCTGAGATTGTACAAGAAACAACCGATAAGATTATTCAAGTCAAGGAACGACTGAAAGCTGCACGTGATCGACAAAAGAGTTATGCTGATAACCGATGCAAGCCATTGGAATTTCAGGTAGGAGATAGAGTATTGTTAAAAGTCTCTCCTTGGAAAGGAGTGGTAAGATTCATCAAAAGAGGAAAGCTAAGTCCCAGGTATGTTGGACCTTTCAAGATTATTAGAAAAATAGGGCCTGTAGCCTATCAGTTACAAATGCCAGAGGAAATGGCAGGAATACATGATGTGTTTCATGTATCTAATCTCAAAAAGTGTTTAGCTGATGAATCACTGATAGTTCCTCTTAAGAATATAGAGGTAAATGAACAACTTAAATTTGTAGAAAGACCTCTACAAATTGAAGACAGGAAAATCAAGAATCTCAAGCATAAAAGACTAGTTCTAGTCAAAGTAAAGTGGGACTCCAAAAGAGGACCTGAATACACGTGGGAGCTCGAGTCAGAAATGAAAAGGAAATATCCGCATTTATTTCAGTAGATCTCTAGGACGAGCTCTAAAGTAAGGTGGGGAGAATGTAACAACCCTCGGTAAAACCAACACTCTCATAATATGGTTGACACCCTATTATATTATAAAATGTCCCAATATGTTTTATATTATACCCCGTATGTGAAAACCGAGCCCTAGTTATGTTATAGTATATATAAAATAAAATAAAAATCTGAATTATAAGCTGATGCGGGCCGCGTACGAGTTTTGGTTAGTTCATGCGGGCCGCGCGGACTCATAACACGCGATCGCACCAGAGGACGACACGTGTCGTAATCGTGTCGAACCTAGTGATGACCCAGCTAAGCTACTGAGTTGACTAGAGTCAACGCGGGCCGCGTAAGGCTTAGCCTTATCTTACGCGGGCCGCCTGGAAGTCTTATATCACAACTATAAATAGCAGGCATCAGTTTTCAGTTTCCGTCGCTCATTCACACTTCTCAATCTCGAATTCTGAAAGTATAGGCATAATATTTTGGGTATTATACCCCTAATTAGCGAGTTCTGCTCTGTTGCAAGTATTATAACCCCGGTTTCATAATAGTTACGCTGCCCGATTGATTTAGGGTTCCGTAACAACTGTCGTGGTTCTGCCCGACGTAGTTGTTGGAATGCCGTCTCGGGGAGGGTATTATTAATAATTTCAAAGGGTTATGATACTAACCAATGTACATTTGTATAAATTATAGATTA
The DNA here is from genome assembly GCA_030545235.1 of Helianthus tuberosus. Classification (NCBI taxonomy): domain Eukaryota; kingdom Viridiplantae; phylum Streptophyta; class Magnoliopsida; order Asterales; family Asteraceae; genus Helianthus; species Helianthus tuberosus. The sequence goes on from CM060354.1 coordinate 91,816,219, forward strand.
TAGCCAGGAAACCCTTACGAAAAGCCTAAGACAGCAATGTGAGTTTATCCTCTTTTTGATAATATTTTTGGTAATGTTTTACCAAACCTTAAATGTTTTACTATGAAATTAAGCGGTGATTGAGTCTTTGTAGTTCTTCAATTACTGCCGGTATTATGGGGTTTTGTATATAAAATTTATTACTACGAGTAGTAGTAAGTCAGGAAGGACAGTACATTACCATTGGACAACGAGTTAGCCAATGGGTAATTTGACCATAGCCATAGATCCGGTCGAGTGGCAAATACTGAATGAGTAATTGTGTAGAAAGAAACAATGTGATCGCTCTCAATACTGTTTTAATTGATAAATTGTTTCTTGATTAAACTGGGATTCACTCACCAGTATTTCCGACTGACAAATGTTTTTAAAACACGTTACAGGTAACACAATGTGAACAGCCAATTAGTGAAAAGCCAGCTGGAGAGCACTGAAGGCTTGAGAAAAATGTGGCTATAAAAGTTACCTAATAAATGATGTTTTAAATTCAATAAAATAGGGTTTATCCCTATAATGTATTGTAATAAGAAACTTGGGTTTTTGCTCATGTTATTATTAATATAAAAGAAGGTGGTTTTACTCTGATAAACATTTCCTAACTACGGTCCTGATGTAAATTCCGCTGCGAGACTAAACAAACTGATACCACCAAACTCTGTGATCACGTCCGCCCGTTTCCGGGGATCAGGGATCGGGGGTTGTGACAGTATAAATATATAAAGAGTAAAAAATATAGACAGTGAGAGCGATATATCTTCAATGGTTAATCTTTATTAAACAAAGAAGAAGGGGTCGATCCGAGAATAAACTCGAATCTAAATGTCACCCCCTGGGCCAAACCAGGGGGTAAACTCTCATGAAAACTCTATCTATAAATATTACAATCCAAAGCACACATAATTCCTACGAAGGAATTATGTATATATAGAGAATTTTCATATCCTATCTCAAATGTGATTGGTTGATGGAAGTTGGTATGTGTGCCCATCAGTGGCTTATCTTCTTTTTGTCACCAACTTGCTTCTTTCTTTTCTGATGAAGCTTATCCACATATTAATATATTATTTTTCTTTTATGTGAAATCTCTTCAAACATTGAGATATTCTTTTCTGATGAAATGCTTTTCAAAAGGAAAGATTCCTTTTGTTCTTTCTGATGATTTCTTTTCCAAAGGAAAAGATTCCTTTTCTTTTTTTCTTGTTAAAGCATTTTCATAGAAAAATACTTAATGTGTTAATAAGATAAATTATCTTATTAACACAATTCTTTGACTTTGTATCTTGTAAACTCCATAATGTCCGGCTAACATTTTGAAGTCTTGAAACTTTGTCGTGATCTTTCATCAAAAAATTAGAAGCTTCAATATTTAGTGCTTCTGGGACGGTTCGTCGGTCGCTTCGTGTTGACGGAATTATTTCTATGTAACTTAAACTATTTTTAACAACAAATACAATAAAGTTTCCTAACAGTCACCCCCTATTTGTTGTAAAAAATACAAACAATGCACCTTTACTTAGAAATAATAAATAAACTTTCTGAAGATGTATCTTTCTTTTCCTTCTGGCACGTTATCATGTAGGTATCTTTTTAGTGATATTCGTTGACTGTATCTTCATTGGCATGAAAGTTTATTTGGCAAACGTCCGACTTTTTATGGATGATCATCTGATTATACTTCATTTGTCGTTATAATTCTTCACCTCGATTTATACTTCCACCTCAATGTAAGCATTATATCTTGTATCCCCACCACCTAGGATATAAGTATCTTCTATCCAATATAGGATAAGTGTTTAGGCTGTCGATTGATGAGGCTTCAAAAAATAACGAATCATGCAAGCCAAAAAAAAATGATCTTGAACCGTCGGTTTTTTTTTTCGGATCAGAATTTCTGATAAATCTGATGAAATTTCTGATAAAACCGAAAAAAAATCGTTTTTTTTAACAGAATTTCTGGTGGAATCTGATAATTCTGATGAAATTTCTGATAAAAAATCAGAAAATCTGAAAAAAGTTTTTTTTTTTTTTAAGAACAGAATTTTCTGATGGAATCTGATGAAAATCTGATAAAAAATCTGAATTTTTTTTTAAAAATGATGACATCATCAGAAATTCTGAAAAACTCAGCAGAAATCTGAGATTTTTACCAGAAAATCTGACGAATACATCAGAAAATCTGTTTTTTTTATTATGAGATGTGAGGGAATAAGTAGAGAAAAAAAATATTAATTACACATATTTTTCTGGTGAAAGTCTAAGTACTTGTTCTTTTCTTCAATGAATATTTTGTGAAAACTTTATAAAAGATAATAGTCATGAGAATGTTTTCTAAAGTTATACACAGTTTTTTTTCTTTTAAATCTCTTTTTATCATTCCTTTACTAACCAGAATTTGAAGTTATTTCAACAAATAAGATACGAATAAACTTTCTTTTATCAGAAACTTTCTTTTTATATGTCAAAATTTTTCTTTCTGATAAACTAAAGTTCATTTATCTTTGTTTAACTCCTTTTTTGTGTTATTATATCCTTTTTCTACACCTCTCCTTTTTTTTTAGAAAAAAAAAATACTAATAGAGATAGTAATAATAATAATAATAATAATAATAATAATAATAATAATAATAATAGCAATAAAAGCAATAAGGATGAAAATAACAGAAAAAAAATAACTCTACTACAAACTTTATTATTTTTGGATCTGCAAAAAAAAAAATTCTTTTTACCTTTAACAGATCAAGAATATACGTCTCTCTTACAGGAGCAAGGGATCTTGGAAATAATTTATCCTCACGGCTCTGATACCACTTGTTGGTCCCCTTTGGCGCCCCTTGTTCAAACGGTGCGGAAATCTTCTCTTGTTGAGACGGGTGTTTTTTAAGTGTATAAATATATAAAGAGTAAAAAATATAGACAGTGAGAGTGATATATCTTCAATGGTTAATCTTTATTAAACAAAGAAGAAGGGGTCGATCCGAGAATAAACTCGAATCTAAATGTCACCCCCTGGGCCAAACCAGGGGGTAAACTCTCATGAAAACTCTATCTATAAATATTACAATCCAAAGCACACATAATTCCTACGAAGGAATTATGTATATATAGAGAATTTTCATATCCTATCTCAAATGTGATTGGTTGATGGAAGTTGGTATGTGTGCCCATCAGTGGCTTATCTTCTTTTTGTCACCAACTTGCTTCTTTCTTTTCTGATGAAGCTTATCCACATATTAATATATTATTTTTCTTTTATGTGAAAGCTCTTCAAACATTGAGATATTCTTTTCTGATGAAATGCTTTTCAAAAGGAAATATTCCTTTTGTTCTTTCTGATGATTTCTTTTCCAAAGGAAAATATTCCTTTTCTTTTTTTCTTGTTAAAGCATTTTCATAGAAAAATACTTAATGTGTTAATAAGATAAATTATCTTATTAACACAATTCTTTGACTTTGTATCTTGTAAACTCCATAATGTCCTGCTAACATTTTGAAGTCTTGAAACTTTGTCGTGATCTTTCATCAAAGAATTAGAAGCTTCAATACTTAGTGCTTCTGGGACGGTTCGTCGGTCGCTTCGTGTTGACGGAATTATTTCTAAGTAACTTAAACTATTTTTAACAACAAATACAATAAAGTTTCCTAACAGGTCTATATACTCACTTGATATTGCTTAGTAGTCCTTGAGTAACAACCAAACAATGCTAGAGATCACGGATATCAAACGGCACCTAATATAGGTAACTATGTTAATATACCGGACCTAAATCGGAGGATAGGATAGAATGAGGGTTCGTAAACCAAACGAGTATGGAAACTCATGTAGTATGGTTTAACAAAGCCTTCATTCTAAAATGAAACCTAACCTAAGTGCTTACGACCCAATACGACCCGTTTAGGTAGCTTATGCTACTTTAACGCGTCGTTCGCGTGAAACGCGTTCGGAATGCCTAACTAGTCCTATGATAAGTAAAATATGCCTTAACATGTCTAATATTGTTACCAAGTCAGTTTAGATACCAAAAGTTATGTTACATATGCTTAAAATGAATTTTGGCGTTCAAAGGGCATTTTGGTAATTTACCTAAGGCATATATACTACCTATCATACAACTACTCAAACGATGTGACCATAAGGTATAACCTTGGAAGGTTATTCCCTATACAACTATGGTCACCTATTGTGTTTGGTCGGATCCTAATGATCGACCAAACGGGTCGGGTTCGAAAGTATAAGCGATTGTTTAGATCGCTTACCTTTACGACCCTAGACAAGCACAAAACTAAAAGTGACGAGCTAAGCATGTTAAAATATGCTTAACTAAGTTTAGAAAACAGGGTTGGTATCAAAACAAACGGTTTTGATACCTAAGAGTAGTTTGGTTACAAAATACGCAAGAATGCGCATTTTGGCCGAAACTACGACTCATCACTGAGCCTAGATAACGTGGTAATCAGTAGGTATAGTCACTAGGGACTATAACCATCGTGATTACGCTCACGTTATGAAGTTCAAACGAACTTCGCATTGACCATAAACTTGGTCAACGCAGAAAGTCAAACAAAGTTTGACTTTAACGCTAAAACGAATGAAAAGGATGAAAGAACACTTACAAAGGGTCCCCGCAAGTTTGATCTTCCAAGTAAATCTCAGGTAGGAAGTGTATAAGCACAACCACTTAGAGAAAAACTCAGAATTCAAGTGGGTTTTTGCAAGTGAATCAAAGGGGTATTTATAGGATTTGGACCACCGTTAGGATCGTTCCTCGAATACCGTGCTTTGATCTTGTCCCTAAACTTGTTGCAATACTAAGGTAACTCAGATTGGCCCCCCATTATCAGGAAGAGGCAAGTATGGGTGAGTTTTGAGTGGTTAACAGTTGTAAACAGCTGTTAAAACATGTTAATCTGATCTGGGAAGCTGACACGGGCCACGTAAGGATATACCAAGAGCTTACGCGGGCCGCCTGGCCCTTTTGATCAGAAACAACTTTGCAATATTGACAGTTTTGGTCCCTGTTAGTGTTTAAGGCTCATTTCGACACGTTTAAGGCCCGTTAAGCCAACGTTAAGGCCCTAAAATGATGCCTAAACATTGTGGACATGAAACATGCTCAAAAATATGCCAGATGTCGGTTTGTTTGGCCGTACGATCGCGATGTTCGCTTAATTACGACGGAATGCGCATAAGCGCGAAAAACGATCCAAATTGCGTGACGAATGGATTTTTCTTATGCCAAACACTAAAATAAAATATTTTAGTGCTTACATAAATTTTTGGATGTCCGGATGTATTCAGAACGTAAGTTATGCGCGAAAATGCAAACTTATGCACTTTTTGACGCTTTTAGTCCCTGAATGACCCAAAAGTTTATTTTAGCACACCGAACCCCTCAAAGCCTATTTCTAAGATATGTAAAGGATATTTAGGGTATGTTTAACTTATGGTCATGTTCTGGAATGTCTGTTACAGTTCAAATTGGCATACTTTCGCAGTTTGTCAAATTTAGTCCCTGTAAGCGAATTAACTTGATTTCGGCATACCAAACCATCCAAAACTTATTTCTAAGTTATGTAAAGGTTATTTAAGGTATGTTAAGCCTATTTCACTATTCCGGAGTGTTTGTTGCATTAAACTGGTTATATTTACGCATCAGATCGCGTATAACCTTCCAGAAAGCGATTTAAAGCCCGAAATCGAACAAGAATGATATGTGAAAACGATACACATATTTTTTTACAAATCCCAAGTATGAAACACAATATCTCATTGATTTGGTATTTTTTTGATGGTCACGGAGGCACAGTTGTCACAACTGCCCATCTGTTTGCGGATGGTAAGCTGTGCTCATGTCTAACCGAGAGCCAAAAGATTTGTGTATCGCTTGCCAAAGTTCTGAAGTGAAACGTGCATCACGATCGGAAATAATAGAGGTTGGTACCCCGTGCCTCGAAACCACTTCCTTAAGATAGACGTCTGCTAGAGTGGAGAACTTATCTGTTTCCTTGATGGCCAAGAAGTGTGCAGACTTTGTGAGTCGATCCACGATCACCCAAATAGTATCATTTCCACGTTGAGATCTAGGCAGACCAGTAACAAAATCCATGGAAATCCATTTCCATTGTGGTATCTCTGGTTGTTGGAGTAGGCCAGATGGTTTCTGATATTCGGTCTTGACTCTCGCACAAGTCAAACATTTGCTAACGTAAGTTGCTATGTGGGCTTTCATGCTAGGCCACCAGTATGTTGTCTTCAAGTCGTGGTACATCTTATCCGAACCAGGATGTACTGAGTAACGAGACTTATGTGCTTCATCCATTACCAGTTCTCGTAAATTGCCATAGTGTGGGACCCAAATGCGTCCTATTACGTAGTAGGCGCCGTCTTCCTTTTGTTCTAAACGTTTCCTTGAACCGCGTAGGGCTTCAGCCCTGACGTTTTCTGGTTTCAATGCTTCTACCTGAGCATCTTGTATCTGTGCAGGAAGACTAGATTTAATAGTGAGTTGTAACGCACGTACACGCTTAGGTGCAGCATCCTTTCGACTGAGGGCATCGGCCACGACATTGGCTTTGCCCGGATGGTACTTAATCGTGCATTCGTAATCATTCAGTAGCTCGACCCATCGACGTTGTCGCATGTTCAGCTCCTTTTGCTTGAAGATATGCTCGAGACTCCTGTGATCGGTGTAGATGGTGCACTTGGTACTGTACAGGTAATGTCTCCATATCCTGATTACGAAAACAACAGCTCCCAGCTCCAGATCGTGTGTAGTGTAGTTCCTTTCATGAACTTTAAGTTGGCGCGAGGTGTAAGCAATGACTTTATCTCGTTGCATCAATACACAACCAAGACCCTGAATTGATGCGTCACAATAGACCACAAAATCGTCTGTGCCCTCTGGCAATGAGAGAATAGGTGCGCGGTAGAGCCTATCCTTTAAGTGCTGAAATGCTGATTCCTGAGCATTTCCCCAATGATAAATAACGCCTTTCTGAGTTAGTGAGGTGAGGGGTTGTGCAATCTTGGAGAAGTCTTTGATGAACCTTCTATAGTAGCCTGCCAAACCCAAGAATTGGCGAGTTTCCGTTGGTGAACGGGGTGCAGGCCAGTTCCTGATCGAATCTACCTTGGATGGATCAACATGAATCCCATCCTTATTTACCACGTGGCCTAGAAAGTGGACCTCACGAAGCCAGAAGTCGCATTTTGAAAACTTGGCGTACAGCTGTTCTACTCGAAGGAGTTCCAAAATGAGTCATAAATGCTGCTCGTGTTCCTCCCGACTCTTAGAGTAGATCAGAATGTCGTCGATGAATACAATCACAAACTTATCCAGGTAAGGTTTGCACACTCTGTTCATAAGGTCCATAAAGACCGCAGGTGCGTTTGTTAGTCCGAAAGGCATAACCAGGAACTCGTAATGTCCATACCGAGTCCTGAACGCTGTCTTAGAGATGTCCTCGTCTCGAACTCTCAATTGATGGTAACCTGACCTCAGGTCAATCTTCGAATAGTAGCTCGACCCTTGCAACTGATTGAAAAAGTCATCAATACGTGGAAGAGGATAACGATTCTTCACGGTCACCTTGTTCAGTTCATGGTAATCTATGCACATACAGAAGGTACCGTCTTTCTTCTTCACAAACAACACTGGAGCTCCCCAGGGCGAAGAGCTAGGACGAATGAAACCCTTATCCAAGAGTTCTTGCAATTTCTTGGACAGTTCTTCCAGCTCGGTGGGAGCTAAGCGATAAGGTGCTCGAGCTATGGGTGCTGCTCCAGGAGCTAGCTCGATCTGAAATTTGACCTGGCGATGAGGCGGTAGCCCAGGTAAATCTTCAAGAAACACTTGAGGAAAGTCGCATACTACTGGAATATCCTCTATTCTCTTCTCTCTCGTTGATGCGTTAGTAACAAGTACTAAGATAGTGGTGTGGCCCTTTCGCAAACACTTTTGGGCCTTAAGGAAGGAGATGATGCCTACTACAGCACCACTCTTGTCGCCTTGAATTTTGAGATGTTCTTTGCCAGAACGGGGAATACGAACAATGTTCTCTTTGCATAGGATTTCTGCTTGCTGTTGGGATAACCAATCCATCCCAATGACGATGTCGAAACTACCCAAAACTATAGGAATGAGATCGATAGGGAAAGTCTGACCAGCGAGGATAAGATTACAGCCCTGAACTATGTGTGTGGCCTCTAGACTTTTACCATTTGCTAATTCTACGACATGCTTGGTGTTCAAAAGTGTTGGTGTGCGCTTGAGCATTTGACTAACTTTTAGAGATACATAACTGGTATCGGCACCCGAATCAAATAAAATAGTAACATAAAAGTCGTCGAGAAGGAACTTACCCATCACTACGTTAGGATCATTCCTTGCGTCACCCTGACCCAGCACGAACACTCGACCCCTGGCGTCGTTGCCATCATTGTTTCCCCCATTTTTGTTCCCATTGCCATGATTATTATTGTTATTGTTCGGATTTTGATTTAACTGGGGGCAGTCCCGCTTGAAGTGGCCTTCAGCACCACACTGAAAGCATCCCCTGTTACCTCGCTGTCGCTGCTGGTTCTGTGGAGCTGGTGGTTGTTGTTGTTGATTCTGATTCGCAGGTCGTGAGCTCCTGCAATCCTTAGCTTCATGACCCAACTTGAGACACCTCTGGCAACGACCCCTGTTGCACTGATCATTGTGGTGTCTGTTGCATTTGTTGCACTTCGGGAGGTTTCCTCGATATCCACCCTGCCCTTGACTACCAGAAGATTGCTGACCAGGGCTTTGATAGTCATCAATCTTTCGCTGCTGTGCCTGGGACTAAACTGAAGTTGAACCCTTGCTGGAGGTTCCATCCCACTTTCTCTTGTTGTCACTGGGAATAGCAGAAGTAGTAACAGTAGTAGCAGCACCAATACGCTTAGGCAGCTTGTTCTGTTCCACTGCCTGGTCTGTGAGACGATGAGCAAGACGAGTAACATCCTGGATAGTAGCAAGGTTGGCAGATGTCACATGGCTTTGAATCTCAGGTACTAAGCCTTTGAGATACAGTTCGATACGCTTGATGGGAGGATCCACCATAGTTGGACATAACACTGCCAGTTCATTAGATCGCTTCATATACGCCTCTATCTCTGACCCCGTCATCTTCAAGTTAAAGAACTCCACTTCCAACTTGTGGATGTCATCACGACTACAGTATTCACGTTTGATCAGTTCCTTAAAATCATTCCATGGGGTGGCATTAGCAGCCGCCAGCCCCAATATCTGAACTTGCGCGTTCCACCAAGTTAGCGCCGTGCCTTCAAGAGTACCAGTGGCGTACTTCAGCCTACGAGCCTCAGGGCATTCACACATTTCGAAGACCGATTCGAGCTTCTCGAACCAGTGGAGGAGTCCAACGGCTCCTTCAGTGCCACTAAAGGTATTAGGACGATAGTCCATGAACGTCTTGAACGTGCACACAGGTGGTTGAGCATTCTGACCTATTGCGTGTATAAGAAAAGGACAAGGTTAATTCACAAGAGTTGGTTTAGGAGTGTAGGATCTAAAGATCCTAGAGTGAGTTGCGACTGCAGGATATACCTCTTGTGTAACATCTGTGCTTGTAATCATTATGAACAGTTCAATTATCAATAAAACAATGTTATTTGATCCCAATGTTTGTTTGGTTGTGTTTTACATTTTTCATGTTTTGACTTTTATTCAATTTCAAACTCTATATCGCTTTCTAGAGAGTTATACGCAAACTGGTGCGTAAACGTAATCAGTTTAATGCGACAAATACTCCGGAACATCAACATATACTTAACATACCTTAAATAACCTTTACATAACTTAGAAATAAGTTTTGAAGGCTTTGGTATGGCAAAAACAAGTTAATTCGTCTACAGGGACTAAATTTGACAAACTGCGAAAGTATGCCAATTTGAACTGTAACAGACATTCCGGAACATGACCATAAGTTAAAAATACCATAAATATCCTTCACATAGCTTAGAAATAGGCTTTGAGGGGTTCGGTGTGCTAAATTAAACTTTTGGGTCATTCAGGGACTAAAAGTGTCAAAAAGTGCACAAGTTTGCATTTTCGCGCATAACTCACGTTCTGAATACATCTGGACATCCAAAAATTTATGTAAGCACTAAAATATTTTATTTTAGTGTTTGGCATAAGAGAAATCCATTCGTCACGCCATTTGGATCGTTTTTCGCGCTTATGCGCATTCCGTCGTAATTAACCGAACAATGCAATCGTACGGCCAAACGAACCGACATCCGAGATATTTTTAAGCACATTTTAAGTTCCCTATACTTTAACTTCATTTTAGAGCTTTGAAATGGGGTTAACGGAGCTTAAACGTGTCAAAAATGCATCAAATAGCAAGTTTGGAGCTTCAGGGGCCTGTTTTGCCATTTTTGAAACATTCTGGTCTGCAGGTGCTTGCGCACCTCAACACTCTCATTGTTGCGGTGCGCAAGCAGGGGCCAGATGCAGCAAAACGTTTTTCTCAGCTGTTAACAGCCCTTAAACACTCCCCAAAGGCCAAGTGCCACATGTTAATCTCTTGTGGTGGGGAAAATCAGTTACCACAACATTCCGACAAGTGTATGGGCGAGATCATTCCCTCTTCTCCAAGAAACGATCCTAACGGTGAACCAAAATCTATAAATACCCATCACATTTTCACTCATTTCTCACAAGAATCTGATTTGAGAAGCTCTAAGTTGAAACCTTTGTTTCATACCTGAGCTACTTGAATCAAGATTAGCATTCGGGGACCCTTCGTAAGTATTCCTTCGTTCTTTTATTGCTTTTCGAGTCCGAAAGTCAAACTTTGTTTGACTTTCTGCGTTGACCAGTTTATGGTCAATGCGAAGTTCGTTTGAACTTCGCAACGTGATTGTAATCACGATGGTTATAGTCCCTTGTGACTATGCCTACTGATTACCACGTTGTCTAGGGTCGTAAGGGTAAGCGATCTAATAAATCGCTTATACCTTCGAACCCGACCCGTTTGGTCGATCATTAGGATCCGACCAAACACATTAGGTGACCATAGCATATAGGGAATAACCTTCCGAGGTTATACCTTATGGTCGCTTCGTTTAAGTAGTTGTATGATAGGTAGTTTATATGCCTTAGGTAAATTACCAAAATGCCCTTTTTACGCCAAAATTCATTTTAAGCATATGTAACATAACTTTTGATATCTAAACTGATTTGGTAACAATATTAGACATGTTAAGGCATATTTTACTTATCATAGGACTAGTTATGTCACACCCCGACTTTTCACGTGTCACCGGTGGGCCCGGTAGGGGAGTAATGTGACGTGGTTGGTAACATCATAGTCAAACAACACAATATATAAATGCACAGCGGAAGCAAAAGATAAATATATTACATTCTGAATATAAGTAATGTCAAAGTATTACAACGGAAGGTAAAGGATCCACAGGCGGATCAATAAAAGAAAACTGTTCAACAGACTTTAGGCATCTAGAACTTGCAAGATTCCCTAATGACGCCCTGAGCTCCCAGCCAATTACGCCTAGTACCTGTCACTTAACCTTTTGGAAAATACGTCAGTTTACACTGGTAAATACAATTAACTGACTCATTTTGAAAAGAGTTTAAGAAAATTGATTTGAATGCACGTGGCACAAAATATCTTTTATAATTTGATTAAAATACACGAGGCAAAATTAATCTTTTATACTTGGGACAATTTTATTAATAAAGATCTTGTATCCGATTTACATGGTTGTCTAACATTTAGGGCCGGTGATTATACAATACAAGCCGGACAAGATTAATCGACATACCACAAATATAATCTCACAAGAAGATACCCTTACGAGTGAGTATACGTTTTACATATGCAACAGGAGGTGTTTTGCCTACACCTTGTGCTTACGTCGTGGCCATTCACTTTTTAAAATGAGCCAAGGATATCCAGGACACGGTCATTAACCCCCAATGTTATTTGTTATCAATCAATACAGATTAAAACGGGATTATGAAATTTAATCATTTCCGATTAAAAGGTTTCTACACCTGACCAACCGGTATTTTTATAATACCGTATCCCAAGCCCGTATAAGGGAAAATAAGTTAAAAGTATTTACCTGAGCTAGCAATGCAATTTATACTCAGCCGTATATTCTAATCAGCAAGCACAAGTACTTCTACTGGGGCTCTCAATCTGGAACGAAGGTTTTATTAACCTATTAAATTCCTAACGGGTCTTATTTAAGTCGTAACTTAGACCGGTTAGTTTTAAGGAAAGGTTTACGGTTCAAAACGCATGATTAAGCGAAGACTGGAATAGGATGTGATTTAGACCCCACAATTTTGGAGACTTGTATAATATGGGTAAACTAAACACATTCTGGATTTTGAGATAAAAACGATAACGTTTGACCCGTTTTCGGCTAATTTATGCAAACTAGTTACATAAACCGAACCGAACGCGAATAACGCATGACGGGTAATCATGAGAGTCATATACATGTTTCCTAAGTTAATTATACCTCAAATATGTTGTGACATCAGTAAGATGTCTTTCATTATGCCCAAAACGTATTTAAACACAAACTAGGCCTCGTAGGGGTAGTTTGGTCATTTAAAAGGTTATAAAAGAGTTTAAGTATTTACCTGAGTTACAGGTCTGGTATAATCAGAGAAAATACTTATTTTGATAAGTTATAACAGTAGGATAAAATATATATGTGAAATTTATCAATTATAACCAAACTATGCACCGAAGGGGCATTTTGGTAATTTCACATAAGCCGTAAAGCTCAAAACTGAAGTCTGAGTTTATCAACCTTTGCTTACTGTTAAAATATTATAATTTTCCTCAAATATCAGTAGGTATCAACCCCTGTATGTTTAAAATAGTTTAAGTACATACTATGCGTTAAAAACGCTTAAATAGGCGACTAAAGGCCATTTCCGGGTTCGATACTTAAATCTGATATTTTTAAATTTCCAGAAGGCTTAAAATAATTTATTTATCATATGTGATCAGTAGAAAAAGGTTTGGAGTCATTTAGATATGTAAAACTCATTTTATGGCCCGTAAGGGCAAAACCGAAAATTACCGGATTAAGCCTACGACTACTAGTTATGCTCAGCCTAAAATTTATTAAAAATCTTTAAAAATCCCAAAATAATATATTACATCAGTGGGTAAAAGATTTGATATCAAAAAGTATGTTTAAGTAGGCTATACGCTAAATACGCCGTTAAATTAACATAAAGCTTTAATTTTATGCTAACGAGCATAACTCTTAACCTACACCTCAAACTGATGTCAAATTTTGCATACAAGTTTAAATATCAGTATTTAAAGTTTCTACTCTTTTACATTTCCAAAAATCACGTTTTAAGGTAATAAGGGCATAATGGTCAACATATGAGCAATTAACGGAACCGCGTACACGAATGGGTCAATCAATGAACCAACCACAGAGGGTTATGCTAACATGTAGCCTGATCCTAAGGAAGCTCTAAGGCATTTCCAAATCATACTAAAGCGGGTCAGAACTGAAGTCAAAGCATAAGTCAAAGCTTTGCGACTTTCGGTTCTGAATCGGTTCAAAACAGAAAGTTGTCGAATCAAACAAGCTTAGACAAGTTCTTATGCTTATTATCAAGTTATATGAATGATAAAATAGGTTACGTGCCTTTTACATCGTTAATTATGCGTTTAAACGAAAGATTACATTTCTGTTGACTTTTTCTAATCATCTTTGACTCGACAAATGACCTAGTTAGGATGGGAATCAGTGGATGCCCTTTTGAGGTTTTATTACCCACATAAATACCTACCTAAAGGTACTTTTAATTCGAGATTTGACTGAGCCTATATTTATTAATCTCGAAGTCAAACCGTAATTACGACGGTTTGACTTTTAGCTAATAACTAAGCTAAAACTTAATTAAGAAAGGTTAAGACAACTTACTGAAGTCCTAAGCTTGATTAGTGACCACTTGGAAGCAGGCTTGAGCTCCAGGAATGATCAGAAAACTTGAAGAAGATGTGAAGAACAAAGGTTGCTACTCATGGCCTTTTATAGTGATAATTTCACCACAAATCCTTGACACTTGGGGTCTACAACTCACCATACCCTTCCAACAAGTGTCCTAGATGTTTAGGGGTCGTTTAGGGGTCAAGAGGAATGTGGAAAATCGATTTAAGGCGCGCATAAAGGCAAGGGCAGGCAACAGCCAACAAATTCGAAGCTGGGCACCCCTAGCGTGACGCTAGGCCCCCCTCGCGTCGCGCTAGGCCCCTTCTGCACAAAATCCATATTTTAGATTTTTGCGATTTGATCCTTGGCTCTTCAAAATTCGATTAGGCACTTGTTTCTTGCATTATGAACCCTCATAATTGATCCATAAGGGCTTTAAAGCATATACCCACTTTGTTAAGTCCCCGGTTAACTTAATTGTTACCCGAAAAGTCCTAACTTTCAACGTTTACGCTTTAACCCCTCGTACACGAATTTGATCATAACTTTCTCATACGATAACGAAACTTTATGAAATTTTAATCGTGCATTCTAGTGAGCATAATTAACTGTTACAAAGCTTCAAGTTTGTCAAAAGGTCACTCAGAGGTATAACTTAAACATGTTGACACATTTAGCCCCTGTAGTTTGTAATCTCTCACTTTTAGCTTCGTATGATCCATGGTTTATTCGTTTGTTGATATAAACACCATGTAGGGTTAATGTACAATACATTTATTCACTGTTGACATTTAGAACTCGTATATTCACATACTTTTCATGATTGTCAACTTTAGTCCTTCTATAATATTCTTTCACACGTTGAAGCATGTGACACGTGTCAACTTATTATAGGACGTGAATTTTCGAGGTGTTACATCCTCACCCAGTTAAAATAAATCTCGACCTCGAGATTTTCTTAAAGTAAAGGAAGTGATTTCTGCCTTACATTGGGCTTAATCTTCCCCGGTATCTTTGAGCCTCTAAAGCACTCCAATTGACCTTTATAATAGGTACATTTATCTTTTTAGAGTTTCTAATCCTGTCGATCCTTAATCGACACAGGTTGCTCATACTATCGTAGTTCTGCATATCATAATGTGATAGTGCTTTTTGACTTATTGGCGAAACACATCCTTCAGCCACTGGTGTGTAATGTATTGCGAGCTCCGCCAAGCTTCTTAAATAGGTTTTAGCCCGTAAGCTACTTAATATTGATACATTCGATTTCCTTCGAATGGTTCTATATACTCAGAGCTTAACTGGCCTGAAAATTTAACAATTTGGCACACCCTTCCTGGGTGATATCTTTTGTTGAACTTTATTCCTTAACAAGAATTTAGGAGATTTGCTATTTTCATTAATTCTTTATTTTCTGCCGAAAACTGGCAACTTACAATCGATTATGGATTTGTATGATCTTATTTGTTGTTTCCTAGGCAACTTTCAGATCCTGATAATTGGTCTTACCAATTTTCCCTCTAATAATAGATGTTTAAAATTTCATCTTTACAAGGTCTCCAAGGGAGCAACCTTGGTGCTTACATATAAACGATTATAGAAAAGCTTATCTTAAGGTGAGATGGTTATTCCAACCACTGCTTAAAACTAATCTTAAGAGTAGCTAATCCTTATAGCTAGTTGAATAACTCAACGATCCTGGGTAGTTGATGGCGATTCTTAATCGTTGTTAAAAATAGGGTTGCGGTAATGAGTGCATAAGCAAAATGAACCGTCTTTCATAACTAACTACACCGAATTAGGTTAGGCTATATGAATCCATATCTTAAAACTTGCTTAACCGAGGTTTTTTGATTCTACCAATAATGGTACTAGCTGTCTTGGAGATTTCATAATAATGCAGCCCTAAATGGGATATAAACCTTAACTCTACTTGCTTCTCAGGGGTAAACAGGGTAGTCTTAGGAGAAGACAATCAGGATACAAGGAGGTTACAGAGATTTTCCATATCTCAAGCTCCAGTTCATCCATCATTGCTTGTGTCAATTAAGTGACACCTTTATGTTACAAGTCCACGAATTCCTTAATCGGAAACATTTATTTGGAAATTCTATTTTCTAGATATCTTCTTTGAATACTGTTAGTTGACTTTAGTACCATATGATCATTGGGATATCTTTGTGGTTCCATGCATTAAACCTCCATACTGATCAGGCATGGAAGCAATCTATGGAACATATTAAGATACACCAATCCTCATATAGCGCTTTTGTTATACTATTTGGTATTCGCAATCATTTAGAGATCAAAGAGATATCAATTTCATTTGAATGCACTTATCTGGAGAGAGAGTACATTGGAATTTTATGACTGAAGATTTCTGACAGGAACAGAAGAATAGTTCTGGTGAATTTTCTACCTGTAAGTTTTTCCTTACACTTAATATATATAGGGTTCTTATGAAAAGTTTTAAAAACTTGTTATACTTATAGTTTATGAAGGATTTACTGGTATCCGAACCAAAATAAAAACTCTTAGCATTTAAATTACTGATAAGATGCCAAGGGATGTACCTGATGCCATTATTTATGGACTAGCTCAGGCATTTTAGGCGCTTTCAATTTTAGGCTTTACTTCCTCCACCGCATTTCCTTTGACAGATTTAGGGCACGTAGTCTTGATGTGGCCTTTCTCATTACAGCCGAAACAGACCGCATTCTTCATGTCTTTGCAGTCCAACGTTTTATGTCCCTTAGACTTGCAGATCCCACAATGTAGAGGTCGAGGCTCAAATCTGCATTTCCCATAGTGGCGCTTCTTGCAAATCTTGCATACAGGTTTCTGATTGGACTTTTGTTTATTCTTTTTCTTAGAACTCTGGGAGTTATCTACCTCCCTTTTCCTTTTTAGTTCATCCTTTGCATCAGAGGCATGAACGGGATCCTCCTTAAGAGTAAGGAAGTGTGGTCCTAGATAAAATTGGGACCGAGCAGCATGGGGCTCCTTGAACTTTTTCACAGCCTTCTTCACAGCTTTTCCAACTGCTACGTCTATCATAGTTTGAAGAACATCTTTGGAAATTCTAAGGTTCACAATTTCAGCATCATTAGCATGCGTCGTGCCATCAATGGCGCGATAGACTGTTGTCTTATCCGAGTTTGCCATACTTTCTATTGGTTCCTAACACCAATAAAACAATTTCTGAGTTGAAATCCAACAACTGCCATTTTTCATTATGATGGCCTTAATATATACTAACCATGGTGTCAATAACCTATACAGGCTATTATAGCACTAACATTCTTAATGAACGTTATTTAAATTATATTAATATTACTTAGCCTAGGTCGTAAAAGACCATCAATGGCATTAAAGATTTGGACCTAGTCCATCACTTTTCTGACAGAGGATCAAACGTCACATTTGTCTTTATTATATTAAAGAATTTAGGTAGCTTGAAAGCTTGCCATAGGAATATCAGAAAAGAGTGATTCCTATTAGATATAAAATATCCATCTAAGGTTTGTTGGAGCATTTTCTAAAGTATCATCGGCCAATTTCTACCTCGTATTAAATGACCGAAGTCCTAATCAGGCGGAGACAACAGTTCTCTATAGTTATTGTTCAATATTGAATCATATGTGCCAGTATCAAGTAAATTTCTGCATAAACTGCTTGATAAGGAAAGGTACCTGCTATATAGTTATCCTTCTGCACCATTTCCTGGCGTCCATCCGGAAGACTCATACGTTTATTTTCCTGGCCTTTCCCGGCTTCTTTATAAGTTTTGGGCAGTTGGTTTTGATGTGCCCTTCCTCGTTACAATTGTAACATGTGGCGTTCTTTAACCCCTTGCAATCTAAGGTTTTGTGACCCTTGGTCTTGCAAATTCCACACAATTTAGCACGTGGTTCGATTGTACATTTTCCAAAATGTTGCTTTTTGCAGTTACTGCATTTGGGTCTGTTATCAGGCTGACTCGAGTTCTTCCTAAACTCGGAATCCTTCCCGCGCTCAGAGTTTCCCTTCTTCTTCTTGTTATATCGATGAGAGTTTTCCTCCTCTCTTTCTCTTCTTCCCTCGCCAGAAGCCTTAACAGACTTAATTCTGATTGCATCTAAGGTGGGAGATAAGGATAAGTCCACCGCGGACCTATATGTGGTTGGCCTAGATGCTTTAACACTTCCTTTTATTTCTGGTGCTAGGCCTCCAATGAAACGCGCTATGCGTTTAGGTTCAGGGGTGACTAAATAAGGAACTAGGCGGGACATAGTGTTGAAACTTGTCACATACGCCTGGCAATCCAAATCCTCCATGACCAGAGTCAAGAAGTCTGATTCTATCTTTTCTACCTCATGCTGAGGGCAATAGTTTTCCTTGACTAATGCAACAAATTGCTCCCAAGATAAGTTGTAGAGTAGAACCTTTCCCGTGGCTTGGAGCAATGATCTCCACCATGCCAACGCTTCCCCTTTGAATGATTGTGAAACAAATTTCACAACATCTTGCTCCGCACAACCGCTGATGTCAACAAGAGCGTCCATCTCATCGAGCCATGTCATGCAATCGATGGCCCCTTTTTCTCCTGTAAAGTCTCTGGGCTTGCAGGAGATGAAATATTTATATGAACAGGTCTTAACTGATGTCTCTTGATGAAACACAACTTGTCTAGATGGAATACTCCTTTGATTTGACAAGTCATGAACATCGTCCTCCCTTGACTCATGTGTTTTAGGAGGGGGCTTACTACGAGCCACATATAGAGTCTCAGAGTGGGTATCATTTGATTCATCATACTGTCGATCAAGAGCACGAGTAACAGCATAATCTATTATTGCCTGCAGTTCTGCTCCAGTTGCATTAATTCTGGTAGTATCATTGTTCTCCTTCATGTGGCTGTTAACTTCATCTAATCCAGCCATGTAGCTTGATTACTACACAAATATTTCAATGATTTATTCAGAGGTTTTTATGGAATCATCATCTTTGACGATTCATCAACCATGGTAATATAAACCATATTGGTTAACTTGTTAGTTATATTTAATTAGTATTTTCCATTATAATTTATCCTAGTTATAAAACATTAAGGATATTTAAAGTGGTGCAAAAGGCCTAGTCACAATGACAGTTCTAAATTTTATAAGCCATGATTTCAGAGAATCGGGGCATTAAGGTTTGAATTAAGTTCATTACCTTCTCTTGACAGGGAGTTGTAGACTTCAACTGTCTTTGTCTTTTAGGACAATAGATATAGCCCGTGGGCATTTCCCTTCTAAGGGATGGTTCTAACATGATCATCTTCTCAAATGCTATTAGTCGAGATCGTATGGATCCTACCGACTATTATGCTTGGACCTGGTCCAACATTTCTAGACAGGAGGTCAAAGACCACCACTGTCGTTGTCTTATCAGACAACAAGTTTAGCCCGTAGGCACTTCATCACTATCGGATGTTTATAATGTGATCATCTTATAGGATGACACAAGCCATGGTTTCTAAGTCACTAGGCTAGATAAGAAAATTGGAAGAATCCAATATAAGGATGTCTGTTGTGATTTTATCGAATCACATTTGTCAGGAGTGCTAACACGTTCTTAGGTGTTAACAAGGATCTGAATCCCTTGGGTAGGTTTCACCATCTTGGCCGCGTAGGCTAGGTTTCACCTTTAAGATTCTTTTTAAAATGCCTACTGGCAGGGAAGGAAGGATATTTATTTTATTCAGGATTTTTATCATAAATCCTAATTTATAAGTTAATAATAGCACAAATGGCCTAGTCGCGTAGACAAGTTTAATTTATAAGCCATGATCGTTTGGGATCGAGGCAAATTTATAAGTTAGTAATAGCACAAAAGGCTTAGTCACGTGGACAAGTTTAATTTATAAGCCATGATCGTTTGGGATCGAGGCATTTAGTAATAGCACAAAAGGCTTAGTCACGTGGACAAGTTTAATTTATAAGCCATGATCGTTTGGGATCGAGGCATTTAGTAATAGCACAAAAGGCTTAGTCACGTGGACATGTTTAATTTGTAAGCCATGATCGTTTGGGATCGAGGCATTTAGTAATAGCACAAAAGGCTTAGTCACGTAGACATGTTTAATTTGAAAGCCATGATCGTTTGGGATCGAGGCATTTAGGTGTGAATCAAAGTTTATTACTTTTCCTTGACAGAGAGTTGTGGGCTACCACCGTCTTTAGTCTCAGAGGACGTTAATTATAGCCCGTAGGCACTTCCCTTCTAAGGGATGTGATTTTCCATTTATTTCATATTTCATGTTTAGAATGAAAACTTAATTTAATCACTCCATTATATGAAAATAAAAGTACCGAGTTGCCCTAAGCGGGTCTTTGAAGGGATAATGTGTCCTCGAAGGGACTGAAAGATAAATATGTCCTTATGAGGACTATTAAGGAAACGGTCTTCAGCAAAAGGAGTTTCTTCTTCAAGTTATTTCTGAATGCTTTCTCCTTGGATGCTCGTTTCATTCTAGCCGCGGTACGAAGCTCAGCATTTCAGGGCTCCAGATTGTGGAGAATTTCTAATACAGCTTCTTCGCTTGGCGACATATCCAATATATATAAAAATTTGGAAGTAAAAATTTCCAGATTTAGGATTGAGAGTATTCCTATGTTAAGTCTAGACTCAGAAGGTCAAGGAATGTGCTAATGTGTCATTGAGATTAAACACAAAAGGCTAGTGTTTAATTCACTCAATGTTGGCTCTGATACCAACCTGTCACACCCCGACTTTCCACGTGTCACCGGTGGGCCCGGTAGAGGAGTAACGTGACGTGGTTGGTAACATCATAGTCAAACAACACAATATATAAATGCACAGCGGAAGCAAAAGATAAATATATTACATTCCGAATATAAGTAATGTCAAAGTATTACAACGGAAGGTAAAGGATCCACAGGCGGATCAATAAAAGAAAACTGCTCAACAGACTTTAGGCATCTAGAACTTGCAAGATTCCCTAATGACGCCCTGAGCTCACAGCCAATTACGCCTAGTACCTGTCACTTAACCTTTTGGAAAATACGTCAGTTTACACTAGTAAATACAATTAACTGACTCGTTTTGAAAAGAGTTTAAGAAAATTGATTTGAATGCACGTGGCACAAAATATCTTTTATAATTTGATTAAAATGCACGAGGCAAAATTAATCTTTTATACTTGGGACAATTTTATTAATAAAGATCTTGTATCCGATTTACATGGTTGTCCAACATTTAGGGCCGGTGATTATACAATACAAGCCGGACAAGATTAATCGACATACCACAAATATAATCTCACAAGAAGATACCCTTACGAGTGAGTATACGTTTTACATATGCAACAGGAGGTGTTTTGCCTACACCTTGTGCTTACGTCGTGGCCATTCACTTTTTAAAATGAGCCAAGGATATCCAGGACACGGTCATTAACCCCCAATGTTCTTTGTTATCAATCAATACAGATAAAAACGGGATTATGCAATTTAATCATTTCCGATTAAAAGGTTTCTACACCTGACCAAGCGGTATTTTTATAATACCGTATCCCAAGCCCGTATAAGGGAAAATAAGTTAAAAGTATTTACCTGAGCTAGTAATGCGATTTATACTCAGCCGTATATTCTAATCAGAAAGCACAAGTACTTCTACTGGGGCTCTCAATCTGGAACGAAGGTTTTATTAACCTATTAAATTCCTAACAGGTCTTATTTAAGTCGTAACTTAGACCGGTTAGTTTTAAGGAAAGGTTTACGGTTCAAAACGCATGATTAAGCGAAGACTGGAATAGGATGTGATTTAGACCCCACAAGTTTGGAGACTTGTATAATATGGGTAAACTAAACACATTCTGGATTTTGAGATAAAAACGATAACGTTTGACCCGTTTCGGCTAATTTATGCAAACTAGTTACATAAACCGAACCGAACGCGAATAACGCATGACGGGTAATCATGAGAGTCATATACAGGTTTCCTAAGTTAATTATTCCTCAAATATGTTGTGACATCAGTAAGATGTCTTTCATTATGCCCAAAACGTATTTAAACACAAACTAGGCCTCGTAGGGGTAGTTTGGTCATTTAAAAGGTTATAAAAGAGTTTAAGTATTTACCTGAGTTACAGGTCTGGTATAATCAGCAAAAATACTTATTTTGATAAGTTATAACAGTAGGATAAAGTATATATGTGAAATTTATCAATTATAACCAAACTATGCACCGAAGGGGCATTTTGGTAATTTCACATAAGCCGCAAAGCTCAAAACTGAAGTCTGAGTTTATCAACCTTTGCTTACTATTAAAATATTATAATTTGCCTCAAATATCAGTAGGTATCAACCCCTGTATGTTTAAAATAGTTTAAGTACATACTATGCGTTAAAAACGCTAAAATAGGCGACTAAAGGCCATTTCCGGGTTCGATAGTTAAATCTGATATTTTTATATTTCCAGAAGGCTTAAAATAATTTATTTATCATATGTGATCAGTAGCAAAAGGTTTGGAGTCTTTTAGATATGTAGAACTCATTTTATGGCCCGTAAGGGCAAAACCGAAAATTACCGGATTAAGCCTACGACTACTAGTTATGCTCAGCCTAAAATTTATTAAAAATCTTTAAAAATCCCAAAATAATATATTACATCAGTGGGTAAAAGATTTGATATCAAAAAGTATGTTTAAGTAGGCTATACGCTAAATACGCCGTTAAATTAACATAAAGCTTTAATTTTACGCTAACGAGCATAACTCTTAACCTACACCTCAAACTGATGTCAAATTTTGCATACAAGTTTAAATATCAGTATTTAAAGTTTCTACTCTTTTACATTTCCAAAAATCATATTTTAAGGTAATAAGGGCATAATGGTCAACATATGAGCAATTAACGGAACCGCGTACACGAATGGGTCAATCAATGAACCAACCACAGAGGGTTATGCTAACATGTAGCCTGGTCCTAAGGAAGCTCTAAGGCATTTCCAAATCATACTAAAGCGGGTCAGAACTGAAGTCAAAGCATAAGTCAAAGCTTTGCGACTTTCGGTTCCGAATCGGTTCAAAACAGAAAGTTGTCGAATCAAACAAGCTTAGACAAGTTCTTATGCTTATTATCAAGTTATATGAATGATAAAATAGGTTACGCACCTTTTACATCGTTAATTATGCGTTTAAATGAAAGATTACATTTCTGTTGACTTTTTCTAATCATCTTTGACTCGACAAATGACCTAGTTAGGATGGGAATCAGTGGATGCCCTTTTGAGGTTTTATTACCCACATAAATACCTACCTAAAGGTACTTTTAATTCGAGATTTGACTGAGCCTATATTTATTAATCTCGAAGTCAAACCGTAATTACGACGGTTTGACTTTTAGCTAATAACTAAGCTAAAACTTAATTAAGAAAGGTTAAGACAACTTACTGAAGTCCTAAGCTTGATTAGTGACCACTTGGAAGCAGGCTTGAGCTCCAGGAATGATCAGAAAACTTGAAGAAGATGTGAAGAACAAAGGTTGCTACTCATGGCCTTTTATAGTGATAATTTCACCACAAATCCTTGACACTTGGGGTCTACAACTCACCATACCCTTCCAACAAGTGTCCTAGATGTTTAGGGGTCGTTTAGGGGTCAAGAGGAATGTGGAAAATCGATTTAAGGCGCGCATAAAGGCAAGGGCAGGCAACAGCCAACAAATTCGAAGCTGGGCACCCCTAGCGTGACGCTAGGCCCCCCTCGCGTCGCGCTAGGCCCCTTCTGCACAAAATCCATATTTTAGATTTTTGCGATTTGATCCTTGGCTCTTCAAAATTCGATTAGGCACTTGTTTCTTGCATTATGAACCCTCATAATTGATCCATAAGGGCTTTAAAACATATACCCACTTTGTTAAGTCCCCGGTTAACTTAATTGTTACCCGAAAAGTCCTAACTTTCAACGTTTACGCTTTAACCCCTCGTACACGAATTTGATCATAACTTTCTCATACGATAACGAAACTTTATGAAATTTTAATCGTGCATTCTAGTGAGCATAATTAACCGTTACAAAGCTTCGGGTTTGTCAAAAGGTCACTCAGAGGTATAACTTAAACATGTTGACACATTTAGCCCCTGTAGTTTGTAATCTCTCACTTTTAGCTTTGTATGATCCATGGTTTATTCGTTTGGTGATATAAACACCATGTAGGGTTAATGTACAATACATTTATTCACTGTTGACATTTAGAACTCGTATATTCACATACTTTTCATGATTGTCAACTTTAGTCCTTCTATAATATTCTTTCACACGTTGAAGCATGTAACACGTGTCAACTTATTATAGGATGTGAATTTTCGAGGTGTTACAAGTTAGGCGATCCGAACGCGTTTTACTCGAACGACGCGTTAAAGTAGCATAAGCTACCCAAACGGGTCGTAATGGGTCGTAAGCACTTAGGATAGGTTCCGTGTTAGTATGTAGGCTTTATTAAACCATATTACCTGAGTTCCCATACTAATTTGGTTTACGAGCCCTCATTCTATCCAATCCTCCGATATAGGTCCGGTTATTAATGTAGTTACCTATATTAGGTACCGTTTGATTCCGTGATCTCTAGCATTGCTTGGTGGTTATCTTAAGACTTCTGAGCAATCTCAAGTGAGTACATAGAACCCCCTCTTTAACTGTTTTCAAACTATTTTGGGGTGAAACACATGTGCCTACTTGTTACTTTCATGCTTTCCTGTTTTCACATCATATACCTGCTATGTTTGTTAGTACATTATAGTACATGATTTCATTACATTTCATGCTATGTATGCCCATTGTGTGCGTACTTAGTACATCGTTTTACATTACATTTCATGCCATGTATGTCCATTGTGTGCGTACTTAGTACATCGTTTTACATTACATTTCATGCTATGTATGTCCATTGTGAGCATACTTAGTACATTATTTTACTTTACATTTCTGCTATGTATGTTGACTGATAGCATGCTAGCACATTGATTTACATGACTTTTCTGCTTTGTATGTTAACTTAGCATACTTAGTACATTGTTTTCATATTAACATTAGCTGCGCAGCTCGGTAGTAAGTACTGGTACCATAGGACTTGACAAATCCCATTCCTGACATCCCGGGTTTGTTTGGATGTAAGGAATGACTGAATCCGAAAACATTTCTTTTGATAACCTAGACTGAAAGGGTTATCCGACTGTCTCAAGGCTTGAATGTATGCGTTAACTTACCACATAAATGTTTATATCAATGTAACATGCATTACTTTGCAAAACATAACTTTTTGATATATTCAAAATACTTTGTTTTGTACATTTCTACATTTGGATTATGTGACAATACTTTACTTACAATACATAACATTTGATACACATTACTTGACTACTTTTGGACTTATAAACATTTGACATGGCTTATACAAGGACTTTTGACTATTGGTTTAAACATAGACTTTATACATTGGTGGTTTGTTTAAGTGACTTAAGTAACGAGATGTGAGTAATATGATACAAGCATGGTGGATACGTCGCTGGTACTTCCTATATATAAGTGTTTGTATTATATTACATATCATAGTGTTATTTAAATCATTCAATTTGGACTTATACATTTTATACAAGTAACACGATTTTCACAAGACTTTGGTTTACAAACAATTTACTTTATACAACTCATTTTACTTGGTTATACATTTAACCTTACATTATTCTCTTATTTATACATATCATCTGAACTTATTGTTTTTCAAATGATTTACAAAACAAATCAATTTACAAGGTTCATGACTGACTTTTGTTAAACAACAACTTTTTCTAAACTTATAAGTCATGAATCCTATTTTCACAAAACCTATGTATCTCACAGGCATTTTTATGCTGACGTACCTATTTTCACATGTGTTTTCAGGAGCTTTTGCGTAGGACGATGATCGTGACACTAGGGCGGACCTGTGCCTTAGAGACTTAAAATGAAGATAGACTTAGTTTAATTATGTTATAAACTCTTTGATTCCTGTTTAAAACAATGTAACTCTTATGTTGATAAATAAAATACAACTTTGTATGCCATGGTTATGAAACAATTAATTCTGTTACAACACTCCCCGACGTTTTCCGCCACGTTTTGTATGTTATACGTGGTCGGGGTGTGACATCCTGCCTGGGCAGAAGAGAGTAAGCACACATAGGTTTTCAAACAATAATTGCTACGTTTATCTAAGCATACCATGAGCAAAGTTCTATGTAATCTAGCAAGTAGGCAATGTAAACATAAATCATATCACCTAGAATGTCGAGTCTTGCACGTGGAGCGAAGCGTCATTGTGGATCGTCGAGCACTGTTCAGGTTATAGTCTGGTTTTAACAAAAACTTTTCCCTTATTAAAACCAAGTTCACTATAACCAATGGCTCTGATACCAATCTGTCACACCCCCAAAATCCACTCGCGGAGTATCACCGCTTGGAGGCGTGACTGACCAGGATCAAGCCACCAATCATATGGAACATAACAAGTAACAAGTAAAATTCAACCACACAATATGAAAGGTGTTTCAAATAAAAAACGTAGTTAAGTGTTTAGCGGAAGCATAATTGTAAAACCTAATGTAAGTATTATGTACGAAATAAAGTAATGTTTTTAGCATGGCACACACTGCCATGTCCCACAACGACCACGCCTCCCTGTGCAAGCTCCATGAGTACCTAACGACCTGCAAGGCATGTAACAACGAGTCAACAACAAAGTTGAGCGAGTTCACAGTTGGTTGTTCAGTTGTAGCATTCGTTTCGTAAATCATATGTTCGTTATGTAAACCATGTATCGTATTAATTCGTATCGCGGTCTCCCAGACATGTTTCCGAAGATTAGTGGAGGCTTCCCATGTGTTACTAGACCGTGCGTATCGACTACTACGAAAATATAAGTGGTGCCCTAAGTCAATGTCTATCAGCATTGACCCTTTGCCCATAGTCCATTAGTACACGCCCGTCCAACTGGCACGGTGTGAGGTTTGTTAAACCTAATAGCGCTATTAACTAATGACCCGCTCGCCATAGGCCTCGGCGATTAAGTCAATATAAATGAGGGACTTCAGTGATAGAGGTTTGGTCCAGTGTGTAATCTTGGCATCCTACCCACGAAGGATGGTTGTAGTTACCGTTTCAATCATTAACCCATTCCCAGCCCTTGGGAATCCCATGCCTTGGAAAGAGTGTGAACTCACCTTGTTTTGCTCGGTATGATTAATTACCAGCTTCTCAATGAATCAAACACGTCCTAGCATGAGCACCAGTATCAATCAGTTTTTAAGTTTACTTATGCGTCGTTCACACATACACACGTAGTATACATTCATCAACAGATAGGATATATCACTTAATGCTAGGTGCTACACATTTGGAGTTAAACTTCGCATAACACGTTTCAAATAACATCTCATTCCAAATCATACAATAATGTACAGGTTCATGTACCACCCATGGTCCGCAGACCCAACGTACGAGACCCACTAAAGTAACCGGCCCAAAACCATTAATTCTCAATCCATGGGTATGGCCTGTTATGTTTACCCAGACCCAACTGTTAAACAAGTGCAGCCATATCTTACACAAGGCCCAAAACAAGAAGTAAATGGCCCGATACCCTAAGCAGCCCGCTAGTTATCAAACCCACTCAACATATCCGGTTGTTACATATTATATCCAATTTCTCTGTTTCCTATGGAGCAACATGCAGCCATTAATGATAATGTTACTAAACCTACTCATTATTTCATTTATTTGTAAAGTAATACACATAATTCATTGGTTCCATTTATCATATCAAACATCATGATTGGCATCATCTGACTCATCCCTAATTCATAATAGCCGACCCACATCATCATCTCATGGTTATTATCATTACCAATATTCAACCAAATCAACTAAGTCAAGTTTCATAAATATTCATCAGTCAACATCATTGGTTAGACATCCTAAATCCACCTCTACATACCATTACAATTGGTGATACCAATTTAACACATCAGACCATCTTGTGTAGCAAATTTATTAGTATCTCAATAACATGCATCCCTAAACACAATCTAATACATGAGTGACATCACATCAAGTTTCCCACAATTTCACATCTACACAACAGTACATCAACGAATACTACCCATATTATTACAATCTTAGTCACCCCTTGTTATTCGTTCAACATGTAGCAAGAAATCAAGAACTATAACAAACATGTAATCCCTAAATATTCATTAAGATGCAAGAACATAATGACTTCCTCACACTTATAAAACAAACCATGCAAAATATATTAACCAGGAATACACATAACTAAGATCAATCAAATAAGAATTTAGACATGTATGAAACCACGAACCAAGAACTCGTCTGATCATGCTGCTCTCACGAAGGGGGGGGTCTGTTACAGTGATCGTGTGATTAGGGGGAAAGCCTAGGGTTCTGCTATATTAGTGTTAACATGTTACGCTACTAAAATATGTATATGTGCTGAAATTATGACCGGCCCAATCAAAACAACCCACTTGGGCTCGATCAGGCCCAAATGTAATTACAGAGCCCACACATATTCAAGTTGAGTTCAGGTGTGTGTGTACGGACTCACATTAGCCGGCCCAACGCGGAGTGTGTGTGCGACAAAATGCGGCCCAACACAAGGAATACGAGTCTTATATTTTAGCAAATTTTAATACTAGCATAAAACGTTCAGCCCAAAAGATAGGGATGAATAACGAGAAGAATAGAATCACAAGATTAAACGATACAGACCTCGAAAGTCCGGGTTGTCACATTATCCCCAACTTGAAAGAAATTTCGTCCCGAAATTTAGCACGTGGTTACTGAGGAAGCTAGTTGTGTTGTGTTGTTTCCTGTTTTTCCTGGGGTGTCACACTGAGCGTAAATTGATCTTGGAAAAAATATCGAGCTTCTTAGAGTTGATCGAATAGATGATCCTTGGTAATGGGTACCGATTCTTGATTGTGACCTTGTTCAATTCCCTATAACCAATACACATGTCACACCCCGAAATTATCAGAGCTGGCGTGACTGGACTGGTATCTTCATTGCACAGCGGAAGCAAATATAGCTAAGACTTCTAGAAAATGAACGCCCACTAAGTACTCGAATCTCCAATGGTTCTCCTATTCCAACCGTGCCTTAACTTGAGAAAGTAACCTGAGAAAGAAACATGCGAAAATCAACATAAAGTTGAGCGAGTTCGTAGTTTTTTTGTAAAAGATTTGAAATAAATCTTTTGAATAACTGGTTTGTGACATAATATTGAGAAAACAAATTTAGAAATCATTTTCTTGTCATGTTATATGGAAACTTTGTATTCGTATAACTTCGTATTTGTAATGCATTACATTCGTAAAACCATGTATTTGTAAACTCTCGTATTTGTAATGTTCGTATAACCGTCAATGTCCACCCTGACTTTGACTCCTTGCCCGCATACTCCTATACTTTGAATTTGTATAAAACATGGTATTTTATTTGTATAAATCAAGTATTTCTGTAAGTATGTATGTCCCTGGTATGTAGCAATAAGTAAAAAGAGATCACCAATGGGTTGCAAAGCCACTGGTATGTGTGAAGTGATACGGGAAAACTCAAACCTAGCAGAGTTGCACCGAGCTTCCGGCTGTAAGACACAGTCACCACTATGGGCCGCCCCGAGCTCATGGGTGTGGGCTCGCTACACCCAAATAGATCTATCACTCATGTCCCTCGGTCCTACGATGAGGATTAATGGCCTTAAGTGTTGTGCCCACCACTCACATGATCTAAGTAGTATGCCCTCCTTAAGCTAACCATACCATGTATAAAAATGTCTGAAGTAATTATAACATGTATTTTACCCCAGCCTCTAAGACTGAACCTCCCCAGCCTCTAAGACTGAACCTCCCCAGCCTCTAAGGCTGAACCTCCCCAACCTCTAAGGCCAACTCCCCAGTCTCTCTATATTATCACCAGACGATCCATCCCTAGTCATGAAAATCATTCACATTTCGATAATACGCATTTGTTTTGTAAAAACCGGTATATTTAGTATAACCCATTCGTAAACCATTTGAGTTCCTTGAAATCCATTCGTAATATGATTTAGAAATATGAGTTTTCGTTCATTCATAAGCTTTGTATGTTCTTGCACAACGTGCTTTGTCTAAAAATATGCACTCTTTGTTCATCGAGAACTTTGTGTGTTTTCTGCAAAACGTGCATGTCTTTCCACCCTGAAAACATTTATAAAAATGTAAAACCGTAAAAAGATGGGGTTATGAACTCACCTGAATTGCCTTGTGCAAAGCTAGCTAATTACGACTTCGTGATGTCGTTTCCAAGACTTGACTTGCTAGCGTGCATTCTACAACATTCCTAACACGGAATATCTAATAAGTTTCTAAATAAACGTAGTAACTAAACTACGTGTCATCGAGCTCTACCGAATCGTTAACCGAACGATTCGACAGTTAAGTTGTTAAATGGAAACGATTAGGTCATATTTGATAAGTATCGCTTATCGTTGATAATAACTAACAAGTCTTGAAAAGACTCGATCCTCGAGATATTTGAAAGTAAATAAATATTTATATCAAAATATATAAATATATCGTTAAGATCGCTTGTCGTTCCGAGAAGTCGTTGTGTATGTAACAAATATGTGTATGAAAATATCATGTAACAAACTCGTACTCGATATATATATGATTTATAGTGTGCCGTTTAGGCGTTTTGAAATAAATATAAAAAGTTATATTTATTTTACAAAAGGATGATCGAGTTGTTGAACGTTTGTGAGGAATAGATAAACTATATCTATTTTATAAAAGCGCTCGTGATGTACGATGTTTAAAATAAATATATAAACTATATTTATTTTTATAAAACGAATTCGTGTCGTTTAATATTTGAAATAAATATATTCACTATATTTATTTTAGTAAACAATTGTCGTGTCGTTTGTTTGTACAATATATTTATTTTTATGAAAAGGAGTCGTATTAGTCGACATTTGAAGCGATATAAATCATTATATTGATTTTATAAAGACTTGTAGGACTTTCAAGTTTAAAGTAATATAATAGCTACATTAATTTCTATAAAAGAATCCGAAATGTGTTGATGTCCGATGTAGACTACATTCACCTTTATAAAAGAATCGTCGAGATTTCAAAGTTTAGAATAAATATAATTACTATATTTATTGTTGTAAATACTTTCCGAATCATCTTTTTCGTTTTACGTGTTTTCTCGAAAAAAAACGGGCAGAGTTTCCTCTGTTTTGGACGCCCCGACAACGCAAGTTGTCGTCATTTTTCAAAATCAATCAATTTTCCAAACAATACAAACATTATTTATATAAGATTTGGTCGAATAAGTTGAGATATAACTAAACTCGTAATGGATCGGTTCGAGCTCGTTCACGTTAATCATATAAATTATTAAAACGACATAAATAATCGTGCCACTAAAATTATTTACTAAATCCTCCGCGTCGACTTGTCGAAACATGGACTGAGTTAACCGGCTGAGTTGACCGAGTCAACCGGGTTGACCCGCTGAGTTGACTCATTACGTTTGACTGGGTTGACTCGGTTCGACCGAGTCAACCGAACCGAACCCGTTGAGCAGTTCTGACCCGAACCGAACTGAAAGTTGCTGACCTTTGACCGAGTTTGACCGAACCCGAACCCGTTGAGTCTGACCCGGAATCCTGCTGATGTGAACCCGAAATGAAATAACAAAACCTGAGCCAAAAATATAAACAAACCGAACATAAAACCACCACCATTACCGTCTTCGCCGTCACCGGCTGCCGGAACAGTAGTTCCGCCGTCAGTCGTCGTCGCCGAAGCTGGTCGGAAGAATAGAGGCACCACCGCCGTCGCGGCTCCGCCGTCTCCTCTGCTCCGGCCTCTCTCTTGCTCCGTCGTCGCACTACCTCCTTCCCAAACTCTTTCTCTCTCATCTCTCTGCCTCTCGGTCTTCGTCAGATCTTATCGCCGGCACCACCATAGTGGTCGGCCTGTCATACAAGAGGGGGGGTCGTTTGTGTCGTTGGTCAGAACCACCACCACCGCCGCTCACGGCGGCGCGTCTGCTGCCGAGATCGGAACTGAGAGGGGAGGGGTGTGGCTGGGTTGGGTTTTGTTTTGTGAGGGAAGTGATTTCCCTGTGTTTGATCTGGGTTACATGACCGAGAAGAGAGATGAGAGGCAATGAATGTGTTTTAGGGTTTTGAGAGGTAGGAGATGAAGTTGTCTGATGTTTTCTTTGTGAAGATGGTTGAGTGTTATATAATGGCCTTGTAGAGATCTCTAGAGATCTTAGGGATCTGATTTAGATTTTGAAAATATTTCATAAGATCTTAATAAGATTTGTAAAGATTTTATCTAGATTTAGTATAGATTTTAGTATAGATCTAATATATTATGTGCAGGTTTAGGCTTGTGGGTTTTGGGCTTGGGCCCACAAGCCCATCCCATGTGTAAGTGACCCGTAATTTCTACGAGATACGTTTTTAAAACCGAAACCACCATAGCCTAGTAGAATAATATTTTAGAGTTAAAAACGTGTAAAAATAATGTCGGTATCCGTCGTGGTTGCGTTCGTGCGTCGATAACGGTAATATTCGCGAAAAATTACATCGTTGCCGTCTTTAATCCGTTTTCTAATCCGGTTTCGACCGTAGTTGCTAAAATTTCAATACGGAGCTAAATATAGCGTAAAATGTAAGTTCTGAAAGTGACAGGCGTCTCCGTCGCTTCCGTTTCGTTGCCAAAGCGTTTCCTACCATCTCGTGTTTAGTTCACGTTCACATTTGTGTCGCACGGAAGCCTAATAAATTCACAAAAATAATTTCATAAACATAAAATATTTGTGTAACATCCATACTTGTCGGCGTTGTCAGAATTTTGTACGGCATCAATTCGTTGTCGTTTGATGTCCCGCAGATTCCACGTGAATCTTCATACGCGTACGGTAAAGTTAAATAAACGTCCCTAGGTACTCCAAAGGTCTAATTAAGTTAATTTGCGTCTTAAACACTATTTATTGTCACGTTAATCGCCTGTTAATTACGTAATTAGGAGCCGTAAATCACCAGTTGTCACTACACATACGCATCAAACCATCTTTCTTCTTGACAAACAACACAGGTGCTCCCCAAGGGGATGAGCTTGGTTGTATGAAAACTTTCTCTAGCAATTCATATAATTTCTTCTTTAATTCCAGCGTCTTTGTCGGTGCTAAGAGATAAGGGGCTTTAGCAGTTAGTGCAGTTCCAGGCATCAAGTGAATTCTGAACTCTACTTCTCGATCAGGTGCCAGTCCAGGTAGATCTTCTAGGAAAACGTTGGGGTATTCCGATACTACCATAATTTCTTTCAGTTATTTTCCTTTAGTATTAATGATTATAGAAATTATATACACTATGGCTTGCTTCCGTGCATAACTTGCAGCTTTCATCACAGAGATGAATTTCGTTGACTTGGTTGGCTTGTCTCCTCGGATCATGATCATTTCTCCTGTTGGCGTACGAATCTCAATAGAATTTTGATCACATAGGATTCGAGCCGATTGGCCACTAACCAATCCATTCCTAATACTACAACGAATCCAGCTAGATTCATTGGTAGCAGGTTGGTCGTGACCTTATGTCCTAGTAGTTCTATCTTCCCTCCTTGAAGTACTTCGCGTATATTGATGGAGTTTCCTTCTGTCGTTTCTACCGCACAAGCATAACTAAGCTCAGTTAATGGTTGATTAAGGGTAACGGTTGATTAAGTGCTTGACAAAATGCAGTATTTATAAAACTTTGATACCAGAGTCAAATAATACTTTAGCATAGATTTCATGGACAAGAAACGTAACGGTGATCACGTCGGGAATCATCGCTGCCTCTTGCACAGTAAGTATGAAAGCTCGTGCATTCTTCTTGGCTCCATAAGTAGCTTTTGCCTTGTTGTCCGGTGCTTTAGTCAGTTTCGGGCAATCTGGACGGATATGGTCTGTCTCTTCATAATTGAAACAAACTCTGGATTTAGTTTTTCTTCTACACTCTTCTTCTTTATGTCCAGGTCTAGTGACCCTCTATCACAACTGTAATGCTTGAACAGTCAATGTATATCACATTTCAAGATAAGAAACTAAGAAAATAGCATGTATTGTACACATAATTTATTCAGACTCCATTGTGTTCCTATCTCAAGGTCAAAGCTTTTTTGATGATCCGAAAAACAACTTTCAAGGTTCAAGCATAACTATTTAAAGTGGTGTATGTTAGTTATGATTAGGCCCACCAAACAAACGAAATATACATATCAAATACCACCATAATATAATTGTTTGTACATGGGTTGAGAACGTCGGCCGCCCATACCACATGGTGTGAGTGCATATGTCTATCGCTTATGTCAATCACATGTCGTAGCTGAACGAATGATCAAGACAAGTTTCTAAAAGTGACGAATACATGGTTCATGGGTTCGTACGGATGTGGAATTAAGTAGATCCGCACGGATCTACTCGACGCGCCATATTAGGGTTTCAGGTATTGGTCCGTGCGCACGATTCAAGTACATCCGCAGTTAAAGCTGGGTCCGCACCAAATAACCTGATCCGCACAAGACTTCTTGGTCCGCATTATATGTGTGTTAGTAATTGAGGATGGACTTTGCCTATAAATACTAGTCTAGGTCTTGTTTCATTTGTATCTTTAGAGACAGAGAGGCGAAGCTCTGCTCGTTTGTTTTCATGGTATTGTATTGAACATCAATCAATAGAAAACAACTTTAATTAGCTTGTTCTTGTCTAATCCACTCTCGCACTTGGATTCCGCACAAGATACGAGATCTACGCAGTTAACGGTGTAACGGAATCGATCCTAACACGAACTCACAAGTGGTATCAGAGTGGGTGATTAATTGCAAGGATTAAAGACATAAGATTCAAGCAATTTCAAGCATAATCAGAGCTGATTTCATCTGAATTTCATCATTTCTTCTTCTACTCATCTTCTACGCTTCTTTTCAAGTTTAAAACTCAGATTCACGACGTTTTCACTGTCACACCCCGAAATATCAGAGCATTGGCGTGACTGGACTGGTATCTTCATTGCACAGCGGAAGCAGATAATCTAAGTCTTTCTAGAAGTTGAACGCCCGCTAAGTACTCGAATTCTCGATGGTTCTCCTATTCCAACCGTGCCTTGTCTTAGAAATGCAACCTGAGAAAGAAACATGCGAAAAATCAACATAAAGTTGAGCGAGTTCATAGTTTGTTTGTAAAAGATCTGAAATAAATCTTTTTGAATAACCGGTTTTTGAAGTATTGTTGAGAAAACGAATTTAAAAATCATTTTCTTGTACAAATCATGTATTCTCTTATAAATCAAGTATTCTTGTATGAATCATGTATTCTCGTATAAATCAAGTATTCTTGTATAAATCAAGTTTTCTTGTGTACCCCAAGTACTCATGTATAAATCAAGTTTTCTTGTGTACCCCAAGTACTCATGTATAAATCAAGTATTCTTGTGAAATAACGTATTCTTGTGAAACTAAAGTATTCTTGTGTAAATAAAGTATTCTTGTGGTATGAACCAAATAAAGTATTCTTGTTTAGTTAATGGGTTGCAAGGCTATTAACATGTGACACGACATAGGAAGTCACCAAACCATAGGCATTTTTCTAGTAGCCGATTCACGACTGAGACACAAAAACACTACCTGGTAAAAGAGTGGCCAAGAGTGGGGCTGCCCGGAACCCGTTAGATCTAACCTTTTGTTCTGCGGTCTAAGTATGTACACGATTAATGGTGCTTATGGTACCCTATTCGTGACACGATTTCTCGTATCATTCTTGTATCCATCATATCAAGTATCAATTTTCAGTTCTTGTATTCTTTATGTCAAGTATCAATTCTCATGTGTTTGTATACTCTTGTATTTTCTCGTAGTTTAGAAAACTAGAATTCGTGTATAAACGCTTGTTTGAAAAACCGGTATAAAACATAAGCTTTTCGTAAACCATTTGTGACAGATAAATCTTGCTTGTAAAATGGTTTATAAATATGTAATTCTTGTATGCTTTGCAAAAAGTGCATGTCTTTCCACCCCGAAAACATTTAGAAAAATGTAAAACCATAAAAGGTGGGGTTATGAACTCACCTGAATATTCCTGTGCAAAGCTAGCTAATTACGACTTCGTGATGTCGTTTCCAAGACTTGACTTGCTAGCGTGCATTCTACAATATTCCTAACATGGAATATCTAATAAGTTTCGAATAATGCAGTAACTAATCTACGTGTTACCGAGCTCTACCGAATTGTTAATTGAACGATTTGACGGTAAATAGTTAACTTAATGAAAATGACTAAGTTAAACTGCCGCGAGAAGTCGTTTGTGTATGTAGGAATATTCGTATGAAGGTAATATATAATAAACTTGTATTATATATATTACGTCTTGTACATTTTTGCCAAAATATATGTATATGCCGTTTCGGCGTTCGTAATAAATATAAAATATTATATTTATTTTGCGATAGTATCATCGAGTAGTTTGAAGTTTAAAATAAATATAAAACTATATTTATTTATGAATTCACGTTGAACGATGTTTGAAATAAATAGATAAGTTATATCTATTTTATAAAAGAATCGTTGTTTTTGTTTGACGTTCGAAATAAATATAATAACTATATTTATTTGTTGTCGAAAGAAACTTTATATTGGTATCTCGTTTTTATAAAAGTCGCTCAAAAGCACGTTTTGTTTTATAATAAAACTAGTTTTATTTTACGAGTTTTCTCGAAAAACGGGCAGAGTTTCCTCTGTTTTTGGACGCCCGACAACACAAGTTGTCGTTATTTTTCAAGATTCAACAATTAATCAAATTCAACCAATATAATCAATTTATATGAACGAAATGATAAATCAATGTATACTTTAACTATCGGTTCGAGCTCGTTTTCGCGTATAAATCAAAAATCAATAATTAAATATAATTAGAAATTCCGCGTCGATTAGGCTTTACCGAACTGGCGTTGACTTCTGTTGACCGCCTGTTGACTGCTGTTGACCCGAGTTGACTCGGGTTTGACCGAGTTGACTCGGTGAGTTGACCCGACCCGCTTTAAAACTGACCCGAACTGACTTGCCCACTGCTGACCCGAAGATCGAGGTTCGACCCGTTTGCCGTCTTTGACCGAGCCGAGACTGAACCGAGGCTAACCCGAAGCTCGAATCTGGACCCAATACTTGAACATCAACATAACATTATCATCATCATCGGTCTTCATAGAAAGAAAACGGGGAGAAGGTTTACCGGAACTTTTGTCGGACCGAACCGAAGACCTCCGCTACCGCTGGTTCTCTCTCGCTTGGACGGTCTTTCTCTCTCGTCTCTATCTTCTCCACCGACCACCACCGGATCAAGACTTGGACCGCCGGTCCGAGACATAGACTGCCGGTTCTCTGTTGTTGACCACCGGTCCGATACATCGACTGCTGGTCCGTGACACCTACCGCCGCTCACCACCACCACCTCCGGTCTTCTCTCTCTCCTCGCCATCTCTCTCTCTCTCTCTCTTCGTTCCGTCCTGTTGCAGCCGCCACACGCCACCACCATCTGGTGGTGGCTGCCGAATAGCAGAAGACAGAAGGGGGGGGGGGTCTGGTGAGTTCGTGATGCGGTGTGATTTACCAGTAAAGCGACGGCCGGAATCCGGTTTGTCGCCGGCGAAGTTCCAACGGAGAGGAAGATGGTGTGGTGGGAGCTCCTGTGGTGTGCGGTTACTTGTATATGTTAAGGTTTCTCACAAGAAGTGTAGATGAGGAGGATGGTGTCTGCAAGGTGAAATCGAGAAGGAGGGAGATGATTTTTCAGTGGGTTTATTGAGAATAAGGTTCTCAAACCTTTTGTATGTGTGTGGGTTTGGATGTGCAGACAACAAAAGGGAAGTGGGTATTAATAGAGTGGAGAGATGGATATTGTCTTTTATGTATTCAGTCTACATTCAGGTCAAAGGTTATATCCTTTGAAACATGATCTCTAGAAGATATTAGTATAGGTTTTATAAGATTTTCAAATATTTTGTAGAGAT
The DNA here is from genome assembly GCA_030545235.1 of Helianthus tuberosus. Taxonomy (NCBI): domain Eukaryota; kingdom Viridiplantae; phylum Streptophyta; class Magnoliopsida; order Asterales; family Asteraceae; genus Helianthus; species Helianthus tuberosus. Next base: position 91,854,394 of record CM060354.1, read on the forward strand.
TTACTATAGATTGTGTAAATCTTGTAGATATTGCCAGGATTCTATTGAGATTTTATAGGATCTTAAGGAAAGACCTAGTATTTTATGTGCAGGTTTAGGCTTGTGGGTGTTGGGCTTGGGCCCAGGGCCCACAAGCCCATCTCATGTGTATGTGGCCTGTAATTCCTAAGAGACCCGTTGTCAAATCCTGAACTCCGTTTTAACGTCAAAAATTAAAATACACAAAAATACGGTCGGTAGTCGTTGTTTGCACGCCCGTTCGTTGACTACGGTAATAATCGCAAAATTGTATCGTTGCCGTCTTTAATCCGTTTTTCGATCCGGTTTCGACTGTAGTCACAAAAATATAATTACGAAGCTAAAATATATCGTAAAAATTTAATATTTGTTGGCATCGTCAGTATTTCGTACGGTTTCAGTCAGTTGTCATTTGATGTTTTGCAGATTCCACGCGAATCTTCATGCGCGTACTGTATAGCTGAACAAACGTTTCTGGGCACTCCAAGGCCTGGTTAAGTTAATTAGCGTCGTAAGCACTATTTATTATCGCGTTAATCACCTACTAATCGCGTAATTAAGGGCGTAGATTACCGGTTGTCACATTCACGGTCAAAATCATCTTATATTCAATCATATTGTGCGAAAATCAGCTTTAAACAATCCTACAAAGTTTCAGATCAAAATTCTGATTAAATCTTTGAGAATTTTTGAAAAATTATCAAGTTTTGAACAACATAAACTCGTTGAAATGTTCACACGGACCTGGAAAACCTTGGTTCACACGAACCTATTTGTTTTTTGATCAATTGGTGATTAAATCAGTTCGCACGGATATCTATCCGCAAAGATCAACCTTTGCAAGAAACTAGGGTTTTGTCTCAAACTTAATCCGCATGAATCAAGTTTTGGTTTGTTCGTACGAACCTGAAAAGTCCCTCCGCGCGGATCTACACTATTCCACATCCGTGCGAATCAAGGATTATTTGTTGTTTGATTTTCAAAGTTTACCTTAGTGTTTGTGAATTATTTGCAGGTGATTCTCACATATATCAAGATCATGGAAGATGAATTTTACAATGAGTTTTACAATGCGTTCACATCCGAAACAACGTCCATGACAAAGAACATTTCAAACGCAATCTCAGAAAGTTTGAACTATGATACTGTGTATGGAAATCATTAGAAACCACCAATACTTTTGAATATAGAAGATTATAACTGGTGGAAAGACATATTTGATGGTTGGGTAAAAGCGTATGCGTATGATAGTTGAGTTTTGTTAAAATTGGGATATGTAGCAAAGGGAGAATTAGTCCCACTCAATGAATATGTTGAAAGAGATAGAAAATAAGCTTCTGATGAACAGAAAATGTTTGCATTGTTAGAACAATCTGTTCGAGATGATATTATGTTTCTGTTTCAACATGATAAAACTTCAAAGTCAATGTGGGAAGCATTAGAAGTTAAAGCAGCTGGTGGGAACGAAATTAAGAAGAACAAGATATCTTTGTTGAAAAAAGAGTTTGATTTGTTTAGGTGTTTACAGGGAGAAAATGTACGACAAATGATCGAAAGATTCTGTCATCTGAAAATCAAACTAGACAGGTTTAGAATCAAAAAGGACAGAGAAGAGATAATTGACAAACTGATTGAAGCATTACTTAATGTTGATGATTGGAAAACGTTTGTCATGATACTGAAAATGATGCAAAATTTGACGAGATATCTTTGGATACACTGGTCGAAAAGCATGAAGGCCATGAGCTGGAATTACAAAAGCACAACAAAATGGCGTTTTCAAATTATCAGCAAAATGTATATCTATATTATCGTAGAAGCATGCTGATGAACAATCAAGCACCAAAGATTAGTACTGCTTTTAGTGCTGACAGTTCAAAAAGATTCACCAAGAGGTAGTTTGTTAAGTTATGATTATAGTTATCATTCATCCTCTGCATCAAATCAGTCTAATCCAAACATGGTTTAACGCAACATTGCCATAGATCTGAAGAACTCTTAAAGTTTAAATGCAGATGCTGCTAAGCAACAAATGATCTTTCTAGCATCTATTCTGGAATCATATGAAAGTCTGGTGGCGGGTAAAATTGGAAATCCAAATATGACAAATGAAGATTACAACCAGATTGATCCAGAAGAAATGGAGCTTACTGATATAAGATGGTGCATGGCGAGCGTTATCAGGAGAGCTCAAAGGTTTATGGAGATTACTGAGAGATCTTGTCTTGGAGGTGCTGAAACAAAGTTGGGATTTGACAAATCCAAGGTCACTTGTTTCAAGTGTAAGAAAAGAGGGCACTTCAAGAGAGAGTGTTCAAACAGGGGAGTTGATGAAAGTGTGAATCCTATCAATGAAGACTACTACAAGAAGGCAATCTACCATCGCACCAATGAGCAGCCACCAAAGATGAATAAAAAAAAATCAGTGAAGGTTCGTCCAAAGAGAGTAAACAAGCTTTGGTGGTGACTCAAGACGACGAAGGGTTCAATTGGAATAAATATATTCCAAAGGAGAAAAGTGTGTTGGTTACTACTATAGGATGGTCCAGACAGGAACAGATTGCATGTGAGAGAATAAATGAGTTATATGGTCCTTTTGATGAAGCTAAAGAGGCTAGAAGGTGGAATGCTAAAAGAGAATGTTTCTTAGTTCCTCAAGGAAATCATGTGGTAGATCCCAAGAAAGTGGATTTTGATGCTTTGATAGTTGTTATTCCAACTGCAGGAGAGTTTTATGAATGTAGGAAAATTGAGAAAGATTATGAAGAAAATCTGGAGAAGCGTATAAAAGAGGTGATGTACGCAAGTTTAGAGAAGGTGATAGCGATGAAGAAGAATAAAGAAGAAGATGTTGAGAAAATGGTTGATGAGTTGAAGAAAACGACAGGATAAGTCGATGATGAAAGCCAACAGAAGATTGATGAGAAACAGAAGGAGACGACAGGAGAGGTTGAAGTGTCATAAAAAGTTGAGGTACAAATTCAAACTAAATTTTCTGAGTCGTCAAATAAAGATAAAATCAATGAACAATCTGATAATAAAAATGATGAACAGTGCAGGAAATGCTTCGAAACATGCAGTACCTGTACTGAGAAAGATGAAAACTTAAAATCCAGAAACGCTGAATTTACTAAAATTGAAATAGATTTCAAACAAAAATGTAAAGACATGTTTGAAAATGAAGAAATTTTAAAACAAAAAGTAGAAAAGCTAACACTGAAATGTCAAGAGTTTGAAAAAGAAAATGAGTTTTTAAAACAAAAGTGTTCAGCAGACTGTAACGAATGTTCACAAAAAGATAATATTATTCAGTAGTTGCAAAAAGAATATGATGGAATGAAATTTTCACATCATAATGTAAAAGAAGTTTATGAAACTTTGAAGAGTCAAGTTAAAAGTATGGATGGAAGACTGCCAAAATGTTTAGAGATGACAAAACTTGTTGAAGCGAAGTATGAAGGAAAACAACTGGTTTTAAATCAATATATTGATAAAGTTGTTGAACTTAAACGAGAATTGGCTGAAAAAGAAAAGATTGTTAATAAACTTCAAAGTTATCATGCTTCTTCGTATATTCTCGAACGTATTTTCAACATCACACCAGATGATAAAGATTCTGAAAAGAACAAAAAAAGGTATTGGTCTAGAATATCATCAGGTGCCAACCCCGTTGGAGGATAATTATACATTATATGATGACGAAAAGGTGGCAAAAGCATTGAACATGATTGACCAATTATCTGATAACATTGATGTGACTTACTCCAAATCTGATGAGGTTGGTGATTCAGAGGTGGTAAGTAAGGTTGTTGAAAGCATTCTGAAAGAAGATTCTACCAAAACAGATAAGTCTGAATCACAGGATGAAAATGAGGAAAGTTTTTATGCAAGTTATCTTAAGAATTAAAAATCTAAGAAAACTGTGAATGATGATTCAATAGGATTGGCATATTACATGATTGGATCGGACAAGTTATTCTCAGATATTGAAGTTCTAATTCAAAATGTGATTGCGGATAAGATTGACAAAGTTTTTAAACCGGTAGAAATCGAAAAGTATGAAATTGCATAATTTGCCGGAAAAGCGAGCAAGAAAACTTTTTATAACAAACCTAGTTACAAAAAGAAAAACATCAAAGATGGGTTAGGTTATAAAGAAACGGGCTGAAAAGAAAATTTTCCAGAAAAAGACAAACTTTGTTCATGGAACAAGTTCAGAAGAGGAGAAATAAATTCTATTTAGTCAACAGACTAATGAGGAATTCTATGCTCAAGAGAAACAACAACTGTGACAACTATCAAATTTGCACGCATCCGTACAATTATTAAATAATGATTAGTGCTTAATGACTGTGCTGAATTACAATTAATTGCTTGAATTTCTTTCTGATCATTACCATTATACATACATGTGCATCATATATTGCAAGTGACATAACATTACTGCATGCCAACTTTATTGAGTCAATTGGTGCACGAAACAAAGATAACACAGTTATCAGAAAAATCAGAAAAATGCTGACAAAATTCAGTAGTTAGACAGACATTGTATTGAGACACGAAATGAGCCAGAAACCGAGTCTTACACTATTGTAGTGTGTAGGAAAGTAAGGATCACAAAACTGCCTTTCTAAATGATAGTTTAAGTGCTGGAAAGTGCCTAAAACCCACCCAAAGTGCTGAATTCAGCAAAATTCAGCATAAATCAGCATTTTAACAACCTAATTTTATGCAGAAACATGGTTAAATGGTCCTGAATGCTTTCCTAAGTGTCAGGAATCAAAAGTGTCACAAAGAGGTACATAAAGCACACTAAACTGCAAATTTTAGCACTTTAACGAACCAGTAACCAACCGAACAACCGGACACTACCCAAAACATCAAATTTACACTAGAAGCACTGTTTTAACATTACCAAGCTAGTTATGGTCCCCGAACATCATAACACCTTATAAAATATCAAGTAACTAAGTAGCTAACTACATACTTGAATTTTTACCCTAAACAAACTATATAGTTAAACCTACTCTAGATACCCCCCCCCCACCTAGTAATCGGCCCATGCCTTGCTCATACCTCAAGATTTCATTTCAATATTAAATTGGATATGCTATAACTTTCCTAAACATGTTAAACTGTTTCATCTTTTACGGGCCGCGTACTATCATGTACGCATCTGAGGATGATCCTCAAACTCAAGTTCCGAAGCCCGAAAACATTTTCACTGATGATGACAGGAAGATTGTTGCAGATGATGAAGCTGCTTATGGTACTCTGTCAATGGCACTAGGACCAGACATTTCGATTGGAGTGAGAAACTACAAAAGTGCCAAAGAAATCTGGGACACACTAGTGCATCTGTTTGAAGGAAATGCCGATATGAAAGCCAGTCGTGTTAACATGATGAACCAGCAATTCAGCTCGTTCAATCATATCTACGGAGAAACGGTTGAAAATCAAGTCAGGAGATTCGTTAAACTTGTATCTCAAATGGTGAGTGCTGGAATCGATGTCTCAAACAGTGCTATGAATCGTTAATTGCTTAACTCTCTACTTAAAGGATGGGATGCTGAGGTTTCTATGATAAAGCGTACCAAAGATCTGAATGAAATGACACTAACTGAGTTGATTGCCACTATTAAGTCTTGCGAGATTGATAATCAGCAAAGAGAAATCAATCACAAGAACTCTCTGATGGCTGCAGGTGTAACTAGTCCAAACAACGCTGCACTGATGACTCAGGCTCATCCAAATCTGGTTTTCAGTCCTGTTCATGGAGTGGTGAATCACAACCCAAACATTGTTTTCAGTCCCATCGCTGCCCCAAAGCCAAATTATATGTATGGAATGGCTGCTCCTTCTTCTCAGGCACCTGCTGTCAATACCACAAACACTCAGCCACAATCTCAATCCCAACCTTAGCCACAACATGCAAATGCTGCTTTCAGTTTAAACACTCAGTCTGCTCCTCAAAACATCCCATCAGCAAATCACATGGCGTTCTTAACCAAACAGAATGAAGAAAAACTTGCTCTTGCAGCCTCTATGATCAACAGTTTCAACGCCTTCTTGGCAGGAGAACTTATACCTTCAACAGAACTGACACCAGAAGTGAATCAAGTCGTGGAAGAGGACTTGGATGAGTTGGATGTGGCTTGGAACATGGCTATGTCAGCCTTTAAAGCTGATAAGTTTGCAAAAAGATATGGGCGTCGTCCTATGCATGCTAGTCCAAATTTTCTGAAAAACAGGCTGAGGTGTTACAAGTGCTAAGAACCAGGGCATTTTGCCAGGGATTGCAAGAAGGTTGTGACAGGGTATGAAGCTACTCAGGCTATTGCAGCAAGGAACAAAGAGAGGTCTATGGTTCCCGTCAGGCCTGCAGAAACTGCTACCTCAAGTGGACAGGGTAACTCTGGAGCTGGAAGAGCTTTAATCGTTCAAGAGCAGAATGGTTTCAACTGGGCTGATGTTGTTGCTCAAGTGGAATCAATGAAGCTGTCTGAAACTGCTGCTGTGGATAAGGTTCGTCAATGCTTGATGGCCATGACCGAGGAACCAAAGTCACTCGCTGAGACGGTAAACTCCCTTTTATGTACTGAACACTGTAGGAAGAAAGTTGCTTTGCTGAGATCTCAAAATTCAGCATTAATTACTGATTATAATACTGTGATGGGAAAGTACATCAGTCTTCGAGAGAACAACAAAATTCTCTATGAGAAGATTGAAGCACTTAAAAAGGACATAGCTCAACTTCATAGAGACGTGAACCAGCAGCAATGTTGGGTTCATGACTATAAACATAGACTCACAGTCAAAACTCTAGAATGTGACTCTGTGAAGGGTGAGCTAGAGCTCCTCACTGGAAAGTACAAACAGAACGAGTTAAACATCAAGCAGTTTGATACCACCAGTGCCACAGTACAGAATTTGTGTAATGTGCAACTTGCGTATCAAGAAAACAAGGGAAAGGGTTTGGGGTATAAAAAGGTCCCGCCACCATATAATCATAGTTATTCCAGACTGCCAGTCACTGAACAAGAAATGGAAAATTATGATACTATGATGTATGGCAAGCCCAGTGATTATGTTGATTATGATCCATCTAAGTCTAAAAGGAGTCCATATACTGATTTCAAGAAACCAATGAGTTTTGTAAAAGATGAAACAGTTCAAAATGAACCAGCAGACAATGTGTCCGATCAGAAAAATGAAACTGTGTTAAATGCTGAAACCAAAACCGAAACAAAAACGGAACCGGTTAACAAACTCGCAGAGGAGATGAAGGAAAGTTCATCAAATTCTGATTCTGTTGAAAATACTAACTTTTCTAGTTTGTGTGCAGAGTCTGTAAGAACTGAAGAAGATTCTAAGGAGGATGAAGAATCGCATCAAAGTGCTGCGAATAATGTTATTTCTGATAAAAATGGCATTTATGCTTAGAACACTGTTTTTTCTTGGTTTGCTGAGACTTGGGGTGTTCCCACTAAGACTGATGAATTTGGTGCTATTATTTTAGATTATGCATGTGATAAGAATGACTATGTTGAAAATGCTGAAAATGTTGTTAATGTTGAGAATGATGTGACAGGAGAGCCTGATGTGTCGTCTGAGGAATTCGAAACATCTGTTTCAATCAACTCAGAAAACCATTCAGATAATTCGGAATGCCACACTTGTATGCCTGAAACATTAAATGACACATCAGACGCTCCCTGCAGCAATGATGATTTTTAAATAACTAATAGTGATAATGAAGAATTTACTGTTGAATAGGGATCATCTAACGATCTTGGCTATCAACCAGAGGATTCAGGGATCTCAGATAATGAGCCTAAATCTTTGAGTGTTTCCGATTGTGACAATCAATCAGATTCTTGCAGCATCACTAAAGAAGAAAGTCAAGTTGTCTTCGACACAGACTGCTCATCATCTGAGTTGCTAGAATCATCAAAAGTCGAGAACTCAGAAGGTGACTTGACTGAAGAGGAGACATCCATAGAGTCCTATTCTGTAGAAACTCATGAAGATATGGAAACTATGGAGAGGGAATTCATTGAAATCAATTCCACAGTTGAATCAAATGATGAAACTGTAGAAGAAATTAATATGGAAACCTTCTCTCAAGCTTCTCCTGAAGACATGATCTCTATAGAAAAGGAAGATGTAAAAGTAACCTTTCCAGACAACTCACCTATTGATCCCAACAGTAACCTCAGCAGAACAGAGTCGACTGAATCTGTTCCCCCTAAAAGAAAACGATCACATAGAAACAGAAGGCCAAAAAGGAAGAATACGAAAAGGGAAACCTTAAATGTCAAGCAAACAGAACCCAAGCTCAAGGGTAAAGTTGAGGATACTAACTCTTGTGCTGAAAGCTGTAAAGCGGGTTCCTCCAAGAAAAGGCATACTCCAAAGCACTCAGCGATAAATGAATTGAAAAGACGTGATCAGTTCTCGAGAATAACGCAAGCCGAACTAGATGTCTTTTTCTCAAAAAGGCAGACATGTTTTAACTGTGGAATTCCGGGACACGTCGCAAGAAATTGTGTTCATCGTCCCTACTACTCTTGGAACACGTACCATCGGAAGGCCATGCACTCTAGTTTTATCAAACATCCCATGGCAAGGCCTTCTGACAGAGACTGGAATCTTGCTAAACAGGAAAAGCAAAAGTTTTTTAAAACAAACAGGTTTCAAGACAAGACAAAATCATTTTCATTAAACAGAAGTGTCTCAAACGCTAAAGATTGGAGACCAAAGGTTCCTGTTAGATCCCAGTCTCCGTGTTCACAACCATCAACTTCTATCGCGCCACCAAATGTCACAAAAAATGATAAAAACTATATGATCTTTCGCGAAGTCACCTACACAGATAGCGATGGTAAACTCAGGTCCTTTATGGCATGGGTTCCAGTCTCTAACTGATTCCGTTTTATTTGCAGGAACGACTATGGAGGGCTATCTTTAGACTTTGGTTTATCGATAGTGGTTGTTCTAGACACATGACGGGAGACATATCCCAGTTGAATGATATCAAAATATTCGACGGTGGATGTGTCAATTTCGCGGGAGGAGAATCAGGAAGAATCACCATGAAAGGCACTGTCAAGAATGGAGTCCTTACTTTTTCAGATGTTAACTATGTCCCTGAGCTTAAGCATAGTCTGCTGAGTGTATCGTAGATGTGTGACAAAGGAATGGAAGTTCTGTTCACTAAGAGTGGGTGTGTCATCCTGAAACCAGGAATCCTCGTACCTGAAGACTGGTTTCTGATAGAAGCTGAACGAAGAGGAATTGCCTACGTTATGGATATGAACAAAGCCCCTACTGATCAAGTTACTTGTTTGTTTTCAGAAATTGCTGAACATGATGCTATGCTGTGGCACCGTCGGTTGGGTCACCTGAACACGAAAAAATTGAATCGGTTAGCAAAAGGAGGTCTCGTCAGGAACTTGCTAATCAAGGATTTCATGCAAATAGAGAAATGTGAAGCATGTGCTCGAGGGAAGCAGCATCGCGGACCTCATAAGTCCAAACCTATTCACACCACTTCGAAAGTCTTGGAACTGCTGCATATGGACTTATTTGGTCCAGTCAATGTTCTCAGCATCGGAGGAAAGGCTTACTGTCTGGTCATCACAGATGATTTTTCACGTTTTACTTGGGTATTCTTCTTGGAGCAGAAAAGTGAGACAACTGGTTTAATAAAGAAATTCGTAATACTCATGGAGAATCAATCAAATGAACGTGTGAAGATTATTCGCTGTGACAATGGAACAGAATTCAAGAATGCTGAGCTGAACGAATTTTGTGCCCTCAAGGGAATTGACCGTTAATTCAGCACAACAAGATCGCCTCAACAAAATAGGGTTGCAGAAAGACGCAACCGTACTCTCGTCGAAGCTGCTCGCACAATGCTGATAGATTCAGGACTTCCACTTATATTCTGGGCAGAAGCAGTAAATACGGCTTGCTACGTTCAGAATCATGCTTTGATTAACAAGCGTCACATGAAAACTCCATATGAAATAGTTGAAGGTCAAAAACCCTCGGTGCAACACTTTCGCACTTTCGGCTGCCCATGCGTTCTTCTTCTCATGGACTCCAAAGGAAAATTTGAAGCTCGAGGAGATCCATGCTACTTCTTTGGTTATGCTAAGAATACCTCCTATCGTGTGTACAACAAGGTCAAAAAGCAAGTTGTGGAAGCATATCATGTAGACTGGCTTGAAGAAAATCCAAAAGACGCTCGCTTTGGCCCTGACTGGCTATATGACTATTCCTCCTTGTTTAAATCGTTTCCTATTTTGTCTAACGAAGTTGTTGTTGCAGAGAATTTAACAGAAGAAATGCCTACTCCTGTTGAAGATGAAGATGAGAATGTGCCATTGCAAAATCTAATCAGAAATCTTACTGTGAATCCATCGGGATTTAACAAAGAAAATGCAAGTATTTCATCATCCACACAGGCTTCACATCCTGAACCCCCAACGGAGAACTCAAACAGTGAAACCAACAACACGGAAGGCTCTGCCAGTCCGTCAAATATTCAGGGAGCTCCTCTATTTCAAGATTCAATTCCGTCTGACTGCACTGTAGAAACACATGTGATCAGCACCACAGCACCAAGTGAGGGGGAGCCATCTGGAATAGCTTCCAGAAGTTTTTCAAATTTGCAAACTAATCTGCAAGCTCCTGTAACAGCAATTCCGCAACGTGTTCAGAGAAGTCACCCAATCACAAATGTCATCGGCCCAGTATCTGCTGGTGTTCAAACCCGCAGCAAATCTGGAGACATCAACACATGCTTGTATTCTTGTTTCATATCTCAGATTGAGCCTAAAAATATTAAAGTTGCCTTGCAGGAACCTGGATGGGTCGATGCAATGCATGAAGAACTCAATCAGTTCGAACGGCTTGGAGTATGGAAACTAGAGAAGTTGCCCCAAGGAAAAAGGGCCCTTGGCACACGATGGGTATTTCGTAACAAGCAAGATGATTCAGGTGTGATTGTGAGAAATAAGGCCAGATTAGTTGTCCAAGGATTCAGTCAAGTTGAAGGCCTAGATTATGATGAAGTGTATGCCCCAGTCGCTCGTCTAGAAGCCATTCGTATCTTCTTGGCATACGCATCTTTTATGGGATTCACAGTCTATCAAATGGATGTTAAGACGGCATTTCTTTATGGAAAGGTCAAGGAAGAAATTTATGTCGCTCAACCGCCGGGTTTCATTGATAAAGAGAAGGAAGGGTATGCTTACAAGTTAGACAAGGCTTTGTATGGCTTGCATCAAGCACCCCGTGCATGGTATGCAACTCTAACAGAACATTTGCTTGCTCATGGATACACCCGAGGAATGATTGATCAGACATTATTCATCAAACCTGTTGACAAGGATATCATCCTTGTGCAAATATACGTTGACGACATCATCTTCGGGTCGACCAATGATGATCTTTGCAAGGAATTTGAAGAAGTCATGAAGAAAAAGTTTGAGATGAGTTCCTTAGGAGAAATGACGATGTTTTTGGGTCTGCAAGTCCGTCAGAACAATCAAGGAATACTTATTCATCAAAGTAAATATGTGACTGACGTCCTTGCAAAGTTTAGCATGACAGACTCAAAGCCAAGTGACTCCCCAATTGCAGAAAGGCCATTGCTAACCGAGGATCCAGAAGGAACTCCTGTTAACCAGACACTGTATCGCTCAATGATGGGTTCACTAATGTATCTCACTGCCAGTCGGCCAGACATTTTGTACGCCGTGTGTCAGTGTGCTCGTTATCAGGCTAACCCTAAACTCACTCATTTAACTGCTGTTAAAAGAATTTTCAGATATTTGATGGGAGCTCCTAAACTCGGACTCTGGTATCCCAGAGATTCGAACTTTGATCTGTTTGCCTTTTCAGATAGCAATTTTGGAGGAACTGACAGGGATAGAAAGTCCACATCAGCTGGCTGCCAGTTCTTGGGAGATAGACTTATTTCTTGGCAATGCAAGAAGCAGCAGACAGTATCTCTTTCCACAGCGGAAGCAGAATACGTTGCAGCATCTGCATGCTGCTCCCAGGTTCTTTGGATGCAGCATCAATTGGAAGATTACGGTTTGACTTATCTTGATACAACCATTTATTGTGATAACGATGCCGCCATCTAGATCACCAAAAACCCTGTTTTTCACTCCAAATATAAGCACATTGACATTAAAATTCATTTCATAAGAGATTGCTTTGACAGAGGTCTTATTAAACTTGAACAGATCCTTACTGATGCTAACACAGCGGATCTTTTTACCAAACCTGTCAGCATCTCTAGGTTCAATGTGCTTGTAGACCTCTTGAAAATGATTCGCTTCACCGACTGAGCTTAAAAAAATCTCTCTCGTGTAAATAATAATAAGTTTTTTTTGTGTTTTCATCGGGTAATTTTGGGCATTAAGTATTCTACTTTTGCACAAATTTAGGGGAAGAAAAGTTGTTGGGAAATGAAATGAATTTTCGTGTTAAAGAACTTGATTAACACACGTAAGGTTTCAATGTTAAACAGGTTCGGCTCCACTGCGATGTGTTGATAGGTCCGCCGCTCGAAAAGAAAATAAATGCAAAAGTGATACAAACATAATGGATTGGACATCTCGTGGGTAACAGACCAACAGTGTATGATTTCATGGTCTTAAATCATGCGTTGATAGATAGCCAACATCTGAAGTTTCGGGTCTTTATACTGATGATTCATCCGGGATATCAGGGTTGTCCCTCTGCTGTATGGAAGTACTGACCTGGACACAGTCAGGATATCCTGATAAAAGAGCCATAGTCAGATCTTCCTTGGTCTCTCTGCTGTACGGAAGTACTGACCTGTTCACCAGGAAGTCTGGCAATAAAAAAAAGAGGGGCCATCATCAGATCTTCCTTGGTCTCTCTGCTGTACGGAAGTACTGACCTGTTCACCAGGAAGTCTGGCGATTGAATAAATAAAATAGAATAAAAGGATGATCTCAGTATACTCACCTGCTACGATGAACTGTTGTACTTACCTTGGTCGCGGGGGTATGCCTTGGAATGGGACACACAGATGTCTCAGTATAAATCTACCTAAAAGCGTATCACAAAGCAAAAAGTTGAAGTTTGAGCGGTGGATTTAAGAGGACAAACATATCAACAATTGCATGGATCAGCCTAAGTAAACGAAGGGCTAAAAAGTGTTGGACTCTATATGCCCAAGACACATATTAAATTGATGTGGCTAGTACGTTATGATCCAAGTCGAGTCATACCCAAATACAAGCTAGACAAACACTTATATTATTTATTTGTGATATGATCAAACAAATAAATATTAACACTTAGAGTATTTAGAAATTGGTGTTCTAAATAATTACACTTGAGAAACTAATAAATTATATGGATAATTTATTTTGAGAGAATATTTTATTTTGTTATTTAATGGGTTAAATAACATTTTAAAAGGTTGTATAAAGTCTTGCATTTATGTAGTGTTATATTTATAAAAGTTATAAATATATAAATCAAGACTTGAATTTTATAAAAGAAATATTTTTTTTTATAAATAAGTGGGCCGCCCCCCCCCCCCTTTTGTCTTACCAAGATGAGATCTTGATCCAATCACAATTCATGCTTTTGCATGTGTTAGAGAGGATGTGATTGGGTGGTCTAACCAAGACTTTTGGTCCAATGGGGTTTCATGCACTTGCATGTGTAAGTTGGCACATGATTGGTCATGGTGGGTGGCAATTCTCTCTCATGGCTCTATAAATACTTGTATGACAAAAATGCAAGACATGAACTTGCAAGAACTAGAGACATATCTCTCTAATTTTCGGTCATCATAAGTATCATTCAAGTGTTCAAGTTTTGAATTTTAGTGTTGAAATCCTAGCTACAATCGTAGTGTTTGTTGGAAGGCTTGGGGTATACAAGCTTGAGGTCTTCTACACTTGAAGGCAACCGTTCAAGAAGCATCATCATCTTCATGTCCTTTACTCCTTGGAAGGTAGTATTCTAAACACTCTATGGTTGTGTTATATTTTGATAGCATGCATGTTCGTATATGGATCCGGGATTGGGTTTTACATATAAAATGAGTTTTATATCTTGTAAGAAACATGTTTTAAATTATATTTTCCGCTGCGTTTTTATTTTATATGGATAAAATACTTTGATAAACATGTGAAAAACCCAACAGTGGCATCAGAGCCGCTTATATGAATGCATGCTTCATAGGATATGAAATTTTCGGGTTTCGGGTTTGGTTAAAACCCTATGGCCGAAATTTTATATATGGTTATCCTTTTGTTTTTCAAGATTATTTTAATACATGCATAAAAGTATCTTGAAAAATTATGTCATTTGGATGATTGTTTGTTTGGACAAAAACCCACTTTTTCGGTTTTTTCATTCTTGACCGAAAAGTAGGTTGTAAAAGGAAACCATTTTTGCTTCTTGAATTTTATATATATGGATATATATATATATATATATATATATATATATTGGTGTTCATAACCTAGCCATGACCTTGTGTGAATATGTTGAATATTTGTGTTTGTGATTTATATTTGATTATTTCATTGGGTTGTAATAATTAATTATCTTTGTTCTTCCATTTGTGAAATATGTAATTTATTTATTTTCATTTGGTATGTAAGTAAATAGATTAGGTGCATTTTATTTTTACTAGAAAAATGTATTAGGATATTTTTTGTAAAAGAAGATGCACACAAAATGCGATTTTGGTTTTGGCTAATTTCGGGCCAAAAGGACTTCATAGTTCTTAACGGGATTTTAGCCCGATAACCAAAACACATTTTTGAAGTCCAAAGGAGTTTGGACCTGAATATAAAAGACATTTGGAAGCCCAAAGAATGTGAAGAAATCACAACACAAGATGGAGACTTGAAGCATTCGGATGCGGGATCAAGTGGGAGTTCAACGACACATTATTTGTGTCAATATTCACCCTAAAGGAAGGACCTTTTGGCACACTTGTTTCGGCTAACAAGTGTGGTCAAAATAGTTGGCTATGGTTATGCACCTAATGATGTGTGTGTTGTGCTTGTGTGGTTGTTTATTTTGTTGTTTGATGATATTTGGATATGCATGCTTAACAAACTAATAATCAACAACAAGCTTAAAATTGGTTCTTTAAAAGATCATTAAAATTGGTTAATAAAAGGTTATTAAAAATTAATGATTTTATAATAAAATGGGTTTTATTAAAAAGAACCTTGAAAATTTATTTTTACTAAAGTACCAAGGATTTGAAGGCATGCAAATGTATGATACATAAAGTTTTCTAAACTAGAATTTTGAAAACTCAAAATCCCTTTTATAAAACAAGTTAAACACCATCCTTTTATACAACACTCGAATCACTTGGGAACTCTTTTGTGGGATAAAGGTCACCAAACCACATTTGAAGGAACTTGTATATTCGAGGTGGGTTTACCATGTTTGTGGGATAAAGGTCACCTAACCACTTATGTGTATAAACTCACACGTGTGTGTAAGTTGGACGACTTGATTTGGAAACCATGAACTTAGGGTCACCGAAGCATGGGGAACAAAGGTGTTGATGGGATTAAACATGCCAACTAAACATAAAGATGTTTAACCGATCCCATATGGCTAGAAGTTGCAAAGAGTTGCAATTGTCAAACGTTGACTACCTTGTTAATTTAAATAGAGGGATAAAGGTCACCTAACCAATATTTAAATGTAACGTTGGATTCTAGATTTTAATTATTAATTGTCTATGAGACACAAAAGGGTATTAATGATTAAAATATAATAATATCGAAAATACTAAAATTGAACCTTGTTAAATTTTGTGTAGGATCGTGTATTGACCCGAACGAGTCGTTCAGAGGAGTTTAACTTCGTTTCAGAGGCGGAAACTAAGAAACAAAGGTAGAAACAGCTTTATCTTCACCTTAAAACACTGATTGTATTGAATAAACGTTGTGTACAATCGATCTTCACACCGGCAGCACTTCGGTATGGAATACAAGGGACTACTTAGAACTTTTTTCTGATTTCGCCCCAAAAGCCTATATATAGTAGTTCTGATTTCGCTCCTAATGACATGGTGTCATTTGGAGTGGAATCAACATGTTACTTTCGGGTGGAATCAGAATTTAACATTTCGGGTGGAATCAGAAAATTACATTAGGAGTGGAATCACTCCTAAATATTCTGATTCTTGGATTCCGTGCTCTATTCTATCTATCTCTAAACAAGACTCGATACAAGACGAAGACGACAAATGTGTGCACCAACAGACTCCCCCTCAGATGTTAACGAGTCTCACATGTCGAGTCTTTGCATCTTCAGTCTTGATCGGTCTTTGAGCTTCATTCTTTCTCTCAAAATTAACAGACTCCCCCTTGCAATGTGCTGGCATTCTGTTAGTTCTTCAGCATCATCTGCTTCAGGATCATAATCTGGCTGGCTCTTTCTGAGATTATTCCAAGATCGTAATCTGGCTCTCATCCAGCTCATGATCATCAATCCAGCTCATATTTAAACCTGCACAAACTCACTCTACTTAAAAGTAAATTTTACGCATTTAATAATTCAATGTATGCACTAATACTGACTCTCCCTAAAAAATAATTCAATAAACTTGATGAATCATTTTAAAATTTGATCATTTTTCTTTTCAAAACACATTTTCCCAAACCATTTGTTCATCATGTCTAGCACTTGGAATTTTAACAATCAGCTCTCCAACATCAGTTGTCGAAAATCTTTTTGAGTTTTACAAAATTTATGCTAAAACACACTGAAAATCTTTTTGTAATTTTGAATGTAAAGAAATGCAGTAAAGAAATATTTACAGACAATATTTTTTGTGAGTTTTGTGTAAGAGGATCATATCAGATTTTGACAAATCACAAGTACCGTTGAGCTTAGTTACACATTAAGAATCAAACAATTCACTTAGATTGTCGATATACTGATCCACTTAAATTTTCACACAAATTTCAACTGATTCAGGATATGAGTTAGGTGTGTTAAGGACTTAAACTTATTCATGTGTCCCACCTCTTGAATATACTCCCGTATTCAGATCCCAATATTCAGTCTTACAGGTGAGTATACCACAGATGATATCTGTCAGGGGTTAAATTGCGAGGGCCGTGAGAGCTCAGGTCGATCTTTCGATACGCAGAGAGATGACGGCTTCGACTTTTGGTGGGTCCCCTTTAGAGGATCTTTTGATTACAACAGCAATGACTATCAATTTTATTGTTTCATCAAATTGCTGAGGGCGGCGCTATATTTCAAGCATGCGAAAAGTATTCTCCGGGGACTAGGCCATTGCTTCCGCAAAATCAGAAGTCCCGGGATAATACCCCAGATATCACTGAGCATAAAGACCTAGTATCTTAGAAAGAGGGACCTTTCAAACGAGATTTCAGGGGTTACCTATATATCCAAGTAGTGTTCCCCACGAAATAAGCAAGTTTGAATTTTAAGTTTATATCCCGAAAAAGCTTACTAAATGTGTAAAAACCTATCGGCATATCATCAGTGAGACTGTTTAACGCTATTTAATCATTACATTTCTTTAGCATACTGTGACCGTCTACTGATGTACTATCATTTCCTCTTATATGACACAAAAACTCATTTTTGATTTTTTCATGTTTTTGTCTTTTTCAAATTTTCTAATGTTTTTGGATTTTCTGAAAATTTCTTACTCCCCCTAAAATGCAAACACATTAAAGGAAATTTGAAAATAAATTGTACAAAACTTGACAACCGATATCAAATCGCTTCAAATCGCCATCCACTTGGCATAAACAATCAGAACTCCCCCTTACACAAAACTATTTTCTCATTAAGATTTTAAAACACTTAAGTTTGTTTTAACCAAAATGATTTTTCCGGAAAATAAGTTTTGTTAAGTTTACCACTTGTAGATTAGGGGTATGGTTCATCATTTTGTCTATTCAATCTCTTGTATCAGGATTACATCAAGTTTAAGCTAATGACCTTGAGTAATCACTATGTTAGAATCAACCTCTCACCACTTGTAAGAATATCTAAAACATATAACCACATGTAGGAATAAAACATCTACACAAACCATTTTACCAATCAAGATGCCGATTCCTGCTTCACACTTACCAACCTGGAAGCTCCGGCAATTCACACTTATCCTGTAACAATTAACTTTTATAAGATTCAATCACACAATCAATTACTAAGAAAGATGCCGATTCCTGATCCACGATATAAACTTGGGATCTCCGGCAAAGTCCTAAGACTTCAAGGGAAACAGACTTCCATCCAAGTCTTTTCAGACTTGATGGCTTTCAACTCTTGCGCAGTGGGGTTGTATGTTGCCTTTTTAGTTGCATAAAAATCTTTAACCCCCTTTACTTTCCCATTCAACATTTTTCCAAAAATTTTCTTAACACTTCCATTGAATGTTTTCTCGACATCAAACTTAGTTTTCTCTGTGTAAAACTGATTTGAGATATCAACCTTGCCAACTTTCTGTTTAACTTCTTCAAATTTCAGTGATGGAAATTCATCATCATTCACTGAAATTTTCATCTCAACCTGTGGCTCTTCTGGCTTTGTGGAACCAGATTCATCGCCGACATTCACATCAACTTTCTTAACAACCCACACTTGGTTGTCATTCTCTTTCTTTTTATAAAAATTCTTTTTAGAACACTCACCAACCTCATATGTTGAATTTTCAAAAATTTTAAGTCTGTCGGTTGGTGGTTCAACATCAACAACCTTTTCTTTCAATTTCTGAGAAACTCCCTGTTTTGTTTTGGCATTTTTCTGACAGTTCCATGCAATGTGACCAGTTTCATTGCACTTGTAACAGGTACGAGTCTCTCTTTGATAAAACAATTCAGTTCCATTCTTCTTCTTTTCAGCAAGAAACTCTTGATTTGACTGTCTCCAGAATGGTTTCTTCTGTTCTTCTTCTGCACTTCCACCTGACACAAATTCTGTTTTTGTTTTAGAATTTTTCAAATTTTTATGATTTTCTGGTGGAATAAATCCAAGACCTTTCTTTTTGTAGCTACGATTTTGGTTATGTTTCTTTTGAAAACCAGAACCAGAATTGTAACTCTTTTTCTTGTTTAGACGTTGTTGAACTCTTGAAGTGTACTTTTTAGGTTTTTCAGTAAGATTTAAATCTTTTATTTCAGAAATGTTAATTTCTGTCATTTTGAAAACCTTTTTAATCATGTCAAAACGAACACTTCTTATTGGAAACTCTTTGTCAGAGTATAATTTGTCCGAATCATTTAAAGTGTATGCAACTTCAAATGCTTCATCATCCAAATTTGCTTTCGATAACAAAAATTCTTTACTGTAAGACCGTTTGACCGACGACTTTGGACTGTTGACTGACGAATTTGACCCTCCAGACTCAGACTTTGACTCAGACTCCTCCTCAGTATCCAACACTTGATCGACCACCTTTTTTATTAACTCAGACTCATGATCAGTATCGGACGAGGTAAACGTGACATCAATGTTATCTGGTAAAACGTCAGTTGTGTCGGTTTTTAGCTTTATATTGACTGCTTTTTCAAGTTGCTCCTCGTTTGGTTTTCTAGGTGAATACCCTTCCCATATTGGAGGCGGACACTTGTTATAGCTAACAGTCGGTTTCTTACCACTATCTTTCTTCTTTGGCTTCTCATCTTGAAAAGCTTCCATACCTGCAACAGTTGGGTAAATACGATCAATGAGATAATCAGAACTAGAATAACTTTGCAATAGACGTCTAATTCTCTCATTCTCGATCTTTTCTGTCTCCAACTCTTGCTTCCATTTAGCACTCTCTTCGATGTAAAAGTTGATGGCTTTCTGTTTTGTCATCATCACAGCATTCATCATTGTAAGTGCTTTTTCTCTCTCAGAATTTGTCTTTTGGAGACCAGTTACTGTTTTGTTCAAGACATCATAAGATTCTTTCACATAGTTGAGGTTGAACAGTAACTGCTCTTTCTTCTTTTTATACTCAGCAATTATCTCGTCTTTTGCTGCACAACCCTTGCATGCTTCCAAACACTTCTCGCAAGGCTTTACAACTTCAACAATCTTCTCAATCTCGATTGTCTTTACCACTTCAACCACTTTTTCTTCTTCAATCACCTTCTCTTCTATCTTCACTTGCTCAGTTTCAACATTCTTCTCAGCAACACTTTCAACAATCTCATTCTGAACAACATCTTCAGATTTCTTTAGTTGTTGTTCTTTAGCAGCTCGTTTCTTCTTTAGTTTCTCCATGCGATCTGCAAAATAAAAATGAAAACTTTCAGGAGAAAGATGAGATTTTGCAACACTTATATGTTTCTCTTCCTCATCATCACTGCTACTATCAACTGGTGTTTGATCAAACTCTACAGATTTTTCAGAATCAGCATCTGATACTCCAGAATCAGACGGTGTTTGATCAAATACAACTTCTTTTTCTGAAATAACAACATTTTGAACATTCTCATCTGAACTTAGTGAATCTTCATCAGCACTTTCTGAGCTTTCTTCAGAAACAACAGACTCTTCAGCCACACTCTTTACAGTCACTCCGATAGACTTCATCCATGTGGTAAACATGTCTGGTTCTCTGACAATCTTAGCAATGAAAGCTTTAAAATTCCCATTCTCATCTGCAAACATATTCCAGCTGAAGCCTTCAGGTAGCCTCTCATCATCTTGATCGACTATGCATGCTTTGCTATCAGGAGAGATATAATTGTTCCAGTCAAAATCCTCCACACACGCTCTTTTTGAATCCTCGATTCTTCTACCATGAGCCGTCTGTGAGTCTTGTGATTGACCAACTTGCTGATAAATGGCTTTCCGGTAGTAATCATCTTTTCCAAATGGATTCTGAGCGCCACTAGCTTCTCTGTTCTTGCACTCCCGCTTGAAATGGCCTTTCTCCCTGCATCGAAAACAAGTAACTTTAGATTTATCAAAACCTAAAGTAGATACATGAGCATCAAGAAAGTCATTTCTCCCGGTAATCGTTTTGAACTTTTCAGCACGTCTAAGAACACTCGCAAGACACCATTTGATATCCATCAGTTCCATCTCTTCGGCGTCTATCTGATCGTAATCCTCCTTTGTGAGCATGGGATTTCCGATCCGACCAGCCACTAGACCCTCATAAGATAACAATACGGAACCAAGTAGAGCCATGTGGTCTTTAGCAGTGTCTTCTGAAAAACTTTGACCTTCTGGAAGATTTAGAGCAATGTTGCATTGAATCACATAACCATTTCCTGTCTTTGTGCTTTGAGACTGAAAGCTTTCTGATGAACTCTTTGGATTGACACTTGGATATAATGAGAAACCACTGATGCTTTTGTTTGAACTTTGATCAGCTTTTTCCGATGAATCTCCAGCACTAAACGCAGTCTGGATTTTCGGACTTCTCTCAGCTTCTGGAACCGGAATACTACCTTTGTAGTACATCTTTACATCCTGTTGACCACTTGGACTGTTCATCCTCGCGATCTTCTGCTGTTCCAAATCTTGACCCTCAATTTTTTCGATAAACTCACCAATTGATAACCCATCATAAACCCCTGTGTTTTTCAGGATCATCAAATAAGTTCCCCACTCTTTTTGCGGTAACGCATCAGCTAATTTGTCTACCCACTCTTCAGACTCCTTTTTTATACTAAGCATTGACATAGATTGCATAAGGTGACAGTATCTTTCAATCAGCTTCTTTGTGTCTTCACCCGGTAGACTGCTGAACAGATCAAACTCTTTCTTTAACAGTGCCTTCTTGCTTTTAATCATTTTTTTGCTACCCTCAAATTTGACTTTAAGTGCATCCCAAATTGACTTTGCAGTTTTGTCATGCTGTAGCAGAATGAAAATGTCTTCTTTGATAGCTTATTGAAGCAAACTAATCATCATCTTTTCAGCTCTATACATATCACGTTCTTCATTACTAAATTCATGTATTTTTTTATCAGCTTTCAAATCAGTCTGTGGCAAAACATATTTCTTCAAAATACATTCCCATGACCTAAGATGGTTAGCCTGAACCCAGTTCTCGAATCTGTCTTTCCACCCGTAGTATTCTTTGATACTCATCAATTTCGGGGGCTTTTGGGTGGTTCCTGTCTCGTTTTCCAAATTCATGTTCTGAGCAATAGTAGATGGACCAGACGGTGTTGCAAATGCGTTGTAGAACTCAGTATCCATGACTCGGAATCGAAGAATTTCTCAAACAAGCTTTCAAATAAACTAGTTCTCCTCGTAACACGCCTTTATCACCTTGTGAAATCAGACTTTGAAACTATGAGCGGAATCAAAATTTGAGCACTATGAGCGGAATTAAACTTTTCACAGGAGCGAAATCATATATTTATCATCCAGGAGCGGAATCAACAATTACTATGGAGCGGAATCAACAGTTTGGCTTCCTGGGGCGGAATCAACATCAAGTTTAGGAGCGGAATCAAATGTTTGGCAGCCAAGAGCGAAATCAACAACAAGTTTAGGAGCGGAATCATACTTTCAAGGCGAAATCAGGAATGATCATTACGAGCGGAATCAACTCGAAGTCCATTTTGGTCCATTTTTAAGTTGATTTTAGCAATGAAACTTTCAAGGATTTGTTAATAGTCACTTTTATACAATTTGTGAAAATTTGAACCGATTTTGACCGTTAGAACTTGTTGAACTGATGAAAGAAGATGTAGAAGATAGAAATATAAAAAAAAATCCAGCTAATTTCTACAGAACTCCTCCTCCTGAGCTCTGATACCACTTGTAGGATCGTGTATTGACCCGAACGAGTCGTTCAAAGGAGTTTAACTTCGTTTCAGAGGCGGAAACTAAGAAACAAAGGTAGAAACAGCTTTATCTTCACCTTAAAACACTGATTGTATTGAATAAACGTTGTGTACAATCGATCTTCACACCGGCAGCACTTCGGTATGGAATACAAGGGACTACTTAGAACTTTTTTCTGATTTCACCCCAAAAGCCTATATATAGTAGTTCTGATTTCGCTCCTAATGACATGGTGTCATTTGGAGTGGAATCAGCATGTTACTTTCGGGTGGAATCCGAATTTAACATTTCGGGTGGAATCAGAAAATTACATTAGGAGTGGAATCACTCCTAAATATTCTGATTCTTGGATTCCGTGCTCTATTCTATCTATCTCTAAACAAGACTAGATACAAGACGAAGACGACAGATGTGTGCACCAACATTTTGTAGATGGCCGCTAACAATATTACCCAAACCGTCCGTAACCTATCACTAAAAACAATCCTTAAAAAGGATCGTTTCAATCAAAACACTTTATGGATTAATATCGAAACTTAAGAATCATTCTCAAGTAAGAAAAGATATCCTATGTGTTGAATGATCCTAATCCCAATGAATATCTTATGGAAGATAAGGATGCCTATAATGATTGAATTAAGTATATCAAGGATACTATGCAAACCTCTTGTCTCATGTTAGGAATTGTGATTCCCGAGATTCAAAAGGATTTTGAACATCATGAGCATACGACATGATTAACCAATTATAGGAAATGTTCCTAAGGGTAGAACGCTTCGAAACGGTTCAAGCACTTCATGCATGTCGAATGGAGGAAACCCAATCGGACTCATCTTATGTCTTTAAGATGAAAAGCCACCTCGAAAGGCTCAATATGGATAAAAGGGTTTTATCCATTCTAACGATCAATAAGGGTGGCAACTAGAAAGGGCATCACCCCGACAACAAAGCAAATGTTGAAAATGGAAACGGGTAATTCAAAGGGAAAATGATTAGAAAGACTAAAGCGAAACCACCGAAACCAAAAGAGAAGAAGGCAAAGGTTGCCATGAACGATCCATGCTTTGAGTATGGTGAGATAGGGCATTTAAATAGGAATTGTCCAACCTATCTCAAAGAGTTGAAAAACAAGAGGGATGCTAGGCAAACCTCAGGTACAATCTTAATGATACATATTGACCTTAATGTTATTTCTTCTAACACATGGGTATTAGATACCGGATGTGGAACTCATATTTGCAATTCGTTGCAAAAGGTTCAAAAGAAATAAACATTTCAAGAAAGGAGACTATGTTTTGAAACTTCTAGATGGTTTGGAAATTGTTTTCAAATGTCTTGAATACTCTTAGTTTGACTAGGAACATTATTCAAGTTTCCCTTATAAGACAATATGGTTTTGATTTAAAGTTTGTAAACAATGACATTTATATTTCGATGAATGACATGTTTTACTTTAAAGCTATGCTTTCAAAGGGTATTTATGAATTGGTTCATAATAATACATCATTTGATAGTTCAATGTACCAAGCAATCACCAAGAAACTCAAAATGGATTTGAGTGAGACCTATCTTTGGCATTATCGCCTTAGTCATATAAACAGATGTCGCATGTAAACACTTCGAAAGAATTGTCTTTTGGAAACAAAATGAAATTGGTTCATTTGATATATGCGAATCTTGTTTAAAAGGTAAAATGACTAAGAAACCCTTTAGTGAAAAGGGCAAAAAAGTTATTAAGTATCATACATTCGGATGTATGTGATCCTTTTAAGCCAATGACTAGGTATGGTGAAAGATACTTCATTAATTTTACAAACAACTGTAATAATTATAGTTATGTGTACTTGTTGAGACACAAAGTTGAAGTTTTGAAACGTTTAAAGCCTTCAAAAGGTGAAGTACAAAATCAACTCAAATAAAGTTTTTCGTTCCGATAGAGGAGGAATCGAACTCTGTTTGGATATGGTTCGATCTATGATGGCTAAGAGCACATTATCTCTATCATTTTTGGGTTACGCTTTGCTCTCCGTGGCTCGTATATTAAATATGGCCCAAACCAAGAAAGTGGATAAGACACCTTTTGAAATATGGCATGGAAGGGCTCCATCATTATCCTATTTAAAGGTATGGGTTGTGAAGCTTCTGTGAAGCAATACACCCCAAATAAAAGTACGATCCACTAAGTGTATCTTTGTAGGATATCCTAAAGATGGTATAGGATATTAATTCTATGATCCAACAGAGCAAAAGGTATTTATTGCTCAAAAGGCTGAGTTCTTGGAAGCTAAGTTCCTTGTGGAAGGAATTAGTAGAACAGTGGAACTTGATAAGGATCGAGAACCACAAGCCGATACACGTTTTGGTTGATACTAGCATTCAACAAGAGGTTGTTGAAAATGATCAAATGGTTGATCAACACACCAATACATTCGCAGATCTGGTAGAATAAGTAGTCCACCTGAAAGATATGGATTTTTCATGGATAGATGCTACGTGGTGGATTCGGGTGAACCTACCACATACCATGATGCAATGTCAAAATTCGATTGTGACAAATGGCTTGAAGCCATGAACGTAAAGATGCAGTCCATGTATAACAACCAAGTATGGGAATTGGTTGTAGCACCTCTTAACTCCAAAGTAGTTGGAAGTAAGTTAGTTTTCAGCAAGGAAACCGATATGCATGGTAACTTGGATACTTGTAAAGCGAGACTTGTAGCAAAAGGTTTCACTCAAACTCAAAGAGTTGATTATGATGAGACCTTCTCGCCCGTGGCGATGCTAAAGTCAACTAGGATATCATTTGCCATACTTGCACAATATGATTATGAGATTTGGCAAATGGATCTCAAAACGACTTTCCTTAATAGATATCTTGAGGAAGATATCTATATAGTTCAGCCTGAAGGTTTTGTCGGTCCAAAACATCCTGACAAAGTATGCAAGTTAAAGAAATCAATCTGTGGATTGAAACAAGCATCTAGAAGTTGGAATCACCGTTTTGATGAAGAGATTAGGGAATATGGATTCATCAAGAACGTCGATGAAGCTTGTGTATATATGAAGGCTAGTGGGAGCATCATCACTTTCTTAATATTATATGTCGATGACATTCTACTATTTGGAAATAACATTCCAAACCTTGGAAGGTGTAAATGCCTGGCTTGGAAGTTGTTTTTTAAGGATCTTGGTGAAGTCGCCTATATTTTGAGAATAAAGATCTATAGGGATAGATCAAGGCGCTTGATAGGTTTAAACCAAAGTGCATACATTGATAAAGTCTTGAAAAGGTTCAAGATAGAGAACTCTATGAAAGGTTTGGTACCCATTCAAAGAGGGGACAATATTGAATGCGTTTCAATGACCAAGCTCAAAGGATGAGCAAGAAAGAATGAAAGGAATCCCATATGCGTCAGCTATAGGATTCATTATGTATGTAATGATATGCACTAGACCGGATAAGTTATGCGCTCTAAGCATGACAAGAAGATACCAGCGAAATCCAAGTAACGGTCATTGGGTGACTATTAAAATATATTGAAATACCTTAGAAGGACTAAGGATATATTTCTAATATATGGATTTGGTGAAGAAGAAATCGTTGTAAAGGGTTACATGGATGCGAGTTTCCAAACTGATCGAGATGATTCTCGATCGCAATCAGGGTAGCATTGTCAACTACAGAATCAGAATACATCGCCGCTTCATTGATCGAGATAATTCATATGGATCTACCACTTGAATTATTGCCGATCTAGGGGTAGTCCCTACCATTCGGGAGCCCTAGAGATTTTTGTGATAACGATGGTGTGATTGCTCAAATCAAGGAACCTCGTGCACATCAAAAGTTTAGGCACATTGAGCGGAGTTTCAACTACATACGGGATGAAGTTGAAAAGGGAAAGATATGTATTCGCAAAGTTCACACTGATCAAAATATTGCGGATCCACTCACGAAGCTCCTTGAATGGGCAAAGCATGAAAGGGTCATACTTGTGCCTTAGGACTTCGATATTCTAGTGATTGGATTTGATCTATTTTGTATTTGGATATTGGAACAATTGTTAATATAACTCTTTATGGTATTTTGAGTTATGTTCCTTTTTAGCATGTTTAAATCCGTGAATAAGTTAATTATTCTAAATGTCCGTAGTCGATCATAATTGTGGGAACAAATATGAATGTAAGACTATTATGAACTTGGATTGGTGGATATTCATTTAGAATGAATATAGAGCAAAGTGTTGCTGCCAAAGTTCATAGATATTTGTGGGATACAAATATTGGACTGACTCGCTCTCAAATATTACTGCATGGAATCATTTGTGATTGATCATAAGTAAATTTTGAGTAAAGGAGAATATCATAGTATCCTCTGACCTGAGATGCATATTGGGTCTTGATATTCACCAAATATTGTACCTTGACTTATTTCTTCGCTGTCAGTAATATGACAGTACATAAGGCTAAGCTCAGGTGTGGTACAAGGTGATTGTGAGAGACGTATGTAGTCAAGACGGGATTTGTTCCTCTTATTCGTTGAGAGTAAGATGTCTAAGGCCTGCTAAAGTTAAATCAACAGGGAGTGATCACTCTATGTCTCTGGATTTGACATGACATCTGTAACGAAAGGATAAATGATAGATTCACCTAAATCATGTTCAAGTAAGGGACTTGAAAGGGATGATGTTATTGAATGGCAAATATAGTCATACATATTGGGGGTAGTAAACCGTAGTTAGGCGTCATTTACTACTTGCATCAATCTTCTATGTATCTTGTGCAAGTGGGAGATTGTTGGACTCTATATGCCCAAGACACATATTAAATTGATGTGGCTAGTACGTTATGATCCAAGTCGAGTCATACCCAAATACAAGCTAGACAAACACTTATATTATTTATTTGTGATATGATCAAACAAATAAATATTAACACTTAGAGTATTTAGAAATTGGTGTTCTAAATAATTACACTTGAGAAACTAATAAATTATATGGATAATTTATTTTGAGAGAATATTTTATTTTGTTATTTAATGGGTTAAATAACATTTTAAAAGGTTGTATAAAGTCTTGCATTTATGTAGTGTTATATTTATAAAAGTTATAAATATATAAACCAAGACTTGAATTTTATAAAAGAAATATTTTTTTATAAATAAGTGCCCCCCCCCCTTTTTGTCTTACCAAGATGAGATCTTGGTCCAATCACAATTCATGCTTTTGCATGTGTTAGAGAGGATGTGATTGGGTGGTCTAACCAAGACTTTTGGTCCAATGGGGTTTCATGCACTTGCATGTGTAAGTTGGCATATGATTGGTCATGGTGGGTGGCAATTCTCTCTCATGGCTCTATAAATACTTGTATGACAAAAATGAAAGACATGAACTTGCAAGAACTAGAGAAATAGCTCTCTAATTTTCGGTCATCATAAGTATCATTCAAGTGTTCGGTTTTGAATTTTAGTGTTGAAATCCTAGCTACAATCGTAGTGTTTGTTGGAAGGCTTGGGGTATACAAGCTTGAGGTCTTCTACACTTGAAGGCAACCATTCAAGAAGCATCATCATCTTCATGTCCTTTACTCCTTGGAAGGTAGTATTCTAAACACTCTATGGTTGTGTTATATTTTGATAGCATGCATGTTCGTATATGGATCCGGGATTGGGTTTTACATATAAAATGAGTTTTATATCTTGTAAGTATCATGTTTTAAATTATATTTTCCGCTGCGTTTTTATTTTATATGGATAAAATACTTTGATAAACATGTGAAAAACCCAACAAAAAGTGTCCCTTAATCAGTTCGAGAACGATTTGATCCCGTGACAGTCTTCCCTTTGTTGGTATCTTGTGCATATTGTTTTCGTTATTTTATTATTATTTTATTATTATTATTATTATTATTTTGCTCAGTGGGGTGTTGCGTTGATTTGAAAAAGGGGGTATTTTGCTATTTCTGAATAAGGCTAAGATAATATTAAAATAATTAAGTCTGGATGGCCCACCGTTCGAAATGAGGTGAACAGGCCCATCATTTCGGTTGGTCCGAAATGGGCCTGGCCCAAGGGCATTTCGGAATATATAAGCATATAATGACAAGAATCCGCATCACAATTGCGGACCATCACGGACTCCTCTCAAGATTTTCTCTCAAGTGACTTCATTACGGACTGATTACGGATCTTAGGTATCTTATTTCGGATCATCTCTAGGGCATTGCGGATGATTCCGGATCATCACCAGGGCATTGCGGTTGATTCCGGATGATTCCGGACAAGGAGTCATCATCACAGATGATTCTGTATGATTCCGGATGATTCCGGTCTAAGGAAGTTCATTACGGACAACTTCGGACGGAATTCCATTCCGGGTGAAGAAGCTCATTCGAAATGAACCCCAATTTGTGACCCTTTGACTGTTTGGCCTGTTTGTCTGAACCTATTGGACCGTTTTTGGACTGCTCACTTGAAAAGGGTTGCTTATGTTTGAATTATCAATGAATTGACTTTGTCAACTCGCCGTTAACTCAAAATATAAGTAACACCTTCAATGTTATCTAACGGCTATTTGTGTAGTGCAGAAAATGGCAGGCGCAATGTTGAAAGAAGGAAATCAACGGCAATTGGAGGTGAACAAATTCCACAATCAAGCAGGCTATCTATCAAATCCTCCAGCAGATCAAGCAGAGTTGTTTTGATCACTAATCAGGGGTCTGAACAACTGTCCTCTCACACATGCGTTAAGAACGAATCCGGTGATCTGCAGCAACTGCATCAACACTTTTTGGAATACTGCAAAGATTAACAGACAAGGTGCAGGATCCATTGAAGCTACTATACAGAAAAGGAAGATTATTGTATCCGAAGCAGTAATTCGAGAAGTATTAAGATTTGGAGATCAACCACAACATCCTACAGTATACGATCAAGCCAGAGTTCAAGCTGCTTTAAGGAGAATGAGCTATGAAGGAGGATATCCTACTGTGCTGAAGAAGCTGTTTCCACCATATTGGAGGCTGTTGATTCACTTTTTCCTCCGATGTGTTGCTGAAAACAAGGGTGGATGGGATCAATTGAACAAAACACAAACCTCAGCAGTGGTAGCACTTGTGAATGGGTGGGATTACAACTTCTCGGCTTTCATCTTTGATAACATGAAGAAGATGTTGGAGGATCCAAAGAAGAAGATATTTATGTTGTATCCAAGGTTTTTACAGATGATTCTTGACGAGATATCCAGATTTGGTTAAGGGGCCAAACTACATCAATTTAAAGCCAATGGGGCCAGGATGTTTTGAGAATGCATGCAGAAACAAACAAGCCAAACATCATAACTTTGAAGGAAGGTATGTTCTTAAGAAGCATGGGAGATTTGCTGATAATATTCAAGGAGCTCCTGTGGCACCAGCTCCTCCTGTCATTCCTGTTGCTCCAGTTCCGCCTCCAGTAAATGCACAAATAGCGGAAGAGCATGATGTGCAATTGTTGCAACAAGCACAACAGGCAGGCGATGATGAAGAAGAGGTTCTGATGGTTGATACTGAATCTGACACAGACTCTAGTGAAGAGACAGATTTCGAAAGCGAAGCAGAGATAGTGACATCTGATAAAGAAGAGGATACTGTTCGTAAGCCTGTGCCAATGACCGCTGATAATCTTACAGCTTTGATTCGTAGTTTACAGGGTGGTGATGGAGACCCTCCATCCATTTCCGCTCCTGTTATTCAAGAAACAGCTGATGTGACTGAAGAAACAGCTCAAAAGAAGCAGAAGACCGACAATGCACCTGACAACACTCTTTCTGGGCCCGCAACTACCTCTGAGCCCACTCCTACAGTTGACCCTCAACCTGATCCACAATCTATTGATGCATCAAAGAAAACAGACCTGGAGGACACAGACTTGTATAATTTCAACTTCGACTTCGAATCCACCCCCTCTCAGCCAGGCATTTCAAGTGGTGGTGTTCAGTTTGAAGCAAGAAGCTCAAGCGGGGCGCATTTAACTGAGCATGATGAAGCTGCATTCCGATATGCAAGTGAGAAGAGACAGATCTATGAAAGCGACAGTGATGAAGAAGAGTATGTAAAAAGATTGAAAATGCGTGTAGTGATATTGGAGCAAGACGGAGAACTGAAAAGTGCTCAGATTGTTTCTCTACAACAAGACGTTGCATTAAAAGAAGCCCAGATCTCCTCTCTACAATCTCAGCTCACTAGCAGAGATCTTACTATAGATCAATTACAAGGGGATGTAGGGATGCTGATGTCAACCGTTTATGATCTTAAGGCAAAGCTTGAAAAGAAGTTTGGGAATGAATTTGTTGATAAAGAGGATGAGCAGTTCTATGTTGGAAGACCTGAGCAGACACAAGAACAAAGGGCAGCAGCTCATGCAGCAGCTGAAGCTGAACGAGCAGCTGCCTTAGAAGCTTATCTGGCAGCAAAACCAAAGAAGTTGAGCAGCAAGACCAAAAAGAGACGAGAACAGAGACAGTTAGAGAAAGAGCAGGAGAAGCAAAGAAAGAAACAGTTGTTGGTTATAAAAAATCAAGACATGAATCCTCTAGATGAAAACTTTCAACTAAAGGATCCCACAACAAGGCCCGACAGACTTGTGATGGAGCTAGGATCTACCTATTATGATGAAGTGGGAAATAAATCAGATGTGGCATGCTGGAGGTATGAGCCAGATAAAAATATGTGGTTGATTACTCGAAAGAGTGGACACAGGGAGTATTATAGAAAAGAAAGCCAATTTGAATCCTGGACTCAGATTGATCTAAAGTCTCTGTTACGAGCTCCTTATTATGATCCTGGTCTGAGTAAGGGAGGCCCAGGTTGGGCATTCCACAGACGTCTTGAAAGGGAGGTGAGAACAAACTTTAAGACCATGAAGACTATTGAACCAATTGTAAGACGACATCCTGGTGTTCGCGACTCCTTTACCAAGAGGACTGTGAAATCTATCATCTGGCCTCCCACTGACAAAGAGAAGATCATTCCACTCACAAGAAAGTTTGAGAAGGGTATACTGAGGAATTTCAGGTTCTTGGCTTATGATCCTGTTCTGGCAGAAGCAGCTATTGTCACTGAAGAACAGTCGATCAGGATTCCTAACTCTTACGACCTAATGAGCTTTCATGAAGAAGACATCTTGGTCCTCACACACCATCAAATCAAATGTAATGAAAAATATGAAGAATGTGCAAAATCGTGGACAAGTGCTGCTGCCAACACCTTGAAGCACTATCTTTTTGTTGATCCTCCTCCAGGTCCTCTCGATCCAAGTGTCTGATGCGTCTGCTTATCCAGTAAACCTAGGGGGAGATTGTTAGGCCCTTTAAGGTTTATGGATAAGACAATGTGTGGATTAGTAGGTATCATGGGTTAACTATGGGTTTTGGGCCTAATAGTGTAGTTATGGGCCTAGGGTTTAGGGAGCACATTCCCTATTCCCTTTCTATAAATAGTAAATGATGTAATAGGTGCATGGTTGGTGGTTTTGTGCAATCTTGTATTAGACAAACACTTGTATGCAAGATTAGTGAAGCTTTTGAATATCAATCATCTTTCCTTTTCATCTTTATTTCTTTTGCAACTTGTTTATGTGATTCCGCCACCTTACGAGTTGTGCGATATCATTGTGTTCTCAGTTTCGGGACTTACAATTGTTAGGTCCAGAGTTTTACGCTTATCTTTATTACATTTTATTATGTTTATTTGGTTTAAATTATGTTTTGGGCTTGGGCTAGGCCATGTGGGCCAATGGGGTAGAGGCTCCTATAAATAGTCATGTTTAGATTATTAGTGGTAGAGCTCTCCATTTTAGCAATAATGTAATCCCCAAATGAGAACCTTGTACCCGACAATCCTAGAGATTGTGTGCAAGGTTCTTGGAGATCGTACCAGACAGTCTTCGAGACTGTGTGCGATCTAAGCAGCGACACTATGTTTTGTATTGAAATATTTCTTTTTGTTCTTGTCGGTTCGATCTTATTTTCCGCATTCGATTGAACCGTTGAGTGATATCACGGGTATTTCGGGACCTACAAGTGGTATCAGAGCCATTGAAGTCTTTCAAAGGCTCGGTTTTGATGTCACTCGAAGAACAAGAAGAAGCTTTGCACAAGCGTCGGGGGATGTGTGTTCGTAAATGGAAAGTTCTCCGGTTCGTAAGATCTAGTATTTCATCTACAGATCTGAAAATCGTTAAGGTCCTGTGATGTTTGTGTTCATCCATCAAGTGTGTGTTGTAGATGTCTTCGCCGCGAAACTGAACGAAGATAGAGCAGTGAACAGTTGTGTTCAATGTGATTGTGAACGTTGATAGGAAGTAAAAGAGGTCTGGTGGCCAGAGATAGTTACATGTGACTGGTGATGAAGATGAACGATGAAGCAGAGAGAGAGTGGTGTGATGATGGAGGTGGCGGTCGTCGGAGGATAAGATGATAACAACAGAAGATGATGAAGATGTTTTAACGGAGATGACAACGGTGTTAGGTATATGGTGTTTGTGGTGGTCGATGAAGATAGTGATTAAGTCTTGAAGCTGTTTGTGACGGAGGGTTATGGCGGTATTTCAGAGATTTTGACGACGAAGGTGGAGGAGGTTCGTCGGCAGAGGCTTATAGGTGGTCGAAGGACTCGTCGGAGAAGAGGAGTGATGGTGTTCAATGGAGATGATGAACGGTATAGGATGAATGATTGAAAACTGTTCGAAATGTTCAACGATTTTGTCCGAAATGATGCGGAATATGAATCGAGATTATGGAAATGTTTGATAATGGTGAACGAAATGATGAGCTGATGATGAACGATGATGACATCAGCAAGAATTTTTGAACATTCTTTGTCGGCCGCACATGATGTCTCATCATGGGTTTCAAAAAACCCTAAGGGATCTACACCATTGGATGTTGGAATTGATCAAACGGACAGAAATTGGTGTGCGAGATTATGTGGGTCCGTGAAGTTGAATAAAAACCCCATTAGCAGAAGCCCAAATGTTGTTGATCCAAGTAATGTAAGCCCAACAGTGCAGCCTAGAAGCTTTAACTGGTGTTTTTTTTTATGCCCAAATGATCGGAGCCCAGGTATGAATGATAACGAGTCTAATTATGTTGGGCCAGCTGATCAAGCTAAGGCCCAAAAAATGTTTGTGAATTATGATCCGTAAAGAGGCATCTAGGTGGATCTGAATCTCAAGATGTTGAGATTATTGGTACGAAATTTTGGAACAAAAATTTTGAAACAAGGAATTTTGATCATCATTTGATGGGATGGTTTTTGAATATTAAGGGGCAAGGCTCAGCAATTATTTTGGGTTAAGGTTCTATGGAATTTCCATTTGGTTCCACTGCAAACTTGTGTTTTTGTACGACTTGAATACCAGACGGATCACTTTGAATCCATGTGTTCTTGTTAGTGAATCAATACATTTGCATCCGAGATAACACGTCTGATCCGACATCGTCCAAGATCAAGTTTTTTGTTCCATCAATCATCCGCAACCATCCGAGATTCTTACACATTTCATTCGAGATCGGCATCCGAGATACGCAGCTGAACCGTAATAAAGAGAGCATAAAACTAGGGGGAGATTGTTAGGTCCAGAGTTTTACGCTTATCTTTATTACATTTTATTATGTTTATTTGGTTTAAATTATGTTTTGGGCTTGGGCTAGGCCATGTGGGCCAATGGGGTAGAGGCTCCTATAAATAGTCATGTTTAGATTATTAGTGGTAGAGCTCTCCATTTTAGCAATAATGTAATCCCCAAATGAGAACCTTGTACCCGACAATCCTAGAGATTGTGTGCAAGGTTCTTGGAGATCGTACCAGACAAGACAGTCTTCGAGACTGTGTGCGATCTAAGCAGCGACACTATGTTTTGTATTGAAATATTTCTTTTTGTTCTTGTCGGTTCGATCTTATTTTCCGCGTTCGATTGAACCGTTGAGTGATATCACGGGTATTTCGGGACCTACAATAAACGAACATGCAAGACCATGAGTTCATATCACACACACTAGGAAAACACACATCTTCTCCTCTCTCCCTTGGAGCTCTCGGTCGAACATCACCCCTCACACCTCCACCATCATTCAATCTTCTTCATACATTCTACATATATACAAAGGTGTTAGAGATCATACAAAGAATATATGAGCTTTCGGAAGATCAAAGACCTCTCTCATTTGCTTTTATCCATCTTATTTCTTCACTTGATCATCCCTAGCTTGTGCTAGTGGTAAGAGTCTTGATCTTGCTAGTTTACTTCTATTTTAAGTGGTTAAAAGAATAATCATACTTATAATCTTGAAGAACACTAAGATACATAAGAAGTAATCTTGAATATAAGCATGATTAATGAAGAAACTAAGTTGTTTATGTGTTGATTTGCTTGATGATTGTTGTTTGTTCATATATATGATGTAGATCATCATATGATCTTGCTAGATCATGATTAAAAACATAATCTAGCAAGATGAGAAAGTAGAAATGTTGAAGGATGATAGATCATTCACACAAAGAGCATGAACTTGAAAGAACATGATGTTCTCTTGAAAAATAATGATCAAAGTAAGTTGTTAATCATATAAATACAAAGATTTATGAATGGTTTCCAAAGAAACCAAGTTAAAAATATAAGTTTCATTTAATCTTGGTTCTTACATAAACAAACCTTATTTTTGGTGGTTAAACAAGTGTAGAAGCACTTGTGAAACAAGAAGAATTCATAAGAAAAAAATTTTAGAAAACATGATCATAAGTTTTAAACATCAATATTCTTTAAAAATGAAGTTTTAAAGAACTAATCACGCTTTAAAGGGTATTAAGGCTTACTAAGAACACTAGTAAGATCCTACAAATTTTTACAAATATTCAAGTTCATGAAGCATTAGAATATGCTTGATTTTGGAAAAATTGGTAAGTAAAGGTTGTTTAATGTTGATTGTGGATTGATTGTGATGATTTTTACAAAAGAAAATGATATGCTTGAAAGCATGGAAACCTCCATTTTTAGGGGAAACTATGGCAAAATTTTCTAAAAAATTAAACACTTAGAAATATATATATATATATATATATATATATATATATAAACATGCACTTACAAGTGTATTTTCTGTCACACCCTGATCGCGTTAAAACAACAAACCACAGAGGAAACGTCGGGGAGTGTCGTAACAGAATCATTGTTTCACAACACATGGATTTAAGTTTCGTTTTATTGAATTAAGTTTATTACATTGTATTGAAATTAGAAACAAGACATGAACAAATTGACTTTCATTGTTATTAAGTCACTAAGGCCTCGTCCATTCCTATGTGAGAATGCACCAATATCATCATCAAACATCATCAACTATGTTACCTGAAACATATGTGAAAATACTTCAGCATAAAAATGTCGGCGAGTACATAGGTTTTGTGTGAGTGTCAGATTCATGGCTCGTTTAGATTTTGAAATAATTCGAACAACTTTGTTAATTGATATTAGAAACCCAATTTTTGTAAAATGTTTATATTGTAAATTGAAATAATCAAGTAAAAACACATTAGTTATAGTTTATAAAACCTCGATGCCATGAATCTTAACTCAAAACATTTATTTATGTAAACTTGGATCGTAAATCGTTTTTGTAATAAAACTCGAATGGTTTATATTGTTAGAAAAACCTTGTAATGTAACTTCGTTTTGAAAACACTTGCCCAAGTGATCTAGATAACGCAACGAAATATAATGTGTTAAAATCACTTATCTATAGGAAGTACCAGCGGCGTATCCACCATGCTTTTATCACACTACACCTGCCCCGTTACCTAATCACTTCCCTAACCCAATGGTTCAAACAGTTCAAATAATTCACATAGATCATACAGTTCCAAATGGTTCAAATAGTTCAAATAATTCACATAGATCAAACAGTTCCAAACGGTTCAAACAGTTCAGATAGTTTAATATAAACCATAATATTTGTTTAGAAAACTCGAAATCGTTTAGCACATATGAATCACCCCAAAACAGTTTAAAACAGTAAAAGAGGGGAACTATGTACTCATTTGAGAATGCTTAGAAGTCTTGAACAACAACCAAGCAAAGCTAGAGGGATCACGAAATCAACCGGCACCTAATATAGCTAACTATGTTAATAAACCGGACCTAAATCGGAAGGTCGGATAGGATAAGGTTTCGTAAATAAAATGAGTGTTGGAACTCATATGATATGGTTTAACAAAGCCTACATACTAAATCGAAACCTAACTTAAGTGCTTACGACCCATTACGACTCGTTTAGGTAGCTTACGCTACTTTAACGCGTCGTTCGCGTAAAACACGTTCGAACCGCCAAACTAGTCCTATGACAAGTATTATATGCCTTAACAAGTCTAATAATGTTGCCTAATCAGTTTAGATGTCAAAATTTAAGTTACATATGCTTAGAATGAATTTATGCGCAAAAAGGGCATTTTGGTCATTTTCCTAAGGCATATAAACTACCTATCATACAACTAACTAAACGAAGTGACCATAAGGTATAACCTCGGAAGGTTATTCCCTATACAACTATGGTCACAATATATGCTTGGTCGGATCCTAATGATCGACCAAACGGGTCGGGTTCGAAAGTCTAAGCGGTTGTTTAGACCGCTTATCTTACGACCCTATATAAGCACTAATCTAAAAGTGACGAGTTAAACATGTTAAAACATGTTTAACAAAGTTAGAAAACAAGTTTTGATATCAAAACAAAGGGTTTTGATATCAAAACAAAGGGTTTTGATACCCAAGAATAGTTTGGTTGCAAAATATGCATAAACGCGTATTTTGACCGAAACTATGACTCGTCACTATGCCTAAATAACGTTGTAATCAGTAGGTATAGTCACAAAGGACTATGACCATCGTGATTACGCTCACGTTGCGAAGTTCAAACGAACTTCGTGTTGACCATTAACTGGTCAATGCAGAAATTCAAACACTGTTTGACTTTCGTGCTTAAAAACGCATAAAAGAATGAAAGAAGCTTACAAGAGGTCCAAGCAATGGAGATTTGATTCAAGTTGCTCAGGTATGAAGTGTGGAAACTCCAACTTAGAGGAGAAATGAATCAAGGTGTGAGGATACAAGTGAAATCAAAGTGGGTATTTATAGATTTCAGACAACCGTTAGGATCGTTCCTCGATTTACGAGCTTTAATCTTGGCCCTCCATGTGTGCCCACTGATTTAACATACTATGGGTGCCTAAAACCAACTCCAAGTATGAAGAAACGATGTCCAAAAAGCCTGAAACCAGCTGCTGAATGCAGAAACTGGTTTTTTGATCTGGGCAGCTCTCGCGCCCCGCGTAAGAATGGGTCGCCTCTTACGCTCCCCGCCTAAGACAGGTTTGGCAGATTGACTGTTTAGGTCCCTGAATGTGTAAAACTTGCTTTTCGATGCATTTTTGACACGTTTAAGCCCCGTTAACCTCATTTCAAGGCTCTAAAATGAAGTTAAAGTATAGGGAACTTAAAATATGCTCAAAAACATCTCGGATGTCGGTTCGTTTGGTCATACGATTGCGTTGTTCGGTTAATTACGATGGAAACTCGAACGGACGCGAAAAAAGATCCAAATTACGCGACGAATGGAATTTTAGCATGCCAATCACTAAAATAAAATATTTTAATGATTACATAAATTTTTGGATGTTCGGATATATTCAGAACGTAAGATATGCGCGAAAATGCAAACTTATGCCCTTTTTGACGCTTTTAGTCCCTATTGATCAAAAAGTTTATTTTTGCGCACTAAACACCTCAAAGCCTATTTCTAAGCTATGTACAGAATATTTAGGACATATTTAACTTATGATCAAGTTCCAGAATGTTCGTTATCACTCGATTCGGTATACTTTTGCAGTTTGACATAAATAGTCCCTACGATCGAATAAACTTGATTTCGACACACCAAACCCTCCAAAACTTATTTCTAAGTTATGTAAAGGTTATTTAAGGTATGTTAATCCTATGTCACTGTTCCAAGTGTTTATTGCATTAAACTGATTACGTTTACGCATCAGTTCGCGTATAACCTTCCAGAAAGCGGTTTACAGCTCGAAATCGAACAAGAATTGATATGTGCACATGATACACATATTTATACAAATCCCAAGTATAAAACACAATATTTTATTGATTTGGTATTTGTTTGATGGTTGCAGAGGCACAGATGTCATAGTCTCCCCTACTTTAAGAAATTTCGTCCCGAAATTTATTCGTAGGAGTCTGTCTGTGACGCTGTGTTAAATAATTGTCTTGCATGGAATCTAGGGTGTCATCTATTTGCGTAGAGTAACCCATCAAAGATATGCAAGGCATAATCTTATCATTTCCCAGTGGATATACTTCAGAAACTAAGATGAATGGATGATTCATTTTTCTCCACGGGTTCTTCGTCAGAAGTGGGAATGAAGGATTATAGAATAAGATATTCATTTTCCCTCGATGGATATTTTCTTTAGAAGCGAAAATGAATGGATGATTCATTTTCCTCAATGGGTTCTTTGTTAGAAATGAAAATGAAGGAATAATCAAAAGGATATTCATTTCCCTCAACGGATATTCTTCAGAAGCGAAAATGAATGGATGATTCATTTTACTCAACGGGTTCTTCGTCAGAATGGAAATGAAGGAATAATCAAAAGGATATTCATTTCCCTCAACGAATATTCTTCAGAAGCCAAAATGAATGGATGCTTCATTTTCCTCAACGGGTTCTTCGTCAGAAATGGAAATGAAGGAATAATCAAAAGGATATTCATTTCCCTCAACGGATATTCTTCAGAAGCGAAAATGAATGGATGCTTCATTTTCCTCAACGGGTTCTTCGTCAGAAATGGAAATGAAGGAATAATCAAAAGGATATTCATTTCCCTTAACGGATATTCTTCAGAAGCGAAAATGAATGGATGTTCATTTTCCTCAACGGGTTCTTCGTCAGAAATGGAAATGAAGAAATAATCAAAAGGATATTCATTTCCCTCAACGAATATTCTTCAGAAGCGAAAATGAATGGATGCTTCATTTTCCTCAATGGGTTCTTCGTCAGAAATGGAAATGAAGGAATAATCAAAAGGATATTCATTTCCTTCAACGGATATTCTTTAGAAGCGAAAATGAATGGATGCTTCATTTTCCTCAACGGGTTCTTCGTCAGAAATGGAAATGAAGGAATAATCAAAAGGATATTCATTTCCCTCAACGTATATTCTTTAGAAGTGAAAATGAATGGATGCTTCATTTTCCTCAACGGGTTCTTCGTCAGAAATGGAAATGAAGGAATAATCAAAAGGATATTCATTTCCCTCAACGGATATTCTTCAGAAGCGAAAATGAATGGATGCTTCATTTTCCTCAACGGGTTCTTCGTCAGAAATGGAAATGAATAGGGTTAACTCTAGATACATGACAAAACTTGCTGTGATTTTCGTGCACTAAATTCCATAATTATGTATGCATCCATAATTACGTAATTCCTTGCACAGTTCGCACAGTTTCTTTTATAATGTGAAGGGGATAGAATTTGAACAATCTCGAGATAACTTTAATTAGGTCAACACATAAACACATAAGCAGATAATTGTTTTCTTGGTTATTAATTTGTTATCAGTTTGTTATTAATTGTTATTAATTGTTATTAACTTGTTGTCGATTTGTACATGGGTATTTAAGGTACACCAGGAACCCAGTCGATGGACTTCAACGTCCTCAAGAATCTATCCGTAAAGATAGGATAATCTCATAAGAATCCGATTTCGATTACAAGGAATCGTAACATTCGAATTAAGGTATACAAGGAATCCAATTAAGGACTTGCGGAAGTACCCTTAGGTACCCTATAAAGGATTTTTAGTGGTACTTTGGGTATTTTTCCAGAGTTGTAACTTGCGCCTTGTACTTCGTTTCCTTGGAAGAAACGGGTACTTAGGATTTTCGTGGAGATCGCAAGTGATCATAAAATGGAAGAATTTTGGGAGTAGTTTGTTCTACAAGGAACGCGGTTCCTTGATCGTCGGCATCGTAGGGGATATGTCGTACATACATGTAACCACATTTGAACATCGTAATGTGAATAAAATATTTATTTATAAACCAAAAACAACTGTTTCATAGACCTTGATAACGAAAGAAAATAATACATAAGTTTGATTATTTCTAAACAGCATCGTCTTCCAGTTGGTCAAATGCTCATCCCTGTGCTGGATTCGCATTAGCAAGTTTTGGGCAATTGTTTCGGAAATGGCCCATCTCGCCACAGTTGTAGCAAGAACCTGGTGGAAAACGAGCTTGAGCAGGATTGTTGTCAGCTTGATTTGGTGCAGCTGCAGCTCGGCAAACCCTAGTTGTATGACCTATAAGTCCACAAATTAGGCATTTGCGACATTTCACACTAGCATGATGATGAAGGTTACATTGGTTGCACAAGGGTGCAATTCCGTTGTATGGCTTCCTAGCAGGGGGTTGAGCCGGTTGGTTGGGGACAACTTGATCATTGTGAGCAACCACGGCAAAGTTCTGAGAAGCCTTTCGCTTCTTTGACTTCTTGGAGGATTCAGTCTGCTCATCCTTTGGTTTCGATTCATCGGTCGGTTTCTTATCGCCTTTTCAGAAAAGTTTACCCTTCCTGATCTGAGATTCAGTCAAGGTAGCGGATAGCTCAATGGCCTGTCTAACTGTAGTAGGGTTGCTACCAGTAACAATGTCTTGTACTGGGTCAGGGAGGCCATCGATATACTTTTCAATTGCCTTATCCAAAGGCGTAACCATGGTTGGGCATAATAGACTTAGCTCCTCATAACGGTCCGTGTAGGCTCGATGCTCACCGCTATCTTGCTTAAGATCGTCGAATTCCCTTTCCAATGCCCTGATTTCATGACGAGGACATAATTCCTTCATCATCAGAGCTCGAACCTCTTCCCGGGTTTGAGCCAGTGCTACATCGGCACCCCTATCTCTCATCACACCATTCCACCATGTTAAAGCTCGTTTCTCAAAGACACTAGATGCAAACTCAACCTTTCGCTCGTTTGGACACTGAACATGTCTGAAGGTGCTTTCTAGACTCTCGAACCATTGCAGGAGTGCAGTTTCTCCTTAAGACCCAGAAAATTTTGATGGCTTAGCTGAGTTGAACGTCTTGAAGTTACAGGGAGCATTATTGTTGTTATTGTAGGCTTGGTTAAATTAAGCAATGATGTTTGGGAGTGCAGCAGCCATTTGCTGCGTAATGATAGCTGCCAGTTCGGCATTAGGTATCTGATTGTCATGTCGTGGAGGCATTCTAAAAGAGGAAGCATGAGAGAAAACAAGTGAAATGGAATTGGGTAAGAATAGGATGTTACAATTACCGACCAAAAAGCATGGATGATGGTCATTTGTTCGAACCACAAAGCAAACAAACGACGCACAAAAGCTGAACAAAGTAAATACGTCCGCATAATGTATCGCGAAGACATGCTTTAGCCTATAAGTGGACACTCACCCCAAGAGTTCCCAGGTAAGAGTGACTGGTCCGATTATGTGGATTTGTACGAACACTCTAGCCTTAGACAGAAAACTCAGGATACAGGCACCCACCCTTCCAGATTGCACGTGTTCACATTAATAAGACCCAAACTTTGACGAGATTTTGAAAATTTTGAAGGTTCAAAACCTGATAATAAATCATCCTAGAACAGATGATTGGTTTTCAAAGCGGATTTGAAATTTGTGTTCTTGTTGTGGTTGTCGCCTAAAGATAGGTGACGGTATTGTTTTAGAATCTAGACGCAAGTAAACTGCGTTAGGGTCCTAGGAAGGTTATAGACTAGGTCAAAGCATTACTAATAACCTAATTCCCTATAACCATGAGCTCTGATACCAACTTTTTTGTCACACCCCGACCGCGTTAAAATAACAAACCGTGGCGGAAACGTCGGGGAGTGTCGTAACAGAATCATTGTTTCACAACACATGGATTTAAGTTTCGTTTTATTGAATTAAGTTTATTACATTGTATTGAAATTAGAAACAAGACATGAACAAATTGACTTTCATTGTTATTAAGTCACTAAGGCCCTGTCCATTCCTATGTGAGCATGTACCAATATCATCATCAAACATCATCAACTATGGTACCTGAAACATATGTGAAAATACGTCAGCATAAAAATGCCGGCGAGTACATAGGTTTTGTGTGAGTGTTAGATTCATGGCTCGTTTACTTTTTTAAATAATTCGAACAACTTTGTTAATTAATATTAGAAAACCAAGTTTTGTAAAATGTTTATATTGTAAATTGAAATAATCAAGTCAAAACACATTAGTTATAGTTTATAAAACCTCGATGCCATGAATCTTAACTCAAAACATTTATTTATGTAAACTTGGATCGTAAATCGTTTTTGTAATAAAACTCGAATGGTTTATATTGTTAGAAAAACCTTGTAATGTAACTTCGTTTTGAAAACACTTGCCCATGTGATCTAGATAACGCAACGAAATATAATGTGTTAAAAGCACTTATATATAGGAAGTACCAGCAGCGTATCCACCATGTTTTTATCACATTACGCCTGCCCCGTTACCTAATCACTTCCCTAACCCATTGGTTCAAACAGTTCAAATAATTCACATAGATCATACAGTTCTAAATGGTTCAAACACTTCAAATAATTCACATAGATCATACAGTTCCAAATGGTTCAAATAGTTCAAATAATTCACATAGATCAAACAGTTCCAAATGGTTCAAACAGTTTAGATAGTTTAATATAAACCATAATATTTGTTTAGAAAAATCGAAATCATTTAGCACATATGAATCACCCCAAAACAGTTTAAAACAGTAAAAGAGGGGAACTATGTACTCACTTGAGAATTCTTAGAAGTCTTGAACAACAACCAAGCAAAGCTAGAGGGATCACGAAATCAACCGGCACCTAATATAGGTAACTATGTTAATAAACCGGACCTAAATCGGAAGGTCGGATAGGATAAGGTTTCGTAAACCAAATGAGTGTTGGAACTCATATGATATGGTTTAACAAAGCCTAAATACTAAATCGAAACCTAACCTAAGTGCTTACGACCCATTACGACTCGTTTAGGTAGCTTACGCTACTTTAACGCGTCGTTCGCGTAAAA
Organism: Helianthus tuberosus; assembly: GCA_030545235.1. Classification (NCBI taxonomy): domain Eukaryota; kingdom Viridiplantae; phylum Streptophyta; class Magnoliopsida; order Asterales; family Asteraceae; genus Helianthus; species Helianthus tuberosus. Next base: position 91,898,420 of record CM060354.1, read on the forward strand.
CGCGTTCGGACTACCTAACTAGTCCTATGACAAGTATTATATGCCTTAACAACTCTAATAATGTTGCATAATCAGTTTAGATGTCAAAATTTAAGTTACATATGCTTAGAATGAATTTATGCGCAAAAAGGGCATTTTGGTCATTTTCCTAAGGCATATAAACTACCTATCATACAACTAACTAAACGAAGTGACCATAAGGTATAACCTCGGAAGGTTATTCCCTATACAACTATGGTCACAATATATGCTTGGTCGGATCCTAATGATCGACCAAACGGGTCGGGTTCGAATGTCTAAGCGGTTGTTTAGACCGCTTTATCTAACGACCCTATATAAGCACTAATCTAAAAGTGACGAGTTAAACATGTTAAAACATGTTTAACAAAGTTAGAAAACAAGTTTTGATATTAAAACAAAGGGTTTTGATACCCAGGAATAGTTTGGTTGCAAAATGTGCATAAACGCGTATTTTGACCGAAACTATGACTCGTCACTATGCCTAAATAACGTGGTAATCAGTAGGTATAGTCACAAAGGACTATGACCATCGTGATTACGCTCATGTTGCGAAGTTCAAACAAACTTCGTGTTAACCATTGACTGGTCAATGCAGAAAGTCAAACACTGTTTGACTTCCGTGCTTAAAAACGCATAAAAGAATGAAAGAAGCTTACAAGAGGTCCAAGCAATGGACATTTGATTCAAGTTGCTCGGGTATGAAGTGTGGAAACTCCAACTTAGAGCAAAAATGAATCAAGGTTTGAGGATACAAGTGAAATCAAAGTGGGTATTTATAGATTTCGGACAACCGTTAGGATCGTTCCTCGATTTACGAGCTTCAATCTTGGCCCTCCATGTGTGCCCACTGATTTAACATACTATGGGTACCTAAAACCAGCTCCAAGTATGAAGAAACCATGTCTAAAAAGCCTGAAACCAGCTGCTGATTGCAGAAACTGGTTTTCTGATCTGGGCAGCTCTCGTGCCCCTTGTAAGAATGGGTCTCCTCTTTCACGCCCCGCCTAAGACAGGTTTGGCAGATTGACTGTTTAGGTCCCTGAATGTGTAAAACTTGCTTTTCGATGCATTTTTGACACGTTTAAGCCCCGTTAACCTCATTTCAATGCTCTAAAATGAAGTTAAAGTATAGGGAACTTAAAATATGCTCAAAAAAATCTCAGATGTCGGTTCGTTTGGTCGTACGGTTGCGTTGTTTTGTTAATTACGACGGAAACTCGAACGGACGCGAAAAATGATCCAAATTACGCGACGAATGGAATTTTAGCATGCCAATCACTAAAATAAAATATTTTAATGATTACATAAATTTTTGGATGTTCGGATATATTCCAAACGTAAGATATGCGCGAAAATGCAAACTTATTCCCTTTTTGACGCTTTTAGTCCCTATTGATCAAAAAGTTTATTTTTGCGCACCAAACACCTCAAAGCCTTTTTCTAAGCTATGTAAAGGATATTTAGGGCATATTTAACTTACGATCAAGTTCAGGAATGTTTGTTATCATTTGATTCGGAATACTTTTGCAGTTTGACATAAATAGTCCCTGCGATCGAATAAACTTGATTTCGACACACCAAACCCTCCAAAACTTATTTCTAAGTTATGTAAAGGTTATTTAAGGTATGTTAAGCCTATGTCACTGTTCCAAAGTGTTTGTTGCATTAAACTGATTACGTTTACGCATCAGTTTGCGTATAACCTTCCAGAAAGCGGTTTACAGCTCGAAATCGAACAAGAATTGATATGTGCACATGATACACATATTTATACAAATCCCAAGTATGAAACACAATATTTCATTGATTTGGTATTCATTTGATGGTCGCAGAGGCACAGATGTCACATTTTCAATCATAAATTGATACATAAACTCTGCCATAATTTTTTGTTACAAAAATATAATTATTGGAGGTTGGTTTTTATAAATAAAAGTGATTAAATATGTATTTAGGAAATATATATTTAGAAGACACCATGTGTATGATTAATTGTATATTTTGTGTATTAGTTATATTATTTTAGGACATGAAATAATATAACACATCAAAATCCCAAGAATTACAATCCAAAAAATTACCAAAATTCCAAGAAATAAATATACAAGTGGTACACAAAATATTGGTGGAAACCGAATTATGGAATAAGACTTACAAAATATTCCGGAAATTATTCACAAAGTATATTTTGGTAAATAATATTTTGGGCACCAAGGAAATGAGAATATGATTTTTACAATTATTACGAGAATATATCATAATTTGACATGGAAAAACATATTATTTTTGACATGTATGAATGTATATTTTTCTGGAGATTTTTAGAAAATATATTATTTTTAAGAAATATATATTTTCTTACACAAACACGAAATACAAGATTTTTGAGGTGAAAGATATATTTTCACAAGTAAATATGAAGTATATCATTTTTGGAGAAAAATGAGTTTATATATATATATATATATATATATATATTCTAAGTTAAGCATGAAAATATATTGTTTTTGAAACTTATGAGAAAATGCAAATATTTTTGCCAAAAGAAAAATTATAAATAATTTTTCTAATTAATATTTATCACAATATATATTTTGGAAATGTATATTGGTGGACTTTTATTAAAGATAATATTCCAGAAAAATTAATACGAAATTTAGTATAAGAATACTTAATGAATACAATAAAAATACGTATTCTCGTGCGTATAAATACACACCGAAATACGTCCCTAATACATAGCAAAAATATACAAGTATAGGAATACGAATACAGATACCCCCATCCTTGGGAGGGATATACAAGCATAAATACTTGGGAAGTATTAAGTTACAATAATATTGGTTTAACAATTATTCCAAAATTTAATAGATATAATTTAAGTTACAATATAAATTATTTTAACAAATAATTATATAACCTGGAATAATATCAAAGACACAAAAGAAACGTAACTCAAAGACACTAACAAATACTAAATCAAGGCACGGCCCGTTCGTCTAATAAACATTAGTACGTTGTCGGTATCGTGTTTACCGAAGGAGCTTGAGTTACGTTGGTTGAAGACGCAAGACTGTGAGTTCATGTTCCCCCTTTTCTTTTAACTGTTTTCAATTTTATAACTTCGGGGGTGAAGTACATGTTACTAAATGTTTACAAACAACTACAAATGGTATGGTTAGCTAAGGAAAATACTGTTAGATCATGTGAAAGGGTAGGCGCACTCTTAAGACCATTAATCCTCGTTTTAGGACCAAGGGACATGAGTGATAGATCTATTTGGGTGTAGCGAGCCCACGCCCATGTGGACCAGGGTGGCCCATGAGGTGACTATGTCTTACAGCCGGAGGCCCGGTACAAATCTGCTAGGTTTGAGCCTTCCTACGTCGTTTCACACATGTTAATGTATTAGCTACACATTAATTGATCTGTTTCTTGTTGCTTCATACCAGTTTACAAATACATACTTATATACATACATATAAATGTTTCCAAGGATTACTCGTACACACATACAAAACACATGAACTCGCTCAAATTTTGTTGATGCTTTCAAAATACATGTATTTCAGGTAATTAAGTATGGATCTGGCAGGCGTTTTGATGTTTCAAGTGAAGTTGAGAATAAAAGGTGTCGTCCTATGTCTGAGGATTTGGATTGTGTGTCTTATCCTAGATAAGGCACAACTCCCAAATCCCGGTTTTTAATAAACGTCTTTTGTCGAGTCTTTGTGAACTCTAAAAACAAGTTGCATGGTTTGTACTCGAATTTAATGTCTATGTTTCAAACAATGTTGTTATGTTTTAAACTAAATTAATGGACGATCACCTTCGGTTTATATCATATAAATGATGTTATGATTGAATGCAATGATATTAAGCAAGTCACACCAAATCACGCTTCCGCAAAAGTCAGGGTGTGACAACAACAACAGGATAAAGATGTTTCGAAGAAAACATGCTTTAAAGGTGATCAAGTTGGACATGTGGTCACAAATGTCAGAATCTGAAGCCTGTTGATGTTGAGGAAAAAAAAGTTGAGGTTGTGAAACAGAAGTTAACCAAGTTTGAGTCAAAATAAACCTGGAAACCAAAGCAAAAGACATCCAAATTTGAGACGAAATAGATTTGGAAACCAAAGGTTGATATTTCAAAGCCAAAACAAACTTGGAAGCCGAAAACATCCAAGTTTGAATCAAACTAAATCTGGAAACCTAAAAATGATTTGTCAAAACGAAACATTCAAAATGATTCAAGATTTTATCAACGAACTGTTTCAAATGGACAAAGTTGGCTGGTCAAGAAACAGACTTCTGTGAGTGAAAAACGGAAAATTGATTCAACAAATATGGTTGAAAATAAGAATGAAAAAGTGTTTGTTAAAAATGATAAAGATTTTCCGAAGTTAAATGATTCGTATTGTGTCACAATACCCAAGGTCAAAAAGGCCTGGGTTGCATTATTCAAGTGATTGAGTTGCTTGAATGTGCAGGCGTTCGGGAAGCAGGCAGAATGTCAACCTGAAGAGCGGAGCAGACTGGCACAGGATGAGGACTCCTGTGATTGAAGATCAGGGAGTATTGATTTAATAATAATAATAATAATAATAATAATAATAAATAAAACAAAAATGAAAAAGTAAAAAAATTATAGAAAAACAGAAAAAGTAAAAAAAATGGTTTGTTTTTAAATTGTTAAAAAATCAAAAATTTTTGAAAAAAAATGTTGATTGAATACGCCGAAACCCTCACGGCTGAAAAAACATGATAAAACAAGTTGATAAAAATGGTTTCAAACTGTTAAATATCAATGTGTTGTAAATCATGGGGGTGCTTTATGCGAAACAGAGCATGTGATGCAGAAAAATGGATGGCGAAATGAAGCTATCTACATTGGGTTGTCAAATTTTCTTAAATGTTTTAGATTTTAGGGGGAGTGAAAATTTTGAAAATACAAAAACATTTGAAAATTTGAAAAGGTCAAAAACATGAGAAAACTTAAAAAGAGTTTTGTGTAAAAAGAGGAAATGATAGTACATCAGTAAGACAGTCATAACATGCTAGAAATTGAATGTTAAATAGTGATAAACGGTCTCACTGATGATATGCCAGTAGGTTTTTACACATTTAGTAGATTGATTTCGAGATATAAACCTAAAGTCAAAAACTTTCTTATCTCGTGGGGAACATCTCTCGGATATATGGACTTAGTACTCTGAAATTTCGTTTGAGAGATTGCCTGATTCTGAGATATTAGGTCTTTATACTTATTGATATCTGGGGTATTATACTTGGTCTTCTGATTTTGCGTCAGCAATGGCCTAGACCTCGTACAATGCTTTTGCGCTTAAAGCTTTCCCTCTGCATAAAAATTGAGAAAATATCGAAAGATATATATGAAATGCAGTTGTAAAGAAGATTCCTAAGTGGAACACACCTTTAAGTTGATCCTTCATCTCTTTGACTAAATGGAAGTTCAAACCTGAGCTCCCAAGGCTTCGCACTAACCCAGAGATATATATCATTTAGGTATATTCACCTGTAAGACTGAATCTAGAGAATCTTGATACGGGAGTATCTTCTGAGATGGGACACATGAATAAGTTAAGTTCTTAAAACACTAATCTCGTATCTTGAATCAATTGAATTTTGTGTGAAAATTTAAGTGGATCAGTATACTGACAATCTAAGTGAATCATTTAGAACTTAAAGTTTATAAAGATCAGCGGTGTTAGCGATTTGTCATAAACTGAAATGATCCTCTAACGTGAGCTCAAACAAAAATATGTTTGTAAATATTTCTTTATTTCATTACATAAAAATTACAAAAAGATTTTTGGAGTGTTTTAGCATAAACTTTGTAAAATACAAAAAGATTTTGCTTCTACTTTATGTTTTGACAACCGATGTCTAAAAGTTGGGTTTCAAAATCTAAGTATGTTGAACATGTCTATGAAAATAAACAAGTTCATTAATTTGAAACTTGAGGTTTTTATTGAAAAATCTAAAAACAGTTTGTGAAATCTCCAAGGTCATTAAGTTGAATTTGGTAGATAGGGTTTAGAAAGTTGGATTCTTTGAATGTCAAATTTGTATAGTTATTTGATAGGGGGAGAAGAGCCAGGAAATTTGTTCCTGAGTTTACAAATGTTTGATTCTGCACTAGAGCCAGGTTACAAATTCTTGGGTGACCTAAAAAGCTTTATTTGTCAAAATATTTGTGATTAGAGCTAGGTTGCTGATGTTTTGATTTGTTATACAATCAGTCCTCCATAGAGCCAGTTTCTCGATCCCAAAATGGTTAGATATTCTCTCAAGTGTTTTAAATTGTTATATTTTCAGTGAGCCAGGTTGCGATCCTGAAAGCCTGGAAGCTTAAAGCAAGGGGGAGCCTAGAGAGAGAGAGTTTACTGAAAGGGGGAGCTGATAAATCAGGTCACAGATCCAAGGGGAGTCTATTAGAGTAAAGGGGAGTATGTGGTGCTCATTCTGTCACACCCCCAAAATACCACATGCGATGACCCCGCCAGGCGTGTGACATTCCAGGATCCAGCCACCAATCACATTGAACTAACCATAAAATGTTTTACAAATTTCCCATTCATTAAATAAAACTTTCATAGAACATAATCCAAGTTAACTAGTGACAGCGGAAGCAAAAATGTAAAACACTATTCAATGTTTCAAAAACCAATGTATGCAAATTCGGTAAACAAGACTGGTAAATCCAAGCGACACAACCCATGACCACTCCAGCCATCCAGATAGCAAGTTCCCCATCCAAAGCACCTAACGACCTGTGAGCATGCAACAAGTGTGTCAGACAACGCTGGTGAGTTCACAGTTTTACGAAAACGTTAGTTACCAAGTGTTTAATCCAGTTTGTTAACAAATCCGAAAGTAATGTTGGTAATATCTCGTTACTGAACAAGACGGCTCCTGATGTATGTTTTGCCCGTTCCCCAATGCTCCTATCAAAACACTGGACATGACTGTGTCATTAGTTCACACCCGTCCTCTCCGGTACGGGGTGAGGGTGCCAAACCTAAGTAGCGCTAGCAACTAATACCCCGTTACCTCTCCGGTAACAAAAAGATGGGACTTAAGAGTGATAGGGTGAGAGTATTATCCAACATTCCAGTTTTACCCAAAAGACTTATCCCTCCCCGGGATACCCACTGACTGTCCCAACCACCGGGACGCATGCTCAAGAGTAGTGAACTCACCTTGGATTTTCTCGGTATGTTTTATTTACCCGTCCAGTTGGTCAACCCCCCTACCATGGTTACCAATAACAATCAGTTCCAAGATTTAACAAATAAGTCATATGAATCAGAGATTGCATTTTAGCACAAATAGCATCTTACAACACATAGTATATTCAGCTCACATACGGATTCACACCCCACGTATAACATGCATGATCACACAACAAATAGGTTTGTTATTCACACAAGTCACACAAGTTGTCTCATTCTGATTATCAGGTAACAATGGTTTTCATGAGTACAGTCGTTCACTATACAACACACCTTAGACTGTTCTGTTGGTTTATAACATTACAGCATCTCCACGAAAACCTATCTTTCGTGGAATGCTCCTACGGCGAAAGATCCTATGGCGAAAGATCCCACTGTTTCGTCGAGTCAATGTGTGGCGAAACTCATCATGTTTTGTCCAGATGTGGTGTGGCGAAACACATCATGTTTCGTCGCCCCTCATCAATTGATGAACAGTTATAGATTCACATGGTTACAGTTTCACGATTTCTAGAACTCTAATAATCCACAACGATCCAACATAATCATCGATCAATCATCAAGTTGCTAATTATCAGTAACATACAACGAGGGCATTAACAATTCAAATCATACCAAACCATCATTGATCCCAAACATCCAATGACCACACCAAATCAGACTACTCGATTTCACAATATAGATTCATCTAACAGAACTATCAAGCCACGTCCTCACGAATCTAAACATATGCAAATCATCACATTTTCATCAAGTAGGTTCTAAGTTTATAAGTCTATTATCAGAACCCTAGTCTTGCACAGATCACAACATAACACCACATATAAGAATTAATCCATCAAACGAGACCAAGGCACTAACCGTAATACCGGATTGATAAAATAGATCGAAAATCTTCGAGACTTTCTACAGCCGTCGCACAGGGAATCAACAAGAAAGGACTTTAGGGTTTTTGTATGTTTTACGGTAACTGATTACTAGAGTTTATACCAATAACGTGAAAGGGTTGGGCCGCAACCCACGTTGGGCTGAGGCCCCATTCCGGTGAAAGACCCACCTTGACAAATGACCAATGTTTTGTCGGCTAAGGGTGTGACAAAAGTTAAGTGTTTTGTCAAGTGTTTCATCGAAGAGAGATGATGGCAAAAGTCTAGAGTTTCGTCTAACTGAGGATGCATGTGATAAGTCTATCCAATCCTAACCAGTTCATTAGCTTTCATTAATTAACCAAATAATAATACAAAACACCAAACATATATCAAACATGAACAAGTTACAATGCAAACGAATTAAGAAAACACTTTGCGAAACGAGTAACGTATCGAGTAAGGACCTTGAAAACTAGGGTTGTCACACCATCCCCAGCTTGAAAGAAATTTCGTCCCAAAATTTGACAAGTACTCCAAACCGGAAAGGTGTTAACTCAAGATGACTGTGGATTTTCCGCGGGTGCCACATCATCCCCAACTTGAATGGGAATTTCGCCCCGAAATTCGCCAGTTGTGCCAGACTTAGATTTGCCAGACTTGGACTTGTCATCTGGGAATAGATGTGGGTACTTGAGCTTCATCTGATCCTCGCGTTCCATGTGAACTCCGGTCTGCATCTTGAGTTCCAACAAACCCTCACGATCGGAATTCGGCTATGCTTACGGACCTTGACCTCCCGGTCCATAATTTCGATTGGTTCTTCGACAAACTGCAACTTTTCATCGTTTTTTAGCTCTTGAAACAGTACCACAAGTGTTTCGTCAGACAAGCACTTCTTTAACTGGGAGACATGAAAGACATCATGGACGTTACCCAGCTCAGCAGGTAACTCCAACTTGTAGGCCACTTTACCAATTCGCTACAGAACTTTAAATGGCCTAACATAACGAGGGTTAAGCTTGCCATGTTTTCCAAAATGCACCACACCCTTCCAGGGTGAGACCTTCAACATAACACGGTCACCAACTGCGAATTCCAAAGGCTTCCTACGCTTGTCAGCGTAGCTTTTCTGACAGTCGCGCGCTGCTGCCATACGGTTCCTGATCTGGACAATCTTCTCTGAAGTTTCAAATACAAGCTCCGGACCTGTGATCTGGCTGTCACCCACCTCGGCCCAACATAGAGGTGAACGACATTTTCGTCCGTACAATGCTTCGAATGGAGTTGCCTGGATACTGGTATGGTAACTGTTGTTGTAGGAGAACTCAATCAATGGCAAGTGTTTCTCCCAGTCCTTACCAAACTCAATCACACATGCTCGCAGCATGTCTTTAAGTGTCTGGATGGTTCGCTCACTTTGACCATCCGTCTGTGGGTGATACACAGTGCTCATGTCGAGACGTGAGCCGAATGACTTATGCATAGATTGCCATAAATCAGATATGAAACACGGATCACGATCAGAGATAATAAAGGTCGGCACTTCGTGCCTAGATACGACTTCCTTCAGATAAACAGCAGCAAGTTGAGAGAACTTATCAGTTTCCTTGATCGCAAGAAAGTGCGCAGATTTCGTGAGGCGATCAACGATCACCCAGATGGTATCGTTTCCGTTTTGAGTTCTTGGCAAACCAGTGACGAAATGCATAGCAATCTGCTTCCATTTGCACATGGGTATTTCTGGTTGTTGAAGCAGGCCAGAGGGTTTCTGATACTCTACCTTGACTTTCGCACAAGTCAAACACTTGCTCACGTACGTCGCGATGCTAGCTTCAATCTTCGGCCAACAGTACAAGACTTTGAGATCCTGATACATCTTATCCGAACAAGGGTGAACAGAGTATCGAGACTTGTACGCTTCGTCCATCACAAGCTCCCTAAGATTTCCAAACAAAGGAACCCATATCCGTTCCATGAAGTAGAGAATACCATCAGATCTCTCTATAAGTTGTTTATCCATGCCCCGCAAATGTTCAACTTCATAGTTTTCTTCCTTTAACGCTTCGGTCTGAGCCAAACGGATCTGGTCAGGTAGGTTAGATTGAATGGTGAGCTGCAAGGCGCGAACACGTTTGGGTTTTGTTTCCTTTTGACTCAGGGCGTCAGCTACAACGTTAGCTTTACCTGGGTGATACTTGATAGCACAATCGTAGTCATTCGATAGTTCTTCCCAGCGACCCTGTTGCATATTCAATTCCTTCTAGTCGAAGATATGCTGAAGGCTTCTGTGATCGGTGTAGATGGTGCATTTGGTACCGTACAGATAGTGCCTCCAGATCTTCAACGCGAAAACCACGGCCCCCAACTCCAAGTCGTGAGTCATGTAATTCTTCTCATGAACCTTCAGTTGTCGAGAAGCATAAGCGATCACATTGTTGCGTTGCACCAGCACGCAACCAATACCCTGAATAGAAGCATCACGGTAAACCACAAAATCCTCGGTACCTTCAGGTAGAGACAAGATCGGTGCACTGTAGAGTTTCTGTTTCAAAAGTTGGAAAGCATCCTCCTGCTTGTTTCCCCAAGAATATACAACACCTTTTTGTGTCAATGAGGTAAGAGGTTGAGCGATCCTCGAGAAATCCTTGATAAATCTTCGATAATACCCAGCGAGACCAAGAAATTATCGCACCTCTGAAGGATTCTTTGGTGCCGCCCAATTCTTGATAGCATCAACCTTAGCATGATCCATGTGTATTCCTGATTCATTAACAACATGGCCAAGGAAGTGCACTTCTCGTATCCAGAAGTCACACTTAGAAAACTTCGCGTAGAGCTGTTCCTTCCTCAGGAGTTCCAAAATAAGACGCAAATGTCGCTCGTGATCCTCCTTGCTCTTTGAGTAGATCAGAATGTCTTCGATGAACACAATAACGAAATCATCAAGGTACGGCTTGCATACACGGTTCATGAGGTCCATGAAGACCGCTGGTGCGTTAGTCAACCCGAACGGCATAACCAAAAACTCATAATGTCCATATCGCGTTCTAAAAGCTGTTTTAGGAACATCCTCCTCTCGGAACCTCATCTGATGATAGCCCGATCTTAAGTCGATCTTCGAGTAAAAACTTGACCCCTACAACTGGTCAAACAAGTCGTCGATACGCGGCAAAGGATAGCGGTTCTTGATTGTTACCGTGTTGAGTTCTCGATAATCTATACACATATGGAAGGACTCGTCTTTCTTCTTCACAAACAAAATCGGGGTCCCCAAGGCGAAGAACTAGGTCGGATAAAACCTCTATCCAACAGTTCTTGAAGTTGGTTTGACAGCTCTTGCAACTCTCCTAGTGCAAGATGGTAAGGAGCACGAGCAATCGGAGCTGCTCCTGGCTTAAGGTCTATCTGAAATTCCACCTAGTGATGCAACTCTCCTAGTGCATGATGCGAAGAACACGTCAGAAAACTCACGTACAACTGGAAGGTCCTCGATCTTCCTTTCTTCAGGTTGTGAATCGGTAACAAGAGCTAGGATAGCAGGGTAGCCCTTTTGTAGACACTTCTTGTCACACCCCGACCACGTAAAACAACAAATCGTGGCGGAAACGTCGGGGAGTGTTGTAATAGAATTATTGTTTCATAACCATGGATACAAAAGAGTTTCGTTTTATTGATAATATTAAACATTAACATTATCTTAACACGTAACAAACAAATTACATATAGACTATCACTTGTTATCATGTCACTAAGGCCTTGTCCAGATCCTATGTGACGCATGCATCCTAGAAATCATATCAAGCAACAACACCTGAAACATATGTAAAAACAAAGTCAGCAAAGAAATGTTGGCGAGTACATAGGTTTTATAAGAGTATTGGAATCATGGCTTCGTTTACATGTTGCAGTACTTTATTAGACTACAAGAGTCAAAATACAAACCTCGTTTTGAAAAGTGTATTGCAACATAGCTAACCAACTCAAATCAAGTTGGTTATAGTTTATAAAACCTCGTAGCCATGATTCTTAACCCAAAAACATTTGTTTTAGAAAATCAATTTGTAAAACATCTCGTAAAAACTCGTTAATAAAACTCGTATGGTTCATATCTTTTAGAAAACATCGTTGTGTAACATTGTTTCAAAATCGTTTATCCAAGTGAACTAAATAACGCCACGGTATGTAATATGATGAAAACACTTATATATAGGAAGTACCAGTGGCGTATCCACCATGCTTTCACTACATTACACCCGTCCTGTTATCTAAACACTAACCAAAACCAATCGTTTATTCAACTCATTTAACTTGTTCAAATCGTTAACTCGTTTAAATCGTTTAAATCATCCTCGTTTTAAATTGTGAAAACTATTTATGGTTGTCTCGCTAACAACATTCAAACCTTCGTGACTCGACCATCTCGCTTCTCGCGTTAACAAACCACCAAAGGGTAAGTTAACTAACATCATATTCAGTTGTTACCCACAACCCCCACATATAACCATGGGTGCAGTAAAATAACGGGATTTGTCAGATCCTATGGTACCATAACCTAATACTGGTCGGCTTGATCAATGCTAATGAATGTCATTTGTTATGTAACCATAACCAACAAGTTTGTTCACTTTATTGAAATCGTTATAAGTTTTGTATAAACCATCTTAATTGTTTTTGAAAAACCATCGTTTAAATTATCGAAAATTGTTTTGATACATATGAATCACCCCAAAACAATTGAAAACACTAAAATAAGGGAACTATGTACTCACATGAAGTGCAAAATATCCTCAATCAATAGAACTTCAACAAACTCAAATAAACCAGAGAAATCAAGCAGCACCTAGTAATCGAACCACTAGTCAAACAATAGACGCCTAAAACGGAAGATCGGATAGAATGAAGTCTTGTAAACCAAATGAGTGTTGGAACTCATGCGGTACGGTTTAACAAAGCTTACATCCTAAAATGAAACTTAACCTAAGTGCTTTCGACCCATCGCGACCCATTAAGGTAGCTTACGCTACTTTAACGCGTCGTGCGCGCAAATGCGCGTTCGAGACATCTAACTAGTCCTATGACAAGTATTATATGCCAAAACATGTTTAAATATGTTACATAATTAGTTACTTGACAAAATTTTAGGTTACATATGCTTAATTACCAATTACGCATGAAAAGGGCATTTTGGTAATTTACCTAAGGCATATAAACTACCTATCATACAACTACATAAACTAGGTGACCATAAGGTATAACCTCGGAAGATTATTCCCTATGCAACTATGGTCACTAAACATGTTTGGTCAGATCCTAATGATCAACCAAACGGGTCGTGTTCGAAAGTCTAAGCGGGTGTTTAGTCCGCTTGACTTACGACTCTACACAAGCACTAAACTAAAAGTGACGAGCTAAACATGCTAGAACATGTTTAGTTAAGTTAGAAAACAGGTTTGGTATCAAAACAAACGGTTTTGATACCCATAAGTAGTTTGGTTGCAAAATACGCAAGAATGCGCATTTTGGCCGAAACTACGACTCGTCACTACACCTAGATAACGTGGTAATCAGTAGGTATAGTCACTAGGGACTATAACCATCGTGATTACGCTCACGTTATGAAGTTCAAACGAACTTCGCATTGACCATAAACTGGTCAATGCAGAAAGTCAAACGCAGTTTGACTTTCAGACTCGAAAAGCGATAAAAGAACGAAAGAATACTTACAAAAGGTCCCCGCAAGCTATGATCCGATTTACTCTCAGGTATGAAGCATAAACTTCAACTTAGAGAGCCAAAATCAGATCAATGTGGGTTTTGCAAGTGAAAGGAGGTGGGTATTTATAGGAATTCAAGAACCGTTAGGATCGTTTCTCGAAGATTGAGCTTCGATCTAAGCCGTACAAGTGGGCACATAGTATTTGAATACCATGGGCACTTGAAAACCATCAAAATTGGCCCCTAGTTTGATCAAATCCATGTGCAAAAGGCCTGAATACCAGCTGCTGTTTCTGAAAAACAGTTTGTTGTTACTGGGTAACTCACACGGCCCGCATAAGCAGACACAAGAACTCACGCGGCCCGCCTGGGCAGAGTTTCCAGAAATGTCAGAAATCGCCCCTGCACTTCAGAAACTTGGATTTGATGCATTTTTGGCACGTTTAAGCCCCGTTAACCTCATTTCAAGGCTCTAAATTGAAGTTAAAGTATAGGGAACTCAAAACATGCTCAAAAATATCTCGGATGTCGGCTCGTTTGGTCGTACGGTTGTGTTGTTCGGTTAATTACGACGGAAGTCGTAACGAACGCAAAAACGATCCAAATTAAGCGACGAATGAAATTTTATTATGCCAAACACTAAAATAAAATATTTTAATGCTTACATAAATTTTTGGATATCCGGATATATTCAGACCGTAAGATAGGGTATGTTTAACTTATGATCAGGTTCCGGAATGTTTGTTACTATACAAATCGGTATAGTTTCGCAGTTTGACACAAATAGTCCCTGCGATCGAACAAACTTGATTTCAACACACCAAACCATCCAAAACTTATTTCTAAGTTATGTGGAGGTTATTTAAGGTATGTTAAGCCTATTTCACTATTCCGGAGTGTTTGTTGCATGAAACTGGTTATATTTACGCATCAGTGCACATATAACCTTCCAGAAAGCGATTTAAAGCTTGAAATCAGAAATCGAATCGAATTGAAAAATCATCAAACACAAATACACATATAATAACACCAAAACACATATAATAACACCAAAGCACATTGTTTTATTAATAATCATAATTGTTTTACATTGTACATCGATTACAGAGCACAGTTGTCACAGTCTCCCCTACTTCAGGAAATTTCATCTCGAAATTTTAACTAGAGGAAGCTTGTGAAAACAAATGCGGATATTTCGCCTTCATCTGGTCCTCACGTTCCCAAGTAAACTCTGGGCCACGTTTGGATTCCCAGCAAACTTTTACCAATCAAACCCGTTTGTTCTTCAACTGTTTGAAAGCACAGTCCGTTATCTCCATAGGTTTCTCGACAAAGTGCATCGTTTCATCGATTCGGATTTCATCGAGAGGAATGTGAAGATCAGCGTCAGCTAAACACTTTCGCAAATTGGACACGTGAAAAGTCGGATGAATATTTCCAAGCTCTGGAGGTAGCTCTAGTCGATAGGCAACCTTCCTAATCCTTTCCACAATCTTAAATGGTCCCACATATCGAGGTGCAAGTTTTCCTTTCTTTCCAAATCTCACGACTCCTTTCCAAGGTGAAACCTTGAGTAGGACACGGTCTCCGACTTGAAATTCTAAGGGCTTGCGTCGCATATCCGCATAACTCTTTTGACGGCTTCGAGCTGTCACAAGATTATCGCGGATTTTCTTATTTTTTCTGTTGTTTCCAGAATGAGCTCAGGTCCAGTAAGCGAAGCTTCACCGATCTCGTTCCAACAGACAGGTGAACGACATTTTCGACCGTAGAGAGCTTCGAATGGTGCCCTATTAATACTAGCATGATAGCTATTGTTGTAAGAGAACTCGATCAATGGAAGATGAGAATCCCAATTACCACCAAAGTCTATCACGCATGCTCTAAGCATATCCTCCAAAGTTTGAATCGTCCTCTCAGATTGACCATCTGTTTGAGGATGATAGGTAGTGCTTAGATTTAGTTGGGTTCCCATAGCAGATTGCATGGTCTTCCAAAAATGAGATGAAAATCGAGCATCACGATCAGAAATGATATCCAAGGGAACACCATGTCGTGATACAATCTCATCAACATAAATCTTTGCAAGTTTATCAGCAGATAGATCCTCGCGAATCGGAATGAAATGAGCTGATTTCGTTAATCGATCGATGACAACCCAAATCGCATCGTGACCTTTAGATGTACGCGGTAACTTAGTGATGAGATCCATCACAATGTTCTCCCACTTCCAAACTGGTATCTCTGGTTGTACAAGCAAGCCAGAAGGTCGTTGATGTTCAGCCTTGACTTTGAGACAAGTTAGGCATTTCGATACATACAAGGCAACATCCTTTTTCATACCAGGCCACCAACACTGAGTACGAAGATCCGTGTACATTTTATCAGCACCAGGATGGATAGAATATCGAGACTTATGAGATTCGTCCATTACCAAGGTGCGAAGATTGTCTTGTTTCGGAATCCACAATCGATCCTTGAAAAAGAGCAAACCATCGTCTTTCCTTTCGAGTCTGCAGATCAGATAGTGTTTGAACAGGATGAAGCTTGACTCGCTCTTTTCGACTAAGCGCATCGGCTACGACATTCGCCTTACCAGGATAGTAGCGAATCTCGCAATCGTAATCACTTAAGAGCTCAACCCAACGTCGTTGCCTCATGTTCAGCTCCTTCTGATTAAGAATATGCTGGAGACTCTTGTGGTCTGTGAAAACCACACACTTTGTGCCATAGAGGTAGTGTCTCCAGATTTTAAGTGCGAAAACCACAGCTCCCAACTCAAGATCATGAGTTGTGTAGTTCTTTTTGCGAACTTTCAATTGTCTAGACGCATAAGCTATGACCTTATCTCGTTGCATAAGAACACAACCAAGGCCTAAATTAGATGCGTCACAGTAGACAACGAAATCATCGTTTCCTTTGGGCAACGATAGAACAGGAGCGTCACAAAGCTTTTGTTTCAGCGTTTGGAACGCTTCTTCTTGCTTGGGTCCCCACTCAAAAGGCTTATTCTTCTGAGTCAAAGCAGTGAGTGGAACTGCGATCTTCGAGAAATTAGAAATGAATCGACGATAATAACCAGCAAGACCAAGAAAAGATCGAATCTCTGTAGGTGTCGTCGGCGTATTCCAGTCCTTAATAGCAACTTCTTTAAGCCAAAACTCACACATGAATACCCTGCTCATTGACTATATGACCCAAGAATTGAACTTCTTTAAGCCAAAATTCACACTTGGAGAATTTAGCAAAAAGTTGTTCCTTCTTAAGGAATTCCAATGTTAAGCGAAGGTGTTGCTCGTGCTCGGCTGGAGACTTCGAATAAATGAGAATATCATCGATGAACACAATAATGAACTTGTCTAAATAAGGTTTGCAGACCCTATTCATTAAGTCCATAAAGATTGCTGGAACATTCGTCAAATCAAAAGGCATGACAGTGAACTCATAATGCCCATATCATGTGCGGAAAGCAGTTTTGGGAATGTCTTCTTCGAGAACACGAAGTTGATGATACCCAGAACGCAGATCGGTCTTGGAAAAACAGGTAGCACCTTGCAGCCGATCAAAGAGATCATCAATTCGAGGTAGGGGATATCGATTCTTGATGGTAAGCTTATTCAGCTCATGATAATCGATACACATTCGGAAAGATCCATCTTTCTTTTTCACAAAGAGGACAGGAGCTCCCCAAGGTGAAAAGCTCGGACGGATGAATCCTTTATCAGATAACTCTTGAAGCTGTTTTGATAACTCTTGCATCTCAGACGGTGCCAGACGATAAGGTGCTTTTGCAATCGGGTTGGCATTGGGTACAAGGTCAATATGAAACTCGACTTGACGAACTGGAGGCAAACCAGGCAGTTCATCAGGAAACACCTCTGGATAATCCCAAACAATCGGAATATCCTGAATACTCTTGCTCTTGCTTTTCTCCTCGGTGACATGTGCCAGAAAAGCAACATATCCTTTTCGCAAATAACTTTGGGCTTTCGTACATGACATAAGCTTCAATCCACCAGATGGCTTCTCACCACGAATTTCCAGAACATCGCCAGACGGAAGAGGAATACGAACAATCTTATCGAAACAAACCACCTCAGCATGATGTTTAGTTAACCAATCCATCCCCACGATAATATCGAAACTCCCAAGTTGCATCGGTGTGAGGTCAATAGGAAAAAGATGATTATCAAGGTTTAATTGACAATCACGAATAACAGAATTGAGAACAAGAGGTTTACCAGTAGCAACTTCGACAGACAAGGGTTTCCTTAGTTTAGTTCTAGATATCGCAAGCAAAGGTTCAAATGACAATGAAACAAAACTTCTATCAGCACCATAATAAAAAAGAATAGACACAGGTCGATTGTTAACAAGAAACGTACCATTAACCACCTTGTTGTCGGCCCTCACTTCGTTTGTATTCAAATTGTACGCTCGTCCACGAGCGGGATTCACGTTTGCGTTGACATTCGCATTCGGGTTCGCATTAGCATTCACGTTCACCAACCTCGGACAATTGTTGTGGAAGTGACCAAACTCTCCACAATTAAAACATGAACCAGGTGGGAATCTCGCAGCATTCCCCTGAACTGGAGCTTGAACCTGGGCAACCTGATTTTGTCCAAGACGACAAATATTGGCCAAATGCCCAAGTTTACCACACGTCGTGCATTGCTTGCAAGCTTGTTGTGCAACATGATGACCGTTGCAGCGTACACAAAGAGGTGCAGTACCAACATACGCCTTTTTCACAGGCGGCTGAGCCGGTGGGTTCTGCGGGTTCTGAGCAGTCTGTGCTGTAACAGCAAAATTCTGAGCACCCTTTCGCTTTCTCGACTTCTTCGACGACTCGCCTTTCTTACCCTTACTCTTATCCTTGTCAGCATCGGTCGACTTCTTTTTATCACCCTTGTGGGTAAGTTTACCCTTCCTGACTTGTGACTCAGTCAGGGTAGCAGACAACTCGATCGCGTGACGGACGGTAGTAGGATTAATGCCGGTCACAATATCCTGTATGGAATCGGGTAAACCATCGATATATCTCTCGATTGCCTTCTCCAGAGGGGTAACCATAGTGGGACACAACAGACTGAGTTCTTCAAAATGATCCGTATACGCACGGTGTTCACCCCCATCTTGCTTTAAATCATCAAACTCTCGTTCCAAAGCTCGAATTTCGTGATGGGGACAAAACTCTTTCATCATGAGAGCCCGAAGCTCTTCCCATGTTTGTGCCAACGCCACTTCGGCACCCCTATCGCGCATAATACCATTCCACCAGGTAAGCGCTCGCTTCTCAAACACGCTTGAAGCAAATTAAACCTTACGCGCATTCTGACACTGCACATGTCTGAATGTGCTCTCGATACTCTCAAACCACTGTAGGAGCGCAGTTGCTCCTTGCGACCCAGAAAACTTTAGCGGCTTAGCAGAATTGAAACTTTTGAAGTTACACGGTGCGTTATTGTTGTTATTGTTGTTGTTGTATATCTCGTGGACTTGGGTCACAACGCCGGGAAGCACTGCAGCCACTTGCTGAGAGACCAGGGTTGCGATTTCTTCAATAGTAAACGATTGTGCTTCACGTCGAGGAGGCATTGTCTAACAAGGAAACAGAGGAAACGAGTGAGGTTGAAAAGCAAAAGAGGTATTGAAAATACCGACAAAACACAAGAAAGGCGACCATTTGTTCATTACCTCGAACAAACAAACGACACGCAGTGACTAATCAAAGTAAATGGGTCAATATAATGTATAGCCGAAGACATGCTCGCCTATAAGTGAACACTCACCCCAAGAGTTCCCAGGTAAGAGTGACTGGTCCGATTATGTGGATTTGTACGAACACTCTAGCCTTAGACAGAAAACTCAGGGTACAGGCACTCACCCTTCTAGTTTGCACGTGTTCACACTATTTAGACCCAAACTTTGACGAGATTTTGAAAACTTAAAGTGTTCAAAACCATATAACAGAGGGTTCAAAACCTAGTAATCAATCATCCTAGAACAGATGATTAGTTTTCAGAGCAGATTCGAACTTAGAGTTCTCATTGTGGTTATCACCTAAGGATAGGTGACGGTTTTGTTTTAAAATCTAAACGCAAATTTCCTTGCGTTAGGGTCCTAGAGGTTATAGTCTAGGTCAAAGCATTACTAACAACCTAATTCCCTATAACCATTGGCTCTAATACCAACTCTTCTGTCACACCCCGACCACGTAAAACAACAAATCGTGGCGGAAATGTCAGGGAGTGTTGTAACAGAATTATTGTTTCATAACCATGGATACAAAAGAGTTTCATTTTATTGATAATATTAAACATTAACATTGTCTTAACACATAACAAACAAATTACATATAGACTATAACTTGTTATCATGTGACTAAGGCCTTGTCCAGATCCTATGTGACGCATGCATCCTAGAAATCATATCAAGCAACAACACCTGAAACATATGTAAAAACAAAGTCAGCAAATAAATGCTGGCGAGTACATAGGTTTTATAAGAGTATTGGAATCATGGATTCGTTTACATGTTGCAGTACTTTATTAGACTACAAGAGTCAAAATACAAACCTCGTTTTGAAAAGTGTATTGCAACATAGCTAACCAGCTCAAATCAAGTTGGTTATAGTTTATAAAACCTCGTAGCCATGATTCTTAACCCAAAAACATTTGTTTTAGAAAATCAATTTGTAAAACATCTCGTAAAAACTCGTTAATAAAACTCGTATGGTTCATATCTTTTAGAAAACATCGTTGTGTGACATTATTTCAAAATCGTTTATCCAAGTGAACTAAATAACGCCACGGTATGTAATATGATGAAAACACTTATATATAGGAAGTACCAGCGGCGTATCCACCATGCTTTCACTACATTACACCCGTCCTGTTATCTAAACACTAACCAAAACCAATCGTTTATTCAACTCATTTAACTTGTTAAAATCGTTTCAAATCGTTAACTCGTTTAAATCGTTTAAATCATCCTCGTTTTAAATTGTGAAAACTATTTATGGTTGTCTCACTAACAACATCAAACCTTCGTGACTCGACCATCTCGCTTCTCGCTTCTCGCGTTAACAAACCACCAAAGGGTAAGTTAACTAACATCAGATTCAGTCGTTACCCACAACCCCCACACATAACCATGGGTGCAGTAAAATAACGGGATTTGTCAGATCCTATGGTACCATAACCTAATACTGGTCGGCTTGATCAATGCTAATGAATGTCATTTGTTATGTGACTACAACCAACAAGTTTGTTCACTTTATTGAAATCGTTATTAGTTTTGTATAAACCATCTTAATTATTTTTGAAAAACCATCGTTTAAATTATCGAAAATCATTTTGATACATATGAATCACCCCAAAACAATTGAAAACAGTAAAATAGGGGAACTATGTACTCACATGAAGTGCAAAATATCCTCAATCAATAGAACTTCAACAAACTCAAATAAACCAGAGAAATCAAGCAGCACCTAGTAATCGAACCACTAGTCAAACAATAGACGCCTAAAACGGAAGATCGGATAGAATGAAGTCTTGTAAACCAAATGAGTGTTGGAACTCATGCGGTACGGTTTAACAAAGCTTACATCCTAAAATGAAAGTTAACCTAAGTGCTTTCGACCCATCGTGACCCATTAAGGTAGCTTACGCTACTTTAACGCGTCGTGCGCGTAAATGCGCGTTCGAGACATCTAACTAGTCCTATGACAAGTATTATATGCCAAAACATGTTTAAATATGTTACATAATTAGTTACTTGACAAAATTTTAGGTTACATGTGCTTAATTACCAATTACGCATGAAAAGGGCATTTTGGTAATTTACCTAAGGCATATAAACTACCTATCATACAACTACTTAAACTAGGTGACCATAAGGTATAACCTCGGAAGGTTATTCCCTATGCAACTATGGTCACTAAACATGTTTGGTCAGATCCTAATGATCGACCAAACGGGTCGTGTTCGAAAGTCTAAGCGGGTGTTTAGTCCGCTTGACTTACGACTCTACACAAGCACTAAACTAAAAGTGACGAGCTAAACATGCTAGAACATGTTTAGTTAAGTTAGAAAACAGGTTTGGAATCAAAACAAACGGTTTTGATACCCATAAGTAGTTTGGTTGCAAAATACGCAAGAATGCGCATTTTGACCGAAACTACGACTCGTCACTACACCTAGATAACGTGGTAATCAGTAGGTATAGTCACTAGGGACTATAACCATCATGATTACGCTCACGTTATGAAGTTCAAACGAACTTCGCATTGACCATAAACTGGTCAATGCAGAAAGTCAAACGCAGTTTGACTTTCAGACTCGAAAAGCGATAAAAGAACGAAAGAATACTTACAAAAGGTCCCCGCAAGCTATGATCCGATTTACTCTCAGGTATGAAGCATAAACTTCAACTTAGAGAGCCAAAATCATATCAATGTGGGTTTTGCAAGTGAAAGGAGGTGGGTATTTATAGGAATTCAAGAACCGTTAGGATCGTTTCTCGAAGATTGAGCTTCGATCTAAGCCGTACAAGTGGGCACATAGTATTTGAATACCATGGGAAGTTGAAAACCATCAAAATTGGCCCCTAGTTTGATCAAATCCATGTGCAAAAGGCCTGAATACCAGCTGTTGTTTCTGAAAAACAGTTTGCTGTTACTGGGTAACTCACACGGCCCGCGTAAGCAGACACAAGAACTCACGCGGCCCACCTGGGCAGAGTTTCCAGAAATGTCAGAAATGGCCCCTGCACTTCAGAAACTTGGATTTGATGCATTTTTGGCACGTTTAAGCCCCGTTAACCTCATTTCAAGGCTCTAAAATGAAGTTAAAGTATAGGAAACTCAAAACATGCTCAAAAATATCTCGGATGTCGGCTCGTTTGGTCGTACGGTTGCGTTGTTCGGTTAATTACGACGGAAGTCGTAACGAACGCAAAAACGATCCAAATTAAGCGACGAATGAAATTTTATTATGCCAAACACTAAAATAAAATATTTTAATGCTTACATAAATTTTTGGATGTCTGGATATATTCAGAACGTAAGATAAGCGCGAAAAATGCAAACTTGTGCACTCTTTGACGCTTTCAGTCCCTATTGATCAATAAAGTTTATTTTAGCATACCGAACCCCTCAAAGCCTATTTATAAGCTATGTAAAGGTTATTTAGGGTATGTTTAACTTATGATCAAGTTCCGGAATGTTCATTACTATACAAATCGGTATAGTTTCGCAGTTTGACACAAATAGTCCCTGCGATCGAACAAACTTGATTTCAACACACCAAACCATCCAAAACTTATTTCTAAGTTATGTGGAGGTTATTTAAGGTATGTTAAGACTATTTCACTATTCCGAAGTGTTTTTTGCATTAAACCGGTTATATTTACGCATCAGTGCGCGTATAACCTTCCAGAAAGCGATTTAAAGCTTGAAATCAGAAGTCGAATCGAATTGAAAAATCATCAAACACAAATACACATATAATAACACCAAAACACATATAATAACACCAAAGCACATTGTTTTATTAATAGTCATCATTGTTTTACATTGTACATCGATTACAGAGCACAGTTGTCACACTTCTGGGCTTTCATGGCTGAGATGATGCCGACCATGGCACCACTATGATGACCTTGAACCGATAAAGATTCCCCACTGGGGAGAGGGATACGCACGATTTTCTCCTTACAGAGAATTTCCGCTTGGTGCTTAGACAACCAATCCATGCCAACGACCACATCAAAACTTCCAAGAGTAACGGGGAGTAGGTCAATGTCAAACACTTGACCCATGAGATCAAGTTTACAACCAAAAAGGACATGAGAAGCTTCAATCAATTTACCATCAGCTAATTCTACTACATGCTTCTTTACAAGAGGTGTGGGAGTTAATCCTAATCGAAGACTGAACTCCAACAACACATAACTCCAATCGGCACCAGAGTCGAATAAAACAGAAGCAATCAGATTGTTCACAGAAAACGTACCAGTCACAACATTGCCATCGTTACGAGCTTCCCCAGCTCCAATAGTGAACACCCTCCTGTGCGCACCATTTCCACCATTGCCCCCATTGTTGTTGTTTTCGTTTCTATTGTTGTTGCCATCAGCATTCTGATTTAGTTGAGGGCAGTCTCGCCTGATGTGACCCTCGGCTCCACATTGAAAGCATCCCTTACAATTTCCACGGTTTTGCTGGGGTTGTTGCCTTTCCTGCTGTTGAGGCTGTTGCTGCTGCAGGGTGTGCTGCTGCTGCTGATTCGGAAGTGAAACCCTACAATCCCTGGCCATATGCCCCACTTTGTTGCACCTGTGACATACTCGGGTACACGGTCCCCGATGGTGATAGTTACACTTATTGCACTTTGGTTGTTTCCCCGCATAAGAACCCTGACCCAAACTGTTGACCTGGCTTTGATTAACGGAGGACGACTGACTGAAGCTGCGATTACTGCTATTGTCTGGCCGCTTCTATGACTGATTGAGTTTGCCACCTTATCAACATCATTCCATTTTCGCTTGCTATCAGTAACGGGCGGAATAGCTGTGGTTGTAGCAGTAGTAGTGGTAGAAACACGCAGTGGTAGCGAGCCATGCTCTACCTCCTGATCGGTGATCCTGTGAGCCAAGTGGATAATCTGAGCTAAGTTGTTGAGGTTCGCTGCAGTAACCAAGCCCTTAACCTGCGGGGCTAATCCCTTGATGTACAGCTCGATTCTTCGGTGTGGAGGTCGTGATAAGTTCGGCCACATATTAGCTAACTCATGAGACCTCTTCGTGTATGCCTCGATTTCAGACCCCACCATCTTCAGATCGTAATACTCGTTTTCCAGTTTCTGCACTTCATCATGAGGACAGTACTCTTCACGCATCAGCTCCTTAAAATCGTCCCAAGTAGTGGCATTCACCATCTCAATGCCCAGGATCTGGACTTGGGCATTCCACCAGGTCAAGGCACCATCCTTGAGTGTGCATGTAGCATACTTCACTTTGTCCCCAGCAGGAGAGTTACACATCACAAACACCGATTATGCCTTCTCAAACCAACACAAAAGTCCCACAGCCCCTTAAGTCCCACTGAAGGTCTATGGCTTACAATCCATGAACGTCTTGAACGTGCAAGCAGGCGGATTGTTCTGATTCTGATTCGCTTGCTAACCTAATAAATGAAAATGGAAGATATAGCACATGGGTAAGAGTTGTGTACGCGACACACGAATAAAGGGTAATTGGCACATAGCGTACCAGCTTTGTAGGCTGCCAAAGCCTCAGCCACATGTGTGTTGATCAAATTGGTCAGCTCAGCCTGGGTCAACGCAATGTGACCACGTCCATGACCTCGTCCCCTCATGATTCTATATAAGAAGAGGAGAAGGGTTAAGAGTCGAGATAAGGTAGGAGTCAAACTCACAACGATTTCTACAGATTACAAGTACACCAGACAACAAGGCGGAACCCCTTTCAGACTCGTTAGATCTCACTGGGACTCACATGCACCCCACATTACTATTATGTGTGCACCCATAATAACAATGCGATTTGCATGTTTATCTCAGCTCCTCCCAACTCATGCTAAAAGGTTCCTCAAGTTCTCGCAACAAAACAACGCACCATAAACATAAACCACAAACAGGTAACGGGATATCGCACTGTGACGCTATCAATCACATAACTCAGGTAAATACACATGAATCTAGTCTGAAATGTTAAGTGTGTGTAATCGCATGCAACATCATACATAAGTGTATACTAGATATACTAGATAATAAATAAATGAGAGACGAACCTTGCAATCTGGAGCTGAGTGTCATGGTCTCTTTCTGAACTGTTCGGTTATAGTCTGGTTTTATAAAAACGTTTTAAAACCTAGTTCACTACAACCAGTGGCTCTGATGCCAAACTGTCACACCCCCAAAATACCACATGCGGTGACCCCGCTAGGCGTGTGACGTTCCAGGATCCAGCCACCAATCACATTGAACTAACCATAAAATGTTTTACAAAGTTCCCATTCATTAAATAAAACTTTCATAGAACATAATCCAAGTTAACTAGTGACAGCGGAAGCAAATAGTAAAACACTGTTCAATGTTTCAAAAACCAATGTATGCAAATTCGGTAAACAAGACTGGTAAATCCAAGCGACACAACCCATGACCACTCCAGCCATCCAGATAGCAAGTTCCCCATCCAAAGCACCTAACGACCTGCGAGCATGCAACAAGTGTGTCAGACAACGCTGGTGAGTTCACAGTTTTACGAAAACGTTAGTTACCAAGTGTTTAATTCAGTTTGTTAACAAATCCGAAAGTAATGTTGATAATATCTCGTTACTGAACAAGATGGCTCCTGATGTATGTTTTGCCCGTTCCCCAGTGCTCCTATCAAAACACTGGGCATGACTGGGTCATTAGTTCACACCCGTCCTCTCCGGTACGGGGTGAGGGTGCCAAACCTAAGTAGCGCTAGCAACTAATACCCAGTTACCTCTCCGGTAACAAAAATATGGGACTTAAGAGTGATAGGGTGAGAGTATTATCCAACATTCCAGTTTTACCCAAAAGACTTATCCCTCCCCGGGATACCTACTGACTGTCCCAACCACCGGGACGCATGCTCAAGAGTAGTGAACTCACCATGGATTTTCTCGGTATGTTTTATTTACCCGTCCAGTTGGTCAACCCCCCTACCGTGGTTACCAATAACAATCAGTTCCAAGATTTAACAAATAAGTCATACGAATCAGAGATTGCATTTTAGCACAATTAACATCTTACAACACATAGTATATTCAGCTCACGTACGGATTCACACCCCACGTATAACATGCATGATCACACAACAGATAGGTTTGTTATTCACACGAGTCACACCAGTTGTCTCATTATGATTATCAGGTAATAATGGTTTTAATGAGTACAGTCGTTCACTATACAACACACCTTAGACTGTTCTGTTGGTTTATAACGTTACATCATCTCCACGAAAACCTATCTTTCGTGGAATGCTCCTATGGCGAAAGATCCCACTATTTCATCGAGTCAATGTGTGGTGAAACTCATCATGTTTCGTCGAGATGTGGTGTGGCGAAACACATCATGTTTCGTCGCACCTCATCTATTGATGAACAGTTACAGATTCACATGGTTGCAGTTTCACGATTTCTAGAACTCTAATCATCCACAACGATTCCAACATACTTATCGATCAATCATCAAGTTGCTAATTATCAGTAACATACAACGAGGGCATTAATAATTCAAATCATACCAAACCATCATTGATCCCAAACATCCAATGACCACACCAAATCAGACTACTCGATTTCACAATATAGATTCATCTAACAGAACTGTCAAGCCACATCCTCACGAATCTAAACATATGCAAATCATCACATTTTCATCAAGTAGGTTCTAAGCTTATAAGTCTATTATCAGAACCCTAGTCTTACACAGATCACAACATAACACCACATATAAGAATTAATCCATCAAACGAGACCAAGGCACTAACCGTAATACTGGATTGATAAAATAGATCGAAAAGCTTCGAGACTTTCTACAGCCGTCGTATAGGGAATCAACAAGAAAGGACTTTAGGGTTTTTTTATGTTTTACGGGAACTGATTACTAAAGTTTATACCAATAATGTGAATGGGTTGGGCAGCAACCCACGTTGGGCCGAGGCCCCATTCCGGCGAAAGACCCACCTTGACGAATGACCAATGTTTCGTCGGCTAAGGGTGTGACAAAAGTCAAGTGTTTCATCAAGTGTTTCGTAGAAGAGAGATGATGGCAAAAGTCTAGAGTTTCGTCTAACAGAGGATGCATGTGATAAGTCTATCCAATCCTAACCAGTTCATGAGCTTTCATTAATTAACCAAACAATAATACAAAACACCAAACATATATCAAACATGAACAAGTTACAATGCAAACGAATTAAGAAAACACTTTGCGAAACGAGTAACGTGTCGAGTAAGGACCTTGTAAACTCGGGTTGTCACAGATTCTGTTAAAAGCTTCATAAAGACTCAGAAAGAATGAAAAAGCAACTAGATTGACTGCAGCAATATCCAAGGGGGAGTTTGTGAGTGCATGTGTCTATCGCTTACGTCAATCACGTATCGTAGCTGAACGAATGATCAAGACAAGGTTCTAAAAGTGAAGAATACATGGTTCATGGGTTCGTACAGATGTGGAATTAAGTAGATCCGCTTGAATCTACTCAATGCGCCATATTAGGGTTTCAGGTATTGGTCCGTGCGAACGATTCAAGTACATCCGCAGTTGAAGCTGGGTCCGCACCAAATAACCTAATCCGCATAAGACTTCTTGGTCCGCATTTACTAGGTCTATCCGTACTTATATATGTTTAGTAATTGAGGATGGACTTTGCCTATAAATACTAGTCTAGGTCTTGTTTCATTTGTATCTTTAGAGACAGAGAGGCGAAGCTCTGCTCGTTTGCTTTCATGGTATTGTATTGAACATCAATCAATAGAAAACAACTTTAATTAGCTTGTTCTTGTCTGATCCACTCTCGTACTTGGATTCCGCACAAGATACGAGATATACGCAGTCAACGGTGTAACGGAATTGATCCTAACACGAACTCACACATGGCATGGGCGTTAGGCAATTATGGATAGCCTAATATGACAATGCTATGTAAGTTCATTACATTGAACAATAAGTTTAAAAGCATGCACATGAAATAATAATTTTGGTAAAGCTCATTATAGTTTCTAGAAATTTGCACTTTGGGAAATCCTTGTTTTCATAAAACACAAACCTATAGAACTCGTAGGCACACCCACACCACAAATTCACAAACAAAAAGCCTTCAAATTCACCGAAACTAAATCCCAAATCTTGGCTATTTCCTCCCATTTGTCATCCAGTTTCAATTTTACAGTTTAACAAAATGCATTTATTACTTTGGTTAAATAGTTTTTAAATTACAGTAAAGGTTTAAGATAAAAAAAGATCAGTTATATATATTATTGTTAAATTTGCAGGAAATATCCTAGAACCTGAACCCAAATTAATTTGGTATTATAGTTGTTATTATTTAAATGTAACATTTTTTTCCCTTTCTCGCACATTCATTGGTTTTCAAGTTTCAACCCACATACATCTAAAATTTAAGGTCAACATAAAAAGGAAAATTAAGTCTAAAGACGTTTCTATTGTTTTAAATGAAAATAAGGTTATTGTATAATCCAAACCAGCAGCGAACTACCAACAGACCAATGACAATGCTTGGCTGGGTTTACCATTCGGGTCAAGACCCGATTATGAATTGAATCCCCTTTTTAACCTTAATTACTAACGTAGTTCATTTATAACTATAAAGGAAGTTGGACCATAGATTAATTGTGACAACCCGCAACTTCAGGTTACTACTTTAACCTAACCACAGTTAATTTAATCATGCATTCATAGCACTGCATTTAACTAGGGATAGTTAAATGAGTCTACGCTGGTAATTCAGGGAATTACCGGAACACATACATGATAACTCTCGAACATTGGCGACTAGCGCGAATAATAATTATAAACGTATAGTTTATACGAAACTGATGTGTTGCATGACAAATATGTGAACTATATGCTTTAATTGTAAATTACATAGTATTGTGTGGTTGTTGTGTAAAAGATTATATTATTAGGGGGTGTTTAGAATAATTGTGAAACTCTTATAACCACTCAAAACCCTAAAATCCCCATAACTTCATTGTACGACATTTCTATCATTCTCTAATCATCTCTAATCCTTCTTCAATCATTCTTGGCTACACAAGTTCACACATCAATCGTTGATCTTTCCAATCCTCCTAGAATCATCGCTATATCCATCTAAGGTATGTGCTTGTGTTATATTGATAACTTATTCTTTTGATTCATACAAAGCCTAGATGATCCAAACAATTGATTGTGTGTGATTGATTATGCCAATGAATATGTAATTGTTTAGACTAAATGATTGTGTAATGATTGATTGGATGTTGTGGTATGATAACACTGCTAGATTGATTGATTTGAGTCCTAACATTGTTGATTTATGTGCATTTGGGGGTTTTTGTTCGTGGAAACCTTGAAGAATGGGATTCCTGAATTGTCAGACTTTATGAAGCCACAAAGTATCTGCCCGTATTTGTTAAACATTATACAAGTCCGCACTTGTTAAACATTTAAATATTGTCCATATTGGTTTAAAAGATCAAGTGTCCGTATTTGTTAAAAAGGACCAAAAGTCCGCATTTGTTAAACGTTCAAATGTCCGCACTTGTATCACTAAAAAGTTGTCCGCACTTAAGTCGTCTCATATGGTCCGAACTTAACTTGTTAATATAATCCGCACTTAAAAAGACTTCAATGGTCCGTACTTTTGACCATTAACCTGTCCGAATTTATTAAAGGGACACAGAGTCTGAACTTGTTACCCACTAGACTATCCGCACTTGAGATTTCCAACTAGTACACACTTATAGTTTCAATAGGTCCGAATTTAGTTTGAGTATTATATGTCTGAACTTATGGATTACATAAAGGTCTGAAGTTAATTATTTTTGAAAATGTCCGAATATAGATGATGTTAAATGGGTCGCGCATAGCTAATGTATAAGTCCTTTAAACATGTCCGCACTTATAAGTCCTTTAAACATGTCCGTACTTGTGAAACTTGATGTGTTCCATACTTAGATAGATTAAATTGTCCACACTTAATGATCTTTAGAGGCCCGCGCATATTGATGTATATGATCCGCATATAGGAAAGTAATATGTATCTGCAATTAATGAGTCACATATGTCCGCACATGTAATGCATTTGAAAGGTCCGTACTATAACAACCCTCCTAAAATATTTAGAACGTCCCTATACGTCCTAAAATACACCCCGTATACGAAAAACGGCCCAAAATACCTTTATTTTAACAAAAATCATATAAAACAATAATTTAAGTCTCTCGCGGGACGCGACAGACTGTTCTTGATCTTTCGCGGGGCGCGGGCGAAGGGAAGAGTGGCAGAACCCGGAGCCGCCATGTGTCGCCACTTGTCAAGCCTATACTAGTGACTGATGAACCCTAAAACCCTAGCCACCTAGCTCGCGGGCCGCGAAGACCCTGTCTTCATCCATCGCGGGGCACGAGAAAGTGCTAGATCAGCACTATAAATAGGATCGATCGGAATCAGTTGAAATCGTTCAAAATTTTTGTATTCTCTCTACAATTCTGAATAGTAGAAATAATATCGGGTATAATACCCCCTAATTAGCGAAGCTCTGCCTCGTTGTAAGTATTATAACCCCCGGTTACGTATTAGATATGTTGCCCGATTGATCTAGTGCTCCGTAACGTCTGTCGAGGCTCTACCCGGCGTAGTCGTTTGAGTTCTGTCTCAGGGAGGGTATAACTAATGTAAATATTGGGTTATTATACTAACACGTGTGCATTGTTTAATTAATAGATTAGAACCAGGAAGTCACAGGGAAAAACCTAAAATAGCAATGTGAGTAATTTCTCTTTTTGCAAATTGTTTTTACGAAACCTCAATTGTTTTAAATTATATTTAACAGTGATTGAGTATTTGTGATTCTACAATTACTGTCGGTATGTTGGGGTTTTGTATACAAAATTTGTTACTACACTGTGAGTAGTAATATTACCACAAGTCAGGATTGACAGTGCCGTGGGTGGTAATTAAAGTAGAAATATAAACAAATGTAATTGCGAGATCACCCTCAATACTGTACAATGGTAAAACAGGTCTTGATTAAATTGGGATTCACTCACCAGTATTTCCCACTGACAAAATGTTTTTAAACGCGTTTCAGGTAACAAAATGTGAAAGCCAAATAGAAGCCAGTTGGACAGCACTGAAAGCTTGAGAAAAGTGGCTATAAAAGTTACCTAAATAAAGGAGATGTTTTATTCAATAAATTAGGGTTTATCCCTATAAACATGTTTGTAATGGAAACTTGGGAATTTCCCATGTATTTACTATTATAAAAATGTGGTATTTTACTCTGATAAAATATTTCCTAACCACGGTCCATTATGTAAATTCCGCTGCCAAACTGATAAACATTGATACCACTGATACTGGCTCGCGGCCGCCCGTTCCCAAGTAACTAGGGGCCGGGATGCGACAGAGAGTGGTATCAGAGCTACAGCCACTGATTTCAGCCACAGAAGTGTTCTGCTGACATTGAAATTGTCAATTCTGTTAGGAAATAATCAATAAGACTAAATGCATACGTGTATATTATTATTTTGTGTTATTGGACAATTTGTTAGTTTACAGTATGAGCGATCAAGGTCCGTCAGACGCTTATCATCAATTGTCTAGTTCTCCTAGAGATGAAGGAACTTCTTCCCAGCCTACCCCCTCGGGGTATTCAGCTGACAAGAGGAAGGGATTTTCATATTCAAAGCGCAATCCGAAGAGCCATTCCCTACCAAAAAGAGAGGATGGTTCAGTCGGGGAGCTCACGAGCGTAGGAAAAGAATGAGGAAGTTACAGCAGCAGAGATCTTTAGCAGCTGCAAATAGGGAGATGAATGCCCAAACTCAGGATATAATCAATAGGAGACTGGCCAATTTCCACATACTAGCTACCATAGCCGCAGACCCGAACTTAGAACAAATCATAGCACCACAGCCATTACCCTTGTTCCCAACACAACCCATGGAAATCGAACTGAAGCAGGAGACAAGATTCTCGCACCTGCTTTCGACCCAACCGAAATCCCTAGAGTTCAAGCACCCCATCCGCCAGATTATGACCCATGCTTTGACGACCATAGAGATTATTAGGAACCCTACCCACTAGAGAACCTATGCCAAACCCAGTAGCACCCTATCCAAACCTTGACCCTCTAGATCCATACTAGGATAACGACCAACATATCAGGGAAATCCTAGAGAACTCATACCCATACGAAGAACCAATGCCACAGTACCCTGACCCGATACCAGCACCCGCACCGCCCATGAGTACCAAGAACGTGCAAGAACTTCGCACCTTTGGTGAGGAGTTGTTAGATGAAAGTGAAAAGATAAGACAAATAGGGGAGAGGCTCGTTTGGAAGTACGACGAGCGTAATATGCAATACTGGATGAACCCCTATCAGTAATAATAATAATAATAATAATAATAATAATAATAATAATAATAATAATAATAATAATAATAATAATAATAGAATATATATATATGCGTATAGTTTGAAAAAAAATCAACAAAAATAGATAGACTAATACCTACTGATGCATACTAGTATTGTATTTTAAATTCCAGTGGTGGTTTGTATTAGATGCACATATATAAAATAGATTAAATGTCGCAATGTACGACGATTTTGACCAACATGTTTGTGTTTGTGGAATTGTTTGCATTTAATATTGTTTTGCAATATTAATACTTGGTAAATGTTTATAATCCAGATGGACAACGAAATGAATCAAGAAAACCCGAATAACGATAATAACGGCAATCAGATAGATAATAGTGGCATCCAACATATAGTGGCATAACGGATTATAGATGCTATGCCATATATTATCAAAACGGTTAAGGAAGCAGAAAATAATAAAAGTGATAACGGAAGTAAGCGACCACCTACTGAACCCAGTCATAGCGTAAACAATGGACCGTTACTTCAATTGCCTATTCCAAAAAGAAGAAGAACCATGTCTTATGGTTGTTCTTATAAAGAACTATGGTCCTGTAAACCAATAGAATTCTCAGGCAATGAAGGAGCCATTGCAGCTCTATGCTGGATAGAAAAGACTAAGGAGGTCTTAAAAATAAGCAAGTGTGCAGAGGAAGACAAAATCATGTTTGCTTCCAATCTATTTAAGAATGCCGCTTTAGAATGGTGGAACACTATCCTCCAGTCTAAGGGAAGTGACATAGCCTATAATATGGAATGGACTGAGTTTAAGAATATGATTGAAAGGAAGTTCTGCCCTCCCAATGAAAAAGAACAGGTAGCTAATAAGTTCTTAAACCATAGAATGACTGGAGTAGACTGCAAGGGTTACACTACCGTCTTCTTCGAATATGCTAGAATAGTGCCAACCCTAGCTTCACCAGAACCAGTATTAATCTCCCGCTACATCTGGGGCGAACCAAAGTTTTATTAATACTTCATTTTGCAAACTTCTCGATCAACCATTAACTAAACTCCAACAAGAATGTCTAGTAGAGACAGCGAATGGAGAATCCATTAAGATCACTGAAATCTTGCAGGGAGCAAGAATAGAAATTTTAAACCAAAAGTTTATTGCTAATCTTTACCCAATGAATATGGCTGGATTTGATGTTGTATTAGGAATGGATTGGTTAGTGGCCAATAAAGCCAGTATTCTATGTGATCAAAAGTCAATTCAACTAAATTCACCAAACGGTGAAAAGATCACAATTAAAGGAGATAAGCCATCTAGATCCACGAAATTCATCTCTGTAATGAAAACAACCAGTTATGCAAGAAAAGGATCACTAGTGTATATGATTTCCATAATCATTAACACTAAAGGAAAAGAATTGAAAGATATCCTCGTAGTATCTCAATTCTCAGATGTATTTCCAGAAGAACTACTAGGACTACCGCCGAACAGGGAAGTTGAATTCAGAATTCACTTGCTACCAGGGACACCTCCAATTGCCAAAGCACCTTACCGATTAGCACCAGCAGATATGAAAGAACTGAAGAAACAGCTGGATGAACTTCTGGAGAAAGGATTCATACAACCAAGTTCATCACCATGGGGAGCACCGATCTTGTTCGTCAAGAAGAAAGATGGGTCAATGCGTATGTGCATTGATTACCGAGAATTGAATAAGGTCACGATTAAAAATCGGTACCCATTACCGAGAATCGATGATCTCTTCGATCAATTGCAAGGAGCTCGATTCTTTTCTAAGATCGATTTACGCTCAGGATATCATCAATTAAAGGTACAGGAAAAGGA
This sequence comes from Helianthus tuberosus, assembly GCA_030545235.1. NCBI lineage: Eukaryota > Viridiplantae > Streptophyta > Magnoliopsida > Asterales > Asteraceae > Helianthus > Helianthus tuberosus. The sequence goes on from CM060354.1 coordinate 91,933,302, forward strand.
CATTCCTAAAACCGCTTTCAAAACAAGGTACGGCCATTATGAATTTACAGTCATGCCATTTGGTTTACCCAATGCCCCAGCCGCATTTATGGACATGATGAACAGAATATGTAAACCATATCTGGATAAATTCATAATTGTCTTTATAGATGATATTTTCATTTACTCTAAGAGTAAAGAGGAACATGGAGCGCATCTGCATGCACTCCTAAAAATGCTGAGAAAAGAAAAGCTTTACGCTAAATTTTCGAAATGCGAATTTTGGTTAGAAGAAGTACAGTTTCTTGGACATTTAGTTAATCATGAAGGAATTCATGTGGATCCCACAAAAATTGAGGCGATTACTAAGTGGAAAGTCCCTGAATCACCAACGGAGGTGAGAAGTTTTTTAGGACTGGCCGGTTATTATAAAAGGTTTATCTGAGATTTTTCTAGAATAGTCATTCCCTTAACAAAACTAATCTGTAAATCTGTTAAGTTTGAATGGGGACCAAGACAAGAAGAAGCCTTTAGAATTCTTAAGCAAAGATTAACCAACGCACCCATACTAGCGTTACCAGAAGGAACTGAAAACTTTGTAGTCTATTGTGACGCTTCTAAGTTAAGTTATGGATGTGTGTTGATGCAACGTCAAAAGGTTATAGCCTATGCCTCTAGACAACTTAAGAATCATGAAGAGAATTATTCAACCCATGATTTAGAATTAGGAGCCATAATTTTTGCCCTTAAGATTTGGAGACACTATTTATATGGAAATAAATTTGTAGTCATCACCGATCATAAGCGTCTAAGGTATATTTTTGGGCAAAAAGAATTGAATATGAGACAAAGACACTGGATGGAAACCCTTAGTGATTATGATTGTAATATCCAGTATCACACAGGAAAGGCTAATGTAGTAGCTGATGCTTTAGGTCGGAAGTATCACGAAAAGCCAAAAAGAGCACGTTCTCTTAATTTAAATCTCCAAATAGATTTAAACGAGCCAATTAGAGAAGTACAAGAATCAGTAATCAAGGATGATACTGAAAAATTGAAAGGAACGCTTAAGGAATTAGAACAAGGAACATATGGAATTTGGAGATTCCATAAGAAAAGGATTTGGATACCTAAACTAGGAAACTTATGTCACCGAATATTATAAGAAGCCCATAAGTCTAAGTATACGATACATCCTGGAAGTGATAAGATGTATCAAGATTTTAGAAAGAATTTCTGGTGGATAGGAATGAAAAAGGATATAGCAGCTTATGTTGCTAAGGTGCTGTTTGTTTTTGAAGAGGTAAAAGGTCTGCAGTCTGCGAACCACATCTGCAGGCATCTGCAGGAGAAGAGGTGGACCAAAGGTCTGCAGTCTGCAAGGAGAAGAGTGTTTGTTTTTTTACTTATACAAAAACCTCTTCTCACAACACACACACAACACACAACACTCCTCTCTCTCTCTTTCTGCCTTCATCTACCACCGCTTCCACCTTTTCCCCCAAATTCTCACCACAAAATCACTACAATCTACTGTCTCCCTCTCTCTCACTGAGAACAATCAAGAAGAAACAGTAAATCTGTGAGCAAATTCAATTGGGTTTGACTTTATGATCAATAAAAAACTAATAAACATCACAAGAATTCACCAGAATTAGAGGCAAAGTAGTAAGTGACCCTTTTTCTTCATTAAATCTGAGATCTTTTACATCAACTTCATGAGGGTTTTGATTGACTAGCGGCACACAGTTGCAGCTGTTAATGTGGGTTCGTTAGTAACAGAGAGTGAAAAAGAAAAGATGGTGGTGGTTCTAGAGAAGGAAAGTGTAGCTCCGATGATGATGGTGGTGGTGATGTATCAGGTGGCGGCGGTGGTGGTGGTTCTATTTTCTGGGTTTTGTTCTATTGACGGTGACGGTGGTGGTGGTGGTGGTGGTGGTGGTAGTGGTGGTGGTGGTGGTGACGGTAGTGGTGGTGAGGATTGACGGTGACCGTGATGTGGTGGATCTGGGTGGTGGAGGTTGAAGAGGAGAGGAGGGAAGAGGTTTGAAGATGTTTGAAGACATGGGTATAAGTCTGCTTGGGGAAGAGGTGAGGCAGAGGTAAAAGGTCTGCAGATCTTCAAGAAAACAAACAAGCTGCAGGACCCTTATGTCTGCGCGCGTCTACACGACGTAGACATAAGTGCTCAGAAGAGCTTTTACCCAAAAAACAAACACCACGTAAGTGTCTAACTTGTTCACAAAAGTTGAACATCAGAAACCTTCAGGATTATTGCAGCAATTAGAAATGCCAATATGGAAATGGGAATTGATAACAATGGACTTTGTTACCAAATTACCCAAGACACGAAAAGGTAATGATATAATCTGGGTGATTGTAGATAGATTAACCAAGTCTGCTCATTTCTTACCAATGAAGGAAACCTTCAGTATGGAACAATTGGCCAAGTTATATGTAAATGAAATAGTTTCATTACATGGAATTCCTTTATCTATTGTTTCTGATAGAGATAGCCATTTTACTTATCATTTTTGGACAAGTTTCCAAAAAGCAATGGGAACCAAGCTAAATCTAAGCACAGCTTATCATCCTCAAACGGATGGACAAAGCAAAAGGACAATTCAGACAATAGAAGATATGCTTAGAGCTTGTGTAATTGATTTCGGAGGAAATTGGGATGATCACTTACCATTAATAGAATTTTCCTACAATAACAGCTATCATACCAGTATCAATGTTGCACCATTCGAAGCACTTTATGGACGAAAGTGCCTAACTCCAGTCTGTTGGGCAGAAATTGGAGAAAAGCAATTATCTGGACCAGAGATAGTACAAGAGACAACGGACAAGATTGTTCAAGTCAATGAAAGACTAAAAGCAGCACGCGATCGACAAAAGAGTTATGCTAATAACAGGCGAAAACCATTGGAATTTCAAGGAGGAGACAAAGTGTTATTAAAAGTTTTTCATTGGAAAGGAGTGGTAAGATTCATCAAAAGGCGAAAGCTAAGCCCCAGGTATGTTGGACCTTTTGAGATTATTAGAAGAATACGACCAGTAGCTTATCAGCTACAACTGCCAGAAGAAATGGCAGGAATACATGATGTATTTCATGTATGTAATCTCAAAAAGTACTTAGCCGATGAATCATTAGTGGTATCTCGTAAAGATATAGAGGTAAATGAGAAACTTAAGTTTGTAGAAAGGCCTCTACAAATTAAAGACAAGAAAGTAAAGAATCTCAAACACAAGAGATTAGTTCTGGTTAAAATGAAATGGGATTCCAAGAGAGGACCAGAATACACTTGGGAGCTTGAATCAGAGATGCTGAAGAAATATCCACACCTATTCCAGTAGACCTCGAGGATGAGTTCTAAAACAAGGTGGGGAGGATATAACAACCATCCTAAAATATTTAGAACGTCCCTATACGTCCTAAAATACACCTCGTATACGAAAAACGGCACAAAATACCTTTATTTTAACAAAAGTCAAATAAAAACAATAATTTAAGTCTGTCGCGAGGCGCGACAGACTGTTCTTGATCTTTCACGGGGCGCGAGCGAAGGGAAGAGTGGCAGAACCCGGAGCCGCCACGTGTCGCCACTTTTCGAGCCTATATTCGTGACTGATCAACCCTAAAACCCTAGCCACCTAGCTCGCAGGCCGCGAAGACCTTGTGTTCGTCCGTCGCGGGGCGCGAGAAAGTGCTGGATCAGCTCTATAAATAGGATCGATCGGAATCAGTTGAAATCGTACAAAATTTTCGTATTCTCTATACAATTCTGAATAGTAGCATTAATATCGGGCATAATACCCCCTAATTAGCGAAGCTCTTGTGACAACTGGCACAAAACCGGTAATTTCCGTACAGTCTAATTATTAGTAAATATCTACAATTATGTGCTTAAATGTCAACATTGTCTAATTTCATGCTAAACATGTGAATTCATGCACGTTTTATACTTCAAATATTGCTTTATGCATTACTTTAGCGTTGCGTCAGAAAGACTAGAAAACTCACCGGTAAGACACATTGTGTCAGCAGTTCTGCAGAAATCAGTCAGATAATAGAATTAGGGCCTAGGATTAGGTCCAACATCTAAAGAACATTAAAACCCAAGTGTGGATACGAGGGTTAACATATAAACTTTCCGGAAGCCAAACTATGCACTAAAAAGCACCCGAAACTTATCTAAAATGCTTAAATCAGCATAATTCAGCAACAATTCAGCTATAATCATCTTTTAAGCACATTAATATCATGTAGAATTTATGTTTTATTGTCCAAAATAACTTACAAAGTGTCAGGAATTAAAACTGCCATAAAAAGTGCTTTATACCTAGTGAAACTGAGCAATTCAGCACTTTAATGAACCGTAACGAACCGAACAACCGGACAATAACCAGGGCATCAAAATTTGACTAGAAGTAATATTTTTATGATATTAAACTAGTATTGATGCTATAACACCTTAAAATCATAAAAACCCCTAAACACACTTAAACCCCCCCCCCCCAGTTTACACTTTAAACCTTCAACTTCCAAAATTTTACATTTTACCCCCCCCCCCCCTTCACCAAATCCGGCCCCTATGGGTCCCACATAAAGATTTTAGTTGATTTTATTTTATTATATTAGATTTTATGTTGGGGAATATTCTAGTGAATATGCCATGAAAGATTTAGAAAATCTTATAAATCCTAAACTAATAACACACTTTCATTCACTTCATCTTCTCCCCCTTTCTTCTTCCTTAGCTCACGGCTCAAGCACACACCCACACATCCATCTTTTCAATCCAATTCCTAGCAATCCAAAGTGATCTAGAGGTGTATGGAGGCCATTTAGGAATGTGTATGGTGCTAGAACTTGAAGGATCACCTTGTGGAGCTTTTAACCTCTTGATTTCTTCCTTGATCATCATCTCCATTTTTGTGCCACTTCCCTAGCCATTAGAGCTAGTAGTAAGCTTCTTGATCACTAATTTAAGTCATGTTTATGTTATGTACAAGTTCCACCATCTAAACAGCTTAACTTCTAATGTTAAAAATGAGAAGATCTAACATATTCATGAAGAAAATAAGTGATTACATGAAATTTTAGTGTATGTAATGACGTTGTTGATGTTGTATCTTGTATCTTGTATTTATGGTTAGATCAAGTATGTTAAAGCTTGGATCTACCAATTTTAAGCATGGATCTTGAAGGATCCATGGTTAAACTTGAAGATGAACATATGAAGCATAATGTGAACTTGAAATATGAATTTTTATGCATAAACTTGTAATCTTGAAGTAATAAAGTGTGTGTAGAACTAATTTTTGTAACTAAATATCATGGAAAGTTTGTTGAAAGTTTAACATAACGCTTATTTTTGAAAGATCTAAAGTTATTAAGCATGGATCTTGAAAGATCCATGGTTAAACATAAGATTAAAAACAATGATCTTTCTAATGGACATAAAAGTGATTTTAGAACATGATTTACAAACTTTAAAGATCATTAAACTCATGGATGAGTTGGTTAATGAAATAAAGTCTCACATAAGTTTGTTTAAAATACAAAAGAACACTTATTTTTGGAAAGATCATAATATGTTAAGTGTAGATCTAAAAGACTACACATATTTAACAAAAATCAAGTTCACCATGATGATTCATATGAAGTAGTTAGTGTTTATTGTTGATGATTATTGTTGGAAAATTGTTTTGATGTTGAAAAGAAAATAAACACATGTTTTGAAAACATAGGAAACCTCCATTTTTAGGGGAAACTATGTCAAAATTTTTATAAAATTTTGACACTTAGAAAAATATAAGTTTTGGTGAAACTTATTCCCTAAAAATTCACCTAAAACTATTTACCAAGGTTTCCCTAATTTTTGAGTAAAATTACAAGTCAAGAAATGGTGATTTCTTCAAGTTAAAGTCAATATTAAGTATGTATATTTTTGGGGAAAACATATATATTTAGTGATCACCAAATTTTGTGCTAAGTGTATATTGTGTGTATTATATGTAGTAGTATATTAAGGACTTGAAAATACACTAAATACTCCCAAGGAGTATGAATACAAAAATACACATACAAATATATGAGAATACATAAGTATACAAGTATACAAAAATCGGGTGAATAACGAGAATGATTATATATATTTTATAACATGACAAAATATATATATATATATATCTTACAAGTCTTAAAAATATATTATTTTTCAAGAAATCTAATTCCGGAAAGTAATCGAAATCAAAGTATTGATTTTTGGTGAAAAATACAAAATACACAAGTATTTACATAAAATGCAAGTATACTTTCCTAAGAATACTTGTACCAAAATAATATCGAGGATATTATTTCACAAAATACTTATATTTATTTTTGGAAAAATAATATAAGTAACCTACTTGGAAAGTTAAAAATATAAATTGTTTTTAACAACTTATTACCTCGAAAAGTCTACATGAACGTACAAATAAACAAATGCATAAGCTAAAGATGGTGACTTGTACTTGTGTAATACAAGTCTAGTGACTAACATACATAGAACGCGTATAGGTTATGACGCTACAAAACCAACTGGTGAAGTTTACGACGCAGGATACGCAAAGTTGTGAGTTCATGTTCCCCCTTTTCTTTTAACTGTTTTCAGTTTTATAACTTCGGGGGTGAAATGCATGTTTCAAATGTTTCTAATGATTTCAAATGGTATGGTATGTTGAATACAAAACTAAGGAACGATACTATAGATCATGTGACGTATATGGTGCCATAAGCACCATTAATCAACAATATACCTAGACCGCGGAACAAAAGGTTAGATCTAATGGGTTTCAGGCAGCCACACTCTGGGCCAAGTGCTACCTGGAGTGCTTTTGTGTCTCTAGTCGTAAATCGACAGTCGTGGATCGACAACTAAAAATGTCTATGGTTTGGATGTTACACATGTTAGTGGCCTTGCAAACCACTAGCGATCTCGTATTCCTTACATTCACAATACTTAATTACAGATTCGTTTTACAAGTTACATACCATGTTTTCATACAAGTATAAAACATTCTATACAAAACTGCATGAACTCATACCAACATTTTGTTGACGATTTTCCAAAACTTACATGTATTTCAGGAAACAAGTTGGATCTTGGGCACTGGTGTTGTTTTCAAGATGTAAATTTCAAGTTTAGATGTCATCCACTTTTGTTTGTATCATAACTTGAGGGTTTTGGTTGAAACTTAAATGGCTCGTGTTTGTAACATTTCAATCTTATGAATGGATGAACATCTTGTTTTAAATCATATAGTTATTTATTATAATTGAATGCAATGATATTGAGCAAGTCACACATCATACGCTTCCTCAAAATTCAGGGTCTGACAGTTTGGTATCAGAGCTTCGATTGTAGTGAACTAGGATTCCTTCTCAAGTCTAGACTACAATCATTAGGACTCTCTCACAAAAACATTTTTACAAAAGGTTTTTCATTGCATTTACGAAAAGCGCCAAGATCCATGAATCCAACATTTTTCAAATGAAAGAACAAACGAGAGTTATATGTGACATGTAGCATATATTTGCTTGTGTATACTAAGTAACGTTATAATATATTAATATATATGCATATATGTATATGGAATGATTATTGACGGGAACGAGATACCTTCGACTTCGAATCCTATTATTGTTCTTGACTTGTGCAATGAGATTATCGACCTCGCATACACTGCGGAGCTTATGGCTGATTACCAAACGAGGCCCCGAGCTGGATTCTGTAGAAAATGGTTGTTCTTCCCCTTGAATGCGAAGGTGCCTAACTACGGCAGTGAAGACGAGGCGGAGGAGGTAACCTTGGACAGCGACCTTATCAGTTAGACGAGACCCCGGCGGCTTTTACGAAGCGTGATTGACGACACCCCCATCCAATCAAGGAAGATGAAGTACTCATCTTGAAGGTGCCCCTCCAACTTCCAGGAATTCCCCTTATTCCTATTACATCTAAAGCATTGGGCCTATACGCGCGTAGCGATAACAAATGATGGTGTGTGGACCAGCATAATGGTCATTTCCATGTCGTAGGTATAAGGACAGTAGTGTCCCCTCTGTGGTTGATCATCTACTTAGAACGAGGGAAAGTTGGGGTGACCGTGCAAGACAATTTATTATTACGGGGGCCCACGTAATAACGACTTGTAGTGCATGGAAATCCTGGTGGACTCTGCGGGTCAAGCTAATGATCACCACCCATCCAAAACTTTCTAATGTTCACACCTTCATCTAGTAGGGCAATACCTAGATAATTGCTATAGCACCTTACAAGTAGGAAACCTGTCTTTGCCTACTTCGTGTCTGACACTTCTACCCATATTACAACACCAACACACCCATCAGTACTTCCACCCTCATTATCCCGTGGTGCACTCCATCGTTTGGGTAGTGCATTCACACCCTGGAAACCACTTTACGGTTGCTGCAAGGCACAATTCGGTCCCCGAGGAAGAATTCATGTACCCTCACAACCTTATCTATGCGTTTTCACTATCACTTACCTCTATACTTGGTAGAAATGCACAACCCCCCATCTGCTGTGAAGTATACCCGTTTATGTAAAACTAAAGACTATGGAAGAGTCGGAGACTTGAGGAATAAACAAGGAACAAGGTGAAGGGAAGACCTCATCGTATTTTTAGAACCCTGGATGACTTGCATCAATCGGAGTAAGGTGACTCCGAGGAGGTTTGCTACGCTAGACTAATTGCAACAAATTGATATGGTGTATATAAAAGTCGATGTACCCTTAGCAAGATTTTGATGTGACTCGTTTTACATCGCTACAATGATGAGATGATTACGGTGGGAAGATTTGCATAAGATCATTAGGAATTACCCTACCTTTATACTTGTGGTGCACGTCGAATACGCTTTTCTTTCACACAAAGACAACAACATTTATTCCAAAATAAATGTTTAAGCTTGTCAATGTGTTTTATACCTGAGAAGCACCTGGAAGCTCAACAAAGGAAACGTTGTCCGAGTCTAATCAGAACCTTTACCTGCAACAAGAGCTGAGCCTGAAGCTCTGTGGAGCCAACAAGTTGCTGAAGCAATCGTCCAATACGAAGCAAACAACAAACATGAGGAAACCGCTGTGACTAGGAAAGTCAAGGCATTCGTTGTCATGACTAAGATAAGTGATAAAAACCTACCAAGGAGAACTACCAAAGTGTAATAGATGTGGTTATTATCACACAGGTCCGTGCAGGACTCGTAGGTGTGAAATTGGGGCAAGATCGGGCATAGCAAGGAGGCATGTTGGACTGGTATGAGACATGTGAATGGAATTTAGGACAGTAATAGCAATGGCAAAGGCCAAGAGATTGCTACGGATGTGGCGACAAAGGACACTATCGAAAGGACTGCCCGAAGAAAAGTTCAAGCTCTTGGGAGCATTTTTCATGAAGAGAATACGCAAAGCACGCTAGGACCCGAACGTAGTTACGAGTATGTTCCTTATAAACCGGCACATTGCATCCGTTCTATTTGATACTGGCACCGACTTTGGTATTAAGTCTATGGAACTTAAGGATATACTTGGCTTAGGAACAAGTAAACTAGACTCCCCACATGCTATAGAGTTGGCAAATGGGAAATCAGTCGAAATGGATAAAGTTATTAAGGGTTGTATACTTGGACTTGGGGAAACGAAAATTCTCTATCAACCATCTACAAGTTGGTTTAGTTAGTTTTGATGTGGTAGTCGTCATGGATTGGATATCCAAGAATAAGGCTGAAGTGGTTTGTCATGAGAAAGTCATTCGCCTTCCTCTTGCAGATGATGAAGCACTTATAGTACACATCCTTCATGCAGTTGATGCGGGGATGCTGGGCCCCAAAGGCGGTGGATTGCGACATCCCACATTGGTTATGAAGGCGCAGAAGTGCTTAAGGAAAGGATGTGTTGCATTCCTAGCGCACGTTGTAGATAAGAAGGCCGACGAGCCGAAACTCGAAGACATTCCTGTGGTGAAGGAATTCCCTGATGTTTTTCCCGATGATTTGCCAGGACTACCTCCGCAAAGGCAAGTCGAGTTCCATATAGACTTGGTTCCAGGCGCCGCTCCTTGTTGGGATTGAACCCTGCCAGAGGAACAGATAATGAAAGCCAAAACCGGATCATGACAGTGGATTCACAATAAGCAGCAGTTTACACTAAGTCTTCTCCCTTGAAAGTGATTATAACATCTGATGGTCTTACATCCACTGCCCGGATACAACTGCTGCTGCTCTTCTATCTACTGATGACACCAGAAAACTGCTGAGAAGAAAACACTGCTGGTACAACCTACTGATGACAAAGCACTGCCCAACCAAGGACTGATCAACCTTGAGGAAAGCACCGACATAAAGAGAGAGCAGTAGTTTAGTATATCATATGTTTCATGTATAGTCAGTAGTTAAGGTTTAGCAGTGTTTGTATAAGACCAGTAGATACAGGTTGTTAGACAGTTAGACGTCGCTTTCATGGTGACGTCAGCTGAGATGCCTCAGCGGTTTGGATTGTCTATAAATGGAACAGTACTCTGTACTGTTACATTTGATTCGTTTTGAGAGAGTTCTTCTTCTCAATTCAATCCTTTCATCTTGTGCAACCAACCACTGTAGTATCAGGCTGAGGGGGAGCTTAGTTTGTAAACTTGCAATGTAATCTTTTGCTTTGAATTGTGATCTTTTGACTTATGAAAAGCAAGTGTTTATCAATCTATTTTCTCCTTTGATTGTGTTTACAAAGTTTGTTATTCATTTCCGCTGCACTTTACATTGTTTCTTATTCTTTCATTGTTCAAATCATACAAACAAACACAATCATGAGAGCCTCCGATCCTAACAATTGGTATCAGAGCCTGGACAGTCAAATTCGATCTAACAATCAATTTGACATAACAGTTCGGCTCACAATTCATTGATACTAAGGTTGAGTGCATTTAGTTGAAAAACAGAGTACTGAGAAAACCATTCTCAAAGTGGTTATTCAAAAACTCTGTAAAACAACCAAGATGTCATATGACACACAAATCTCACACAACAAGTAATTTCATGCACAAGACACTCATGTTTTTTAGATCTGAAAACATATCTGTTAAAACTATGGGATTATTTCTTATTTTCAAAATTGATTTCAACTGTTGCTGTGAGATCTGTGATGTCACTGTATTAGATGATAAAGTTGAACCTCAGATTAACAAAAACCTATGTTCATAAAACATTAGTGTTTTTGTTTACTCAAAAAGAGGGAAATTAAAACTTTAGTCAGTTAGATCTTATGTATTGAAAAACAGGTTGAGAATCCTTCAAAGGACCAAAATCAATTTTGTTAAGAATACATTAAGAAAATTAGCAAGTCAAAAATGTCCAGATCATTGGTAATGTGAGATTTGGCATACGCATTTGTAAAAATGACCAAATCTCTTAAAAACGTTGCCATGAAATGATTCTGGAATCAAAGTATTCCTCCCTTAGAACCTTTCAGTAAGTATTTGAAAACTTATCAATGGAAAGGGTAAAAAGGGAAGAAGATAATCATGAAAGCTCAGAAGTGTGTTTATCTCAAAACTTTTGAAGTCAGAAGAAAAGAGTATAAACATAAAACACTCATGAGTCAAAGTTTGGGGTAATTATGGTCATTTGGCAACTATGTGCAACCATTGGTTCAGGGAAAGGTTCAAGTAACAATAAGTATTCGCAGAAGAATAAACTTTCAATAGGACTAGACAAATGCCCTCATTTCTGTTGTCAATCATTCAACAAGAGAATGGTACCAAACAGTGGTCAAAATGTATTTAAAATTTCGTACCACTGGTGTCAAACCACTGATCATTTTCATAAGCTTGGGATTGGTATGATTAAGAGTTTCAGTGGAAAATTAATACCAGATCCTTTTGTTGCTGTTTTCAGAAAATCCTTTGATTTTTTTTCAAAAGGGTTTTCTCAAATAAAGCAGGATATATTATTCTTTATTTTTTTTTTTGATATATTTTGAACTTTTTACTGGTTTTTTATAGTAAAATTTTCAATCTCCTGTGAGGATATATGACCTTATTTTTGGTGGTGATATTATCCTCAATATAGATCAAAAGGAAATGGTATATTTGTCATGGTCATGTCAAACTCAAGTTTGTTCTTACTTTATGAAAAGGATTGATTGTCAACAGATATTAAAATACTTGGGCACTCATGTTTTAATTCAAATATTATAACAAGGATGAGTTGCCTTCGTAAAAATTCTACATCATCTGGGGTACTAAACCACTGTCAGAAATTTGAAAAAGCTTCAAAATGTGCAAATGACTTGTGGTAAAACCTTGAATGAAAATTCCTGTAAAAGTTGTTGATATAATGTGTTTTCAAATCATCACCATTACTTACCTCTAACCACTGTCTTGTTCAAACATCTTTTTACTAAATACTGTCCACTGCTGAAAGTCAGCCACTGATCCTTCATTTTTTTCTTGGCAAGCACTGATGCTCAAAATCAGTGTCTTATCCACTGATATACTATCTACTGATAGTAAAAATCATCCACTGATGTCACATTATTACCGTTGTAACTACTGATGCTTGGTACATCAGTGGCTCTCAAAACAACTGTTCTCCATTTTTCATCCATATCATCAGAGGTTGACACGTGGTCAGTTTTTAGCCATCAGATCCTAATAACTGCTGCCACATCAGCGATCATTTTTTTCCCTAAATAAAACCTTGATCAAAACCCCAAACAGGGTTTTACATTGTCGAATTGAATTCTAAAATTCTCTTCTCAAAGTAGTTTCCAAACCCTCCATCTCAAATTATTCTCTGTTCTTCTTCTTCCTTTTTCAAAATGACGAAATCAAAGTCAAAATCAAAATCAAAACCAAAATCACCATCATCTTCCAAAGGGGTCGATCAAACGGCCGCTGAATCCATTGAGATACCATACAAATCCCCCCACAACTATTTGGGTTTACTTACAAAACCCTCAAACAACCACACCTTCGATTCCATCATCGACACACTATCTGAATCAAAGTACAAAACTTTGTTGTTAGCAGATGCTCGCATTTACTTGCAAACCCAGGGAGAGTTCTGGAAAAATGCTACGCATGAGAAACAAGATGATAAAGTAGTAGCCATAAACTCCTCGATACAGGGTAAAGCGATTCAAATTACTCCGCAATCAATCTCAGAAGTCTTCAAACTCGATGATCAGAAAGGTAAAACTTCCTTCGATAAAAACGAGTTGAAAGCTAATTTTCTGAAAAGGGGATATGCAGAACAATCAAAGATAGATACCTTACAAAAAGGTTACTTCCCTTCTACACCAAGGTTTTTATTTCACACACTTTTGTCGTGTGTTTCAAATAAAACAACAGCGTTTAACGAAATACCATTAAAGATTCAATGCCTGGGCTATGCTATTTTAAATAATAAAGATTACAACTACTCCCAGGAGATCTTTAATGACTTGGTAAAAAATGTTGATAGCAAAGCATTTTTACTTTTTCCAAGATTTCTAAGCTACTATTTTAAACAAAAATTTGAAAAAGAGAATGAAATTTTGCTAAAATAAGGTGTTTATTTTCAAATAAAAAGTTTAACACCTGAAACATTCACTAGAATGTGGGCACCAATAAAAACAAAAGCAGAGGTGTCTGAGTAGAATTTAGCAGTTACCACTGCTCCTCAGACATTTGCTGCTAAGCCTACTGCTCCAGGTGATCATAGCAACACTACCCCTGCTTTGAAACCCACACCTGCCACTACCAAAAAGAAAACATCCAGAAAACCCCCTAAACCCAAAACAAAGGCAACTCTGGAAGATGAGATCCCAGAGCAAATGCCAGTGACAACACAAATGTCATCACAAACCACTGCTGCTACTTCCTCACAGCAGTTGGTAGAAAGATCTCCACCTTTGCCTCATACTCCTCCTGCATCCTCACAAAAGGATAAGGTTGTAAGCACAGGGACCCCACAATATGAAGCTCTGGATTCAATCGGATCCATCTTCCTCAGTCCTGATCCCAAGGACATATCTCTTTCAACTCCCATACCCTCACCAATAATATTACCACAATCCATGCTACCTTTGTTGCATGCAGTTGTTATAGCTCAGACACAAACCAGTTCCTCTCAACCACTCATCAAAGAGAGTACACTCCAACAAGTGACAGGGTCTAATGCTGATACCTCTGCTATCCCAGCAACAACTGAGGAGGTTACACCCCCTAAGTTACAAGTAACTCTAGGTGGTAGTTCAAGTGGAGCAGCAACTACAACTGATGGATCAACAGATCTTCAGTTGGACAGTTGTTTCATTAGTAAGACTCTCTTGAAGGCAATTTCTTCCATAGCACCATCGGTAACCACCAGTGAGTTGGTTCTAACCACTGGTACCATCAAAGGTTTATCAAGTGCTGAAGAAAGAAGTCCCCAGTACCAAGAACAAGGGGCATCAATGGGTGATTTTTGGGACTCAGTTCCTAAGTCGCACATTGGTACAACCACTGCGGGTGGGGATTCAGATGATCCCATTAAAGTGGGTGATGATTCAAAATATCAAGAATTGACGGGCAGAGTTGAAAAACTTGAAACATCAGTTGTTGAGATAAAGGATATGGTGCAGCAGCTGCTAAAAGCTCAAAAAGCACAATCCACCGCAGCTCCAGCTCAAGCATCTGCACAACCTGCACTTGCTCCAAATGAGTTGTGGAATATTTTCCAGTCCTTACTTGAAAAACAAAAACAGATGGCTGATCAGCAGCATGAGATACATGTGAAAATGTTGACAAACATGGTGGAGTCGAGATTTAAAGATACTCAAGCAGACATCAAAGCTATCAAGGCTCATCTCCAAAGCACTTCTGGAAAAGTTCCCTCTACTATCCTTTTTATGGATAAACCCCTTGCAGATAATGCCAAAAAGGGGGAGAATGTCAAACAGTTGAAGAAAAAGGGAATTGAAGATGGTTTGTATGTTGAACCAGAACAGGGAAAACAGCCATCTAAAATCTCAAAAGATTCAAAATCTCAAACTTCCATCCAAACAGCTGATACAGCAGTAGTTACAAAAACTGCTGTTAGTAGCCAAACAGCTGTCATCTCATCAACACACACAACTTCACCACACACCACCAAAACCACTGCCATACCACCATTTCCTGCCAACAAGCAGAAGACAACAGATGTTACAACATCTGTTGTAATGACAACAGTGATTGAAGCACCAGTTGTTTCAACAACTGTTAGTCAAACACAAACCACTGCCATTCAATCTCAAACCACTGAGCCACCCAAGACATTATCAGCCTCTCCTACAATAAAAAGGAGAACGATTCTCATACCTGATGATTCACCACCACCACCACCATCACCACCATCAAAAACTACCTCACCACCTTCAACCCCTGCTCAAAAGCAGAAGACATCTACTGACACATCAGTAGTTGTAATGACAACAGGGATTGAAACACCAGTTGTTTCAACAGCTGTTAGTCAACCATCCACCACTGCTCTCATCATTCCTACATCACAATCAAAATCTTGTTCATCCGCAAAGCTCTACACCAGAAAAAGAAAACTTACTCAGCCAAATGAGGACAAATATGATCCCACTACTGCAAAATATCCGTTGGAACTAGAGGCTATAAAAAATGAGATGAGGCAATTCTACACTGATGATGATCCTTCAAACAGAAGATTTCCTTCACTCGTTGGCTTCATAGTTCCAGAAGACATGGATGAATATCTTGAGCTCAAAGCAAGACAGGCTAAGATAAGAGCCAAGGTTGAATGTGAAGGTCAAGGTGATGAAGCCATTGCTGAAAGATTGGAACTTTTGCTCACAAAAGTCAAACAAATAAAAGATTTTGCACAAGAGCTGAGCAAAGAAAAGGCAGATCAATGAAAAGAGATGAGAAGAAAACTTCTTGCATACATCATGCAAGAAAAATTTTATCCTGCTGAAGAAAACCAATTTGAAGAATGGCCAATAGTGGCTTTAAAGCATGAGGCTGATAGGATTGATAGAATCAAGAACGACCCTAGAAAGAAGAAAAATGCTCTAAATTGGAGAAAATACAAAAAGCTCATCACTGACCTAACAGCTGAATACAAAAGAAAGAAACAGGAGTTGGTGGATGCAAAAGTGGACACTGCCAATGCCATATCAAAATGGTCAAAGCAGCATACTGATGAAGCCTATGAAAGGCTGAAGAAAATGAAGATAACTGGTTCAGGCACTTCAAAGAAACATGAACAAATGATGAAGCTTGAACAACAGATTGAAAACCTCAAAACATTGTTCAAGTCAACAAAAAATCCTATTCTTGTGTCAAACCGAGAAGAAGGAGAACATCTGACTAGTGAAGAGGTAAAGGAAAAGGAAGCTGAGTACTTCACAGAAACCATCATGAAAATGGGTCTAAAAGAAGAGAGCTCAGAAAAACTTCAAACCCTTTTTAAGAAGGTGTTAACTAAGCCTGCATCACCAAATACTTCAGAAGTTTCAGACATTGAGCCAGATCAACAAAAGAGACAGGAGCAGATAGAAAAGGAGACTACAGAAGACATAGCTGCAGCAAACAATGTCATTGAAATGGCCTTCAAATGAATGTCTGAAAGTCTGCAAGTTTTCACAAGGCCAACATCTCCCAACTCATCTTCAAATAAATCTCTCCCAAGAAACCCATTTGGTTTAAAAATACTAAAGTGGCTCTCTGATCAAAAGACCCATGTATTGACTCTGGTCAGAATCAATGGTGAAGTGAAGCATATATCAAGGAATCAAGCACTAGGCCTGGGTGTTGAAGATCTACAAGATCTCCTTGAGCTTACACTGTGCCGGGATGAAGATGATACAAGTTCTCATAATTTTGAGCTGAAATTTAAAGAACAAGTCAAAGAACTTCTGATGAGGAATAAAGATCCAGAATAATGAAGGGTTTTGGCATTATCTGTTCCAGGGGGAGATTGTTGGGATTGAACCCTGCCAGAGGAACAGATAATGAAAGCCAAAACCGGATCATGACAGTGGATTCACAATAAGCAGCAGTTTACACTAAGTCTTCTCCCTTGAAAGTGATTATAACATCTGATGGTCTTACATCCACTGCCCGGATACAACTGCTGCTGCTCTTCTATCTACTGATGACACCAGAAAATGGCTGAGAAGAAAACACTGCTGGTACAACCTACTGATGACAAAGCACTGCCCAACCAAGGACTGATCAACCTTGAGGAAAGCACTGACATAAAGAGAGAGCAGTAGTTTAGTATATCATATGTTTCATATATAGTCAGTAGTTAAGGTTTAGCAGTGTTTGTATAAGACCAGTAGATACAGGTTGTTAGACTGTTAGACGTCGCTTTCATGGTGACGTCAGCTGAGATGCCTCAGCGGTTTGGATTGTCTATAAATGGAACAGTACTCTGTACTGTTACATTTGATTCGTTTTGAGAGAGTTCTTCTTCTCAATTCAATCCTTTCATCTTGTGCAACCAACCACTGTAGTATCAGGCTGAGGGGGAGCTTAGTTTGTAAACTTGCAATGTAATCTTTTGCTTTGAATTGTGATCTTTTGACTTATGAAAAGCAAGTGTTTATCAATCTATTTTCTCCTTTGATTGTGTTTACAAAGTTTGTTATTCATTTCCGCTGCACTTTACATTGTTTCATATTCATTCATTGTTCAAATCATACAAACAAACACAATCATGAGAGCCTCCGATCCTAACACTCCTATAGCCAAGACACTTTATCGACTTGCGCCATCCAAGATGCAAGAATTATCTACACAACTCCAGGAGTTGTAAGATAAAGGATATATAAGGTCGAGCCTCTCGCCTTGGGGAGCTCCAATTTTGTTCGTAAAGAAGAAGGATGGAACCCTTCGGGTGTGTATCGGTTATAGAGAATTGAATAAGCTCACTGTTAAGAATCGGTATCCACTACCAAGGATTGACGACTTATTTGATCAGTTGTGAGGATCGAGTCAATTACTCCAAGATCGACCTTCGGTCTGGCTATCATCTGCTAAGGATCCAAGAGGAAAGTATACCGAAGACTGCGTTCAGGACTCGTGATGGGCATTACGAGTTCCTTGTAATGCCATTTGGATTGACGAATGCACCAGCAGTGTTGATGGATCTAATGAATCGTGTTTCTAAACCATATCTCGATAAATTCATGAATGTATTTATCGATGATATTCTGATTTATTCCTGGATGAAAGACGATCACGAACAACACCCCAGGACCATTCTGGAATTACTGAAGAAAGAGAAGCTTTATGCAAAGTTCTCAAAGTGCGAATTTTGGATTTGCGAAGTACAGTTCCTTGGTCATGTTATGAATGAGAATGGTATTCATGTAGATACCAGCAAAGATAGGAGTGATAAAGAATTTGGAAGCCCCCAAAACTCCAACCGAAGTTCAACAATTTTTGGGATTAGCGGGCTATTACCGCCGGTTCATCGAGAATTTCTCCATGATAGCTCAACCGCTAACTTCCCTCACGCAGAAGGATAAGAAGTACGACTGGGGTGATGAGTAGGAAGAAGCCTTCCAACTTCTCAAAAACAAGCTATGCGATGCACCGATACTATCCTTACCCGAAGGTACTAAAGACTTCGTGGTATACTCGTGCTCATGCAACACCAAAAGGTCATCGCTTACGCTTCAAGACAGTTGAAAGTTCATGAGAAGAACGAAACCACACACGACCAGGAGCTAGGCGCGGTGGTATTCGCCTTGAAGATCTGGCGACATTATTTATACGGTACTTGATGTACAATCTTCACAGAACACAGAAGCTTGCGGCACATCTTTGATCAGAAGGAAGTGAACATGCGTCAGCGACAGTGGGTTGAGTTGCTTAACAATTATGACTGTGAGAATAAGTACCATCCCGGAAAGGAGAATGTGGTAACAAACGCTCTAAGTCGAAAGGAAAGGGTTAAGACCCTAAGGGTTTGAGCATTGGAAATGACCATTCGAATGAATCTCACTGCACGCATTCATGATGCCCAACAAGAAGCCCTTAAGAAGGAGAATCGTAGAGCTGAATATCTCCGAGGTATGGAGAAGAAATTGGTGCCAAGTGAAGAGGGAACCTTATACGTTATGGGGCGTATTTGGGTTCCGCTCTATGGCATTATACGAGAAGTCATCTTTGATAAAGCTCACAAGTCGAGATACTCGATCCACCCAGGATCAGACAAAATGTATCAAGACTTGAAAGAGTATTATTGGTGGCCAAGACTTAAAAGCGATGTTGCTGTCTACGTTGGAAAGTGCCTAACCTGTGCCTAACCTGTGCCAAGGTTAAGGCCGAATATCAAAAACCGTCCGGGCTACTGCAACAACCCGAGATACCCATGTGGAAGTGGGAGCAAATATCAATGGACTTCATAACCAAATTAGCCAGGACCCCTAAAGGGCATGATATGATATGGGTGATAGTCGCTCGGTTAACGAAGTCTGCGCATTTCCTACCGATCCAAGGGAAGGATAGCACTAGAAAGCTTGCTGAGCTGTACCTGACGGAAATCGTGGCACGTCATGGACTGCCTATCTCGATTATTTCAGATAGAGATGGACGTTTTGTCTCAAGGATCTGGCAATCCTTCCAGGAGGCCTTTGGATCACAGCTAGATCTAAGCACGGTCTTCCATCCGCAAACCGATGGCTAGAGTGAACGGACCATACAAACACTGGAAGATATGCTTCGCGCATGTGTTGTGGGCCTAGGCGGCAGCTGGGATACTCATCTACCTTTAGTTGAGTTTTTCCTATAATAACAGCTACCATACGAGCATAAAACCCGCACCGTTCGAATCTCTATATGGCCACAAGTGCTGCTCACCGTTGTGTTGGGCAGACGCTGGAGACAAACAATTGATTGGTCCTGAACTTGTTCAAGAGACAACCGACAAGATCGTGCAGATCCGAGAGCGCATTAAGGCAGCTAATGTTCGACAAAAGATCTACGCTGATCGAAGACGAAAACCCTTAGAATTCAAGGTGGAAGACAAAGTCCTGTTGAAAGTCTCACCTTGGGAAGGTGTGGCAAGATTCGGAAAACATGGAAAGTCGAATCCACGGTGAATGGTCCAATGTATCCAGCAAATTTACGTCGTCAAACGTTCAGAATCAAGATGAGCATAAATTTACCATTCAAGATCTTGGAAAAAAATTGGTCCCGTGGCGTACAAACTGGAGTTACCGGAAGAACTTAATGGTGTACATGATACGTTTCATGTGTCCAACCTCAAGAAGAGTTCAGCCCAAGAAACAGTGATCATCTCTGCGGATGAGGTGCATATCGACGACACACTCCGATTTATAGAACAACTTGTTGAGGTAACGGATTGGAAGATCCATAAAACAAGGAGGAGTCGCATTAAGCTTGTCAAGGTACGTTGGAACTCTAAGCACGAACCCGAGTACACGTGGGAACGTGACGACCGGTTCAAAGCCAAGTACCCCCATCTGTTCGAGAAAACTCTTGCGGGAGATAACTCAGCCTGAATTTCGGGACGAAATTCTTTTAACGGGGGAGACTCTGACAACTGGCACAAAACCGGTAATTTCCGTACAGTCTAATTATTAGTAAATATCTGCAATTATGTGCTTAAATGTCAACGTTGTCTAATTTCATGCTATACATGTGAATTCATGCACGTTTTATACTTCAAATATTGCTTTATGCATTACTTTAGGGTTGCGTCAGAAAGACTAGTAAAGTCACCGGTAAGACACACTGTGTCAGCAGTTCTGCAGAAATCAGTCAGATAATAGAATTAGGGTCTAGGAGTAGGTCCAACATCTAAAGTACATTAAAACCCAAGTGTGGATATGAAGGTAAACATATAAACTTTCCGGAAGCCAAACTATGCACTAAAAAGCACCTGAAACTTATCTAAAATGCTGAAATCAGCATAATTCAGCAACAATTCAGCTATAATCAGCTTTTAAGCACATTAATATCATGTGGAATTTATGTTTTATTGTCCAAAATAACTTACAAAGTGTCGGGAATTAAAACTGCCACAAAAAGTGCTTTATACCTAGTGAAACTGCGCAATTCAGCACTTTAACGAACCGTAACGAATCGAACAACCGGACAATAACTGGGACATCAAAACTGCGCAATTCAGCACTTTAACGAACCGTAACGACCCCCCCCCCCCCCGTTACACTTTAAACCTTCAACTTCCAAAATTTTACATTTACCCCCCCCCCCCCCTCACCAAATCCTGCTCCTATGGGTCCCACATAAAGATTTTAGTTGATTTTATTTTATTATATTATATTTTATGTTGGGGAATATTCTAGAGAATATGCAATGAAAGATTTAGAAAATCTTATAAATCCTAAACTAATAACACACTTTCATTCACTTCATCTTCTCCCCCTTTCTTCTTCCTTAGCTCACGGCTCAAGCACACACCCACACATCCATCTTTTTCAATCCAATTCCTAGCAATCCAAGGTGATCTAGAGGTGTATGGAGGACATTTAGGAAGGTGTATGGTGCTAGAACTTGAAGGACCACCTTGTGGAGCTTTTAACCTCTTGATTTCTTCCTTGATCATCATCTCCATTTTTGTGCCACTTCCCTAGCCATTAGAGCTAGTAGTAAGCTTCTTGATCACTAATTTAAGTCATGTTTATGTTATGTACAAGTTTCACCATCTAAACAACTTAACTTCTAATGTTAAAAATGAGAAGATCTAACATATTCATGAAGAAAATAAGTGATTACATTAAATTTTAGTGTATGTAATGAAGTTGTTGATCTTGTATCTTGTATTTATGGTTAGATCAAGTATGTTAAAGCTTGGATCTACTAAGTTTAAGCATGGATCTTGAAGGATCCATGGTTAACTTGAAATATGAATTTTTATGCATAAACTTGTAATCTTGAAGTAATAAAGTGTGTGTAGAACTAATTTTTGTAACTAAATCTCATGGAAAGTTTGTTGAAAGTTTAACATAATGCTTATTTTTGAAAGATCTAAAGTTATTAAGCATGGATCTTGAAAGATCCATAGTTAAACATAAGATTAAAAACAATGATCTTTCTAATGGACATAAAAGTGATTTTAGAACATGATTTACAAACTTTAAAGATCATTAAACTCATGGATGAGTTGGTTAATGAAATAAAGTCTCACATAAGTTTGTTTAAAATACAAAAGAACACTTATTTTTGAAAAGATCATAATATGTTAAGTGTAGATCTAAAAGACTACACATATTTAACAAAAATCAAGTTCACCATGATGATTCATATGAAGTAGTTAGTGTTTATTGTTGATGATTATTGTTGGAAAATTGTTTTGATGTTGAAAAGAAAATAAACACATGTTTTGAAAACATGGGAAACCTCGACTTTTAGGGGAAACTATGTCAAAATTTTTATAAAATTTTGACACTTAGAAAAATATAAGTTTTGGTGAAACTTATTCCCTAAAAATTCACCTAAAAATATTTACCAAGGTTTCCCTAATTTTTGTGTAAAATTACAAGTCAAGAAATGGTCATTTCTTCAAGTTAAAGTCAATATTAAGTATGTATATTTTTGGGGAAAATATATATATTTAGTGATCACCAAATTTTGTGCTAAGTGTATATTGTGTGTATTATATGTAGTAGTGTATTAAGGACTTGAAAATACACTAAATACTCCCAAGGAGTATGAATACAAAAATACACATACAAATATATGAGAATACATAAGTATACAAGTATACAAAAATCGGGTGAATAACGAGAATGATTATATATATTTTATAACATGACAAAATATATATATTTCTTACAAGTCTTAAAAATATATTATTTTTTAAGAAATCTAATTCCGGAAAGTAATAGAAATCAAAGTATTGATTTTTGGTGAAAAATACAAAATACACAAGTATTTACATAAAATGCAAGTATACTTTCCTAAGAATACTTGTACCAAAATAATATCGAGGATATTATTTCACAAAATACTTATATTTATTTTTGGAAAAATAATATAAGTAACCTACTTGGAAAGTGAAAAATATAAATTGTTTTTAACAACTTATTACCTCGAAAAGTCTACATGAACGTATAAAGAACAAATGCATAAGCTAAAGATGGTGACTTGTACTTGTGTAATACAAGTCTAGTGACTAACATACATAGAACGCGTATAGGTTACGACGCTACAAAACCAACTGGTGAAGTTTACGGCGCAGGATACGCAAAGTTGTGAGTTCATGTTCCCCCTTTTCTTTTAACTGTTTTCAGTTTTATAACTTCGGGGGTGAAATACATGTTTCAAATGTTTCGAATGATTTCAAATGGTATGGTATGTTGAATACAAAACTAAGGAATGATACTATAGATCATGTGACGTATATGGTGCCATAAGCACCATTAATCAACAATATACCTAGACCGCGGAACAAAAGGTTAGACCTAATGGGTTTCAGGCAGCCACACTCTGGGCCACGTGCTATCTGGAGTGCTTTTATGTCTCCAGTCATAAATCGATAGTCCTGGATCAGTGGATCGACAACTAAAAATGCCTATGGTTTGGATGCTTCCTATGTCGTTACACATGTTAGTGGCCTTGCAACCCACTAGCTATCTCGTATTCCTTACATTCACAATACTTAATTACAGATACGTTTTACAAGTTACATACCATGTTTTCATACAAGTATAAAACATTCTATACAAAACTGCATGAACTCACACCAACATTATGTTGACGATTTTCCAAAATTTACATGTATTTCAGGAAACAAGTTGGATCTTGGGCGCTGGTGTTGTTTTCAAGATGTAAATTTCAAGTTTAGATGTCATCCACTTTTGTTTGTATCATAACTTGAGGGTTTTGGTTGAAACTTAAATGGCTCGTGTTTGTAACATTTCAATCTTATGAATGGATGAACATCTTGTTTTAAATCATATAGTTGTTTATTATGATTGAATGCAATGATATTGAGCAAGTCACACATCATACGCTTCCTCAAAAGTCAGGGTGTGACAGCTCTGCCTCGTTGTAAGTATTATAACCCTCGTTTACGTATTAGATACGCTGCCTGATTGATCTAGTGCTCCGTAACGTCTGTCGAGGCTCTGCCCGACGTAGTCGTTGGAGTTATGTCTCAGGGAGGGTATAACTAATGTAAATATTGGGTTATTATACTAACACGTATGCATTGTTTAATTAATAGATTATAACCAGGAAGTCACAGGGAAAAACCTAAAATAGCAATGTGAGTAATTCCTCTTTTTTGCAAATTGTTTTTACGAAACCTCAGTTGTTTTAAATTTTATTTAACTGTGATTGAGTATTTGTGATTCTATAATTACTGACGGTATGTTGGGGTTTTGTATACAAAATTTGTTACTACACTGTGAGTAGTAACATTACCACAAATCAGGATTGACAGTGCCTTTGGGTGGTAATTAAAGTAGAAATATAAAAAAAAAATGTAATTGCGAGATTGCCTTCAATACTGTACAGGTAAAACTGGTCTTGATTAAATTGGGATTCACTCACCAGTATTTCACATTGACAAAATGTTTTTAAACGCGTTTCAGGTAACAAAAAAGTCAAATAGAAGCCAGTTGGACAGCACTGAAGGCTTGAGAAAAGTGGCTATAAAAGTTACCTAAATAAAGGAGATGTTTTATTCAATAAATTAAGGTTTATCCCTATAAATGTGTTTGTAATGGAAACTTGGGAATTTCCCATGTATTTACTATTATAAAAATGTGGTATTTTGCTCTGATAAAATATTTCCTAACTACGGTCCTGATGTAAATTCCGCTGCCAAACTGATAAACATTGATACCACTAATACTGGCTCGCGGCCGCCCGTTCCCAAGTAACTAGGGGTCGGGGGTTGCGACACGTACTTATGTTGATCAACTATGTTCGCATTTATAAGAAACATGCGGAGTCTTCACTCGTGAACTTAAGGGTCTGAACTTGTTTGAGTTTAGAAGGATCCGAGTTTAATCATAGCATATATGTCCGAGGTTAATGTATATGCGCGCACTTGACTACTTGTCCGCGTTTAAGATGTGAAGTCAAACTTATAAGGTATCTAGGTTGTCAAAATATATAAGTTGTCTGATGTTATTGTGACATTTGTGCCTTTGTAACCAAGTATACAATTCCGGCCAATTTCAAATCCAATGAAATCTTGTGTTTCATTCCTAGGATTTGTATAATTACATGTGACAATTACACATTTCAATCCTTGTACGATTTCGAACTCTCAGAAGCTTTTCTGGAGGTTATACGTAAACTGTTACGTAAACGTAATCAGTTTAACGTGACATACACTCCGGAATAGTGACATAAGCTAAACATACCCTAAATACCCTTTACATAACTTAGAAATAAATTTTGAAGGGTTCTGTATGGCAGAAACATCTTATTTGATCACAGGGACTATTTGCGACAAACTGCGAAAGTCTGCCAATTCGCGTATTTCTTAATACAGAACACGTACGCACATCCAAAAATTTTTGTAATCATTAAAATATTGTATTTTAGTGACAAGAACGTAAAATTATCCTTCGTTGCATAATTTGGATCATTTTCGCGTTCTTTAAAGCGTTCGTCATAATTAAGCGAAAAACGCGACGGTATGTTGACCTAACATACCAAGTACACGATTTTCAAGGACATTTTGTTCATATGTTGACCTAACATATCAAGTACACGATTTTCAAGGACATTTTGTTTCGTATGTTGATCTAACATACCAAGTACACGATTTTCAAGGACATTTTGTTTTGTATATGACCTAACATAGTACACGATTTTCAAGGACATTTTGTTTCGTATGCTGACCTAACATACCAAGTACATGATTTTCAAGGACATTTTGTTTCGTATGTTGACCTAGCATACCAAGTACACGGTTTTCAAGGACATTTTGTTTCGTATGTTGACCTAGCATACCAAGTACACGGTTTTCAAGGACATTTTGCTTTGTATGTTGGCCTAGCATACCTAGTACATGGTTTTCAAAACATTTTCGCTACACAAATCCTAAATCCTTATAGGATCTTCCTATCTTCATAGTTAGATCCTTGTGGATTTTTAACGTGCAAATCAAAGTCCTTGATTGGATTCTTTGTGTACTTTAAATATGCATGTACGAGTTGATGAACAAGTTGATAACCAAGTTGATAATCAAGTTGACGATTATGTGATTATGTGTTTAGTCGATTCAAATGCTCACTATTCAATTCCTTGTAGAATCTTCCATATTTTCATATGTTAGATTCTTAGAAGGATATTCAAAAGTACTATCTAAAATCCTTAATGGGCTTTTCTATGCAAATAGTTAAGACCCTTAGATTCCAAAGTACTATTCCAAAGTTAAAGAGATCATGTGTTGATCTAGTTAAAGAGACCCTTTGGAGGTCTAGTTAAAGAGATTGTTCGTCAATTTAGTTAAAGATCATGTGTTGATCTAGTTAAAGAGACCCTTTGGTGGTCTAGTTAAAGAGATCATTCGTCGATCTAGTTAAAGAGATCATGTGTTGATCTAGTTAAAGAGACCCTTTGGTGGTCTAGTTAAAGAGATTGTTCGTCAATCTAGTTAAAGAGATCATGTTTTGATCTAGTTAAAGAGACCCTTTGGTGGTCTAGTTAAAGAGATCGTTCGTCGATCTAGTTAAAGAGATCATGTGTTGATCTAGTTAAAGAGACCCTTTGGTAGTCTAGTTAAAGAGATCGTTCGTCGATCTAGTTAAAGAGATCATGTGTTGATGTAACACCCCAAAACCCGAACGTTTAACTCACTAATATGATTTCATGGAATATGAAATAGAATGTGACAAATATGTTATTTAACTTGGTTACTAATACAAGTTAGATAATAGTAGCAAAGTTTTGTGACTAAACAATTACCACACTAAACTTAAGGGGCTAAAGGTGACATGTCAGGAAAGTTAAATTAATAAAAATGAAATAAAAAATAAAACACACACACACACATCAGGTGTGTGTGTGTGTGTGTGTGTGTGTGTGTTCGACGCCAGGGCCAAAGAAAAAGGGGAACAAACCCTTCTAATCACACAAATTCAGCCAATTGAAGCCCTAATCATGGCCATTGCTCATGCATGTTAGTGATTTCTTGATCATCTAGACTTACTAAAGCTTAAGGTAAGAAGAATTTGACATTTTGATGAACTTGAATATGTTAGGGTTCAAGAAAATCCATGAGTTTATATGGAATTAGAATGATATTGAACTAGGATCACCATCTAGAACATTATGTATTCTTAGAAATCGACTAATCAATGTTGGAAATGAAAACCCACATAGAGTAGAGTGGGTATGAGTTGTATGCTTGCTAATGTTATCATGTTTAAGTTGAATCATGGCTGAATTTTAGTTATCTTGGTGATTTAGGATGAAACCTATGTGTATGAGTATGAGAATCATTATGATGAACATGTGTATGTTGGTAATTTTGATTATGTTGATACACTAGATGTTATGTAGTAGGTTTTGATAGTAAGCATGATGTAGAATTTGTTGACATTGTGATCTTGTTTGAATAAATTGAATCTTGAGATGAATATTGGAAAGAACATGCTTAAACTACTTGTACTATATGCTTAGAATATAGTATGCACACCAAGTGTATGATGAAATGTCTAGGTGAAGTTAGAATGTGAGATATTTAGAAAAGATTTGGTGAAAACTAAATCTGTCCAGAAAGTTACAGTCGACTTTAATCGGCAGTAAACGGATCAAATCCTATAAGAAACTGATGTTTATTGAGTTTGTGATGAACTCCCAGGAAAAACCTTTCAAACCCAACTGGAATTGCATTTTTTCGACAAAAAATGAACGTTTTATGAATTTTTCAATATCGAAGGTTCAGGCTGCGTTTTCTGGCAGAATTTGCAGCCCATTACGAATGTCATAACTCAATTTAGGAATAGAGTTATGATGTCAAATTTTTACTGTAGGTAGCTTCAGGTGATTCCAAAAATCTCCAACTGCAATTTCGTCAATCGGATAAACGAGGAATTTTAAATGAAATTTTCCGTAAGCTGCAGTCAAAAGTGACGAATCTGATTGCAGCTTAGAAATTAATTTTTGTAAATTTTTGGTAGAGAGTTAGACTCTGAAAATTTAACACAAGGATAATCCCTCGGAGGGGCACGTCACATAAAAAGATTGTAATTTTTGCAAGCTCATAAGTATAGTACACGGACGTCCCAAAACAGTCTGTTTTAAGTGAATTGAGCTATACATGTTAGTGAATGGTTGATTAATGAAAGTAATGTAACTAAGTGGTTATATGTTTATCGGATTAGAAGTGGTCAACAAGGTATGAATAATAAGGTTAGACTTCCTAACACTATTGTGAGAATAAGGAGATCATGTGAATACTTGATAGATTATTATATAACGTACATGACGGTAAGTTGAATTGGTTATGTTATGAATGATGCGATAATGGATCTATGTCATATGTATGTTAGTTGTTGCCCAATAAAGTCAATGAGACATAGGAACGGAATGATTGATAAGATGAATGATCATGTATACTAACAATGTTGTAAAAAAATGGAATGAAAGGATATGCATCGCGTTAGCAAGGAATCAAGCGAAGAAAGCTAACGAGTCAAGAGGAGACAAGGAAGTGAAAGTGAGAACGGACGCTCAAGGTAAGTGAATTTCGACTCACTTCTTAGTAGGTATAATAAATTTTGATACGTAAGAATATGGGATATCATGAAAGATTATATAATAATTGGGAGTATCAAGTTATGTAATGTTCTAATAAGACGAAGGTTGTTAACTAAGCCGAAAGTAAATTGGTGGGATTAAACGGGTCGAATAATTATGCATAAGTAATGTAACGAATAAGAAATTTGTATAGATTAAGGACCCGGGGTAAGAATTTCTAGTTAACTATGTAAGGATTTGTTTTATGGACAATTAGGAATAAGTTTCAAGTGGTACGGATGCAAAACGATCGATTTACGAGAGTTTCGGCATTAAAAGTGAGGGCTGAACTGGGCACCACCATAGCTTACGCTGCCCACCGCAGGCTACGGTGGGTGCTGGACAATCCTTTTCCACCGTAAGGCAGTCCCAAGTCATCGTAGTCTTTTGAGGACCACAGTAGGCTACGGCACCCCGCAAGAGGCCTTGTTGCTGGCATTTTGTTTGATTTTTGTTGTTTAAGACATGGGACTTGTTTTAAATGATTTTCAAGGTCTCGTAACTTATGTAAGGTTGGTTTCAAATATAAGTGATGATAAGGGCCTTCAGATAGTGAAGTATTGGATTTACCTTCGTGTTGTAGAAGAAAATCTATAAGTAAACGTGTCTAGAAAACAAGTAAGTATGTAGGTCGATAAGTACAAAACTTATATTATGGAAAGTTGTGAATATGACATGTTAGCATAGTTCATGTGAACAGAAGTGGTAAGGAAGAGCTCGTATGTATGCGTGTATGAATGTATGCATAACTATAGAGGTATATGATTGTGTGTACGTAGGTAGGAGTGTATGCATGTATGAATGTAAGATGTTATGAACGTACGTAGGAATTAGGAATGTACGCATGTATGTATGTAAGTTGCTATATAACGTACGTAATAACGGCTCCAATTCGTGTGGGCATTGACGAATACTAATAATGTGCTTTGAGATTAGAATGTGATGCATGTGTGAATTCGTCGTATTTATGAGGAATTGAAGCCGAACTTGGATTAAGAGAATGCCGGAATGAACCTAAGTTTATATTAGGGATTGTTATATGATTTCCTGTTATTTAGAAAAATGTCGTACGAATGCCAAGTGTCACACCCCGACCACGTAAAACAACAAATCATGGCGGAAACGTCGGGGAGTGTCGTAACAGAATCATTGTTTCATAACACATGGATTTAAGTTTTGTTTTATTGAATTAAGTGTATTACATTACATTTGAAATTAGAAACAAAACACGAACAAATTAACTTCCATTGTTATTAAGTCATTAAGGCCTCGTCTATTCCTATGTGAGCATACACCAATATCATCATCAAACATCATCAACTATGGTACCTGAAACACATGTGAAAATACGTCAGCATAAAAATGCCGGAAAGTACATAGGTTTTATGTGAGTGTCAGATTCATGGCTCGTTTTACCTTTTGAAATAACTCAAACAACTTTGTTATTCGATATTAGAAAAACTAGTTTTGTAAAATGTTTAGATTGTGAATTGGAATAACCAAGTTAAAACAGATTTGTTATAATTTATAAAACCTCGATACCATGAATCTTACTCAAAACATTTGTTTAAGTAAACCCAAATTGTAAATCGTTTTTGAAATAAAACTCGAATATTTTATATTGTTAGGAAAACCTTGTAATATAACTTTGTTTTGATAACCTTGCCCAAGTGAACTAGATAACGCAACGATATATAATGTGTTAAAAGCACTTATATATAGGAAGTACCAGCGGCGTATCCACCATGCTTTTAACACATTACACCCGCCCCGTTACCTAATCACTTCCCTAACCCAATGGTTCAAATAGTTTCAAACGGTTCACACAATCAATCAGATTCAAACGGTTCACATAATCAAATCAGATTCAAACGGTTCATATAATCAATCAAATTCAAACGGTTCACAAAATCAATCAGATTCAAACGGTTCACATAGATCCAAAAAATTTCAACGGTTCAAAACAATTCAAAATGTAAAACAATGTGTCCATATGTTAGATGAACATATGCAACAAAATGTAACATGAAAATCAATGTGCTAGCATGCTAAGAGAACATACATAGCAAAACATAATGAAATCATGTACTATATACGTACTAATGAACATAGCAAGTATATAATATAAAAGCATGAAAAGCACGAAAGTAACAAGTAGGCACATGTGTATCACCCCAAAACAGTTGAAAACAGTAAAAGAGGGGACTATGTACTCACTTGAGAATGCTTAGAAGTCTTGAATAACAACCAAGCAAAGCTAGAGGGATCACGGAAATCAAACGGCACCTAATATAGGTAACTATGTTAATAAAACTGACCTAAATCGGAGGATTGGATAAAATGAGGTTTCGTAAACCAAATGAGTGTAGGGACTCATGTAATATGGTTTAACAAAGCCTACATTCTAAACCGAAACCTAACCTAAGTGCTTACGACCCATTACGACTCGTTAAGGTAGCTTACGCCACTTTAAAGCGTCGTTCGCGTAAAACGCGTTCGGACCGCCTAACTAGTCCTATGACAAGTATTATATGCCTTAACATGTCTAATAATGTTTCCTAATCAGTATAGATGCCAAAATTTATGTTTCATATGCTTAAAATGAATTTATGCGTAAAAAGGGCATTTTGGTCATTTTCCTAAGGCATATAAATTACCTATCATACAACTAACTAAATGAAGTGACCATAAGGTATAACCTCGGAAGGTTATTCCCTATACAACTATGGTCACAATAAATTCTTGGTCGAATCCTAATGATCGACCAAACGGGTCGGGTTCGAAAGTCTAAGCGGTTGTTTAGATCGCTTATCTTACGACCCTATATAAGCACTAAACCTAAAGTGACGAGCTAAACATGTTAAAACATGTTTAACAAAGTTAGAAAACAAGTTTTATATCAAGACAAAGCGTCTTGATACCCAAGAATAGTTTGGTTGCAAAGTACGCAAGAATACGCATTTTGAGGGAAACTATGA
Source organism: Helianthus tuberosus (assembly GCA_030545235.1). Classification (NCBI taxonomy): domain Eukaryota; kingdom Viridiplantae; phylum Streptophyta; class Magnoliopsida; order Asterales; family Asteraceae; genus Helianthus; species Helianthus tuberosus. The sequence goes on from CM060354.1 coordinate 91,965,059, forward strand.
CTCGTCACTACACCTAATCAACGTGGTAATCAGTAGGTATAGTAACAAGAGACTATAACCATCGTGATTACGCTCATGTTACGAAGTTCAAACGAACTTCGTGTTGACCATAGACTGGTCAAAGCAGAAAGTCAAACACTGTTTGACTTTTACGCTTAAGACGCATAAAAGCACGAAAGAATACTTACAAAGGGTCCAAGCTAGAAGAACTTGATCTAAATACTCAGGTATGAAGCATAATTCTTCAACTTAGAGCATAAAATTAGATCAAGGTGTGAGGAAAATGGAATGAGAGCTTGGGTATTTATAGATTTCGGATAACCGTTAGGATCGTTTCTCGCAAATCGTGCTTTGATCTTGACCTTACAAGTGGGCACATGGTTTTCAAAACCATGGGAATACTTAAAACCATCAAATTCCAGCCCATAGAGTGCAAATCCTTGGGTTAAAACCATCAAAACCTCAAAAATGTACCAAGTTCAATGTATGTGCCAGAAATTTCAAAAATGGTCCCTGCACTTGTAAAACTTGATTTTTGGCACTTTTAAGCCCCGTTAACCCCATTTAAAGGCTCTAAAATAAAGTTAAAGTATAGGGAACTTGAAATGTGCTCAAAAATATCTCGGATGTCGGTTCGTTTGGTCGTACGGTTGTGTTGTTCGGTTAATTACGACGGAAATCGTAACGAACGCAGAAACGATCCAAATTACGCGACGAATGGAATTTTATCATGCCAATCACTAAAATAAAATATTTTAATGATTACATAAATTTTTGGATGTCCGGATATATTCAGAACGTAAGATATGCGCGAAAATGCAAACTTATGCACTTTTTGACGCTTTTAGTCCCTATTGATCAATACAGTTTATTTTTAGCATACTGAACCCTTCAAAGCCTATTTCTAAGCTATGTAAAGGATATTTAGGTCATATTTAACTTATGATCAAGTTCCAGAATGTTCGTTACAGTATGAATCGGCATACTTTCGTAGTTTGTCGAAATTAGTCCCTGTAAGCGAATAAACATGATTTCGGCATACCAAACCCTCCAAAACTTATTTCTAAGTTATGTAAAGGTTATTTAAGGTATGTTAAGACTATGTCACTGTTCCGGAGTGTTTGTTGCATTAAACTAGTTATATTTACGTATCAGTTCACTTATAACCTTCCAGAAAGCAATTTAAAGCTTGAAATCGAACATGAATTGATATGTGCACATGATACACATATTTATACAAATCCCAAGCATTAAACACAATATTTCATTGATTTGGTATTTGTTTGATGGTCGCAGAGGCACAGGTGTCACAGTCTCCCCTACTTTAGGAAATTTCGTCCCGAAATTTATTCGTAGGAGTCTGTCTGTGACTTTTTGTTAAATAACCACCAAAGATATACAAGGCATAATCCTGTCATTTCCTCAACGGACATTCTTCAGAAACGAAAATGAATGGATGGAGTCGTTTTAAACGGGTGCTTCCTTAGGAATGGAAATGATGGAATAAACAAAAGGATATTCATTTTCCTCAACGGACATTCTTCAGAAATGAAAATGAATGGACGGAGTCATTTTCAACGGGTATTCTTCGGAAATGGAAATGAATAGAATAACAAAAGGATATTCATTTCCTCAACGGACATTCTTTAGAAACAAAAATGAACGGATGGAGTCATTTTCGACGGGTGCTTCATCAGAAATGGAAATGAATAGAGTTAACTTAAAAGGATATTCATTTCCCTCAACGGACATTCTTCAGAAACGAAAATGAACGGACGGAGTCATTTTCAACAGGTGCTTCATCAGAAATGGGAATGAATAGAATTAACTCTAGACACATGACAAAACTTTCTGTGGTTTCCGTGCACTGAATTCCATAATTATGTATGCATCCATAATTACGTAATTCCTTGCACAGTGCGCACAGTGTATTTCATAATGTGAAAGGGATAGAATTTGAACAAGCTTGAGACAACTTTGATTGGGTCAACACATAAGCACATAATTGTTTTCTTGGTTATTAATTTGTTATCAGTTTGTTATTAACTTGATATCGATTTGAACATGGGTATTCAAGGTACACCAGGAACCCAGTCGATGGACTTCAACATCCTCAAGAATCTATCTGAAAAGATAGGGTGATCTTCCAAAAATTCGATTTTTTTACAAGAAATCATAACATTCGAATTAAGGTACACAACAATTAAGGACTTATGGAAATATCCTTAGCTACCCTATTAAGGATGAGGTATTCGTCCAGAGTTGTAACTTGCGCCTTGTACTTCGTTTCCTTGGAAGAAACGGGTACTTAGGATTTTCATGGAAAATGCAAGAGATCATAAAATGGATAAAAAATTTTGGGGGTAGTCTGTTCTTCAAGGAATACGGTTCCTTGATTGTCGGTATTGTAGGGGATATGTTGTTTATACAAGCAACCACATAAAATACATTGCAATGTAAATAAAAGATTTATTTATAAACAACAACAACTGTCTCACAGACCATGACAACAAAAGAAAACAATACATAAGACTTGATTAATTTCTAAGCAACGTTGTCTTCCAATCGGTCAGATGCTCATCCCTGCGCTGGATTCGCATTAGCAAGCTTTGGGCAATTTCTTCGGAAATGGCCCATCTCGCCACAGTTGAAGCAAGAATCTGGTAGAAAACGAGCTTGAGCAGGATTGTTGCCAGCTTGATTTGGTGCAGCTGCAGCTGGGCAAACTCTTGCTGTATGGCCTATCAATCCACAAGTTTGGCATTTGCGGCACTTTACATTGGCATGATGGTGAAGGCTACATTAGTTGCACAAGGGTGCAGTTCCGTTGTATGGCTTCCTAGCAGGGGGTTGAGCTGGTTGGTTGGGGACGGCTTGATCATTGTGAGCAACCACGACAAAGTTCTGAGAAGCCTTTCGCTTCTTTGACTTCTTAGGGGATCCAGTCTGTTCTTCCTTTGGTTTCGATTCCTCGATCGGTTTCTTGTCACCCTTTCAGAAAAGTTTACCTTTCCTGATCTGAGATACAGTCAAGGTAGCAGATAGCTCAATGGCCTGTCTAACGGTAGTGGGGTTGCTACCAGTAACAATGTCTAGTACTGAGTCAGGGAGGCCATCAACGTACTTTTCGATTGCCTTATCAAAGGGCGTAACCATGTTCGGGCATAATAGACTCAACTCCTCATAACGGTCCGTGTAGGCTCGATGCTCACCGCTATCCTGCTTAAGATCGTCGAATTCCCTTTCCAAGGCCCTGATCTCATGACGAGGACAGAATTCCCTCATCATTAGGGCTCGAAGCTCTTCCCAGGTTTGAGCCAGTGCTACCTCGGCACCCCTATCTCTCATCACACCATTCCACCATGTTAATGCTCGTTTCTCAAAAACACTAGATGCGAACTCTACCTTTCGCTCGTTTGGACACTAAACATGTCTGAAGGTGCTCTCTAAACTCTCGAACCATTGCAGAAGTGCAGTCGCTCCTTGAGACCTAGAAAATTTTGATGGTTTGGCAGAGTTGAACGTCTTGAAGTTGCAGGGAGCATTATTGTTGTTGAGAGCTTGGTTACATTGAGCAATGATGTTTGGGATTGCAGCAGCCATTTGCTGCGTAACGATAGCTGCCAGTTCTTCATTGGGTACCTGATTGTCGCGTTGTGGAGGCATTCTAAAAGGGGAAACAAGAGAGAAAACAAATGAAATGGCATTGGGTATGGATATTACAATTACCGACCAAAGAGGCATGGGTGATGGTCATTTGTTCGAACCACGAAGCAAACAAAAGGCTGAATCAAAGTAAATAGGTCCTCATAATGTATCGCGAAGACATGCTCGCCTATAAGTGGACACTCACCCCAAGAGTTCCCAGGTAAGAGTGACTGGTCCGATACTGCGGATTTGTATGAACACTCTAGCCTTAGACAGAAAACTCAGGGGACATGCACCCACCCTTCCAGTTTGCACGTGTTCACATTATTTAAACCAAACTTTGACAAGAATTTGAAAACTTTGAAGGTTCAAAACCTTATAATAAATCATCCTAGAATAGATGATTCGTTTTCAAAGCAGATTCGAAATTTGTGTTCTTATTGTGGTTGTCACCTAAAGATAGGCGACGGTATTGTTTTATGACTAAACGCAAGTAAACTTGCGTTAGGATCCTAGGAAGGTTATAGACTAGGTCAAAGCATTACTAATAACCTAATTCCCTATAACCAGGAGCTCTGATACCAACTTTTCTGTCACACCCCGACCACGTAAAACAACAAATCGTGGCGGAAACATCGGGGAGTGTCGTAACAGAATCATTGTTTCATAACACATGGATTGAAGTTTTGTTTTATTGAATTAAGTGTATTACATTACATTTGAAATTAGAAACAAAACATGAACAAATTAACTTCCATTGTTATTAAGTCACTAAGGCCTCGTCCATTCCTATGTGAGCATACACCAATATCATCATCAAACATCATCAACTATGGTACCTGAAACACATGTGAAAATACGTCAGCATAAAAATGCCGGCGAGTACATAGGTTTTATGTGAGTGTCAGAATCATGGCTCGTTTTACCTTTTGAAATAACTCAAACAACTTTGTTATTCGATATTAGAAAAACTAGTTTTGTAAAATGTTTAGATTGTTAATTGAAATAACCAAGTTAAAACAGATTTGTTATAATTTATAAAACCTCGATACCATGAATCTTACTCAAAACATTTGTTTAAGTAAACCCAAATTGTAAATCGTTTTTGGAATAAAACTAGAATATTTTCTATTGTTAGGAAAACCTTGTAATATAACTTTGTTTTGATAACCTTGCCCAAGTGAACTAGATAACGCAACGATATATAATGTGTTAAAAGCACTTATATATAGGAAGTACCAGCGGCGTATCCACCATGCTTTTAACACATTACACCCGCCCCGTTACCTAATCACTTCCCTAACCCAACGGTTCAAATAGTTTCAAACGGTTCACACAATCAATCAGATTCAAACGGTTCACATAATCAAATCAGATTCAAACGGTTCACATAATCAATCAGATTCAAACGGTTCACATAATCAATCAGATTCAAACGGTTCACATTGTCACACCCCGACCACGTATAACATACAAGACGTGGCGGAAAACGTCGGGGAGTGTTGTAACAGAATTAATTGTTTCATAACCATGGCATACAAAGTTGTATTTTATTTATTAAACAAGAGTTTCATTGTCTTAAACAGTAAACAAAGAGTTTATAACTTAATTAAACATAGTCTATCTTCATTTTAAGTCTCTAAGGCACAGGTCCGCCCTAGTGTCATGATCATCATCCTACGGAAAAGCACCTGAAAACACATGTGAAAGTAGGTACGTCAGCATAAAAATGCCTGTGAGATACATAGGTTTGTGAAAATAAGATTCATGACTTAAGTTTAAGAAAATGTTTAGTCATGAACCTTGTAATTTGATTTGTTTTGTAATTTGCTTAAAAAAAACAATAAGTTCAGATGATATGTATAAGTAAAAGAATAATTTATGGTTAAATGAATAACCATGTAAAATGAGTTGTATAAAATAAACCGTATTGTAAAACAAGGTCTTGTGAAAACATGTTACTTGTGTAAAATGTATAAGTCCAAAATGAATGATTTAAATAACGCTATGATATGTAATATAATACAAACACTTATATATAGGAAGTACCAGCGACGTATCCACCATGCTTGTATCATATTACTCACATCTCGTTACTACCAATGTATAAAGTCTATGTTTAAACCAATAGTCAAAAGTCCTTGTATATGCCATGTCAAACGTTTAAAAGTAGTCATGTAATGTGTATCAAATGTTATGTATTGTAAGTAAAGTATTGTCACATAATCCAAATGTAGAAATGTACAAAACAAAGTATTTTGAATATATCAAAAAGTTATGTTTTGCAAAGTAATGCATGTTACATTGATACAAACATTTATGTGGTAAGTTAATGCATACATTCAAGCCTTGAGACAGTCGGATAACCCTTTCAGTCAAGGTTATCAAAAGAAATGTTTTCGGATTCAGTCATTCCTTACATCCAAACAAACCCGAGATGTTAGGAATGGGATTTGTCAAGTCCTATGGTACCACTACTTACTACCGAGCGGCGTAGCAAATGTTAATGAACGTAATAAAGACCCGTTTGTGCAAACCAAATGTCATAGCAGTTGCATACATGTCATATGAAAACAATGTACTAAGTATGCTAAGTTAACATACAAAGCAGAAAAGTCTTGTAAATCAATGTGCTAGCATGCTATCAGTCAACATACATAGCAGAAATGTAATGTAAATCAATGTACTAAGTATGTACACAATGGACATACATAGCATGAAATGTAATGAAATCATGTACTATAATGTACTAACAAACATAGTCGGTATATGATGTGAAAACAGGAAAGCATGAAAGTAACAAGTAGGCACATGTGTTTCACCCCAAAACAGTTTGGAAAACAGTAAAAGAGGGGTTCTATGTACTCACTTGAGATTGCTCAGAAGTCCTAAGATAACCACCAAGCAATGCTAGAGATCACGGAATCAAACGGCACCTAATATAGGTAACTATGTTAATAAACCGGACCTATATCGGAAGACTTAGATAGAATGAGGGTTCATAAACCAAATGAGTATGGGAACTCATGTAGTATGGTTTAACAAAGCCTACATACTAAATGAAACCTAACATAAGTGCTTACGACCCATTACGACCCGTTTAGGTAGCTTATGCTACTTTAACGCGTCGTTCGCGTGAAACGTGTTCGGACCGCCTAACTAGCCCTATGACAAGTGTTATATGCCTAAACATGTTACATAATCAGTTATGTGACAAAAGTTTAGGTTACATATGCTTTATTACCAATTATACATGAAAAGGGTATTCTGGTAATTTACCTAAGGCATATAAACTACCTATCATACAACTACTCAAACGATGTGACCATAGGGTATAACCTCGGAAGGTTATTCCCTACCTACTATGGTCACCTAATGTATTTGGTCGGATCCCAATGATCGACTGTCACACCCCCAAAATCCACACGCGGAGTATCACCGCCTGGAGGCGTGACTGACCAGGATCCAGCCACCAATCATATTGAACAAGCATGTAAGTAATTAGAAAATCCAACCAATACAATTGGTGTCCAAACAAAACATAGTTTAAGTTGCAAGCGGAGGCATAATGATTAAATCCAAAACCAAATATAAGTTCAAATGTTTAAATGTTTAACATGGCACACAGTTGTCCATGTCCCACAACGACCACGCCTCCTCGTGCAAGCTCCATAAGTACCTAACGACCTGCAAGGCATGTAACAACGAGTCAACAACAAAGTTGAGCGAGTTCACAGTTGGTGTTCATGATTAAGTTGCTTCAAAACCAGGAGTTCATTTGTAAGTTGTAAGTTAATCCGTTTACCCTGTTTCCCAAACATATCCGTAGTTGGTGGGGGCTTCCCCATGTTAACCACTAGACTCGTTTACCATATCGACCACTGACTAAAGTAAGTTGGTGCCCTGACGTCAATGTCTATCATCATTGACTAGTGCCCAGATCCATTAGTTCACGCCCGTCCTCTGCGGCACGGTGTGAGGCTTGTCAAACCTAAATAGCGCTATCTAACTAATGACCCGCTCGCCATTGGCCCGGCGATTAAGTCGATATAAAAGGAGGGACTTCATGATAGAGAGTTTTGGTCTAGTATCTGTGTTGTCACCCTTCAAATAAGAGGGTGTGTACGTAACCCCCAAACCAGGAGATTACGCAGTTTCCAATTATACCATTATCACGTGTTGTCACCCTTCAATGAAGAGGGTGTGTACGTGTTCCAAACGAGGAGATCACGCAGTTTCAGTTTCAATTCTTTACCCATTCCCAACCCCTGGGAATCCCATGCCTTGTGAAAAGTGTGAACTCACCTCCATTTGCTCGGCAGATAGTTTACTTGCTAAAATAACTTTTGATCAATCGCGTCCTATTATAGTTATTACGTCTAATCAGATTCGCATACAAGTAATTCACGTAATTGTTCGCATATTTAACAAGTAGCACAGATGGCATCATATATAATCCAAGTCAAAAACATGTAAACATAATTGCAGCCCATAAAATACTTATAGGTGGGGCCGGCTGCTTAGTGTGCGTTTCATCATAAACACAATCATCATGCTTTCCATTTCAATTAAGTCATATAAGACAAGAAATCATATAACATGGCAGCCTTTCAAATCACTTTTGGTGGGTTATACCCCATGCACACTCAATTGTACTCTACCTAAAAAAACCCAGTTCCATAAACAACAATATGAAAAACAACATGAACCATGAGTCATTAATGTGATCATCAAGCTAACAGATCTGAACCTCCTACTCAAACCGTGATATTTATGTTGCTCGGTCCCTAGGATTAGCATTTTATCAAGAGAATTCATGCATTAATCGAACAGTGTGGTTTACATATCAACATCATATAACACATTCACACATGTGAAAAGAAACATGGAGTATCGATCAGTTGATGATATCAAAACAACTTTAAACTACCAACGATCGACCGGACACGGTATCCATATATTCACATATAAAATCTCATGTCTACACCAAACATGCCGGTCCGTATCCGCGTTCATATTATTATGCCGAAATCGAACCGAAACTATTATTCAAACCTACTCCCTATGTTTTCTTTCGAATATAATGTATGATATAGATATACGCAGTTACGTACACATGTATTACTAGGATTCATGTACAATTTTCATGGCTTTAAAACGAAGTCGACCGGTACGAGTAAAGCGAATCCAGCCATCATATACTTCATACATATTGCGTGCAACTAAACAACAATAATAGTATTACAAGTATTACTAAGATTCGTGTACAGATAATCGAACAGTATATATATATTTCATATATTACACATCGAGCATGAACAATACATATACACACCAACAAACAAGCATATACTTCCATATAGTTTCATGTAATCGCTTAATCATTATCAAACATAATCACCAACTATTATATTAAGAACTCAAGCCAAACTAAGTGTAAGTTTACTAACCGAGACTCGGGATTCGGAGGAGAACGTCGCGAACAGGAAGGGTCTTGCTTCGAGTGGAGGGGGTTGCCGTCGGTTTGGATGAAAGGGAAGAGGATATTAGGGTTTATGTTTTATGGAATTGTGATCATATCCGAATGCATGTACGTAAATATAACGCAGAGATAAGGGAGGTGGGCGGTGGTCTTGTGTTGGGCCGAGAACAATAAAAAAATAAGGTGTGGGCCACAAATGGGAGGAGGGTGGCTGCCAAACATTGGGTTTTGAAGATTGTAAATATATATATATATATTGTTTTTACACAATACCAACTATAGTTTTTATTATACTAAACCCACAAATATATATATGTAGAATGAATTGGAAAATGTAATGTATAATGTCCCAGCTATGTTTCGACCCTTAAAGGTTTCGGGTTGCGCGGGTAGGTTGGGTCGACTAGCAGGACGTGGCTATGGTTCAAACAGCTCGAGTCAGTTCAACGCGACATGGATAAAATATAATTCCGCATGAACATACTTAATTCATCAAATAAAATAAATGTAGGATTCGATTTATAAAAGCGAAACAACCGGTTTGTACCTTGAAGTTACGGGTTGTCACATTATCCCCAACTTGAAAGAAATTTCGTCCCGAAATTTAGCACGTGGTTACTGAGGAAGCTAGTTGTGTTGCGTTGTTTCCTGGTTTTCCTGGGGTGTCACATCATCCCCCCGTTGATTTGGAATTTCGTCCCGAAATTCTGTAGTAGCTTCAGCCTCAGTAGTGGTTGCACTTTTCTCGAACAACTGGGGATACTTGAGTTTCATTTGGTCTTCTCGTTCCCAGATGAACTCTGGGCCACGACGGGAGTTCCAGCGAACTCGAACAAGAGGTATTCTGGTATGCTTGAGAATCTTAACATCTCGGTTTGTAATCTCTACAGGTTCCTCGACGAATCGAAACTGATCGTCGATAGTGAGTTCCTTCAGAGGAACTATGAGGGTCTCATCTGACAGACACTTCTTCAGATTTGACACGGGGAATACGTTGTGAACTCCGCTGAGTTCTTTAGGTAGGTTCGGTTTAAAGTTGTTTTCAAAAACCATAAGTTCATTCGAAAACCAGTAGTTAGATAGTTTCTTGGGTCGTGCGAATGAATCCAACTTACGTCTGTGTAGTTGTGAGGTTCCAAAGGAAAAATGCAAAAACGTGTTCAAGGGAGTATGATCGTATCAACAATACACCGCCACCCTCAAGGTTTCAAGGAGTGATCACCAATGATCGAAAGTCGAGCCTTCCACTTTCTTTAAGCTAGAGCGTGTTCGTTTCAGTATCTCAGCATGGAGTAGTGAGAACGTAAGGTCACTGTGGTAAGAGGGCGATGGTTTGGTCTAAGCCAATGGTAGAAATTGGACATATCATTAATCAATATTCACGTGTTGGTGCAAAACCTAGTACAAAGATTCCGCATATGAAAGAAAAACTATCATGACATTAGAGTACGTCTCTTGTAGTGTAAGGTGGGTCAGGTAAACGTATAAATTATCGTGTTTTCCGGTAGGTTGAGTGATCCATAACTCTGTCCCCAATTGTCCTGAAGACTATTTCACCAGTAATGGCTTCCATTCGCTAAGTTGGGTATACATGAGGGCTAATCAAGTAGAATAAGAATAAACCATCCAACAAGGTAATAAGGTAGTCTTGTGATCGTTGAAAATCATGGTATGGTTTTTGGCATTTCGTTAAATCAGTTGCCAATCGAAGAAACGGGGAATTAATGAGGTTCATACGAAGAATCGAGCGAAAACAGGGGTCCATCAATAACCGAAGGACTCGACCAGCTAATCTGTTGTCTAGAAGTAATTTCCAGTAGCGGTGCATGGCGGCATGGCACAAAAAGGGAAGTTCGTTGCATCGCGGTCGCGCGAGTGTATCATTTGTCCAAAATAGAGTTTGGTGGGTAAGGTTGCGAGCTGCAAAACGACGAAGGCGTGTAATTGTGGCTGCTTCGTTTCTGGTGACGATGACAGGCGAAGGTGATAAGGTTCGTCAACAGGGATGCGTGGGTATAGTTCTCCTAAATCCAAGTACGTTTGAGCCAAGTCTGGTCTTCGTGAATGTTGACGTACAATCCGAATGTACAGATGGTCAGATGGCGACGTCATGTCTAGATAAGCGTATGACTAGCTAGAACACCTAAACAATGGTCGTAGTGCGGTGACGAGGGAACAGAAAAGAATTTGACCACCACTTGTCAAATTTCAAGTAAACATTCGGGTGTCATATATAACGCATCAGGGTTAATAGATAACATGCTACTACTCTAACTGGGCATACCATATGCAACACACAATGTAAATGTAAACTAGCAAGTAGGCAATACAAAAATAAATCATACCACCTAGAGTGTTGAGTCTTGCACGTGGAGCGAAGCGTCGTTGTGGATCGTCAAGCACTGAATAGGTTATAGTCTGGTTTTTAAAAAAAAAAACTTTTCCCCCTTTTTAAAACCAAGTTCACTATAACCAATGGCTCTGATACCAATCTGTCACACCCCCAAAATCCACACGCGGAGTATCACCGCCTGGAGGCGTGACTGACCAGGATCCAGCCACCAATCATATTGAACAAGCATGTAAGTAATTAGAAAATCCAACCAATACAATTGGTGTCCAAACAAAACATAGTTTAAGTTGCAAGCGGAGGCATAATGATTAAATCCAAAACCAAATATAAGTTCAAATGTTTAAATGTTTAACATGGCACACAGTTGTCCATGTCCCACAACGACCACGCCTCCTCGTGCAAGCTCCATAAGTACCTAACGACCTGCAAGGCATGTAACAACGAGTCAACAACAAAGTTGAGCGAGTTCACAGTTGGTGTTCATGATTAAGTTGTTTCAAAACCAGGAGTTCATTTGTAAGTTGTAAGTTAATCCGTTTACCCTGTTTCCCAAACATATCCATAGTTGGTGGGGGCTTCCCCATGTTAACCACTAGACTCGTTTACCATATCGACCACTGACTAAAGTAAGTTGGTGCCCTGACGTCAATGTCTATCATCATTGACTAGTGCCCAGATCCATTAGTTCACGCCCGTCCTCTGCGGCACGGTGTGAGGCTTGTCAAACCTAAATAGCGCTATCTAACTAATGACCCGCTCGCCATTGGCCCGGCGATTAAGTCGATATAAAAGGAGGGACTTCATGAAAGAGAGTTTTGGTCTAGTATCTGTGTTGTCACCCTTCAAATAAGAGGGTGTGTACGTAACCCCCAAACCAGGAGATTACGCAGTTTCCAATTATACCATTATCACGTGTTGTCACCCTTCAATGAAGAGGGTGTGTACGTGTTCCAAACGAGGAGATCACGCAGTTTCAGTTTCAATTCTTTACCCATTCCCAACCCCTGGGAATCCCATGCCTTGTGAAAAGTGTGAACTCACCTCCATTTGCTCGGCAGATAGTTTACTTGCTAAAATAACTTTTGATCAATCGCGTCCTATTATAGTTATTACGTCTAATCAGATTCGCATACAAGTAATTCACGTAATTGTTCGCATATTTAACAAGTAGCACAGATGGCATCATATATAATCCAAGTCAAAAACATGTAAACATAATTGCAGCCCATAAAATACTTATAGGTGGGGCCGGCTGCTTAGTGTGCGTTTCATCATAAACACAATCATCATGCTTTCCATTTCAATTAAGTCATATAAGACAAGAAATCATATAACATGGCAGCCTTTCAAATCACTTTTGGTGGGTTATACCCCATGCACACTCAATTGTACTCTACCTAAAAAAACCCAGTTCCATAAACAACAATATGAAAAACAACATGAACCATGAGTCATTAATGTGATCATCAAGCTAACAGATCTGAACCTCCTACTCAAACCGTGATATTTATGTTGCTCGGTCCCTAGGATTAGCATTTTATCAAGAGAATTCATGCATTAATCGAACAGTGTGGTTTACATCTCAACATCATATAACACATTCACACATGTGAAAAGAAACATGGAGTATCGATCAGTTGATGATATCAAAATAACTTTAAACTACCAACGATCGACCGAACACGGTATCCATATATTCACATATAAAATCTCATGTCTACACCAAACATGCCGGTCCGTATCCGCGTTCATATTATTATGCCGAAATCGAACCGAAACTATTATTCAAACCTACTCCCTATGTTTTCTTTCGAATATAATGTATGATATAGATATACGCAGTTACGTACACATGTATTACTAGGATTCATGTACAATTTTCATGGCTTTAAAACGAAGTCGACTGGTACGAGTAAAGCGAATCCAGCCATCATATACTTCATACATATTGCGTGCAACTAAACAACAATAATAGTATTACAAGTATTACTAAGATTCGTGTACAGATAATCGAACAGTATATATATATTTCATATATTACACATCGAGCATGAACAATACATATACACACCAACAAACAAGCATATACTTCCATATAGTTTCATGTAATCGCTTAATCATTATCAAACATAATCACCATCTATTATATTAAGAACTCAAGCCAAACTAAGTGTAAGTTTACTAACCGAGACTCGGGATTCGGAGGATAACGTCGCGAACAGGAAGGGTCTTGCTTCGAGTGGAGGGGGCTGCCGTCGGTTTGGATGAAAGGGAAGAGGATATTAGGGTTTATGTTTTATGGAATTGTGATCATATCCGAATGCATGTACGTAAATATAACGCAGAGATAAGGGAGGTGGGCGGTGGTCTTGTGTTGGGCCGAGAACAATAAAAAAATAAGGTGTGGGCCACAAATGGGAGGAGGGTGGCTGCCAAACATTGGGTTTTGAAGATTGTAAATATATATATATATATATTGTTTTTACACAATACCAACTATAGTTTTTATTATACTAAACCCACAAATATATATATGTAGAATGAATTGGAAAATGTAATGTATAATGTCCCAGCTATGTTTCGACCCTTAAAGGTTTCGGGTTGCGCGGGTAGGTTGGGTCGACTAGCAGGACGTGGCTATGGTTCAAACAGCTCGAGTCAGTTCAACGCGACATGGATAAAATATAATTCCGCATGAACATACTTAATTCATCAAATAAAATAAATGTAGGATTCGATTTATAAAAGCGAAACAACCGGTTTGTACCTTGAAGTTACGGGTTGTCACATCGACCAAATGGGTCGGGTTCGAAAGTATAAGCGATTGTTTAGATCGCTTACCTTACGACCCTATATAAGCACTAAACTAAAAGTGACGAGCTAAGCATGCTAAAACATGCTTAACTAAGTTTAGAAAACAGGTTTGGTATCAAAACAAACGGTTTTGATACCCTTAAGTAGTTTGGTTGAAAAATACGCAAGAATACGTATTCTGACCGAAACTACGGCTCGTCACTGAGCCTAGATAACGTGGTAATCAGTAGGTATAGTCACTAGGGACTATAACCAGCGTGATCACGCTCACGTTATGAAGTTCAAACGAACTTCGCATCGACCATAAACTGGTCAATGCAGAAAGTCAAACAAAGTTTGACTTTCGGACTCGAAAAGCAATAAAAGAACGAAGGAACACTTACGAAGGGTCCCCGAATGCTAATCTAGATCAAAATAGCTCAGGTATGAAACAAAGGTTTCAACTTAGAGCACAAATGATCAGATTCTTGTGAGAAAAGAAGTGAAATGGGTTGGGTATTTATAGTTTTCAGTCCACCGTTAGGATCGTTTCTTGGAAAAGAGGGAATGATCTAGCCCGTACACTTGTTGCAATGTTGTGGTGACTGATTTTTTGCCACCATAAGAGTTTAACAAGTGGCACTTGACCTTTGGAGAATGTTTAGGGGCAGATAACAGCAGCCAAAAATGATTTGTTGCATCTGGACACTGCTTGCGCACCGTAACAAATAAACCCTTACGGTGCGCAGGGGCCAAGTTTGGCAGATTTACACTTTTGGTCCCTGTTGTGCTATAAGGTCATTTCCGACGCGTTTAAGGCCCGTTAACCCCATTTCAAAGCTCTACAATGAAGTTAAAGTATAGGGAACTTAAAATGTGCTCAAAAATATCTCGGATGTCGGTTCGTTTAGCCGTACGATTGCGTTGTTCGGTTAATTACGACGGAATGCGCATAAGCGCGAAAAACGATCCAAATGGCGTGACGAATGGATTTTTCTTATGCCAAACACTAAAATAAAATATTTTAGTGCTTACATAAATTTTTGGATGTCCGGATGTATTCAGAGCGTGAGTTATGCGCGAAAGTGAAAATTTGTGCACTTTTTGACGCTTTTAGTCCCTGAAAGACCCAAAAGTTTATTTTAGCATACCGAACCCCCTTAAAGCCTATTTCTAAGCTATGTAAAGGATATTTATGGTATGTTTAACTTATGGTCATGTTCCGGAATGTTCGTTACAGTTCAAATTGGCATACTTTTGCAGTTTGTCAAGTTTAGCCCCTGTAAGCGAATTAACTTGTTTTTGCCATACCAAAGCCTTCAAAACTTATTTCTAAGTTATGTAAAGGTTATTTAAGGTATGTTAGGTATATGTTGATGTTCCGGAGTATTTGTCGCATTAAACTGATTATGTTTACGCACCAGTTTGCGTATAACTCTCCAGAAAGTGATATAGAATTTGAAATTACATAAAAGTCAAAACATGAAAAATGTAAAACACAACCAAACAAACATTGAGATCAAATAACATTGTTTTATTGATAATAGAACTGTTCACAATGATTACAAGTACGGATGTTACACACATAGATCCAAAAAATTTCAACGGTTCAAAACAATTCAAAATGTAAAACAATGTGTCCATATGCTGGATGAACATATGCAACAAAATGTAACATGAAAATCAATGTGCTAGCATGCTAAGAGAACATACATAGCAAAACATAATGAAATCATGTACTATATACGTACTAATGAACATAGCAAGTATATAATATAAAAGCATGAAAAGCACGAAAGTAACAAGTAGGCACATGTGTATCACCCCAAAACAGTTGAAAACAGTAAAAGAGGGGACTATGTACTCACTTGAGAATGCTTAGAAGTCTTGAATAACAACCAAGAAAAGCTAGAGGGATCACGGAAATCAAACGGCACCTAATATAGGTAACTATGTTAATAAACCGGACCTAAATCGGAGGATTGGATAAAATGAGGTTTCGTAAACCAAATGAGTGTAGGGACTCATGTAATATGGTTTAACAAAGCCTACATTCTAAAACGAAACCTAACCTAAGTGCTTACGACCCATTACGACTCGTTAAGGTAGCTTACTCCACTTTAAAGCGTCGTTCGCGTAAAACGCGTTCGGACCGCCTAACTAGTCCTATGACAAGTATTATATGCCTTAACATGTCTAATAATGTTTCCTAATCAGTTTAGATGCCAAAATTTATGTTTCATATGCTTAAAATGAATTTATTCGTAAAAAGGGCATTTTGGTCATTTTCCTAAGGCATATAAATTACCTATCATACAACTAACTAAACGAAGTGACCATAAGGTATAACCTCGGAAGGTTATTCCCTATACAACTATGGTCACAATAAATGCTTGGTCGAATCCTAATGATCGACCAAACGGGTCGGTTCGAAAGTCTAAGCGGTTGTTTAGACCGCTTATCTTACGACCCTATATAAGCACTAAACCTAAAGTGACAAGCTAAACATGTTGAACGAAGTTAGAAAACAAGTTTGATATCAAGACAAAGCGTCTTGATACCCAAGAATAGTTTGGTTGCAAAGTACGCAAGAATATGCTTTTTGAGGGAAACTATGACTCGTCACTACACCTAATCAACGTGGTAATCAGTAGGTATAGTCACAAGAGACTATAACCATCGTGATTATGCTCATGTTACAAAGTTCAAACGAACTTCGTGTTGACCATAGACTGGTCAAAGCAGAAAGTCAAACACTGTTTGACTTTTACGCTTAAGACGCCTAAAAGCACGAAATAATACTTACAATGGGTCCAAGCTAGAAGAAATTTATCTAAATACTCAGGTATGAAGCATAATGCTTCAACTTAGAGCATAAAATTAGATCAAGGTGTGAGGAAAATGGAATGAGAGCTTGGGTATTTATAGATTTCGGATAATCGTTTCTCGCAAATCGTGCTTTGATCTTGACCTTACAAGTGGGCAAATGGTTTTCAAAACCATGGGAATACTTAAAACCATCACATTCCAGCCCATAGAGTGCAAATCCTTGGGTTAAACCCATCAAAACCTCAAAAATGTACCAAGTTCAATGTATGTGCCAGAAATTTCAAAAATGGTCCCTGCACTTGTAAAACTTGATTTTTGGCACTTTTAAGCCCCGTTAACCCCATTTCAAGGCTCTAAAATAAAGTTAAAGCATATAGAACTTGAAATGTGCTCAAAAATATCTCGGATGTCGGTTCGTTTGGTCGTACGGTTGCGTTGTTCGTTTAATTATGACGGAAATCGTAACGAACGCAAAAACGATCCAAATTACGCGACGAATGGAATTTTATCATGCCAATCACTAAAATAAAATATTTTAATGATTACAAAAATTTTTGGATGTCCGGATATATTCAGAACGTAAGATATGCGCGAAAATGCAAACTTATGCACTTTTGACGCTTTTAGTCCCTATTGATCAATACAGTTTATTTTTTAGCATACTGAACCCTTCAAAGCCTATTTCTAAGCTATGTAAAGGATATTTAGGGTATATTTAACTTATGATCAAGTTCTGGAATGTTCGTTACGATACGAATCGGCATACTTTCGCAGTTTGTCGAAATTAGTCCCTGTAAGCGAATAAACTTGATTTCGGCATACCAAACCCTCCAAAACTTATTTCTAAGTTATGTAAAGGTTATTTAAGGTATGTTAAGCCTATATCACTATTCCAGAGTGTTTGTTGCATTAAACTGGTTATATTTACGTATCAGTTCGCTTATAACCTTCCAGAAGGCGATTTAAAGCTTGAAATCGAACATGAATTGATATGTGCACATGGTACACATATTTATACAAATCCCAAGCATGAAACACAATATTTCATTGATTTGGTATTTGTTTGATGGTAGCAGAGGCACAGGTGTCACACCAAGGACTAACGGTTAAGTTGTATATGATGTCAACAGGTATCACACGGATTTCCTCTACCACTAACGAAGATAAATGGGCGAAGATCGAGTTAATAAGCAAGGATTGTACGAAATAACGGTCACATAGTTTGAATTATGTAACACTTAAAGTATTAATTTAAGTGTAAATGTTGTGAATTACTTCTAGAAAACGTATGACATTTTGTAATTGAGCCTTCACGTAAGTAATGTCGTGAATAAAGAAAGAACATTTAAGGCTCGTTTTTTCGCTGCGTCGTTTTTAAGATGTTACGTGTTAGGGTGTTACAGTTGATCTAGTTAAAAAGACCCTTTGGTGGTCTAGTTAAAAATATCGTTCGTCGATCTAGCTAAAGAGATCATGTGTTGATCTAGTTAAAGAGACCCTTTGGTGGTCTATTTAAAGAGGTCGTTCGTCGATCTAGTTAAAAAGATCATGTGTTGATCTAGTTAAAGAGGTCGTTCGACGATCTAGTTAAAGAGATCATGTGGTGATCTAGTTGAAGAGACTCTTTGGTGGTCTATTTAAAGAGATCATTCATTGATCTAGTTAAAGAGACCCTATGGTGGTCTAGTCAAGTCATCACAGGATTATTCGTTTGATTTTTTGCCCTACACATCATAAAATGAACTGTGCGGACTGTGCAAGGAATTTAGTACTTATGGATGCATACATAATTATAAAATTTAGTGCTTAGAAACCACAGCAAGTTTTGTCATGTGTAAGAACCTATAGTGATAGGAATAATGAAACGAGAACAATGTAATAAGGGCATGGTGGATACGTCGCTGGTACTTCCTATATATAAATGTTCCTTATTACATTGCAAGTGTGGCGTTATTTAAGTTACTAGAAGTTCTGGACCTTGACCAATGTTGTTTTATCTTATATTCTCCGACTTCAACTTCGAGCACACACACGTTTCCGATAATAGTCTTCATAGATAGCATTCATCCATCCGTTGTTCGAAACTCCAAAGTTCACACCTTCTTCGAATTCTTTTATAACAAAGAATGCCACTTTGACATTTACATGATCCTCTTGAGGTTCAGTACAATCATACATCTACCTATTGGAATGAAGTTTAAATCTTCAGATCTGAACTTTTTCCTATAGACAACAGACGAGTACAATTAACAAAATTCACTGGAAAGCCAAACGTGGCCCAGAGTTTTACTTAGGGAATGGAGGATTTATCTGAAAGCGAAACAATCACAACTATTTTCACAAGTTTCCTCTAAAATTAAATTTCGGGACGAAATTTTCTAAAGTAGGGGAGACTGTGACATTTGTGCCTTTGCAACCAAGTATACAATTCCGAACAATTTCAAATCCAATGAAATCTTGTGTTTCATTCCCAAGATTTGTATAATTACATGTGGCAATTACTCATTTCAATCCTTGTACGATTTCGAACTCTCAAAAGCTTTTCTGGAGGTTATACGTAAACGTAATCAGTTTAACGCGGCATACACTCCAGAAAAATGACATAAGCTAAACATACCCTAAATACCCTTTACACAACTTAGAAATAAGTTTTGAAGGGTTCCGTATGGCAGAAACATGCTTATTTGATCACAAGGACTATTTGCGACAAACTGCGAAAGTCTGCCAATTTGCATATTTCTTAATACGGAACACGTAGCACATCCAAAAATTTTTGTGATCATTAAAATATTGTATTTTAGTGATAAGAATGCAAAAATATCCTTCGTTGCGTAATTTGGATCGTTTTCATGTTGGTTAAAGCGTTCATCGTAATTAAGCGAAAAGCGCGACCGTACAACCTAACGAACCGACATCCACGACATTTCCGAGCATAATTCAAGTCCCCTATGCTTTAACGTCCTTATAAAGCCTAAAATTTAGGTTAACGGGGGTTTAATGCGTCAAAAACACATAAATTCATGTGCAGTGGCCTGTTTTGCCAGAACTTGAAACCTGATGTGAGTCTCTGGAGGGGGGTGAGAGACTGGGCTAAGTCTCTCGTGGGGTGCGTGAGACACCCAGTAATAGATTATTCAAAACAGCAACAGCCCTTGTTTTGTTTGATTGATTTTCTTGTTTGGGGACCAAGTTTGTGTGATTAACAAGTATAAAATCAGATCCTAGACATATGGAATGATCATATTCAATCCTTGGGCAACACACATGACACTTGTCAAGATCCTAAGCTTCAAGAAGAACTATAAATACCCACCTCCATTTCCTCATTCTTCATTCTTCTCATCTTATTGCTCTAAGTGGAGTGCTACCATCTTTGGATGCTTCCCATCAGAGCTTTCTTTCATCCTAAAACACAAGTGAGTGTTCTTCCTAGTCTTGTTTATTTATTTCTGCTATTTTAAGCAGAAAGTCAAACAATTTGACTACCGTTTAACTTTCGGTTTTCACCATGACTTGGTCAAGTCAAAGTTCAATTGAACTTTGCAACGTGATCGTAATCACGATGGTTATAATCCCTTGGGATTATACCTACTGATTACCACGCATACTAGCCGAAGTGACGAGTCAAAGTTTCAGTCAAAATGCACATTTATGTGCATTTTACGACGATACCATTTTTAGGTATCAAAACACTAAGTTTTGATACCAAATCGTTTTTTCAACTTAGTTAAACATGTTTTGACGTGTTTAACTCGTCACTTCTGGTTTAGTGCTTATATAGGGTCGTAAGTCGAGCGGTTTGACCACCGCTTTGACTTTCGAATCCAACCCGTTTGGTCGATCTTAGGATTCGACCAAACACATGTAAGTGACCATGGTTGTATAGGGAATAACCTATTGAGGTTATACCTTAAGGTCACTTCGTTTGGTTAGTTGTATGATAGGTTGTTTAGATGCCCTTAGAAAATGACCAAAATGCCCTTTTCATGCATAATTCCGTTTAAAGCATATGTGACCAAACTTTTGACACCTAAATTGATAGTAAAATATTTTTAAACATGTTTGGTCATTTAAGACTTATCATAGGACATATTTAACCATCTGAACGCGTATTTACACAAATGACACGTTAAAGTAGTGTAAACTACCTTAACGGGTCATAACGGGTCAAAAGCACTTAGGATTCATTCCAAATCAGAATGTAAACTTTGTTAAACCATATCATATGAGTTCCAACACTCATTGGGTTTACAAGACCTCATTCTATCCAATTCACCCCATTATGTACCATTACTTTAACATAGTTACCCGATGTTAGCACACATTAGGACACGTTCGAAGCTTTGATATATCACTTGATTCAAGGATACTTTGCAATCCCATGTGAGTACATAGTTCCCCTCTTTTATGCTTTCAATTATTTTGGGGTGATTCATATGAGCCAAAATGCTTTTCAAGTTTTCAAAAACAAAGACTATGGTTTATAAAAAACATGACGATTTCAATAATGTGAACGAACTTGTTGGTGCGTTAATTCGTAACATGAATGATATTCATTATCTTTGATCAAGCCGACCAGTAGTATGTTATGATACCATAGGACTGACAGTCCCGTTATTGGGCTATCCACTGGATTTGGTGGATAGTTTGGGGTAATGACAGAATCTGTTTCTGATTAATAAATCATTTGTTGATTTGTTAGTCTTGTTAAAGAGACCTTTCAGGGTCTATTAAAGATACCCCATGGGTGGTATAGTCGAGTCACACAGGTTTGAATGTGTTCATTAAAGAATGACCAAAAGTTTTCACAATTAAAACACAGACGATTGACGATTGGTTTATAACACGAAAGATTGACGATTTGTTTATAACACGGACGATTGAACAATGATTTATAACACGGACAATGGATGATTTTTTTTATAACACGAACGATTGAACAATTGGTTTATAACAACGACAAATGTTTTCAAATGATGTCATGCAATGATGTTTACTTAAAGATATAAACCATACAAAGTTTTCTTTCAAAGACGATTTATTACTCGGATTTACAAAACAAATGTTTTCAGTCAATATTCATGGCTACAAGGTTTTGTTTTACTTATATCAACTTGTAAAGTTGATAAGACATATTGCGATATCAAACACTTTTGATTTCAAGGATTCACACTCGTCGACTCTCGAAGTTGGACGAGGTATTGCAATATGAATTCAAGGCCATGAATTTGACATACAAAACCTATGTACTCGCCAACTTTTTTTAAGCTGACTGTTTTTCACATATGTTTCAGGTTCTATTATGTGACGATTGTTGATTGCTTGCTTCACATAGGATGGACGTGTGCCTTAGTGATTTTAAAACTTGAAAGACAATTGTTTGTACTTATTTGGTTTATGGAAAAACAATGAGTCTATTAATGATATAAAACAAAACTTCAAATACCATGTGTTGTGAAACAATGATTATGTGACATGACTCCCTGAAGTTTCCACCGCGGTTCGTTGTATTACGCGGTCGGGGTATTACAGTTATGAATTGATGTCTGATTTTATGTTTGCATGTAAAACAAGTGGGTTCTGAATTTGTTCGAGGGTTAGGGGGTACGGGTTATCTTTATGTGGAATTTGAACCTACTTTGTGACAGTGATGGTCAGGTTTTGGTGTTTATGTGTCTGATGTTTGATAGATGATCAGGAATCTGAACTTAACAATTACTATCGAATATGAACTATTGTTGTCAACTTGGGAATCTACTGTGTGTTAAAAATGATTAACTTAATCACTTAAACAATGGGATTGTTTGGACACTAGGGTATTGCAGAACCCTACTCGTATACTCACTTATATGACACTATACCTTAGGTCGATGTAACGGACCTAGCAATTAATTAACGCTAGAAGCACATTATTATACCGAGCAAACTAAGGTGAGTTTACTACTTTTTCACAAGCATACGTCCCAGGGGGACAAACAAATAAACAACCGACTATTCAGGGGAGGAATTATTTTCAAACTATTATTCCTGGGAGAGATACTTTTCTATGTTTTGGCTTAATTTTGATGTTAGTTAACAAACTCGAACTCTATCACGAAAGTCCCTACTTACATACCGAGCTAGTTGCCTGGGAGGCAACGGGGTATTAGTTGATAGCGCTATTAGGCCTGACAAACCTCACACCGTACCTAGGAGGACGGACGTGAAGTAATGACCTTAAACATTATGATCAATGATGATAGACATTGATGAGGGCACCAAAAACGAACAGTTAATCGGTACAGGGTTTATTATTCATAACATGTCTTTAAACTAAACACCTACATGATTTTCAGTATACAAAACTGTGAACTCGCCAGATTTATGTTGATACACTTTTTCTGCATGCTTGTAGGCATTAGATACATCACGGAATTAAACTTGCAGCCTGGGAAGCTGGTGTCATCATGGGTCATGTCACTTGCGAAAACATCTAACGTTTGCTTACGTTTCTAATCAATATGATGTTGAATGGTTTGAACGATATTTATGCTTCCGCTGAACGAATATTTGTTTGATTTTAAACGTTTTGAAATGAACTTTTCATATTGAATAAGAACATGTGTTTATTATCCTACTGTTAGTTCAATGTGATTAGTGGCTAGATCCTGGTACGTCACACGCCTCGCAGTGGATTCCGCATGTGATATTTTGAGGGTGTGACAGTTACCTGAACATCTATAGATTGTAGCAAAATTCCCGAACCAAACTCTTATTCCATCTCTGCAGATAATCTTGTCAACAAATAAACAAAGCCCTAATTAGACCAATAGATTCTCAAATTCAACGATGAATGACAAGAAATAGATGGAAGAAGGAAAAAAAGATGAATACAAAATTCCAAATTATCAAGTCTAGAATTCATTGAAGATGAACTAAAACACAATAAAGTTAAACCATCTTCTTTAGATTTCTCAAACGAAATGAATTAGCTTACCATTTCAACTAAACGGTAAAATCATTTCCCTGAACATGCTTTAAAAGATTTATCACATAAAAACGAAGAGGATTCATATAAGCTATTTAATATCTTCTCTCAATCTGAGAGTTAACTGAAATACCCAAAATTAGGGTTCAGATTTGTCACATGATGTGTTGTAAACACGCCATTTTTCCCTTATATTTTGAATATGTTTTCGATAGTTTTTGAGTTGTTTTTGGTCATTTATAACTTGTACTTAGTAGATTAATGTTTTGCAGGTGTTCGTGTGTAAAAGGAGCGGAAATCGAGTCAAATACACGAAGAAACGAGCACACAAGGAAAAGTTGAGTGAAATAGTGCGGCAGAAAAGAATCCGAAATTAAATCTTTTGAAGCATGTTTTGGGAATTTCGAAAAAATTTATAAAAAACACCATTCAGCCCTAGGGTTTGATATATCTCGCAACCCTAGGGTCCGTGAGGCCTGCAAATTGTGAATTTTTTTTTTATAAAAACGGCATTCAACCCTAGGGTTTGATATATCTCGATTCTCGCCTACCAGGTGACTTTGAGCAGTAATAGGACAATCTCGAGGCTACTTGAAGCAGGAATGAAGTCTAAGAAGCATTGGGATCAAAGTTTGGATTGTTTTGGGTTCGGTTTTCGCTTGTTTATGCGTACTTCTATCATTGAATTCATGATTTCTTTTGATTTGATTTGATTTATGATTTCAACATGTTTTTTAGTATTATGAGTAGTTAAACTTGTTGCAACTACTTAGGTTAGATGAACTAGACATATTGTGTTGATTGATTGATTTTCGTTGATTGATTGAATTTGTTGATTTACGTGATTACTCATTATTTCTGATTCTGATTTCCATATACTAGTGTTGATTGATCTTGTGGATTGTTCATTGGTTTGTTGGCTTAGGCACATAGAAATATCCCCTAGGTTTACAAATTATTCTAGTTTGTTAATCGCAAGGTTGTCGGTCTAGTTCTTGTGTTTAGAAATAAAACAGGGGGACAAACAAATAAACAACCGACTATTCAGGGGAGGAATTATTTTCAAACTATTATTCCTGGGAGAGATACTTTTCTATGTTTTGGCTTAATTTTGATGTTAGTTAACAAACTCGAACTCTATCACGAAAGTCCCTACTTACATACCGAGCTAGTTGCCTGGGAGGTAACGGGGTATTAGTTGATAGCGCTATTAGGCCTGACAAACCTCACACCGTACCTAGGAGGACGGACGTGAAGTAATGACCTTAAACATTATGATCAATGATGATAGACATTGATGAGGGCACCAAAAACGAACAGTTAATCGGTACAGGGTTTATTATTCATAACATGTCTTTAAACTAAACACCTACATGATTTTCAGTATACAAAACTGTGAACTCGCCAGATTTATGTTGATACACTTTTTCTGCATGCTTGTAGGCATTAGATACATCACGGAATTAAACTTGCAGCCTGGGAAGCCGGTGTCATCATGGGTCATGTCACTTGCGAAAACATCTAACGTTTGCTTACGTTTCTAATCAATATGATGTTGAATGGTTTGAACGATATTTATGCTTCCGCTGAACGAATATTTGTTTGATTTTAAACGTTTTGAAATGAACTTTTCATATTGAATAAGAACATGTGTTTATTATCCTACTGTTAGTTCAATGTGATTAGTGGCTAGATCCTGGTACGTCACACGCCTCGCAGTGGATTCCGCATGTGATATTTTGAGGGTGTGACAGTTACCTGAACATCTATAGATTGTAGCAAAATTCCCGAACCAAACTCTTATTCCATCTCTGCAGATAATCTTGTCAACAAATAAACAAAGCCCTAATTAGACCAATAGATTCTCAAATTCAACGATGAATGACAAGAAATAGATGGAAGAAGGAAAAAAAGATGAATACAAAATTCCAAATTATCAAGTCTAGAATTCAGTGAAGATGAACTAAAACACAATAAAGTTAAACCATCTTCTTTAGATTTCTCAAACGAAATGAATTAGCTTACCATTTCAACTAAACGGTAAAATCATTTCCCTGAACATGCTTTAAAAGATTTATCACATAAAAACGAAGAGGATTCATATAAGCTATTTAATATCTTCTCTCAATCTGAGAGTTAACTGAAATACCCAAAATTAGGGTTCAGATTTGTCACATGATGTGTTGTAAACACGCCATTTTTCCCTTATATTTTGAATATGTTTTCGATAGTTTTTGAGTTGTTTTTGGTCATTTATAACTTGTACTTAGTAGATTAATGTTTTGCAGGTGTTCGTGTGTAAAAGGAGCGGAAATCGAGTCAAATACACGAAGAAACGAGCACACAAGGAAAAGTTGAGTGAAATAGTGCGGCAGAAAAGAATCCGAAATTAAATCTTTTGAAGCATGTTTTGGGAATTTCGAAAAAATTTATAAAAAACACCATTCAGCCCTAGGGTTTGATATATCTCGCAACCCTAGGGTCCGTGAGGCCTGCAAATTGTGAATTTTTTTTTTATAAAAACGGCATTCAACCCTAGGGTTTGATATATCTCGATTCTCGCCTACCAGGTGACTTTGAGCAGTAATAGGACAATCTCGAGGCTACTTGAAGCAGGAATGAAGTCTAAGAAGCATTGGGATCAAAGTTTGGATTGTTTTGGGTTCGGTTTTCGCTTGTTTATGCGTACTTCTATCATTGAATTCATGATTTCTTTTGATTTGATTTGATTTATGATTTCAACATGTTTTTTAGTATTATGAGTAGTTAAACTTGTTGCAACTACTTAGGTTAGATGAACTAGACATATTGTGTTGATTGATTGATTTTCGTTGATTGATTGAATTTGTTGATTTACGTGATTACTCATTATTTCTGATTCTGATTTCCATATACTAGTGTTGATTGATCTTGTGGATTGTTCATTGGTTTGTTGGCTTAGGCACATAGAAATATCCCCTAGGTTTACAAATTATTCTAGTTTGTTAATCGCAAGGTTGTCGGTCTAGTTCTTGTGTTTAGAAATAAAACAGGGGGACAAACAAATAAACAACCGACTATTCAGGGGAGGAATTATTTTCAAACTATTATTCCTGGGAGAGATACTTTTCTATGTTTTGGCTTAATTTCGATGTTAGTTAACAAACTCGAACTCTATCACGAAAGTCCCTACTTACATACCGAGCTAGTTGCCTGGGAGGCAACGGGGTATTAGTTGATAGCGCTATTAGGCCTGACAAACCTCACACCGTACCTAGGAGGACGGACGTGAAGTAATGACCTTAAACATTATGATCAATGATGATAGACATTGATGAGGGCACCAAAAACGAACAGTTAATCGGTACAGGGTTTATTATTCATAACATGTCTTTAAACTAAACACCTACATGATTTTCAGTATACAAAACTGTGAACTCGCCAGATTTATGCTGATACACTTTTTCTGCATGCTTGTAGGCATTAGATACATCACGGAATTAAACTTGCAGCCTGGGAAGCCGGTGTCATCATGGGTCATGTCACTTGCGAAAACATCTAACGTTTGCTTACGTTTCTAATCAATATGATGTTGAATGGTTTGAACGATATTTATGCTTCCGCTGAACGAATATTTGTTTGATTTTAAATGTTTTGAAATGAACTTTTCATATTGAATAAGAACATGTGTTTATTATCCTACTGTTAGTTCAATGTGATTAGTGGCTAGATCCTGGTACGTCACACGCCTCGCAGTGGATTCCGCATGTGATATTTTGAGGGTGTGACAGTTACCTGAACATCTATAGATTGTTGCAAAATTCCCGAACCAAACTCTTATTCCATCTCTGCAGATAATCTTGTCAACAAATAAACAAAGCCCTAATTAGACCAATAGATTCTCAAATTCAACGATGAATGACAAGAAATAGATGGAAGAAGGAAAAAAAGATGAATACAAAATTCCAAATTATCAAGTCTAGAATTCAGTGAAGATGAACTAAAACACAATAAAGTTAAACCATCTTCTTTAGATTTCTCAAACGAAATGAATTAGCTTACCATTTCAACTAAACGGTAAAATCATTTCCCTGAACATGCTTTAAAAGATTTATCACATAAAAACGAAGAGGATTCATATAAGCTATTTAATATCTTCTCTCAATCTGAGAGTTAACTGAAATACCCAAAATTAGGGTTCAGATTTGTCACATGATGTGTTGTAAACACGCCATTTTTCCCTTATATTTTGAATATGTTTTCGATAGTTTTTGAGTTGTTTTTGGTCATTTATAACTTGTACTTAGTAGATTAATGTTTTGCAGGTGTTCGTGTGTAAAAGGAGCGGAAATCGAGTCAAATACACGAAGAAACGAGCACACAAGGAAAAGTTGAGTGAAATAGTGCGGCAGAAAAGAATCCGAAATTAAATCTTTTGAAGCATGTTTTGGGAATTTCGAAAAAATTTATAAAAAACACCATTCAGCCCTAGGGTTTGATATATCTCGCAACCCTAGGGTCCGTGAGGCCTGCAAATTGTGAATTTTTTTTTTATAAAAACGGCATTCAACCCTAGGGTTTGATATATCTCGATTCTCGCCTACCAGGTGACTTTGAGCAGTAATAGGACAATCTCGAGGCTACTTGAAGCAGGAATGAAGTCTAAGAAGCATTGGGATCAAAGTTTGGATTGTTTTGGGTTCGGTTTTCGCTTGTTTATGCGTACTTCTATCATTGAATTCATGATTTCTTTTGATTTGATTTGATTTATGATTTCAACATGTTTTTTAGTATTATGAGTAGTTAAACTTGTTGCAACTACTTAGGTTAGATGAACTAGACATATTGTGTTGATTGATTGATTTTCGTTGATTGATTGAATTTGTTGATTTACGTGATTACTCATTATTTCTGATTCTAATTTCCATATACTAGTGTTGATTGATCTTGTGGATTGTTCATTGGTTTGTTGGCTTAGGCACATAGAAATATCCCCTAGGTTTACAAATTATTCTAGTTTGTTAATCGCAAGGTTGTCGGTCTAGTTCTTGTGTTTAGAAATAAAACAGGTTTAACATCCATTGAAATTAATTAATTAAAATGTGCAGTCCCTTCCTGATGATTCGAGAGATGATTCGGGATTGCTAGGTTATTAGCTAAGCATTAATTGATAGTTGGGTGACCGATAGCTCAGGTTCAACTGTTTATTCGTGTTTAGGGTTTCCTAGGGTTTCAGTTGCTAGGTTTAATCAACTTCACAATTTGAGGATTTTGGCACCGTAGTTGTCATCTATATAATAATTGTGGGATTTGGTATCGATAGGTCAAGCCAGTTCACTTTAGCACTTCGACATTTCGTCCCACTTTCGTGCACAATTTATCATCCTTAGCGGGAGGTTTACTGGGTAGATAAGGGTCTTCAGTCAATTACCAAAGTCAGGATATCATTACATGTGTCTAGGGAGTTGACACCTAGGTAGTTCCTTCCCATCATATCTGATATTTGATCCAGTTCTCGTGTTTGCTTGTGTGTTAAGTTCAGATCGCGTCTTGGTAGTTTAAACCCTTAGTTAATTTAGGATATTAGTTTAATTAATTGAAATACTCTTCTAAAGAAACCAATTAAGTATTATTTGAGTCAGAGTCTAGTTCGCATCGCTAGTGTCTCATGGGTTCAATACTCGGACTTCATTAGGCTTTAATACGTATGATAGGTACGCTTGCATGTTAGTCGTCTAGCATTTAGAGAGTCTTGGTTTATAAATGTAAAACTAGGGTGTCTAGATTAGGTTAGTTTTTACAGACCGTATTCAGCACATCATTAGCAGAGATGGATACAGTAGGAAATCTGACACATTGATTAATTACCGCTAATGATGCCAATGATAGATGTCATACACATTTAACCATTTGTAAAGATATTTGTTACATAAAAAGTATACACATATATGAACAAAGCCAACTACAAGCATTAACACCACTACCAGAATAAAATTAATCACACTAATGAATAGGAAAACTAAAAAAATATGTAAATACCTGCAAAGATTGTGATGAATGTAGATGGGGCTCCTAGGGTTGTAAACGAACCAAACATTCAGCGAACAGTTCATGAACCGTTCGGCAGGAAGTTCGTTTATGTTCGTTCGTTTAGTTAATGAACGAACATGAATAAGAAATTTCATTCGATTAGTTAAATGAACGAACACGAACATATGTCTCGTTCGTTCAATTGCGTTCATGAACGTTCAGTAATGTGTCCGTGAACATTCATTCATGTTGTTTGTTTATGCTATTCATTAATATTTTTTAGCATTTATTTATTTCATCTAAACTTTTTATATTCCTTAATTCTTATTTATCTCATTACCCAAACAAATAAAATAGGAAACCCTACTTCCACCTTGTTTATGCATCGTTCCCCTTTTCTCATTATTCACATCGAAAAATACTATCGAACTTCGTCGTTTTACCTGTGTTCGTTTGTGTTCATGAACCATTCATGAACACGTTCCTTTCCTTAATGAACGAATACGAACAAAAATTATCGTTTGGTAAGTGTTCATGAACCGTTAGTGAACACATTATATCCTTAACGAACGAACACGAATAAGGATTTTTTTCGTGTTCGTTAAGTTTGTTTACAGCCCTACCCAATTTCAACAGGAAAATCTCTTTAGAACAGCCAAAAGCGCAACATTTACATCGGAGACCCAATCCCCGGAACCCTAGCTTTACCTTCACCGACACCAGTTTGGTCAATGAAGATGAGTACTATGAAAGAAAAGTAAACATTCAAGATCATTCTCTGTTTCGTCTCTTCTTCAGTGGAGGCGGTGGTTGAACTGAGGGTTTTTCATGAACAAAGATTCTCTTGTAAATGCTTTGGAGGAAAACTCATAACTTCCACCGGACGACCGCTAAGGGTTTTTCAAGAACAAAGTTAATCCGACCATCTTTGTAGAAACTGATTTGGAGATGGTTTTCATGTGAAGGCGCGTGGCACAACGTGGACCAGTAAGACTGAAGCAAGTGTTTTGGTCTGTTGTATTTAAGATATATATAACAGAATGTTCCTTTATTTTTACATTCACTTTCTTAAGATATAACTTTAGTATCAAAGAATCTTTGCTATGTGAATAATATTTTTTGTTATAAAAGAACAAAATAATTATATATATTTCATACTGTTTTAAATACTTTAATAACTTTTCATTACTATTCAGACAACTTTTCATTACTATCCAGGTATGTTTGTTTTACAAATCAATGGTAATCAATAAATAAAATAGGATATACTTTACAAACTAAAACTAGGCTTTGTCAAAACTTATATTTTAGGGTCTGTTTGGTATGGGGTAAAGGAATAGATGAGGGAATGGACTGCACGAGGTAATGGAATGGACGGGGGAATGCAATGAATCATTATCATTCCATGTCTTGTTTGGTTACCATGTGTGAATGGAATGAATTATTATTGTGTATTGTTTGGTAGGCAAGAAAAACGAAGAAATAAAATCAGCGGTGAGTGGTGGTGGTGGTCACGGGTAGTGATTGTGGGTGGTTATAGGTGGCGAGTGGTTGTGCAGTGGTGACAAGGGGGTGGAGGTGGTGGCGGTCGTCGATGGTGGTTGGTGGCGGCGGAGGCGGCGGAGGCGGCGGTGGTGGTGGTGGCGTCGACGGTGGTAGTGGGCGGCAACAACGAGTGGCATTGGCAGTGGTGGTGGTTGGCGGCGACAGTGGTGGCTGTCGGGGTGGCAACGAAGGCAATGGCGGGTTGTGGGTGACGGCGACGATGGCGTCAGTGGTGGGTGGTGGCGAAGGTGGTGGGTGGTGGTGAAGGTGGTGGGTTGTGGTATTGTTAATAAATGGTGCAAGAGGGGATGAAATGAAAAAAAAACATGGGGGGGGGGGGGTGGATGGAATGATTTTGAGGGAATGAAACGCCTTATGGAATTGGTGATTCCATTCCATTGACTAACCAAACACCATTTTCTTCATTCCCTTGTAATGATACAACCCATTCCGCCTCTCATTCATGCATACCAAATACTACCTTACTAATTTACGCTACAACTCATAAACTTTATTCAATTGTTTTTCTTTTTCTTCAGTTTTACTTTATCTCTTATCAGTGGTGGGGGATGCATATTTTGCAAACCAATATAAGTTGTGCGAACCATGCAAACCCAACCATAATCATCTATTTTTCTTTTTCATTTTTTTGGTGTACATCAAACATACTTTATTTTTCTTTTATTTTTTATACTTTCATATATATGTATACATCAAAAGAATATCATTTATGTATGTACAAATCAAAAAGAGTAGAGCCAATATATATATTTACATATAATTGACACGAAAAATGTTACATATATCATTTAAATATGTCACATAAAAATGTAACATACATTTTTACATGATTAATTTATGCTACATATGTAACAACATACATTATGTTTGTAACATAAAATGTTACATATATCATTTATGTTACATTTACATTTTTACATTATCAATTTCACGCCACATATGTAACAACAAACTTTATTTCTATAACACGAAAATGTAACAACACACTTTGTTTCTGTAACATGCTTTTTTACATGTCAAGCTACACCTCATATGTAACAAGGTACTTTATTTTTCTAACAAGGCATGTCACATGTTAACAACAACACCCACTATATTTTTATGTAACTACAATAATCCTTAAAGTAATATGTTTCATGTAAACAAAACCTATTATTTTTATGTAACAAAATCCACTTTGTTTCATGATTATATCAAGAAAATAACTTCAAATAATAATAATAATCTAACAATAAACAAGAAAATAACTTCGACTTTATTCCAATAAACAAGAGCTTCAGAGTAGGTTTCACAAGCCGTCGCAACGAAAATGCCGTTACCGTTGTTTCTCATCCTAGTTACCTACAAACATCTATACCCGCAAATAAACAACCCATAACACCCAATGCTGTGTTTATTGTTCATTTTCTCTCTCTAGAAAAAATATCCATCTCATTCTCTTTCTTTGAATCACATTGTCCGTCCTTTCCATTCTCTCATTGTTAATCACTTTCACAACCTTTTACAAAATTCATATAGTGAAGAAATTTGAGCTGATTACGTCTTTGTTACATAAAAAATCATGAAGTGAAGTTTTCATCAAGTCAAGTTTTTTCTTCTCGTCAACTGTGTTAAACTAAAGGTTTTTCTACATCTAGTAAACACCTCATTAAATAATAAAAAAAGTTATCTTTACAAAAAAAAAAAAAAAAAAAACGTTATTAAATGTGATAGTTTCTAAACATGAGAAAAACTATTTACTAAAGTTATTACAGTTTCGCAAAAAAATATATACGGAAGCGATGAACATGAATAAATGTATGATGAACATGATTTAAAAAACCTGGAATCTCTTAGAAAGGGATCTTCAATTGAAATATTGAGATCTGGTGTAACATGAAACCCTGGAGATGAAGAAAAAAGATGGTGAGAGAGAAATGAGAAATCTATGAGAAATTATTAGAGCCTTGTTAGTTGATTAGATGTTATAGAGAGATAATAAAGGAAAGTAGAACTAGAAGTACAACAGTAAACATCAAATCCCATGGATTATTGGGTTGTGTAAGACAATGTAAAATGACTATTATAACCCTCACGTATAAAGTTGATCTGGACACATGGCACAATCTCTACCACACATATCGATTTTCAGGGTTTACCTAACTGGACATGGTTTTCTGTTTAGAATTAGCCATCAGTGGTGTATCTTAAACTTTTGAATAAGAGGGGTCGAAAGTTTTAAAGAAAAAAAATATGGGGGACCGAGCTCAATACATATAAAATTTGTGAAACTTTTCAATAAAATTTACACTTTGAAGCAAAAAAATCCCCTGTCTCTTATTATTATTCATATATTTTTGTTTAGAAATTAAAGATAAACATTAAACAAAATAGAACATACTCTAATGGCATACAAACTAAGGGGCTGTTTGGTAGCCTCTTAATGACCATTCAGATGCTACCTCTTAATGGTTTAAAACCTCTGAATGAATAAGAGGTAACCTCAAGTCTGAATGGTTAAGAGGTAACATCTGAATGGTAAATCATCACATGTCACATTCTTCTACCTTCTCATTGGTAAAATTCTTAATGGTTCCATTAAGAGGTAGCGTCTTAATGATCATTCAGAGGCTACCAAACAGCCCCTAAGCTTTGCCAAATCCTATTTATTTTACAATCAATAGACTTAAATTAAGTTATTATACTTATATTATAAAGGCTCATTCTATTCGCACCCCCCTCTCTTACTGATTACACCCCCCCTTGTGAGAGGAAAACTGTCGGTCCCACGCATGCCCCACCTCTAAATATGTGAGAGGAAGGGGGTGTAGAAAGTAGATAGGGGGGTGTAGAAAGTAGTACCCATTATAAATATATATTATTATGGTTATCAACTTCATATATAGATTATCTTGTTCACTAAGTTTCTTAAAACGGGTCGGGTTCGGATTGACTCGTATTCAAACGGATTGGGGTAGGGTTGACCTATATAAAAACGAGTTGACCCATTAACCCGCTTATAAATCGTCAACTTGTATGACTCATTTATAAAATATGGGTTAAACGGGTCGGGTTAACCCAAATTTATATGAGTCGAGTTAGGGTTAAATCTTTGACCCGAATACTAATATAGGTTGAGTACGGGTTAAACATTTCAACCCACAACCTATCAACCCGCCACTCCATAACCCGACATGATTCACACCTTTGTATAAAGGCCTAGGGTGACTCGAAAGTTCCTCAATAATCGCACCCAGGTTTCTCCTTTTTGGCGCCAATTCCACTCCCCACCCCATCGTCTTCGAAACCCTAGATTCCTTCAATCGATTGGCATCAAAGCTGTTGATAGTTTCAGCGATGAATGAACCACGGGCTAAACGCCCTAAAATCAGCAGGTCAGGCTCAGCCGAAACCCTAATTTTCATACAGTTATGATAGCACTAGTTAGAATTGCAGGACAATTAGCTGTTAAATAGTTCGAATCACTAGCCAATATTGCATCTTTATGATCAATGATCGGATAGTAAAGCTTAACTGTTTTGTGTCATTATGTAGATTTTTCCTGTTTTGTGTATTTTTGGCTGTGAAACCCTAATTTGAAGTAGTTGTTTGTATGTTGTTTTAATAGGGGAGAAGATGATTATCTGCCAGGGAACATAATAGAGATTGAGATTAGAAACTTTATGACTTTTAATCATTTGGTATGCAAGCCTGGTTCTCGGTTGAACCTTGTGATTGGACCGAATGGGTCTGGTAAAAGCTCGTTAGTGTGCGCGATTGCGCTAGGTTTGGGCGGCGAACCTCAGGTAATGATTAAATGCTACCCGTGGAGAAGATTGTTGCGTATAATGGTTGCGCGTAACAGGTCGTTTGTGTTTATGCAGCTGCTTGGGAGAGCTGCGACTATCGGTGCGTTTGTTAAGCGTGGAGAAGAAGCTGGGTATACCAAAATTACGTTGAGAGGTAACACTTCTGATGAGAAGATTGTTATAACGCGTAAGATAGATGCACGTAACAGGTCCGAGTGGCTACATAATGGTGAGTTATTGTTTATATTTATGAAAATGATCACAAAGCTTGAAATTTCTTATATGGACCATGTCAAACTATCAGCTTTGATTTACACTCGCAATAAGTTCTCTTTTTGACTTATGATTTACTTTTACAGGCAGAGCGGCTTCTAAGAAAGAAATAACTGATGTAATCCAAAAGTTCAATATTCAAGTCAACAATCTGACTCAAGTGAGTTATGATAGTATTTTCATTTTCTTTTCCAACTTGTACTTCCTTGTTTGATCATATTGTTTTTCTTGTGTTTGTATTTGGGATGTTAGTTTTTACCACAAGACCGCGTTTGCGAGTTTGCTAAACTATCTCCAGTGAGACTTCTAGAAGAAACTGAAAAAGCTGTTGGTGATCCTCAACTGCCTGTGCTGCATCGTTCTCTTGTTGATAGAAGTGCAGAATTGCAGCGATCTGAACAGGCGAGCTTTTTAAAGTTACTAAAATTATAAACACTGAATATGCACTTTCGAAAAATATCAACATTATATACTTTTTATAGGCTGTTGAGAAGAACAAAGAGACACTCAATCAGCTAAAGGCACTAAATGCCGAACAAGAAAGAGACGTGGAGCGTGTTCGTCAACGAGATGAACTTTTAGCAAAGGTATTGTTTTTGTTTTTGTTTCATGTAATTTATTGGAAAGTTTGTTTTAATTAATTTTTAATTGTCTTTATAGGCAGAGTCTATGAAGAAGAAGTTGCCATGGCTGAAATACGACATGAAGAAAGCTGAGTATCTCGAGGCTAAAGATCAAGAGAAGGATGCAAAGAAGAAGCTTGATGAAGCAGCCAAATTGTTAAATAAAATTAGAGAACCTAGCGAGTATGCTCCTTTTTCATCTATCTATCTATCTATCTATCTATCTATCCATTCATAGTTGTTAATAGCGGCTATAGCGACCGCCATAGCGCGCTATGTAGCCATGCGACGTAGTGTCGCTATATGGGTCATAGCGACAAATAGCGATGACAACGATTTTTTTTTTTTGATGTAAATAGCAATTAGATATAGCTATAAAATAGCTGGATTTATAGGTTTTTGTTAAATATACATGTAAAATAGCATATATACAAGGGTATTTTGATGTAATATACATATAAAAATTTTCAAAATTCTTTTTCTAGTATAATCGCTATTTATAAAATAGCCATCGCTATTTGTCGCTATTCGCTACGTAGCCTATAGGTGCTTTGTCGCTATTCGCTATCGACAACTATGTATCCATTTATCTATCTATTATGGACAGATGTCACTAAATGGTATTCAAGTTTCACCATAATATTGTAATGTAACAATCTGTTTGTAGAAAACTACAAAACGAAAAGAAGGAACAAGATGCTAAATGCAAAAGGTTCAAAGATCTTTTAGAAAACGTTGAAACGTCGTTCAAGCAAATGTTGGATAAAGAAAATCAGCTGGTATTGTGTTTCAGTTGCTTCTGTTTTCTGTTCTTGCATTTTTTAATAATACTGAATTAATAATTTGCTTTTATATTCTATGTTATTATGCTTGTATATTATATAGGGTGTTAAAGTGAAAGGGAAGTATAATGACATGGAGGATTTAGAGAGGCAAGAACACTCACGTCAGCAACGAATAGCAAAAGCTGAAAAAGATTTAGCAGACTCTGAGCTGGAACTGCAAAACTTTCCACCATATGAACCTCCCCGAGAGAAAATTGTAATTCGAATTTATTTCACTCAAATGTTTATGCATCTGAAAATATTTATTTTAATATTCTAAAAAATTACTTTATATTTGCAGGAAAAGTTAGGTGCTGAAATATTGGAGCTGGAAGCTTCTGCAAGAGAGAAACGATATCAAAAAAAAGAAAAAGAGAAGCTTTTAGAACAAAATAAACAATTAGCAAGGCAAACCGCAGATAGGTGAATAATCTGTTCTATGCCATGTCAGCATTGTATGCGCATAATAATAATCTTCTTTGACGCCCGGTTTAATATTTTCACCTGTATCTTTTGTAGATTAAGGGAGATGGAAAATATTAAAAATAAACGTTTACAAGCGTTAAAAAATTCTGGAGCTGAAAAAATCTTTGATGCTTATCAATGGGTACAAGCACACACACATGAATTTAAGAAGGAGGTGTATGGGCCCGTATTAATTGAGGTTACTTCATGTTGTGTTTTGAATTTTCAATATGGATATGCTTTTATTATTTATTTTCTTAAATTGACTTTTAATCGTGTTTCAGGTCAACATTTCAACCCAGCTTCATGCTTCATACTTAGAGAGTCATGTTCCTTATTACATTTGGAAGGTACCTTAAAATTTTGAAATTTTCAGTATGGATATTTTTTTTTTATTTATTTTCTCGTTGCCGATCGTTTAATTCGTTTTTCTGTCTAAACGCAGGCTTTTATCACACAAGATTCTGCTGACCGTGACCTCTTGTTCAGAAACCTTAAGTCATTTGATGTTGCTGTAATTAACCACGTTGCTGATGGAAATCGCAACCCAGAGCCATTTAATATTTCTCAAGAGGCAAGTGATGTCGTTTTTATTTAATATTATACGCTTCTTATGGAACTAATTTGTTTCCAATCTGATGAAACAAGCAGATGTCATCCATGGGCCTATATTCAAGGCTTGACCAAGTTTTTGACGCTCCACATGCCGTCAAAGAGGTTTTGATTGGGCAAGCGGGTCTTGAACATTCAGTATGTTTTTGACTTTTTGTTCATATCCGGTTTAGGTTTTTTAATATTCATAATAACGGTATGCTAAAACATGCTGATCTTGTATAATTGTACCAGTACATAGGGTCTAAAAAGAGCGATGAAAACGCTGACAAGGCCCATAGTTTTGGAATAATGGATCTTTGGACTCCAGAAAATCACTATCGTTGGTCTAAATCACGATACGGTGGTCATGTTTCCGCATCTGTGGAAGCAGTGAGTGATTCTCGTCTTCTTTTGTCCAGTAAGTTCTGAACCTGATGTCACTTGTGCCCTTACTAATTGCTATTTCTAAAGTTTGAGGGTTGTTTTCAGATACCGATGGTGATGAATTGAACACGCTTCGGGGAAAGAAAAAAGAGTTGGATGAGACCATTTTCGGTATAGAAGCGAGTTTTAAGTCGATACAGAGTGAGATAAAAGAGTTGGAAGATTCAGCAGCCCAGCTTCAAAAACAACGTGTATGATAGTTAACATTACTACAATACATATAGGGGCGTTCATTTAAGAACCAATAATATGTTAAGATTTAAGAACCAATAATATGTTAAGATCTGCATAATGCGTATGTGGTCCTCAACATATTATTGGTTTAGAAACGAACATGTCAATATACATACATATATATGTGTGTGTGTCATCATCATCATATTCAGTAAATCCCACCAAAAGCAAAGCTAAGGTAGGGTCTGAGGAGGGTAAGATGTAGACAGCCTTACCTCTACCCTGTAGGAATAGAGAGGCTGCTTCCAGTGAGACCCCCCCGGCTTGATAGTAGTTTTGCATCAAGTCTTGGACATAAGGCAGTAAGGCACATAACACTCAACAATCGGGACAAAGGCCGATTAGTGCATGTCCTTTTGTCTTTCGGTTATCAACGCCACCACATGATGTATGGTTAACCGTCCACCGCTTTTAACGTTATATTCACGAAATTAGTAAAATAACGTTAAAATTAGTTCAATTTCACTTTTGCCCCCTGAGGGCCCACACATATATACATTATGTGTGTGTGTGTGTTCTTTTAGGAGATTTTGATTTTTTTTTTCTTGCAGGAGAATCTTGTGAATGAAGCACAACTTGAAAAAAGGAAACTCAGAGAGCTTCAAAATAGAGTTAGTGAGTAACTCGATTTTGTTCGTCTTCATTGCAAGTTAAATATGAAGTTTTTTATTCTTCGACATATGAATATATACCGTTGCAGATCAAAAGAGGCTAAAATTACAGTCAATGGGGAAGGAGGAAGACGTGGCTGTTGCATTGTCAAAGCTGGTTCAAGACGCTGAAAACTTTAATATTCAAAGATTTAAATGTGCAATGGAGATTAAGGTAGGTTATCCTGGAGCAAAAAGCATTTTCTTCCAATTTTTAGTGATATAAAATAATTTTTATATCCTCCTTTAAGGCCACCTGCCAGTGCAAGCTGCATTTTACCTATTGGCTATCTCATTGGTTTTGGTTAGCAGGGCG
This sequence comes from Helianthus tuberosus, assembly GCA_030545235.1. Classification (NCBI taxonomy): domain Eukaryota; kingdom Viridiplantae; phylum Streptophyta; class Magnoliopsida; order Asterales; family Asteraceae; genus Helianthus; species Helianthus tuberosus. The sequence goes on from CM060354.1 coordinate 92,004,917, forward strand.
TTGGTGGGTTCTATGAGACATGCGAGTTTACCTGTAACGGGTTCTCACATTCACCAACAAAAATAATACTTTCTGGTTTTGTATGCAGAAACTACTCACTCAAGCTACTGCCTACAGAAGGAGTTATGCTGAAAGGTGCATGGCCTCCGTTGAACTTGAGATCAAGGTGCCCTTCAATGATTTTATAAAACTATAACTGTTTTTATTGAATTTAGTTATTTGATATTCACATAGTAATCAATGTATTACACAAGTTGACTATCTGAACCTTTATTATTTTTTATTTTAAAATGCAGAAAAGTGAAACCTTTCTTAAAGTTTATGACTTTTTTTCATTATTTCTACACTTTTTGGTCTTTGATAATCTTGTTAAGTAGGAGTTAAATGCAATGCAACATAATTACTTTTGCATTATGTGTAGTAAAACATTATGAACTAATGCGTGTTTGTTGTGTGCTTGTCAGATAAAAGAGATGGACGCATCTATCAAGCAGCAAGAGAAGCTTGCATTGCAAGCTTCTTTACATTTTGAACACTGTATGTTATGTCTTACCCTTAAAACTTAAAAATCAACAATACTTAAGTTTTATTTAACAACTTGTATTCATTTTTATAAAGGTAAAAAGGAGGTGGAAGACCACAGACAACAATTGGCAGCCGCCAAGAGAGCGGCAGAATCAGTCACCGTTATTACGCCGGCTCTTGAACAAGAGTTTCTTCAGGTTTTTTTTTTAGATTTTATTTTTCAGATACTTAAATGAGGTTTTTTTGCAAGTGAATCACTGTGTATTTTTTAGGGGGCATCATATTAAAATAGAGGAAATTTCATAATATCAAATAGAGCCATTAAAAACTTGCATAATATCATGTTTACCCGTTCAAAAAAGTTAATACCAAACAGAGCCATTAAAAACTTAAAGAGTAAACTTCCGTTTTGCTCCCTGTGGTTTGGTCGTTTTAACGGTTTGCTCCAATCCTTTAAAAATAGTCATTTTACTCCCTGATCTATGTAACCTATCATCATTTTGCTCCCCGCCTCAAACGACGTTCATTTCCACCGTTAAAACCTGGTCATGTGCCCCACATGAGGGGTAATTTTGTCTTTTTCCAATCTAAAGCTTTTATCCTCTTCATTTTAAAACCCACTCAACAATCAACCCAACCACACCACCTGCTGCCACCACCAACCACCACTACCTGCCACCACTACCTACTAGGCTACTACCACCACCACCACACTTTCTCTCTCTTGCTTTCTCTCTCTCCACAAATATTCCTCTGCTCTTTCTTAAACCTTGGAAATTCATACCACAAATCATCATCATCATCATCGTACTCAGTATATCCCACCTATAGCAAAGCTAAGGTAGGGTCTGAGGAGGGTGGGATGTAGACAGCCTTACCTCTACCCCGTAGGAATAGAGAGGCTGCTTCCAATGAGACCCCCGGCTCGATTGTGGTTTTGCATCAAGCCTTGGACATAAGGCACATAACACTCAGCAATTGAGACAAACGCCAATTGGTGCATGTACCCCCTTGTCTTTCGGCTATCAACGCCACCACATGATGCCTGATTAACGATCCCCTCTTTTTAACGTTATTTTCACGAAATTAGTAAAATAACGTTAAAAATTAGTGCACTTTTGCTTTTGCCCCCCCGAGCGCCCACACATATATTACATTATATGAGCAGACCGCAAGCAGACCGCAAGCGGGGCCTATAAAATCTAAATACGGCAATATCTAAATCTAAATACGGAAATTCATACCACAAATCAAAATCTAAATACGGCAATATACATTCAACTCCAAGTGGAAATTATGAAAAGGTTTCCTATAAAATCATCATTCAACTAATGTTGTCAAAGACGCAAGGCGCAGGAGAGGCACATCGGCCTCGCCCGGAGCCTAGGCGCAAGGCGCAAAAAAAGCGTGGGCTTTTTTAAGAAAAGCGCACATAGAGAAATAAAATATAAAAAATATGTTATGCTTTGAAAATAAATAAGATTCCACAAAGATCATGTAGCTAATAGTTAGTAGCAAAAGTTTAGGACTTATATGTTGTAAGTTTTGGGCGTGAATAAAAGTCTCAAAAGGTGGTAAATACTTTGTCCCACATTGGTGTGGGAACAAAGTGAGTGGTTGTTTATAAGGTAAGCCTTTACTACTCCATTGTAGCTTTATGACATGTTTTACTACAAGTCCTACCCGCACAAAATGAGTTTCTGAGCTGGAATTTGGTTGAACCCGTGTGTGCCCGCACGTCCTGCGGACACGAATGCAGCTCCGAAAACCCGGGTCCGCGTGAGGCAGTTTTTGCACGCACTCGGTTTCTTTTTTTTGCGCGTTACCTTTTGTTTTCTGCTTATGCTCAGCGCCGTTTTTGCGCCTAGGCGCGCGCCTTTTTGCGCCTCAGCACCGTTTTTTCAAAAATAATCCATTTTTGCGCCTCAGCACCGTTTTTTCAAAAATAACCCATTTTTGCGCCTAGTCTACCACCAGGCACTATAGTTGCGCCTCGCTGCGCCCGAGCGCCTAGGCGCGCGCTTTTTGCGCTTTTGACAACATAGCATTCAACCATGGAAGGCATTGGTAGTTGTAACCCACATTCATTGCCGTCAGATCTAGACATATACTTACCATTGCTGCTGCTTGAATCCGATCTAGTTAACTTCAAACATTTTCGAAGTACCGCCATCACTATTGTCCTCTGAACCCTAATACATTCGCCGAAGAATGGCTGGACCTGCAAGCATAACCATCACCGTTGACTGTTCAAACCACCACCACCACCATTAGCTTCACCATCTTTTGATTAAGGGTAGCGACTAGGTGTTAGGGTTTAGATCAACATCCTTGAAAGAAACGGGGCGGTGGCAACTCTAGTGTGGTGACGATTGAGTCTTTCAAACCCTAAATCCCTTGGTGTGGCGGTGGTATGGCGGCTGTGGTGCGAGTCTAACAAGGATTCCGGTAATCTAGAAGGGAAAGCAGTGGTGGTAGCTGGTGGTCGGCAGATTGATGGTGGTGGCTGGTGGGGCTGAGAAGTTAGAGAGAGAGAGAGAGAGGAGAGAGAGAGAGTGTATGTGTTATATAAATATATAAATATCTTTCCACACAAAATTACCAAAATACACTTTATTTTATACACAAACATGGTTTTAAAAAAAGGTTGAGGCGCGCCTCAAGGCGAAACGGCCAAAAAACGATTCTGAGGCGCGCCTCAGGGGGTTTCTACTGTTTGTGCGCCTCAGAGGGGCTGGGGCGCTAAAAAGGCTGCGCCTCAGGGGTTATAGATATTTGTTTTTGATGTTTTTGCGTTTTTGTGTCAATTTCAAGCAATTTATGTCTTTTTTATGTGTGTTTTTGATTATTTTGATGAATTTGATGATAAATTTAGTTAGTATTACTATTTTTATAAGGTATATAATATTTATATTTATTTTTTAATTCCGCCTCGGGCTTACGCCTCGGTTCGCCTCGAGGCTTACGCCTCGTGAGGCGAAGTGAAAACGCCTCGAAACTCGTTTCCTTTTTTTTAAACCTTGTACACAAAATTACCAAATTACCCTCATGTGAGGGGCACATGACCAGGTTTTAACGGTGGAAATGGACGTCGTGTGAGGGGCACCTGATAGGTTAGATCAGGGAGTAAAATGACTATTTTTAAATGATTGGGGCAAAACCGTTAAAACGACCAAACCACAGGGAGCAAAACAGAAGATTACTCAAACTTAAAAGTTCATATTCAGTCATTACATTAACTACAATTTATAATATGGCCATTATATTCTTATCTTTCTCTTTCTCCTTACACTCTGATAGTAATCTTATTCTACTTTGTTACTTAATAGTACTAGGTCTATTGTGGGAGGAGGTAATTGTAACTTCTACTTCTATAAATAAGGATTAGTAGTTCATTTGGGAGGGGAGGAAAGAATATGGGTAAATTACATTTTTCATCCTTTATGTTTGTAGCGGGTTGCAATGGATGACCTTTAACTTTAATAATTACAGTCACAGTCCTTTATTTGAAAAACTTATAACACTTTACGTCCTTAGGCCCTAACCATGTTATAATTTTCAGTTAAATATGTCATGTGCATTGCACATGAGGGTAATTTAGTCATTTTAAAAATATTTTTAACAAATATATATATATAATTATAAACCCTTTCTCTCCCACATCCCCTTCTTCCTTCTTCTCCACCTGCCCACCACCACCACCACACTGTCACCACCTGCCACCACACGACTACCCATCCTCACACCACCCCGTCGCAACCACTACACACCACCACCACCATTACTGTGCCCCAATCTGAACCCTAGTTTGGGTCGTCGGAAACCCCCACCTGTCGCCATCACCAGTCTAGCACCACCAAGGATGATGAGTTTGAGTTGCAGAGAAGGATCCATTAACGGAGAATCGAGAGGTGTAGAGGTGAATGATGGTGAAAAAACGATGGTGGTTGCCGGAAAACATTTTCCCCCTTTTTCGGTACCTCCGGCGTCCTTTTTTTTCCGGCGGATGCCGATCTCCGGCGACCTCCTCTCTCTCTAGATCTCTTATCTTTTTCGGTACCTCCGGCGTCCTTAGTAACACCCTCATGCTCTCAGTGTCTGCAAATATATGGAAACAGAAATGCAGAGATTTGGGACATGAAAACGATGAAGACATGGGGTTGGATGTGAAAGAAGAAGGTGAGAATGATGAAGATATGGTTGGGTTGTTCTTCCAGATGGTTTGTGGTTTTCTTGAGATCTGAATCCTTTTATTTATTAATTTCTATCTTTCTGATTATTTGAGAGTAGAAAGAGAATATACAACGGAGATGATGATGATAAATTGATAATGATTTAGGATTATAACTTTTAAATTTTGATATTTTTTTATTAAATGACTGTTTTGCCCTTACATGGGTTGCACATGACCACACTTAACTGAAAGTTTTAACCAGGTTAGGGTCAAAGGACCTAAGGTGTAACAGGTTTTGCAAATAAAGGACTGTGACTGTAATTATTAAAGTTAAAGGTCATCCATTGCAACACGCTACAAACATAAAGGACGAAAAGTGTAATTTACCAAAGAATATTGATAGGTTTAGGCTCATGCTAATGCATTGAGAAAGGGCAGAGCCCTGGGATCACTTCGGTGGTTGTATTTTCTCCATTTTCAGTTCTTGGTTCATATTATAATCATCCGATTTCAATTGAATTGTTGTTCAACAAATCTCTGGATCCTATCACACTCTAAACTCTCCTATCTAAATGCAAGTTTTAAGGGAAGGATATAAATGTCATAGATTTGAAAATAGGTATATCTGATATGATGATTTTTGTTGGGTAAATATGATATTTTACCAAGTTTAGAGGGGGGCAGGTGAAATTATCCTACAAAAATAAATGCTATGTGCGAAGTTTTGAACATGCCAGATTATGACATCATTGACTGTCAATCTGGTTTTGTGTTCTGAAAATGGTGATATCTATAGAAAATGGTCTTAAATTGCTAATAATATGCAATCTATGCAATCATTCGAGATGCATTATAGAGGGTGATATCAATTGTATAAATCTGACGTGTTTTGTAGATGCCTTCTACCATTGAGGAATTAAATGCTGCAATTCAAGATATAACGTCTCAAGCTAATTCTATTCTCTTTCTGAACCACAATATATTAGAGGAATATGAACGACGTCAAAGAAAAGTAAGCTTCTGATTGCACTCAAATTGTCTATTTAATATCACTTTATGTTTTATCCATTTAATATTATTTTTCTTGACAGATAGAGGAGCTTTCAGTCAAACTGGAATCTGATGAAAAAGAGTTGTCTGCCCGTTTAGAAGAACTGAGTTCCTTGAAGGTTAAAAAGTTCAGCTTTTCTTCAATTCAATAACATTATTCTTTGATTCTGCGATCACAAAAATCTTATGATTTTTCAATCACGGAATCTTTTTTTTGCTGCTTGCAGGGCAAGTGGCTTCCGACACTTCGAAACCTTGTTGCTCAAATAAACGAGACTTTCAGCAAGAATTTTCAAGAAATGGCGGTTGCAGGAGAGGTTTCATTGGGTATGTTAACTCAAGAATTATCCGATACATTCATCAGCTACAATGTTGATTTGATTTTTGTTGTCAGACGAACACGGAAACGATTTTGATAACTATGGAATTCTTATTAAAGTGAAGTTCAGGTAACTGCTATTTCATTGCTTCTTTTTTTGTTTGATTTATATAATCACAACTCATCTATTTGAAATCGTGTGGTTTATTTACTTTTTTTAACAATTAATACCAGGCAAGCTGGCGAACTTCAAGTTTTAAGTGCTCACCACCAGTCTGGAGGGGTATATAACAATCAATGACTTATTTATTATACTTTTATAAAATATTGTACTTCTTTTACAAATTCTCACCAGTTTTCCATGTATTTACTTAGGAGCGTTCGGTTTCAACAATTCTTTATCTTGTTTCACTTCAAGATCTGACAAATTGTCCGTTTCGGGTGGTTGACGAGATAAATCAAGGTTTGTGAATGTCCATTATTTTTTTTATTATATTGTGATTTTACTTTTTCATGTAATATAGTATAACCGTGTATGTATATTGATATATGTAAGGAATGGACCCTATTAATGAGAGAAAGATGTTCCAGCAATTAGTCAGAGCTGCAAGTCAACCCAACACTCCACAGTAAGGATTCTTCCCTTTTGACTTCTTATGGTCAAAGTTTAAAATTCACTCACTAGTGTTGACTTTCTGTGTATGGTATTTAGGTGTTTTTTACTTACTCCGAAACTGTTATCTGATTTGGAATATGGCGAGGCCTGTACGATTCTGACTGTAATGAATGGCCCATGGATTAAGCAGCCATCAGAAGGTCAAAATTACAATTTCATCCCTCGATATCATCTTATTTATTCTGATTTTATGTCTCTAAAGTCAAAGTCAAACTTGTTAATGTTTTGCAGTATGGAAATTTGGAGGAAGTTGGGGATCTGTTATGGGATTATTGGGAGAAAGCCATCGAGTCAGATAGACGGATACAGGAAGTGTATTATATTCAAACTTTTGATGCTGACGCGGCAAGATTAGAGATTAGCTTTCTCGACCATATTGGTCTCATCCCATTACTTTGTATTTTCTTTTCATGATACTAGACAATTTATATGGGAAAGAACATGGAAGTGCTTTCTCTAAATTGTAAATGGTAATGGGTTTTTGTTGGAGATATAAATAATTTTATGGCGTATTGTGTAAATGGATGTTATTAGTATGTAAGGTTTAAGAGTAGAGACTAGAGTGGTGTAAACGAGTCTAGGTGATTTCGAGCTTAATGTAACTCGAGTTCTGCTTGTTTTAACTTTGCGTGGCTTGAACTGGTCTTGTTTTAAGCTTTGTGCTTAAATCTCGAGGCCTGGTTTATGAGATTTTAATATTTAAGGTGGTGGTGGCCGGTGCCCGGTGGGTGGCGGTGGTAGGGCAGTTAGAGAGAGGATTTATATGTGTGTAATATTATAATATATTTACAAAAAATTAAACATAATTTTATTTTTTATAATTATGATTTTTATTTTAGTATTTAGGGCAAATGACCAAAATACCCTCATATAGGTCTATTTGGTCAAATTTAATTGAGTTAGAGTCAAAGGACGTAACGTGTTACGGTTTGCAAACATTAAGTATGAATCTCATCAACTTTAAAGACAAGACACACTTTGCAATCTGGTGTTGATATAAATGACGAGTTTTGTAATTTACTCTATTTTTATCAACCCTAGGTAATTGAAATATCTACTGATCCAAAGACTGTAGTTTTTATATTTCAAAATTCTTTGTGTAATAGAATTACAAAAAGTAGAGTAATAAGAAATGTATTTGGGAATCTCAAAGAGTAGTTATAAAAAACTAGTGGGTATATCTGATACCGATAAGTGGGGGTGTTCATCGGTTTATACGATTCAGTTTTGAAATTTTATTGGCGTTGTCTATAAACCGAATCGACCTATAGAAATATGTCTAAATGAACCAAGTGCAACTGACTAACCAAGTTAGCTGGTTATTTGGTTTGGTAATCCGAATAAGCAAAATTTATGGAATCGAAAACCGAAACGAAAACCAAATTTACAATTCAGATCGGTTTTTTTCTATTACGAACACGGTTTGGTTCTCGGTTTTTTTGCACACCCCTACTGGCAATCGGTATTGAGTAATGGGGTGCCCTTGCAAGTATGAGACACATCTTTACAACCGAGTATGATAATAAGATTATTAATACTCGTCTAAACATGACCCATTGTAGTCCCGGCAATTAAGGATGACCAACGGATGGCCACATCACCTCATATTGCAAAGGGTGATAACAAGTTTGTGTATGTGTGATGTGCGTGTTTAGAACGTACGAAGCAACCATGCATTGTCGATGTGAACATGTGGGCCTAAATGATCCATGTCGTAATCTCGACTCTGTTGGGGAATTTTCAGATTACCGGATGATCAGTGTAACACCCCGTGTTTTCAAAGTCAAAGTCAAGGTCAAAGGCAACGACCGATTTCGCGCGACTTGACTAGTAGTGAATTTCTTTTATGTATTGTATTATGTGGAGTAAGTGTCAATAACAACAGCAATCGACGTGTGCAAATCGCTAAATTAATCGACTTACGACTGTGAACTATAGGAAGTAACAATGCGATACAGTTAACTAAAACGATAATCAAACTATGCTAATCAATCGACATCGAATCGAATCGTAACTCGAAATACGCATTTTGGTTATTTGTTATACGTATGTGTGTGACTTATGTGTTACTTGTGCATGTTTCATTTATGTATGTGTGGGAATCAATCGAAACGAAATCAAATCGAACTCAAAACGCAATCGAACTCAATCGAAACCGAACTATGATAATTAGTGGAGAAGGGATAGTGCGAGATATGAATGATTGGGATTAAAAGTAATTTGAATAGGAAACTCTATCGCATTCACCTCAAAAATCATCGCGGCGAACATCCGAACCAAGTGCCATCCGGCCGGATTGCCAATCCGACCGGGCTGCCACTTGATCCGGCGCCATGTGTCATCCGACCGAGATGACAATCCGACCGGATAGGTCATCCGGGCGAGATGTCATCCGACCGGCTCACACTTTCCTCTTTGGGTAACTCTATAAATACCCATGTCACTTTCATTCTTTCTACTTTTGGAAACTCTCTGTCCGAACAGCACGCTCTCTTCACCTTTTCTCCGATTTCTCTCGATTCCGGTAAGATCTCGTCTTAAATCTTGTACTTTCTTAATCTACACGCACTCCTACACCTTTCTATCTTTTGAATCTTAACTTTTAACCGTGAAATCACTAGATTTGAGGTGTTCTAGGATGACGTCATCATGAGTTCTTGAAGAACTTCATGTTTTGGCCTCAATCCACCAAGAACAACTTAGATCTAATCGATTTCCACACAAATACACAAAGATCTTACATAGATCTAAACATAAACATAGTGGAAAAGGATTGAAAGACGGTTTCTAACTTTCCTTCAACTCTTTTACATTCAATGCACTCAAAACCGATAGATTCGGACCTTGTTCTAGTCTTCTACTCACTCGCGGTGTTGTACAAGTTCAAGATCTGGATTCTACTCACGAGACCACCGATTTCGGGTTAACCAAGAACAACTGTCATGAACCGGTTAACTGGTCAAGCTAGGGTGATTCCTGTCTGATCAGGTCACTTGGGTTAGGATGGGGTTCCGTTGGTTAACACGTTGTCAAAACGTCTCGATAAAAGCGACAAACAATCAAAACGGCCAAGTGAAAGACGAACGGAACAACCAGCACCGAGTGCTATCCGACCGGACTACCGTCCGAACGGATAAGCCACCTGAGCGGCTAGGTCATCCGAACGGATTACACTTTGGGTCCCACACTTAACCAACTTAATCTAAGTTTGAGTATTGAATGAATTACTATCCGATCGGACTACCAATCCGACCGGATTACTCTTCAGATCATGAGATACTTGGACTTAAGCACTCGAATAATTTTCAACATGTTCAATGCACTAAGGATGCCACCCGACCGGATTACCTGTCCGACCGAGTGACAACCTGCTATGGATTGCTCTTATTAAGTAACCTTGCCACTTGAGTCGCCGTCCGACCGGATAAGTCATCCGAGCGAATTGTCGTCCGCACGACTGATCGCCCGATCGACCGACTTGAAAGGTAGAGATACTTTAATGTTTTCAAAATGCTACAACGAAAACTTCAAAGGACAAGCCATCATTGTAACACCCCGTGTTTTCATAAGTGAAAGTCAAAGTCAAGGTCAAAGTCAACGACCGATTTCGCGCGACTTGACTCGTAGAAATGTTTTTATTTTATTTATATTATGTGGAGTAAGTGTCGTTCTTTGCAATAATCGAATCGTGTTAATCGTACTTCAATCGACCTACGACTGTGAATGGTAGGAAGTAACAATGCGATAAAGTTAATCAACTAATAAGCAAGCTATTCCAATCGAATCGACATCAAATCGTAACTCGAGCTATGTATTTTACTTGTCGTTATACGTGTGTGTGTGCCTTACGTGTTACCTGTGCATGTTTATTTATGTTTCGTTATGGGAATCAAGCGAACTCAATCGAACTCGAAGTCTAAGTCCAACTCGAATGTAAACGAACCCGAACCCGAATTCCGAGTCGAACCATGTTATATACGAAGTAGTTGGGACTGAAAGTAATTTGACTAGGAAACCCTATTGAATCGCTCGCAATCGAAACCAAAGCGTCATCACACCCGAACGCACCGGTCAGACTGAAAGAACGATTCATACTCTGGAAGACATGCTCCGTTCGTGTGTTTTAGATTTCGGTGGTAATTGGGATAAACACCTGCCATTAGTCGAATTCTCGTATAACAACAGCTACCAGGCCAGTATTCAGATGGCACCTTTCGAGGCGTTATATGGAAGAAGATGTCGATCGCCCATTGTGTGGCACGAGATCGGTCACTCGCAACTAACCGGTCCGGAGCTGCTACAAGAGACGACAGACAAAATTTTCCAAATTCGAGACAACTTAGCGAAAGCTCGGGATCGACAGAAAGTTTACGCCGATAAAAAGCGCAAGCCCCGGGAATTAGGCGTTGGTGACTACGTACTCCTAAAGGTATCACCTTGGAAGGGTGTAGTCCGATTCGGCAAAAAGGGAAAACTCGCGCCTCGATATGTGGGACCTTTTAAGATCCTGGAAAGGATCGGAAAAGTCGCCTACAGACTCGAATTACCGGAGGAACTTAGCAACGTTCACCCGACCTTCCACGTGTCAAACCTTCGGAAGTGCATCGCCGACCACGATTTACATGTCTCTCTAGACGATCTGCAAGTGAACGAAACATTACACTTCGTGGAAAAGCCTGTCGAAATCATGGATCGCCAAACCAAGCAGCTCAGGCGCTCACACATTCCTATTGTGAAAGTCCGATGGGAAGGTAAACGAGGCGCGGAGTTTACTTGGGAACTCGAAAGCGACATGAAAGCCAAGTACCCACAGTTGTTTAATTAGAGAAGCGAACCACAAAAGCTCAGATTTCTCTCAAACGGCTTGGAATTAAGTTTTGAAAATTTGTAGGCTTTTAGATCATGTATATTCGCACAACATATCCAAATTTTAGCCAATTTTTAACCGTAAAATCTTGTCTAACTTGACGTTTTTCAGTTCGAAACGTGAAATAGTTGAACAGTGAAGGAAATTTGACAAATCTGAGTGAAATCGACTCTGAATCTGATCAATCCGTGTACGAATCGGTGCGTTTGATCTTCGCAAACGAGAACCTGCTCAAATACCACTTGTAGGTTCCGGTTTTAACTCGGTTTGTTACGGCTTTCAGCTTAATTTCGGGACGAAATTCCCTAAACAAGAGGAGGCTGTAACACCCCGTGTTTTCATAAGTGAAAGTCAAAGTCAAGGTCAAAGTCAACGACCGATTTCGCGCGACTTGACTCGTAGAAATGTTTTTATTTTATTTATAATATGTGGAGTAAGTGTCGTTCTTTGCAATAATCGAATCGTGTTAATCGTACTTCAATCGACCTACGACTGTGAATGGTAGGAAGTAACAATGCGATAAAGTTAATCAACTAATAAGCAAGCTATACCAATCGAATCGACATCAAATCGTAAATCGAGCTATGTATTTTACTTGTCGTTATACGTGTGTGTGTGCCTTACGTGTTACCTGTGCATGTTTATTTATGTTTCGTTGTGGGAATCAAGCGAACTCAATCGAACTCGAAGTCTAAGTCCAACTCGAATGTAAACGAACCCGAACCCGAATTCCGAGTCGAACCATGTTATATACGAAGTAGTTGGGACTGAAAGTAATTTGACTAGGAAACCCTATTGAATCGCTCGCAATCGAAACCGAAGCGTCATCACACCCGAACGCACCATTCAGTCGACATCCGGACGGATGGTCCATCCGCACGGATTGCCAATCCGCACGGATTGTCCATCCGCACGGATTGCCAGTCCGCACGGGTTGCCAGTACGCACGGATGACCAGTCCGCGCGGATAACCCATCCGGGTGACCTGCAATCCGCACGGATCACCCCTTTCCCCTTTTAGCATCCTATAAATACACGGGTCACTCTCCAAACTTTCCACTTTTGGCAAGTGACGTCCGACCAGCACACTTTCTTCACCTTTTCTCAGATTTCTCTCAATCCAGGTAAGATCTTGCTCCAATTCTTGTACATTCTTGATCACTACACAATTCTACACCTTTCTATCCTTCAAACCTCAACTTTTAACCATGAAATCATCAAGATTTGAGGTATTCTCGGGTGACGTCATCATGAAGTTCTCATGAACTTCAAGTTTGACCTCATTCCACCAAGAATAACTCAGATCTGAACGATTTCAACAATATTTCACAACAACTTCACCTAGATCTAAACTTTTCTAAGGATAAAAGAGTTGAAAGAAATAAACTCAAGGTTTCTCCTTCTTTTTCCCTCAAAAGCGGTACGAATCGGATCAGTTCTAGTCTTCCACTCAATATTAGTGATGCACTAGTCTTAGATCTGGATTCTACCCGCAAGACACCTGATTTCGGGTTAGACCGGAATGACCGTTCTAAACCGCCGACAGGCCGAGTTAGGGTGATTCCTGGTCGGCTTAGTCATTCGAGTAAGAACGCGATTCCAAATGGTTGACACGTAATCGGAACGTCTCGATAAACGACAAAGGCGACCAAGGGTAGCCGGACGGAACAACCAGGACGAGTAAGTTGTCCGCACGAGTAAGTTGTCCGCACGGACGATCTGAAGACACAATATAACCAATGGGAATTGCGCCAACGCCCAAGAATCGAGGCAAAGGCATAGTCCTGAAGGTAATTGTGCACACAGGATCCTTGTGAATAGTCGAATCACCTTGGTTAGCCGAAGTCTACTAGCCGCAGACAGTCTATTCTCGATTTTATGTGTTTTCAAGTTTTCGTCGCTTTTATGTGAATTACGCTTATTTGTTAACGTTTTGAGGTACTACCGGTTTCAATCTAATGCTTTTGGCCTTGGCTACCCACACAATCCATCATTAACGAATAGCACGCACTACACTACGTTCGAACACTCGCAAACTCTGAATACTAGGTTTCTGTTTTCTGAATGCCTCTAGTGACTAAGGTGTATGTGTTTCTTGCTATTGTGCTTACGTGTTTAGGAATATTGTGACTATGTGCCATATGCGTTTATGTGATTTTGTGTAATTCTGTGATTTTGTGACTATATGCGTTTACATGGTACATGTTACTGAGCTTTAGTAGTAGTAGACGTGTGAGGTGAGATTCTAATACATGTGTTGAGTTCCGTGGCGATGTCTATTGCAGACAATGTCGTCTGGATCTCGTCATCTACTCTCTCGTCAAGAAAAGAGGGACAGACGCCTTGCTTCTATCATCGCGAAGAGCGTGGCTAAAGTCGTGAGTGATGCGTACGAGAATGCTAGCAAATCATCCGAGGAATCGAGAATCGAAGCTCCCAAAGCCAACGCAAGGCCCTTCAGTTTTAAGCAATTCAAGTCATGTGGGCCAAAAGAATTCACAGGCGAAGGAGGTCCTACTGCACTATTCCACTGGTTTGACTCTATCGAGGTTACTCTGCGACAAAGTGGTTGCCCTGATGACCTTCGAACTCTGAACGCTACCGGCGTCTTCCAGTCCCGTGCTCTAGACTGGTGGACGGCCGAGAGGAACAAGCGAGGGAATGATGCAGCCTACGGTCTGTCGTGGGACGAGCTCAAGGAAGTCATGTTAGAGGAATTCTGCCCTCCTCACGAACGTCAAAAGCTTGAAGATGAATTCTGGCACATACATCAGAAGGATGGAGACAATGCTGGTCTCACTGCTCGCTTCAAACAGCTCAGCATTATCTGTCCCGACCAGGTCAAGACTCCTGAGATGACCATCAAGAAGTACATCCGAGCTTTGCCCGACTGCGTTGCTGATTTCGTGCAAGCGGCTAAGACTACCACGATCGGGGAAACCTATCTGCTAGCCGCTGAAATCAATGACAAAAGGGTTAAGGCCGGGGTGTGGGATAAAACCTCCAAGCATCTGCATCAAGCTACCGCTACCGCACCAGCTGTTGAACCTACCTCATCAAGCAGCAAAAGAAAGAACAAGAGAAAGAACAACTCCACCAACAAGAACTGTGCGATTACTGCTGCACTGATCCAAGCCGTACCTGCCCAACAGCGTCAAGTAGCGGCGCCTGTGGCCAATGCACCGCCTGCGAAGCGTGCATATACTGGGCCGCACCCGCTTTGCCCTACTTGCACCTATCATCACCCGACTGCTATCCAATGCCGCTTTTGTGCTCATTGCAACGTGTACGGCCACTTTACCGCCAACTGCCGCATTCGTCAAGCTCCTGCCAATCAAGCCCTACTCACTGCCCCACAGGGTCAACAAGCTCCTCCGGCACCCGCAGTCAAAGCCAGAGCCTGCTTCACGTGTGGCGATCCGAATCATTTCGCCAACATGTGCCCGAACAGGGTAGTAAAACAAGAACCGCAACAGCAGCAACCACAACAGCAACAACAGCAGCAGCAACAACAGGCCGCACGCGCCAGAACTTTCAATCTCAACGTGCGTCAAGCCCAGGCCGACAACAACGTGGTCAATGGTACGTTCCTTGTGAATGGTATTTATGCTTCATGTTTGTTTGACACTGGAGCCGATAATTGCTTTGTGTCGCTCGAATTTGAGAAACTCATTAGTCGTAAATGTTCCCGACTCTCCTCTGCATTCGATGTTGAAGTCGCTACCGGAAGAACCGTCGCTGTTAACTCCGTTATCCGTGATTGTACTCTTGAGCACAACAATCACCTCTTCCCAATTGAACTCATTCCGATGCAACTCGGAAGCTTCGACGTCATAGTAGGCATGGACTTTCTCCGAGAAAACCATGCCGAAGTTGTGTGCTTCGATAAGATGATTCGTTTTTCGCTCGCAAACGGTGATTCATTGTGTGTTTATGGCGATACTACTGCAAAGGGACTCAAACTTATGTCATGCCTCCAAGCTAGCAAGTATCTCCGCAAGGAGTACAGGGCTTTCTTGGCTAACGTTGTAGCAGCGGAGAAGGAAAAGAAAGAGAAGAAGGAAGTAAAAGACGTTCCTGTGGTTCGGGAATTCCCTCAAGTTTTTCCAGAGGACCTTCCCGGACTACCTCCAAAACGCGATATTGATTTTCGCATTGATCTCATTCCTGGAGCTAATCCTACCGCCAGGGCCCCTTATCGACTCGCGCCGTCCGAAATGCGCGAACTCTCAACCCAGCTCCAGGAATTGCTTGAAAAAGGCTTCATTCGCCCGAGCACCTCTCCTTGGGGCGCACCGGTCCTTTTCGTCAAAAAGAAGGATGGGTCGTTCCGGATGTGCATCGACTACCGGGAACTGAATAAGTTGACTATCAAGAACCGCTATCCTCTGCCTCGAATCGACGATTTGTTTGATCAGCTACAAGGCGCTACGTGTTTCTCGAAGATCGATCTACGTTCAGGATATCATCAGCTACGCATTCAAGAGGAGGATATACCCAAAACCGCATTTCGTACTCGTTACGGCCATTACGAATTCGTTGTCATGCCGTTTGGCCTAACAAACGCACCCGCAGTTTTCATGGATCTGATGAATCGCGTGTGTAAACCATATCTCGACCGTTTCGTCATCGTATTCATCGACGATGTCTTGATCTATTCCAAGTCGAGGGCCGAACACGCGCAACATCTACGTTTGGTTCTCGAGTTACTCCAGGGGAACCAACTCTACGCCAAATTCTCCAAGTGCGAATTTTGGTTGGGGGAGGTTCAGTTTCTGGGTCACATTGTAAATAGTCAGGGCATCCACGTCGATCCTGCGAAGATTGAAGCTGTTAAGAGCTGGGTTACGCCTAAGAACCCGTCCGAAGTCCGCTCATTTCTCGGGCTGGCGGGCTATTATCGACGATTTATCGAAGGATTCTCGAAGATTGCTGTACCACTTACCTCTCTCACGCATAAGGACCAGCCTTTTGTCTGGGGAACCAAACAAGAGTCTGCCTTTCGAACCCTCAAACATATGCTTTGCAATGCTCCTGTTCTCACACTACCCGACGGAAACAATGATTTCATTGTCTACTATGATGCTTCCAACCTTGGTCTTGGTTGTGTCCTCATGCAACGGGACAAGGTCATAGCTTACGCATCTCGTCAGCTCAAAATCCACGAGAAGAACTATACAACCCATGATCTCGAGCTAGGCGCGGTTGTCTTTGCATTAAAGATTTGGCGACACTACCTGTATGGTACTAAGTGTACGATCTTCACCGATCATAGGAGCCTACAACACATCTTTAATCAGAGGGAACTAAATATGCGTCAATGCCGATGGGTAGAACTTCTCAACGATTACGACTGTGAGATTCGTTATCACCCAGGCAAAGCAAATGTTGTTGCCGACGCACTTAGCAGACGGAGCTATCTGCTTAGCACTCGTAATGTTCAAGTCCAGCATAACCTCGAAACCCTCATCCGCGACGCCCAGCATGCGTGTTTCAACGAACGCGCTTTGAAGAAAGAACGAATCTACCACGATGGAGCCCAACTTGTGAGCAAATCGAACGGGATATTCCACTTTCTAGACCGAATTTGGATTCCCAAACGAACCGATTTACGACAGATTATCATGGACGAAGCCCATAAATCCCGCTATTCTATTCATCCCGGAGCTGACAAAATGTACCAGGATCTTCGCTATAGGTACTGGTGGCCGGGTATGAAACGGGATATCGCTCTCTACGTCGGAAGATGCTTAACCTGTGCTAGAATCAAGGCTGAACATCAAAGACCCTCTGGCTTGCTCAAACAACCACCAATTCCTATGTGGAAGTGGGAGAGTATAGCCATGGATTTCGTAACCAAGCTTCCAACCACGTCATCAGGTCACGACAGCATTTGGGTCGTTATTGACCGTTTGACTAAATCAGCTCACTTTCTGCCAATACGAGAAGACTACAAGGTGGAACGATTAGCCCGAATCTACACCGACGAGATCATTTGTAGACATGGGACGCCTCGTGACATCATCTCTGATCATGATGCTCGGTTTACTTCACGATTGTGGGAAACATTTCAAACGGCACTCGGTACAACGCTTAATCTAAGTACTGCGTTCCACCCACAAACCGACGGTCAGACTGAAAGAACGATTCGTACTCTGGAAGACATGCTCCGTTCGTGTGTTTTAGATTTCAGTGGTAATTGGGATAAACACCTGCCATTAGTCGAATTCTCGTATAACAACAGCTACCAGGCCAGTATTCAGATGGCACCTTTCGAGGCGTTATATGGAAGAAGATGTCGATCGCCCATTGTGTGGCACGAGATCGGTCACTCGCAACTAACCGGTCCGGAGCTGCTACAAGAGACGACAGACAAAATTTTCCAAATTCGAGACAACTTAGCGAAAGCTCGGGATCGACAGAAAGTTTACGCCGATAAAAAGCGCAAGCCCCGGGAATTAGGCGTTGGTGACTACGTACTCCTAAAGGTATCACCTTGGAAGGGTGTAGTCCGATTCGGCAAAAAGGGAAAACTCGCGCCTCGATATGTGGGACCTTTTAAGATCCTGGAAAGGATCGGAAAAGTCGCCTACAGACTCGAATTACCGGAGGAACTTAGCAACGTTCACCCGACCTTCCACGTGTCAAACCTTCGGAAGTGCATCGCCGACCACGATTTACATGTCTCTCTAGACGATCTGCAAGTGAACGAAACATTACACTTCGTGGAAAAGCCTGTCGAAATCATGGATCGCCAAACCAAGCAGCTCAGGCGCTCACACATTCCTATTGTGAAAGTCCGATGGGAAGGTAAACGAGGCGCGGAGTTTACTTGGGAACTCGAAAGCGACATGAAAGCCAAGTACCCACAGTTGTTTAATTAGAGAAGCGAACCACAAAAGCTCAGATTTCTCTCAAACGGCTTGGAATTAAGTTTTGAAAATTTGTAGGCTTTTAGATCATGTATATTCGCACAACATATCCAAATTTTAGCCAATTTTTAACCGTAAAATCGTGTCTAACATGACGTTTTTCAGTTCGAAACGTGAAATAGTTGAAAAGTGAAGGAAATTTGACAAATCTGAGTGAAATCGACTCTGAATCTGATCAATCCGTGTACGAATCAGTGCGTTTGATCTTCGCAAACGAGAACCTGCTCAAATACCACTTGTAGGTTCCGGTTTTAACTCGGTTTGTTACGGCTTTCAGCTTAATTTCGGGACGAAATTCCCTAAACAAGAGGAGGCTGTAACACCCCGTGTTTTCATAAGTGAAAGTCAAAGTCAAGGTCAAAGTCAACGACCGATTTCGTGCGACTTGACTCGTAGAAATGTTTTTATTTTATTTATATTATGTGGAGTAAGTGTCGTTCTTTGCAATAATCGAATCGTGTTAATCGTACTTCAATCGACCTACGACTGTGAATGGTAGGAAGTAACAATGCGATAAAGTTAATCAACTAATAAGCAAGCTATACCTGTAACACCCGAAAATTTTAAAACAAAAATTTAACAACCCTCATTAAAAACTATTATTTCTTATGATTTATAGTCCAATAGGAAACCCTAATTAAGACACCCAAGTGATTCTACGCAAACCCTAAAACTTTTAGAAAAATCAGAATCAGGATTAGGGCCCCTAAAACTCAGGGGGGGTATTACCTACTTGACGATTATCTTCATAACTTGCGGACGAAGTTGAATTTAATGATTTCGTCGACTCAGCTAGGCTAGTCCCACACGTGGCAACCCTATACATAAAATAAGTTCTCTCGCGGGCCGCCTCAAGTTAGCTTAAAACTCACGCGGGCCGCCTAAGGGTCAAAATTCGACTATAAATAGAGGATGTTGGGACTTGATTCTGGGCACAAAAACGACGATCAAACTCCAAAATTTCGCTGAGTTATCGTCCGATTACTCTCAAAACACACACGAAACACTAATTAAGTATAGCAGGGTGCTGCAGAACAGGGTAATTAACTCGATCGCTATTACGATTCATTGTCCGATCGATCGATGTACTCGATGGATGTTTAAGTGCCGCCCACATTAGGGTTATACTTTATCGTTCGTCATTAATTTGACGGATCATCGTTAATTCGATGGATGAAGTATTATACTTTATCGTTCGTCATTAATTTGACGGATCATCGTTAATTCGATGGATGAAGTATTGCACTTTGTCATTCGTTGTGAGGGTTGATCTCGTGAGTTATCGTAAAAGCTGTATTGATTACTTACCTAGTTTTTGTGCAAATTAGGTTAAGAGGATAATCAATAGGCTAAACTCTGCCCGTATAAATCTACAATTGAAAACAAGATAGCATCACCTGGAGATTTTAAGGTACGGATAGGTTCTTTTCCTTCAATTTACGTCACTAGAATTTAAGTATATCATTTCTGATTTTAAGTTCTGTATTAAGATTAAGTTAGAAGTTCCGTACGAATAGAATTTCTTTCTTTTGATTTATGTCATTTTGATATAAGTATCTCATTTCTGATTTTAGGTTCCGTATTAAGATTAAGTTATAAGTTTCGTACGAATAGATCCGTATTAAGATTAAGTTAGGAAATAAGTTATAAGTTCAGTACGGATAGACTCCTTTCTTTCGATTTATGTCCGTTGGGTACGGATAGACTCTTTTCTTTCGATTTACTTCGTTTTGATATAAGTATATCATTCCCGATTTTAAGTTCCGTATTAAGATTAAGTTATGAAATAAGTTATAAGTTCCGTACAGATAGAATTCCTTTCTTTCGATTTATGTCCGTTGGGTACGGATAGAATCCTTTCTTTCGAATTATGTCATTTGGATACAAGTATATCATTCCTGATTTTAGATTCCGTATTAAGATTAAGTTAGGAAATATGTGTTGGAAGTTACAAACATTTTGAAAAGGTTTTATTTTACATCAGTGATTTAGAAAATGGTTTTCATTTCATACTCTAGTGGTTCCTTATTAACGAGTCAAGGTTTTATCTTGTTTCGTTTAATAAACCACATTTTGGGGACGAAATTGTCAAGATAGGATTGATATCCACACCTTGGTGACTGGTTCCACTCTTATATTTTCAATCTCGCCAAAGATTCGTATTTTACAAGTTACCAGTTAAATATCTTAAGACTTATAAGTTATAAGTAAATAAGTTACAAGTATAATATGATATATAAGTATTATGTTACTCAAGTCAAATTGTTTTAAATTACTATGTCTTGTTTTTAAAACTCCTCACGTCTTTGATTATCGATTCATTTGACAGTCCGTTGAATTCCTATTATAATCATAACCTTGATTTTAGCTCTCATGTCATGCGATAGTTTTCTGTTAAGTTGTACTCATTATCGCATGTTCCAATATATGTTCCGTTTTGTTCTGAAAATAAGTTTTATAAGTTATGTGAATAAGACCAATTGTACTCTGATACCCTGAGTATCGCTTCTCGTGGAGTGTCCCACGAGCATGTTGTTGCGGCATCGACATCATGTGCTCTATCCGTGACGGAGAGATTAGTTCACGGCGTCTCTTAGGTACAAGTGTGGTACAAAGCAACTAGGAGGCGTATGGATCGATCCTAGGATTTCAGTTTTCAGGAAATGGATAACGGGTATGCCAACTCGCCATTTCGTGTGATAAGTATGCAGGAGTAGCTACCTGTGTATTGTCACGTTTTCAGTTTGCTCATGGGTACATCCGTAAGATATGATTAGGAAATTATGTTTTTGCATCGTATCATTTTCACATGAAGTTACCTCCGGATATTAAATAAAATAAGCTTTTGTTTTCCTCTATCCGCACACTGGGCAAAACTCTTCAAAATTTTGCTCAGACGTACGTTTTTGTGTGTTTTCTTCTTTACGTCAGGTTATCAAGACAAGCTGAGACGGAATATGGAAGAGTGCTCGAGTGTTTGGAAAAGACGGTAGAAATAATTGTAATGGATTAGATATCCTTCATTAAGCTGTAAAGCCTTGTAATACATTTAAGTATAAATGGAATTATGTTTTTGATCTGACTACTGTTATTGTGACACGCCGGCCCATTTCGGGACGGGGTGTTACAATACCAATCGAATCGACATCAAATCGTAACTCGAGCTATGTATTTTACTTGTCGTTATACGTGTGTGTGTGCCTTACGTGTTACCTGTGCATGTTTATTTATGTTTCGTTGTGGGAATCAAGCGAACTCAATCGAACTCAAAGTCTAAGTCCAACTCGAATGTAAACGAACCCGAACCCGAATTCCGAGTCGAACCATGTTATATACGAAGTAGTTGGGACTGAAAGTAATTTGACTAGGAAACCCTATTGAATCGCTCGCAATCGAAACCGAAGCGTCATCACACCCGAACGCACCATTCAGTCGACATCCGGACGGATGGTCCATCCGCACGGATTGCCAATCCGCACGGATTGCCCATCCGCACGGATTGCCAATCCGCACGGGTTGCCAGTCCGCACGGATGACCAGTCCGCGCGGATAACCCATCCGGGTGACCTGCAATCCGCACGGATCACCCATTTCCCCTTTTAGCATCCTATAAATACACGGGTCACTCTCCAAACTTTCCACTTTTGGCAAGTGACGTCCGACCAGCACACTTTCTTCACCTTTTCTCAGATTTCTCTCAATCCAGGTAAGATCTTGCTCCAATTCTTGTACATTCTTAATCACTACACAATTCTACACCTTTCTATCCTTCAAACCTCAACTTTTAACCATGAAATCATCAAGATTTGAGGTATTCTCGGGTGACGTCATCATGAAGTTCTCATGAACTTCAAGCTTGACCTCATTCCACCAAGAATAACTCAGATCTGAACGATTTCCACAAGATTTCACAACAACTTCACCTAGATCTAAACTTTTCTAAGGATAAAAGAGTTGAAAGAAATAAACTCAAGGTTTCTCCTTCTTTTACCCTCAAAAGCGGTACGAATCGGATCAGTTCTAGTCTTCCACTCAATATTAGTGATGCACTAGTCTTAGATCTGGATTCTACCCGCAAGACACCTGATTTCGGGTTAGACCGGAATGACCGTTCTAAACCGCCGACAGGCCGAGTTAGGGTGATTCCTGGCCGGCTTAGTCATTCAAGTAAGAACGCGATTCCAAATGGTTGACACGTAATCGGAACGTCTCGATAAACGACAAAGGCGACCAAGGGTAGCCGGACGGAACAACCAGGACGAGGAAGTTGTCCGCACGAGTAAGTTGTCCGCACGGACAAGCTGTCCGCACGGACGAGCTGTCCGCACGGAGATACGATCCGGACGGGTTGTCACCCGGACGAGCTACACTTTGGACCCACATTCAAAACGAGGTTTGAGTATCGACGAATGAACAATCCGGACGGACGACCTCTGAATAGATTACTCTTCGGATCATGAGATACTAAGACCTTAAACAATTTCAAACAATGTTCATCCGCACGGCCAAGTTGTCCGCACGGACAGACTATCCGGACGGATTGTCTTTGTCCGCGCGAACAGACTGTCCGGACGGATTACCATTGTCCACACGGATTACCATCCGGACGGACTTCTCCAAGTGACTCACCTTTAAGGTTGTGTCCGCACGGACTACCATCCGGACGAATTGTGGTCCGCGCGACCGGCTTGAAGGGTAGAAATACTTAGATGTTTTCTAAATGCTACAACGAAAACTCCAAAGCACAAGCCATCATACACAAACACATCCTTAACTTAGGAAGAAACAATCCACTCGAATAACTTGTCCGCACGGATAAACAATCCGCACGAGTGACTAATCCGGAGGGATTACCACCCGCACGGAATACCATCCGCACGGATTGTTACTCGCACGGATAGTTTACTTGCACAGATAGTTACTCGCACGGATAACTTACTCGCACGGATAGTTAATTCGCACGATCAACTATCCTACCCGCTCTCACTTTGTACTGTTTTACGCGCCACTTATCATTACGCTATCGAATCTATTCAGGCTAACCGTACTCGCTTAAAAGCGCTCCTTTCAATCCATAATCACTGTGAGTATACTCGAACCCTTTTTGCTTTTAGCACTTTTGGGTGTTACATACGTTACGAATATTCAAACTACAACTATCACACTACTCAAGCTGTTTTTAACGCTAAACCATTTACGCATGTTATACGTGGCTCATGAATGCTTGTTTGTTATGTTTACACATGGAATGCTGTCTACCTGCCTTAGCAACGATAGTACTATAGTTTGGACTCAGCACCCGTTCACACGGGGGTTGTTAAGGATCTTTTACTTGCATGGATTACAGTGGTAATCATGTATTGCGAACTGCCTCGGGCAGTCAACCCGCAGTCATTGGTATCGATGGATCTATGTCGATAACTTACGTGCTTCATTTCACTATGTGTACGTGCTGGTTATGCGTAAACGAATTCGAACTCTATATGCTATTATCAAACTTGTATGCTCACCTTTACATTTTATGTATTGACTTTATTTTAACGTATGTGACAGGTGCTTAGGTTGCTTTTATGCTCTTTGTGCTGTGATGAACTTGAAGCTAGGAACTGGAGTCCTAGAAACCAACGAATAAATTATTATGTTTAAATCTGAGTTGTCGGAACAGAATATTGGTCTTGATGTTTGTCTGTAATAATTGTTTAACTATTTGAAATACGGTATGGGACGTATTATTTAATCAAATGGTAATGATAGTTGTTATGGAAACTTCTGGACAATCTGTTTCGCTCAGTACCATGCCCCGATGATTCCGCCATCGGTTGGGGTGTGACAGATTGGTATCAGAGCCATAACTATAGGGAATTAGGCAAGACTCGACCTAGTCCGGGTCGAAGTCTTAGAGACCTAGTCTATAGTCAGGAACCAGCAGACCGACTCGAGTACATCCTTACTGGATAGTATACGAGCTTATTCCTCACTATTTTCATTTACCTACACTATCACTGCACTCAAATTTTCAAGTTATGAACGGGTAATGAGGCCGAGAATAGGTGTGAAAACCGCAAACTCTCGACTAAAGTTGCCTAATCAGCTTACGTTTTAGCTACAAACGAGGAAAATCATACCAAATTAGGAGTGAAATCCATATTTTGATGAATAATCTCCTCAATTTTATTAAGAACAAGGACGAAGTTGTAAGATAGGGGTGAAACCCTAACCTTGACGACTTGTCCTGCTTTTATACAAAACTCCCACCAAAGTTTCGATGGACTCCAACGATCTGAAGACACAATATAACCAATGGGAATTGCGCCAACGCCCAAGAATCGAGGCAAAGGCATAGTCCTGAAGGTAATTGTGCACACAGGATCCTTGTGAATAGTCGAATCACCTTGGTTAGCCGAAGTCTACTAGCCGCAGACAGTCTATTCTCGATTTTATGTGTTTTCAAGTTTTCGTCGCTTTTATGTGAATTACGCTTATTTGTTAACGTTTTGAGGTACTACCGGTTTCAATCTAATGCTTTTGGCCTTGGCTACCCACACAACCCATCATTAACGAATAGCACGCACTACACTACGTTCGAACACTCGCAAACTCTGAATACTAGGTTTCTGTTTTCTGAATGCCTCTAGTGACTAAGGTGTATGTGTTTCTTTCTATTGTGCTTACGTGTTTAGGAATATTGTGACTATGTGCCATATGCGTTTATGTGATTTTGTGTAATTCTGTGATTTTGTGACTATATGCGTTTACATGGTACGTGTTACTGAGCTTTAGTAGTAGTAGACGTGTGAGGTGAGATTCGAATACATGTGTTGAGTTCCGTGGCGATGTCTATTGCAGACAATGTCGTTTGGATCTCGTCATCCACTCTCTCGTCAAGAAAAGAGGGACAGACGCCTTGCTTCAATCCATCATCGCTGTGAGTATACTCGAACCCTTTTTGCTTTATGCACTTTTGGGTGTTACATACGTTACGAATATTCAAATCACAATCAACACACTACTCAATACTATTTGAACGCTAAACCGTTAATGCATGTTATACGTGGCTTATGAATGCTTGTTTGTTATGTTTACACATGGAATGCTGTCTACCTGCCTTAGCAACGATAGTACTATAGTTTGGACTCAGCACCTGTTCGCAGGGGTTGTTAAGGACAATTACTTGCATGGATTACGGTGGTAATCATGTATTGCGAACTGCCTCAGGCAGTCAACCCGCAGTCATTGGTATCGATGGATCTATGTCGATAACTAACGTGCTTCATTTCTCTATGTGTACGTGCTGGTTATGCGTAAACGAAATTCGAACTCTATATGCTATTATCAAACTTGTATGCTCACCTTTACATTATATGTATTGATTTTATTTTAACGTATGTGACAGGTGCTTAGGATGCACATCTGCTAGGAAATCGAGGCTAGAATAAGGCTCTAGAGGCCAACAAATAGTTGTCTGTACAAATTAAATCAAGGGTCTCTAGAAGCAGATAAACAATTGCCGTATTTGAAAATCTGAGTTGTCGGAATAGAACTATTTGCCTAGATCTTGTCTGTAATAATTTGTTTACCTTTTGAGACATGGTATGAGACATGTTATTTTAAATTGATTGGTAATGATAATTGTTATGGAAACTTCTGGACAATCTGTTTCGCTCAGTGCCATACCCCGATGTTTCCGCCATCGGTTGGGGTGTGACAATCAGAGAGGCGTGTAATAACTCTCAGATCAAATTATTTCGGTGGTTCACCCGAATAATTTAATCGGATACAACTCTGATTTTCGAGAATTGAAACAGGGTATGTTTTTGCCTGTGTATTGTCTGAACCAGGAAGAATGCAACCAAATAACTGTCTACGAATTTTGGGTTTTTGGGATGTAACTGCTTAATGGCAGTTATCTCTATTTTAAGACAAAACTTGCCAGAAAACTGCCTTTTTTAATCAGCTCGACCCAGCCAGGGGCTCTGTCCCTTGGACCCCGGCAAGGGCTGCCGCCCCTTGGACCTTGCTCCCAGGGGCGCTGCCCCCGGACCCCGCCAAGGGGCCATTGCCCCCTTGGAACCCCCGTAGAGTACAGGCTTCGCCCGTACACTTCGAATTATAATAACTCAAACATGTGTGCACTCCCGCACCTCCTAACTTACTTGATGTTTATTATTATTCGCTTTAATCACCAGGTCAATCCTGATTTCACTAAAATATCTAACAGACTATGGCGGAGGCGTCGTAGAGTGATATTTTAGTGATGTCATGTCCTTCTCAAGAGAACATTGGGGCCAACTACAATTTTGTTTATTTTTATTTATTTATTGCTAAAAGTAGGTATAATAAACCTTTAATTAATTATACTTTCATAAAACGTACAAAAAGAAAAGTTAAGTGTCATTTACGTATAAAAAGGACGATTATTGAAGAGAAAATGTAAGAACTCACCGTTGTGTTCATTTTCTTTGTCACCATTGATTTGTACTTCGTTCCAATAAAATGCTCTTGAAAATCGAAAATGGAACTGCAACTTACAAAGACATGAATATTTAAGTTAGATTTACAGATTTTGTATAAAACCATAAACAGAAGAATCGACCGACATCTTCAAACACGTTGGATTTGACCGAGAAAAAGATGAAGCACGTTACCTTATGTGATTCGGCAGATTAAAATGGTGATTCGCGAGACGGAAAGAGCGATTGCAATTTGTGCGTTGATAAATAAAAGGAGAAAACGGTTGAAGACCAAGAGTGAAAACGCGGTCAATTCAATGGGGAAAACTGCGGTGATTACATACCGAAACAAATTATTCCCCAAATTGAAGGATATCCGTGGTATAATTTTTACTTTTATTTTATGAACCCGGTTCATATTATGTATGTGTTTATTTCGTTACAAAGATTAGTCAAATCACTTTTGACAAATAAAATACATGTATATGTATGTTATTCAAAAAAAAAAACAAAACTTTAACTAGTTAAAACTATATATACATTTTAAGCAACGGAAACGTATGTAGCAAAATAACACGAATACTTTTATACCAAGGAGCACCCATAATGGAACAAGATCACCAACATGCAAACACGAAATAGAACATCAACCATAGGGGGTTTAGATATACCTTCGGTTAGTGAATAACCGGTTGAGACACCGAGGTTCAACGAACAAGTGCTAATTATACGAACTATCGAAACGCGAGAATGGGTCGGAAACGGCGGAGGTCTTGCGGCGGCGATGGCCAGCGGTCCTGGCCGGCGGTCTTGGCCAGTTCGAAGTTGTGTGTATTTTGTTTCAATTCTTGCAACCTCTAAAAGACCACACACACTACCTTCATATATCCTTGAACCCTCATGCATGCTCAACACAAGGCTCACATGCAATTGGACAAGAGACAAGTGTTGAGAAGATCCTTTGCATGCAATGCCATTGGCCGAGATTTAGGTGCACGACAAGTGGCGATGCAAGAGTATTCTTGTCTCACTCGGTCCATGTACCCGTTTCTCAGTTCAATACCCGCGTATCGTTCGTAATTACCAGTTAAATTAGTTAAGTGGATTTTAATTCGTTTCCCACGGTGTAACTCTTACGGGTCAAGACCCGGTCAGCAGCGTTGACTTATCGAACCGAACATAAATACCCAACACAAATATAATCTTAAAAACATCTGCAGGCAGAGGAAATCTTAAAAACATCTACCTGTGCATCAAATAATGATTCCAATAAGTCAAATACATCTTCAAACAACTTATTTCCTAAAAATTGCAACAACGAAACTGAAACCCTAATTTAATCTAGTTGTTCATCAACTCATGATTATTCCAGTGACTTAGCTACACATCTCCAAACAACTTATTACACAAAAAACTACAACAAACGAAACCCAAACCCTAATCTGACGATGATATTATGATTTTGCATAAGATTAGGGTTCAAACCAAAAATAAAATAAAATAAAATAAAAAGAATTATACCGAAAGCCTTAAATGGGTGTCTGTATATTTGAAAGGCCATCCGGGTTTAACAACTTCCGGGTTTGTACAAATTCCGAATTTGGGTCATCTCGAAAACTGTGTTCCGGACTTATCTCTTGGACTATATAGGCATATTGTTCCGGACTTCTTCATTCTCTACCAAAACCCCTTTTCTGGAAATACTCGTCTGTTCGCAAAACCCCCCCTTTTCTCTGTGTTCGCATTAAATAGGCATATTGTTCCGGACTTCTTCATTCTCCATCAAAACCCCTTTTCTGGATCTGTTCGCAAAACCCCTTTTCTCTTTGTGTTCGCATTAGAAGTTCAAACAACCAGGTATGTTGTTCTTTAAATTCATCATCTTCATCATCATCTAAATAGATTTGCATGTTATCTTGATAGGGTAGGGTTTATCAGATCTAAAACTGATGGGTATCATGAACACTTGAAGTTTTGAATGAATGTTATGTTGTTATGATTTGGGGATTTTGAGCTAAAAGTCCGGATTTGGAAGTCCGGAGTTGCTGGTATGTTGGTTTGTGTAACATAACTGATAACAGATGATTTGGTTTGTGTAAATCCTGCAATTCTTACTAAGCGTTTGCAGACTGTACAGATATCATACAGTAGCAGTTTGTTTTTATCTTATCAAACTTACTGTGGTGTTTGTTTTGAAACAGATATGGCAGAACAACAAAATCAACCACCTCCAGCACAACCCCATGTTCCCGAACGTCACTTTATATTGAAGCATAATCAGATTGCCCTTTTGGATGAAAATCTTCGTGGGATTGACGACTATAGGGAGATAATCCGTTTTCTTCGAAGGTCAAGAATTGCTCATGCACTTACTACAAATGTTCGTATAGTAAAGGCTTACATGGAGAATTTCTGGGCAACTGCTCGCGTGAATAACGACACCGTTGAGGCTACAGTCAATGGACAACAGATCGTTATCACGGAGGAGGTTATTCGAGCGGCCTTGCAGTTAGGAGAGCTCGATCATGGCGAAATTTGTTATGATGCAACCATTAGGGAACGCGCAGTTAGACACTTTGGCTATTCTGGACCGTTGCCGTCAAGGCAAATCATTAAAGGAATGCTTCGAGAGAAATGGCGCTTCTTTTTTCATGTTATAATGCAATGTTTTGCTCCTAGAAAATCGGGAATGGATGGGATGGGACATAAGTTGTTATCAGCAATGATCGGTTTAACTTTCAATCAACCGTACAACTTTGCGCGAATGATTTTACGGGCGTTGCAGACACAAATTAGTTATGAGGCTGGAAATGCGAAGTTGATGCTGCTTTACCCAAGATTCTTAATGTTGATCTTCAAACATCTTATACCGAACATTCCAGTTCATGAAGGCTTACCACAACTTGTTCAGACACCAATGACGAGGCGTATTTTTACGGATTGTCGCAACGTCAAACCATCAGTGCATTCGAACGCTCTTCCGGAGATTCGACCAATGCTCGGTGCAATCTTACAAGCTGAAGACTATAATCTTGCAGCTGATCAAACATGGATTGAAATCACCGCGGGAGTAAATCAACTGTTTGGAGCACGAGAGCATGACGATGTAGTTGCACCAGTTCATCCTCAACATCCGGTAGCTGTTCAACCTCAGGTTGATATTCAACAGCCACCGGAGGTTATTGAGGAACCTGTTGCTGAAGGACCAGTTGTTGCTATGACTGTTGCTGAGCCAATTATTCCTGAACCTGTTCAAGAATCCATTCAAGAACAGATTCAAGAAGTTGGTAGAGTTGTCGGGGATGATGTAGAAATGGAAGTAGAAATTGAACAAGCTGGCCCAAACCTCAATGAAAGTCGAGATATGTTACTTGAAGAAATTGATGCAGCCTTAGAGACCGAAGCTCCAACTGCTAGTTCTTTGAAAGGCAAAGGGAAGTTGGTCGAAGATGATGTGGTTATGCTTAATGAGAAGGAATATTTAAGGACGGTGAGAAAAGATTTAATTGCAAAGTTATCGGAAGAGGATCAAGCCAAGCTAGCTGCTTTCAGAAATAAGGTCGAATCGCTCGGTCCCACTTCCGAGTGGGCTTTAAAGTTAGCTATTTGGAATGATAAACTTACAGATCTTGATGCCTTACCTGTTGATTCTTCCGATAGTGATAGTGATCATGATGGACGACCAGATGTTCCGGTTAGTCAATCAAAGCAAATCATGAACTATAAACGACGAAAAATTGGTGAAGATTCAAGTTCGTCTCCCAGACTTTCTGAAGCAGAATCTGTCTCAACTATTGATGTCTCAGCTGCTGTAGTCACTGGTGGTCTTTCCATCTTGGGAGTTCCAGTTTCCTTATCCCTAGTTATAGCTGCTATCCCGGTTCCGAGTTCTATGGAATTGATCTCTGAGGTTGGTCCTCGAATGCCAACACCACGACCGGAAGGCCCAAGACCAACAGTACCACAACCAAGACCTCGGCCAGCAGCTGAGCCTAGCCGAAGTGAACCCATGTTTCCGGAATATGTGCAGAACAAGTTTGATGAAGTTCACAGGTTTTTGGCTGAACAAACAAAGAATATTAAAGCAAATCAAGATCTCATTAAGGAGCAGCAGAAAACCATCAAAGAGCTACAAAAGAAAGGCGAATTATATGAAAAACATCTTTTAGGGATGGCTGCTAATATTCACGGTCATGCTCAACAGATTGCTATCCTTATAAAACGTGATATCGCCTCCACCACAAGACATCAGGAACTTTGTGTAGCGAACGAGCAAATACGTCGAATTGTAACTGAGCTTGTGGAGCTATTTGCTGCTCAGGGGGAGAGCAGTAGCAACAAAGAATTACAAGTCCAAGCGCAGGGCAAACTTGATGAGCTCAAAAAGATTTATGACGATCTTGATAAAGACAAGGATCCCAACGCTTCACAGCAGAGGGAGCAGCCTGTGACAGCCAGCAAAACTAATGGTAATTCCGTACAACTTAACAACTATTTATACGTTTAATTGCGTTCATTTATGACTTAATTTGTGCATGAGTAGGTCATACAAGTTTAGCAACCTTAGGAAATATTGAAACTTGACAATTGATATTGTTACTTTCGTCGCGTCACAAGAAAACAACTATGTCCTAATATGTTGGCGAAAATGCTGAAAACACTATTCATGCAAGCACGTTCTGAAAACTGCCCGAAACAACTAACGGATGATACGACAAGCGTATCATCACAATTACATGAATAAAAAAACCCTATTTAGTGGCACAAATTGCAAAACTACTTTAACTTTCTGGAAAACGCCTAAACTATTAAATCGTCCGATCCGCAATATAATATAACAATTATAAGTGTCCGCGACGCAAAATTCAGCTTTTGCAATGTCCATTAAACATGTAAATGATGTTAAACACCTTAAATAAACCCGAGAATCTCAACGGGATATCAAAGACATAGCTTCCGGTATTATAACACACCTTTCACATATTGTCCGGTTTCGAGCCGACGAGTGAACTAGTGATATTTTTATTATCCTAACACCTAGTTAACTAGTCTAAGAGCATTCACATCCAAGGAATCTAATAATGTGTGTGTTGTTTTTAAAATATAAAGAGTATAAAAAGTGGTTGTGAGTGGAGGAGAGAGAAAATGTTACTGTTCATCTGTATATTTGAGGGGACACTGTTCACCCCCTATAATTTTTTTAATATATTTTGAAAGTGGTTGTGAGTGAAGAAGAGAGAAAAGGTAATGATAAAAGTATAAAAAAATATTATTTAATTGAAAAGGAGGGAGAAAATGTAGTGTTTTTTAGTGTAATTTAGGGTGAAAATATGATGGGTTGGATGTGAATGCTCTAATGAACTAGTTAGACTTATATTGGCCTCATAAACATCGTTAGACCTCTAATCATGCAAGAACTAAACTAACGATGAAAATATCTAAACTATAAAATATATAACATGCTTATTTAAATTGTTTAATGAAATGGCCATGCTTATATAACACAAAGCTTAAAAACCCTAAATCTAACTTAAAAACTTACAAAATAAAGTGTTTACATGATGATTATGTTGATTCGTGTAAACTAGTTTGTATGAGCATGATGATTAGTGTAAAGTATGTTGTTTATTTAGTATGATCTTGTATGAACATGTCTGAAAATGATGATCCAAACATCAAGATGTTTAGATCTCTGTGAGTGCATTTTGTATGTCCATAGTTAGAAATCTGTTGGTACGTTAAATGTCTAAAGTCTTGAGTCTGTATCATACAGGACAGAGGTTTCACTAGGTGTCGTTAGGCAATGTCAGGTCAGTATACGGTACGGCACGATGCGAAGAAACTGAACAAGATCCAAAGTGATGTCATCATTACGCAATGATGACATCATATACAATATCATATGCATGGAATGAAGTCTGCATGATACATCAACCAATTAGAATGTATTGGACTTTGGCAGACTTGTACGAACCAGAGAAATACAACGCAGATTCGTACGAAGGGAGAATGGCAGTTCGTACGAACCGGAGTATACGTGGCAGCTTCGTACGAACCGAGTATGGCTATGTTGGTACGAACCTACAACAACTATAAATACTTTCCATGTCCCTTCGTACATAACACATCTCAGAGAACACATGAGAGAACTCGGTTCGTATGAACACAAGTTCTTCAAGTTCATCATCTACATCAAGAACGCTCCCGATTACGTCATGTTTATTAGATTTCGAGTGTTCTTTGTATAGATCGAGTAGAAACTCTGTCCGGTTGTCGTTGATACGTAATAAAACGACGTTTATTTACGTCTTCGCGCACGATTACGGTTCGATTTAATAACAGATTCCGCACGTTAAATCGAATCCACCGCAGAACTAGAGATCGTTTACGATCCGATCCTGAACTCACAAGTGGTATCAGAGCCACGGATGCTCTGCGTGTAATCGTGATCGAAATCGGACGAGTTTCGGTGAAATCGAATCTGTTTTGGTTGATTTTCAATTGATTTCGGTTAAATTTTGTTGAATTTCAGACAACTCAGATGTGTGTTGATTGATTGTTGATGTGTTTTGAACAAGTATTAAGCTGATTCGATCTGTTTCAAATCAAATTTTTGTTCGATTCTAACTGTTTCAGTAACTTCGAACTGAATTCATTTGTGATTTCAGTGTGTCGCATGAAATATTTGAACTGAATCTGTTTGATTTCAGAATGATTTGATAATTTTCGGTAATCTCAAACATTTTTCGTCAATCTAAAACTGACTCGTTTGTTTTTCGATCAAATTTTGGATCATTTCGGTTGACTGTTAACAAGTTTCGGTGTATCGTATGTGTATATCGAACTGAATCGGTGATGCTCAGTTAAAGTTTTGATAGATTCAAACAGTTCACATCAGAATTCGGATTGATTTGATTAAGTTTCGGTGTATTTCGGTGAAATTCGTATCATTTCAGAGTGTTAATTGAAGTTTTCGGACAAGTTTAATCGATTTCAGGTTGATTCACCAAATTGGTTAACTGCAGAAGAAACTACTAAGGTCAACCAAGGTTAATATGAAATCTGATAGGATCTGAACGACGGTTTGATACATTTTGGACTGATTTAATACGTTGTGATTGAATTACGATCGAAAAAAATTGTTTCGGGAAAACTGATCATTGCAGAATTGTTTCGGACTGTTTTGTAATACCCTAACTCGTAATTGACAAAAAGTCGCAGCAGAAGTTTAAGCCATAAAATTTCTTTCATATAAATACCTTAACGTATTTAAAATTTAACTTTAACATAACTCCTTCACATAGATCCATCAATCGACTTATTTATTAAGTAAAAACATAGCTTATGTTTACTACATTATATACATAAACGTTCCCGTACAATCTCACTAGTGACTCGATCCTTGATCTCTATCCCTTGAAGATCCTTCGTATCTTGTACTACCTGCGCTCACCACATAAAATTCATAAACATCAGTACGCATCATAAACATGTAAGATTTATTCACGTTTATTTTTCGTTCTGTTAACTCTTTACATTCCGGCTTTCCATCTGATCATACGACCCGCGGTAAGACTTCTTTGCTATTCCTGCGTTACACTTCATTCACCATGGCACGCCATTAGTAACATGACCATTCAAACATGTTAGAGCCATTTATATAAGCATATATACAAGATCCTTTCTTTCATGCACAACAAATCCTACTTCATGGATAAGTACCTACACACGTATGTTCATGCACATTTCATACCTACATGCATACATACTTATGTACATACATACTTACTTACATACATACATATATACTTACACACATATGTACATACATGCTTACATACATACATACATACATACATACATACATACATACATACATACATACATACAAGCTTTATTCCTTTGTGTACATTCAATCCCATTTAATACATATGTACATACTTTCATATATGTATACTCATACATCTATTTACATACACCCGAAAACATACATGCAAACATAAACACATCTACACGTACATGCTTACATACTTACATATAGTTATATAATGCATATAACGTAGTTAGATAGCCTTCATACAAGTTTGGAGTTGAAGAATGCGAAAAATATGAAAGAACCAGCAATTGGCGCAAGAAGAAACCAATCTGGCGCAACCTTGTGCCAGTTCTGGCGCAATACAGAAGACATCAGTCAGGGGCGCAACCTTGTGCCAGGGGGGCGCAACCTTGCGCCTGGTTCAGACCTGCAACTTTCAGCATGACGAATTTTTACAATTTTGGTCATAACTTTCTCATTTCTTGTCCGTTTTACCCGATTCTTTTTCCTACGTGATCGTAATTTAATCCTCTATCATATGGACTTGAAATCCCACGTTCGGTTTAAGGAAATTCTTAACTTACGCGTTTTCGGCTTAATAATCATTTTCTAATTATTCAACCCGTTTATGTTTTCATCAAACCACTCATTTGTTTTACCCCAAAACATACATGAACATTCTAACCATAATACTCTTATTTTATCTAGAGTTTCGTACTTGGGGTTTACACACCCGATACCCGGTATTCATTAAACTCATTCATTCCATTTAAATCTACGAATCAAACTTTGTTACTAAAACCTCCATTTGCGCAAATGTATATCTATTAAACCAAACTCACATCTGAGTCTTTTGACTATTAAACCACATCCCCGATTCCCGGATTGCGTACTTATGTGCAATTCTACCCATTAACCGGTTATACTACCGTAGCCATTTCTTATACAACATTTCGATATAATCATAAGACCTCATTTTGACCCGTTTGGTCTACTTAGAAAAATTCTCCGATTTCATTCAACTAAATCCATATTTGACATTAAACATCATGTTTAATTAATTAAAACGCTACATTACTTAAACAAACTAAGAAGTGATTACGGAATCACTTACCTCATGCATCCGTGTTCATATCCGTTTCCTCGCCACTTCTTGACCCGTTTGCCTTTCATGCTTGAGTCCCTCTCGACATGATTCCTATACTTTCATGTCACCAAATTACATTCACAATTGTACATGTTAACGATCATATCAATCACATATTTCACATTTGACTTTCTTTAGTCACAACTAACAAGCATATGACATACAATCAAATTCATATCCTTTCAAACTCATGAAATTCATCATATAATCACAATAACGCATATTAACATAACATATACCATACAACTTTCTATAATCCTACCTTTACGACAACAAACCAAATCATGCTTCTTATGCGTAGTTGACCTTCAAAAGTCAACCGTTCATCATACAAACTTTCGGCTTATCCTCATGTATCCGTATCATCATTTATGCTATATCAATGACACTATATACATTTCTTATTCACAATGCAAATATGCTTACAACCACATGATCACCTAGTGATATTAAACACAACGTACAAGTCCTTAATGCATAGTCTTGACCAAGACATACATTCAACCCGAATTCTTGTATAAGTTCCATCTAAAGCACCTTCTTCACGTTAGTATACTACTAATTACATCATTACTTAATCTCAATCATATATATCAAGCTATTTCACACAATCTCACATCTTAACTTCACTTAGACATTTCATCATACACTTGGTGTGCGTACACTATTTAGTGCATATAGTACAACTAATTCATGCATATTCTTCTAATCTCATACATAACTCATCAAATTACCCTTCTAATCAATATGGATCATTCATGCATATCATCAAACATACTAGTATCACATTCCTTTCAATTCCTCTAACAACAATCTACCATACACATCAATATTATGCAAGAATTTAGACATAGATGATTTACCCATGTCATCATCTTCATCATAACAAACGGGTTTCACCCTTAAACATCAATTTAACCTAAACCATGCATAATCCGTGTTCTATATGATGATTCTAACACATATGAATGATCAATTTCATACCAATTCACGGATTGGAACATAACCCACTTCATACAAGTTCATCAATCTAAGTTTCAAGACATACCTCACGATCCCCTTGTCTAGGTGATCGCTAATTCATGTTCCTTAATAGATTTGAGCCTTGATTCAACCTTCAATTTGGAGCTTTTTGAAGAACTAGGGTTTGGCTCCTTTGGAGCCCTTCCTGGTCGTTCCAGAACACACGAAATGTGTGTGTTTGTGTGTATTGTTTTGTTTTATAAATACAACTTTCATTTACCCCACTTTAGTCCCTCAAGTTTGCCACTAAATAATATTGGCAAAACTCTTGTCTATTAATACTTCTAACCTCACACTTAACTAGGTTAAATAACCTAGCTATTTATTTCATAATGTTCCATAGCATAACATTTAACGAACATAAACATTCGGGTTTTGGGGTCTTACAAGTCTACCCCCCTTAAATAAGGTTTCGTCCCCGAAACCTTTCTCATTTCCATTTACACATACACACATCTATGTTTGACCTTATGATCACATCATAATTATAAGTAATCATCTCATTTCATTTCGTATTTATTCATGCAATTAACTTCTTAACAAGTGTATACTTTTCACCTAACATTCTTACTTCCTTGACCCGTTAGTAACAGGTCAATATACTTATTCAAACTTATAATAATGCTTACACTCATATGATCCGTTTATAACAGATTTAGTACTTTCATCTCATCCTTTAAGATTCCATTCTATAGACACATTGTATAACATTTAACTCTTGTTTTGTTATCACAACAAAACTGCTATGTCATCGTCATACCTACGTGCTTAACTCCGTAGCTAACATCGTTCTACATTTCTATAGTCTTTTGTACCTTCTATGTTTTGAATCCGTCTCGCGGATTCAAACATTGCATTTACGCCTTTCATTCTTTGAATCCGTCTTGCGGATTCAAACATTGCATATACGCTTTTCATCCCTTGAATCCGTCTCGCGGGTTCAAGCATTGCATTCATATCTTTCATTCTTTGAATCCGTCTCGCGGATTCAAACATTGCATATACGCTTTTCATCCCTTGAATCCGTCTCGCGGGTTCAAGCATTGCATTTCATGTTTCGAATCCGTCTCGCGGATTCTAGCATAGCATTTCATGTTTCGAATCCGTCTTGCGGATTCTAGCATAGCATTTCATGTTTCGAATCCGTCTCGCGGATTCTAGCATAGCATTTCATGTTTCGAATCCGTCTCGCGGATTCTAGCATAGCATTTCATGTTTCGAATCCGTCACGCGGATTCTAGCATAGCATTTCATGTTTCGAATCTGTCTCGCGGATTCTAGCATAGCATTTCATGTTTCGAATCCGTCTCGCGGATTCTAGCATAGCATTTCATGTTTCGAATCCGTCTCGCGGATTCTAGCATAGCATTTCATATTTCGAATCCGTCTCGCGGATTCTAGCATAGCATTTCATACTCTCATTATTGAGAGTCTTACATTTCTCTTCACCCTCACGTCCACCTACTACTTAATTCTAACGGACATACCTGTATTAATTATCACGGTCCCACGAACGTCATATGCTTCACGTGTACTGGCCAGGTACACAATCCACATACTAGTTTCGTGTCTTCGTGTAATTGTCACCTTATGTCCGAAGAATTAGGTTTCGGCACGTGTATCATTTTTCAAAACATGTTTACTATACCATCATGGTCCTTCATTTAGCATTTTTCTTCCCTTAATGCATTTTACCATTTCATATACCGACATGTGACAACCCGCACTAAACCAGGTATCCGTACAACTTAATTAATGATTAATTACTACTTGATTACTGTGCTTGATTGAACTAGCTGATAAACTGCTACCTGCATACTGATACATGCACTTACTTGCATCATACTTTATTTGCTGTCACTACATTGATTACATACTGAACCCTGGTGACAAACTTGATGCACAAAAAGCACAGTAGCACTAAACGGATACACAGTGAACATGCTGATATAACCAGCATCAGGCAAATACTGCCTCTAAGGCCTGTTAAGAGCCTCATATATTTTGGCTACACTGGTAGTGAGTGTAGGATATAAGGGTTGTGTTACCGCGTCTCTAGGAATAAGTTACACTGTTTCGGATGTGCCAAGAACGTACTTTAAGTACCAAACACAGCACTTTAATAATTTAACCAGCTTCTAGCTGACTAGTAAAGTGCCAGAAAATGAGAAAATATTACTAGACACTTTCTAAAGTGTCGGGAAAACAAATTGTGTCACTAAAAATGTAATGACGACACTTTAAAGTCTTTTGTAACACTTTAACGGATTACTATCCAACCGGACACCCGGACTTTACCCGGAACACGAAAATATTAACATTTTCACTATTATTATTTTTCTGAGCCAGTTAGGGTCTCTGATTACCCTAACACCCGTCATAACACGCTATTTATAACTAACGGAGTTTAACACTCAACCTAACTTATTTAACATAACTAAACTCCTAACTATCTAATTAAAATCGGATCAAGGACCCCCCCCCCAACCGATTCGGTTGCCTAGGGGGCAACACCATGTACTTGTGATCTTGATGGATATTGCCATGCCTAGTATCTTCACTACACAATGACCAATGGGTAATGCACCTTGAACTTGCCTATATATAACACTTGATTACTAGAGATCATTATCACTTAACATCACAAACAAATTACTTCTCTCTTGCTCTCTCCCACTCTCGGCCGAAACACCCCAGCCCCATACACCCACTTTTCGATCTTGTCTTCATCATTCCATCATCATACGAACATCCGAGGTCGCGTATAAGGAGCTTTGGTGCAAGCGGAACACGAAGGACCTCAACCGTTGGCTTTTATCCATGCGTTTTTCGTCACGATTCTTCCCTAGCCTTGGGCTAGAGGTATAATGTTTAAAACTTGTTTTTACACTTGTCTAAAGTGGTTAAAAGGATTATTGTCGGTTGAATCTCGTTATATTGAAAGATGATGCATTAAAGTCTAGTAAAATCA
Source organism: Helianthus tuberosus (assembly GCA_030545235.1). Lineage (NCBI taxonomy): Eukaryota > Viridiplantae > Streptophyta > Magnoliopsida > Asterales > Asteraceae > Helianthus > Helianthus tuberosus. The sequence goes on from CM060354.1 coordinate 92,044,867, forward strand.
CAAAAATGGTGGTTAATAGCATATAACTTGTGTAAAAGTCGTAGGACTTGAAATTTGTGTTTATCTAGACCCGATCTATGATGTGGTAGCTCAAATCTCCGTTTAACCCGACTTTGTAGAATCATGTATCATCACATAAGCTTGTTTTTGAAAGATACAAGGGTTAAAGGTGAAACACTACCACATTTTAGAGACATGAACTTGTGTAGAAATATTTTTCTTGTGTAAAAGTGATTTAACCGGTAAAATGGTGTTTAAAACTAGCGGATCTACGTATCCGCAAGTGGTATTTTTGAAAGACCACACTTTAAGGAAATCATGTTTTCTAAAGATGGATTTACACTAATAAATATGGTTTTATGAACCACAAGTGTGTAAACACTTGTGAAACAAAGAGATCCGACAAAGAAGTAAATTTGTCACTTGTCACTAGAAGTTGTAAAGACGGGTTTCGCTAAACACAAGGTTTTTATGAGATTAAAGTCACTTCATATAAAGATCTACATATATAAAGGGCGTTTACATTAAAGATGCGGAAAAACTGCAAGTTCATGCGATTATGCAAATTTACATACTTGTCGACTAGTTTGTTGTGTCGGAAATTGTTTGATTGAATTAAGAAGATTGTTGAATTGATTTGTTAAAAGAAAATGATACGCTTGAAAGCGTGGCCACCTCCAGTTACAGAGGAAACTCTGGCGAAATTTTCTGAAAACCTAACACTTAGACTTTTTACACAACAAGTGTTAGAACTATTTTTGGACATACTTTCGAAACATAAATTTCGCCAGCACTATATTTTACTAAATATTCGGAGGTGGGGTTTTCACAAAGACTAACGTGATAAATATATTTGTCACAACACTGTTTATGATTATTTTGTGAAATACATAAATATTATTTTAGAGTGAAAATAATATTTACAAGCGTTAATAATTCCAAAACTGTACGAACGCTTCCATTAACATATAAGTTACACCGGTAATTACATTACCACAAGATTGATAAAACGTAACTTACGCACATGTATTGTATCCCCCATCCTTGGGAAGAAGAATAACTACCAAGTGTATACGGAACATAAACACGAAATAGTTGTCTAACTATTTCCCATAGTCATAAACTATAAAGCTAAGGCACGGCCGTCCGTCTAATAGAATTAGCACTTGTAGGTCGTTGCACAGCTTACTGTATTGGAGACACTTGGTAGAGACGCGCATTCACTGTGAGTTCATGTCCCCCTTTTCTCTAACTGTTTTCAGTTTACTTAACTGCGGGGGTGAAATACATGTTACATTGTTTACAAGTACTTTTATACACGGTATGATTACGTAAGGAGGTTTTAGATCATGTGAATGGGTAGGCGGAAACTTGAGGCTATTAATCCTCAGGGTAGGACCGAGGGACAGGAGCGGTAGATCTATCTGGGTGTAGCGAGCCCAGCCCCAGGCCAAACAGAACGGACCTCGGGGTGACTTTGTGCCCAACGCATAAATCCGCTAGGTTTGAGTCTTCCTACTTGCATTTCACAACATGCTAATGGCCTTGCAAACCATTGGTGATCACAAGTCCTCTTACACTGCTACATACCAGGAAACTTTTATACTTACAAGTGTTTTACTTACTCACTTACACATGAACTCGCTCAACATTATTGTTGATTTTTCAACTCACATGTATTTCAGGGAATTAAACGGATCTGGCACGGTATGGAACGTTTTCCGCTGCACTTGTCATGGAGTCATCAGGGTTTAGGGGATGTGTCTCTTTCCTGGACAAGACACAGTCCCTAAACCACGTTTATGTTATGATTTAGTTTGTAATGTTGTTGAACAAGGTTATGGTTGTTGGTTAAAACAATGGTACTGTATTTTGTTTTCAAAACTTAATGGATGACTTGCATGGTTTTTAAATTCATATAGCTTGTTATGATTAAGCTATGGTATTAAGAAGTCACACCAAAATTAACCACGCTTCCGCAAAGCCAGGGTGTGACAGCATGGGTTCAACTTTATCTTATTTCATGCCTTGGTGTCGGTACTTGACCGCACTCGCGGATCATCCTCTTCAAACGCTTATACTTACCTTGCATATACAAAACCGTCAGTTTCTTTATGCATATACATAAGTACATACTTACATTCTCTTTTACCTTTGGATCTTGACCGAGTCTTGGATTGTACGGGTTTCTTATCACAAGAGCACACAGGTTTGAGTTCAAGCACTTACCTTCTTACACTTGATTCTCTCAAACCAGGGCTCTGATACCAACTTGTAATACCCTAACTCGTAATTGATAAAAAGTCGCAGCGGAAGTTTAAGCCATAAAATTTCTTTCATTATAAATACCTTAACTTATTTAAAATTTAACTTTAACATAACTCCTTGTTGGGTGTCGAATCCAGCAAATAAATATAAAATAAACCTACTTGACACACTAAAAATAGTATGAATGGAAGTCAGGTTCGTGTCCACAGGGATACAGATTAATTAATTGATTATGCCAAAAATGTTTTAGACACAAATACGATTGTTTTAAAAGGGGGTTTTTAGTTTAACTAAAATGTAAGAAAACAATTTATATATTTTTTTTAGATTAAAAAGAAAAGCTAATAAAAGTGGTTGTGAAAATTCAGATGTTAAAAACTAATTTCAACACCAGGGCAATTTCTTGATTCGGTTCGACTTACGATCATTAACGGTCACGGTGCAAGGATCCTTTTTAAATAATAGTTTGTATCGATACTAGACGTCACGCAGTTCGGACCTCCACTCTATTTATTGTCTAACCAAACGCCGTTCGTTGATTAGAGCCAACCCGCTACTCTAAACTCACGCCGTTCGGATTTTAGCGTGCGGGTTGCGGGATAGAAATATCAATTACAATCAAACACTCACGCCGTTCGGAGTGCCTAATTATATTGTATGATTCTATAATAATTTTGGGTTCATAGACAAACTCAAAATATTATTTGTTCCTTGTGTCAAAAATTAAAACTTTATTAAGGTTCTAAAAATTGATTGAACTTTATTAGAAAAATTAATAAATTGATCAGGTTTATTAACAATCTAATATTTTCCGGATTGAATCCGTATTAAAAACAAGAATCACACAAACAAACCACTAAAATAATTGGATCTAACGTGATCGTTTCACACAAGTTTATGAACCAAATCAAAGAAATTAAACCCCGATGTCGAAACTATAAGATTCTAGCCGGACATGGTGGCTAGAACAATCAATGCAAATACAAAATAAATCATCCCAAATTACAACTTACGAAAATAAAGAATGCAGTTCTAGAAAAAATTCACCAAAGAGAAAAATGCCACTTTTTGTTGTGATTTTTCGAATCCCCATGCCAGCTGACCAGCTCCCAATTGAATTCCAAAGTTGTTCCCCTTTTTTTTTCGTTCTGGTTGTTGGTTGATGATGTATTATTCTTAATTTTTTTCTTCACTTGCCAAACTTCTTTCTTTTTTTTCGTTTCTTTTTCTTGGCAGCCCAAAGGAGTTCAGCCCATCACCACTAATTACAAATCACCAAAACCATTTTATTTATTGAGAGCCCAACTCATGTTACATTTGCATGCACCACCAATTAGCACAACAAGACTATTTTTCAACCATAGAAATTTAGTCAACCCAATCAATTATAACTTGATTTTCTTTTGAAGCCTAACTTGTACATGATCTCTAGCTCGTCTCCATCACTTTTCTTTCTTGAATCCTTTTTATTCTTCTTGAAATACCTTGTCATGCGTCGCAACCGCTCCATATCTACAAAACGTTAAAAACGTCCAAAGTAGATTCCGTTCCACAAAAAATATGTATTTCTCAAAATAATGTAATTTCTATGTACTAAAGGCATTAAATACCATGAAAATATATACAAAATATATGATAAAATATGCCTAAAAATGCAACTAACAAATCTCCCCAAGCTTAAACCTTTCCTTGTCCTCAAGGAAGTCAAGAATAAGAATAAACCGAGAAGTAAACACGAAAAATAATACACATATGCATGCTCACTATATAAATAGATATATATTTTTTTTCAACCCGCTTCTTTTATTCCGGAAAATAAACTTGTAATGAGATCATATCTAACAAAATCAACTCCTATTACATTCATTCGAACCCGGAAAATACTAACACGTGTAACCGCGACTGTTGATATTTTGTGTCCCTTTAAACTCAAACCCGCTTAATCACAACCACATGCTTTCTGCTTAATAATATACAAAATTACCGTCATGGTTCAATCGTCCCCACGCCCAACACCTATAGCAATATCTACCCAACCTCACGACTTTTTGAAGATTTCCAAAACCACACTTGATGCGACCATGCACCCAAATCATGACACGATAGTTATTATTTTTTTCCGTTTTTCAAGGGGTCGGGACTTTTCTCCCTAATTTGCTCAAATATTTTTTTTATTTCGATTTTGATTTTTTTTTCAAATTTTTGGCATACATTGTGCTCTTTTACCCCTTCCTTTTTCTTTCTTTTTTTTATTTTTTTTTTATTTTTTTTTTTACTATAATAACCTATGAGGTCAATTTTTCACCTCTTTATTTTTTTCAATGAAATTACGGAGGTGTCATGATATGGGGAACATGGTGTGTGATAGAGGATATGCAACTCAACCGATTTTTGGTCGGGATCAATTTTTAACCACAAGCATCAAGATGGGAAACTAAACACATATATAATTAAGGTTATTGCATACAACATTGGCGTTCCTAAGTTAGGGCCGAGCCTACCAACATATCCCGAATTATCTATGTTTTCTTCCCCAAAGTTACCATTTCACGCATAAGCTTTGACATGCCAGAAAACGTTTTTTTTTTTTTTTCACAAATGATTTTCAGCGGAACAGAAACGGTTTTTTTTTTTTTTTTTAATGCACATATATACACCCTAAATGCAATGATCATGAAAAATGCAACTATTTACAAAGTAAGTAATGCATAGATAAAATGAGAATATAGAAATTACCTCTAATCTCAACCTCCCCAAGCTTAAGATGTAGCATCGTCCTCGAGGCTCGGAGATGAGTGTGTAAGGAATCTACTAAGGCGGTTGCGGTTGTTGGTTTCGTTTCACTCATATGTCAACAATCATCAAGAGCATCACCATTGAAACCCATTTCCTCTAAATGGAGTAACATACCTTATGAATATTGCCTTAAACCCATGTTACGCAACTCAAATTCAATAAACCCGAGATAAAACACAATGGTTCAAACAAAAGCAACAAACCACTAAATCGGATGCAAAACAAAACCAATTCAGTAAAATGTATTTTATTGAACCCAACCAATTTAGCAAACCCAGTTCAGTGTCGGGTCAACTTAATCGGGATCGGACTGTTTGGCTCCAGTAACAGAGATTAAACCTAAACTGTTCTTAGGGCTTGGTCAGGTGGGTGACAGGGGATGGAGGGCAGAATGTGTGACAGAAAAGAGGCGAACCTCTGTAGAGATGGAGAGAAGAAACGGAGACTTACCTGATGTCGGAGACCGGCGACGAGTGGCGGTTGGTTGGAGGCGATGCGGCGGAGATTGAAGACGACCGGCAGCGATGGAGACGATGAGGTAGGTGGTGGCGATGAACGGCGAAGTGGAGCGGGTCGGTGCGGCGGAGACTGAAGAAGGGTGTCGTGCGGTGACAGATGGGGATGAGGTTCAGGTCCGGCGAGTGTGGATTCAGGTTGGAGAGGGTGCACCGGCGGAGTGGAGGTTGAGGGCGATTGAGAAGTAGGGCGAAAGATGGAGGTGCGCGACGGTAGTGGTGGTGGTTGTGTCGTGTGAGAGGAGGAGATGGTGGATGGCTGTGTTGTGTGAGAGGGAATTGTAGGCTAGGAGCTGATACTTAGATTTTGGGTTTCAAACTAAAGACTGTTTTATTTATATTATCATTATCATTATCATTATTTTTAGCTTGAAACACGCTCTCCTCTCGGGCTTCTTTTTTTTTTTTTCACAGAAGGTTCACCCGGCCGGGTGAGATTTTGACACGCCCGTGTCAAGGTGCTGATTAAATTTGATAAATTTTAACACGGCCGGGTCACTTTTTTATAGAATTTTTAACACGGCCGGGTTAACATTCTGAAATAAAAACACACTTTCACACGGCCCGACCATTATTTTAAAATATCCAACCGGTGGGTTAAACTTTTGACTAAATAAAACGTTTTTTTTTATAATTTTTTTTGTTTTTTTATGGAATTAAAATAAAAGAGAACAATACGAAATCACAGGTTGCCTCCCGCGAAGCGCCTTTCTTTCTTGTCTTTGGCTAGACTTGGACCCCATTTTGTTAATCTGGAGCTTGCTCAATACACGGAATAAGCTTTTGGATAATGCTTGGTGATTTAAATTTTGGTGCTTTGTGCTTTGCTTTCTTCCGTTTGTCCATCAGGGTCGTGACATCCCTTAGATTCTCCCCAAGCTTGAACTTTTTAGTAAGTTCTTTTGTCGATGCTTCATCAATACTTCCATTTGACACTAATGCTGGAACATCATATTTAGACAACTCAAAACATTTATCAGTTAGTGGTTCAATGACATCTATATAATTCAAAGATGAGACATCACTAGGATAACGCATCGCATCATCTATGTTGAAATTGATTACCTCCCCATCAAATTCCATAGAAAGGGTGCCGCTATAAACATCGATTTTTGTCCTTGCGGTTTTTAAAAATGGCCTCCCTAATAATATGGAACTTGAATTTGGGGCTTCATCACCCTCCATGTCTAGAACATAAAAATCAGCTGGAAAGACTAATTCATTCACTTGTACCAATATATCTTCTAATACACCTTTTGGGCGTACTATGGATCGATCGGCCAATTGAATGACTACCCCGGTCCTCTTTAACGGTCCTACATTAAGTGTTTTAAAAATCGAGTATGGTAGGACGTTAATAGAGGCTCCAAGGTCCAACATAGCTCTAGGCACAGTGATATTCCCCAATTTACAAGGAACGGTGAAAACACCTGGATCCTTGCACTTTGGAGGTAGTCTCTTTTGTAACACTGCAGAAATATTTTCACTTACCTTGACGGTTTCATTACCTTTAAGCTTCTTCTTTGATGTACAAAGTTCTTTGAGGAACTTCGCATATCGTGGGACTTGTTTAATGGCATCAAGGAGTGGAATATTTACCTCAACCTTCCGGAATGTCTCCATGATCTCTTGGTCTTCCCTCTCCTTCTTTGTGCTTCGTAGTCTTGAGGGGAATGGAGCTATCGGAGTATATTTCATTTCACTTCCAACCGGTTGTTTTACTTTCATCTTATCTTGGTCCTTTTTCTCAACAACCTCCTCTTCTTCTTGCATACTCGGACCGTCGTAGCTCTTTCCACTCCTCAAGGTAATGGCACTCACGTTGTGCTTTGGGTTATTCTCGGTTTGTGCGGGTAGTTTACCTTGAGACTCTAATTTACTCACTGAGCTAGCGAGTTGAGCCATTTGTTGTTCTAAGTTCTTGATGCTAGCTTTAGTCTCCTGTTGGAATGAGTGAGTGCTAGTAGCTAAACTTTTCACAATGTCCTCTAAAGACATTCCCGAGCTTCCCGCTTGTTGTTGTGCGGGTGGTTGTTGTCTAGACTGATAGTTTTGTTGTTGTTGATTACCTTGGAAGGGTGGGCGTTGCTGATATTGTGGGGATCTTTGCTGATAACTCATGTTAGGAGGTCCCCAATTTTGATTGCCTTGATATTGTTCATATTGCCTTGAATTTTGCCCCGGATAACCTCCAAGTGCTTGTGCTTGTTCAACATCATCTTGCAGTGTGGGACACATATCAGTGGGGTGTCCAAATTGTAGACAAATTCCACAAGCTCGGGCTTGTGGCTCAGCACTCTTGTCCTTGGTAAGTTGCATGACTGCTTTGGTTAACTCGGCTAGTTGGGTTTCAATGTGAGGAGTGCTCACTTCCTTAACTGCTCGTGGAACATCCGTGTACCACTCTTCATCATGTGCAGAGTGCTTGGTGTCTTCAGCAATGGAGGTAATCAAAGCTCTAATTTGAGTAGGTGTTTTATCGAGTAGAGCTCCTCCACTAGACGCGTTTATCAAACGTCTCTCCATTGGTGCTAATCCTTCACAAAAGTATTGAAGGAGTTGGTGATCAGTTATGCCGTGTTGTGGACAACGAGCACACAACTTTTTAAACCTGTCCCAATAAGTGTGCAAAGCTTCCCTTTTTGCTTGCTTAATCCCAATGATTTCCTTTCGTAGAATGGAGGCTTTGACTTCCGGGAAGTATTTGTCTAAAAACAGTTTTGCAAGTTCATTCCAAGTAGTTACCGACCCCGGTGGTAGGTAATATAGCCATTCTTTTGCTGAGTCTTGAAGAGCAAAGGGGAATGCCCTTAGCTTGATTTGGTCTTCAGTGACGTTATGTGGCTTCATACCAGAGCACACAACATGGAACTCTTTGAGAAACTTATGTGGGTCTTCATTCTCAAGGCCTCGGTAAAGTGGTAATAGGTGAATGAGTCCGGATTTCAGCTCAAAGTTTTCCACATTAGGGTAGTTAATGCAAAGTGGTTGTTGTGGGACATCACGAGTTGCCCACTGTCTAAGGGTTTGTTCAGCTGCCATTGTAACTGCAGGAATTTGCGGTTTAGGTGAGTTTGGTTCTTGGTGGGTATGGGTAGGTGTGTGTGGTGGAGTGGTGGGTGTTTCTTGATGGGATTGTGATTCCGTTTCGGTTTCTGATTCACTTGACAAGAGTATGTCCTGCCAAATGTTGGTGACCGGAGGTGAAGATATAGAGGATGAGGAGCTTGCTAACTTCTTTCGTTGTTTTGCTTGCTTCCTTAATCTCTTTGCTGTTTTCTCGATCTCCGGGTCAATCTCGAGTGGTGTACCTGTACGCAAAGATCTTGGCATAAAACGATTAAATTTGCCGTATCCCCGGCAACGGCGCCAATTTGTTGGGTGTCGAATCCAGCAAATAAATATAAAATAAACCTACTTGACACACTAAAAATAGTATGAATGGAAGTCAGGTTCGTGTCCACAGGGATACAGATTAATTAATTGATTATGCCAAAAATGTTTTAGACACAAATACGATTGTTTTAAAAGGGGGTTTTTAGTTTAACTAAAATGTAAGAAAACAATTTATATATTTTTTTTAGATTAAAAAGAAAAGCTAATAAAAGTGGTTGTGAAAATTCAGATGTTAAAAACTAATTTCAACACCAGGGCAATTTCTTGATTCGGTTCGACTTACGATCATTAACGGTCACGGTGCAAGGATCCTTTTTAAATAATAGTTTGTATCGATACTAGACGTCACGCAGTTCGGACCTCCACTCTATTTATTGTCTAACCAAACGCCGTTCGTTGATTAGAGCCAACCCGCTACTCTAAACTCACGCCGTTCGGATTTTAGCGTGCGGGTTGCGGGATAGAAATATCAATTACAATCAAACACTCACGCCGTTCGGAGTGCCTAATTATATTGTATGATTCTATAATAATTTTGGGTTCATAGACAAACTCAAAATATTATTTGTTCCTTGTGTCAAAAATTAAAACTTTATTAAGGTTCTAAAAATTGATTGAACTTTATTAGAAAAATTAATAAATTGATCAGGTTTATTAACAATCTAATATTTTCCGGATTGAATCCGTATTAAAAACAAGAATCACACAAACAAACCACTAAAATAATTGGATCTAACGTGATCGTTTCACACAAGTTTATGAACCAAATCAAAGAAATTAAACCCCGATGTCGAAACTATAAGATTCTAGCCGGACATGGTGGCTAGAACAATCAATGCAAATACAAAATAAATCATCCCAAATTACAACTTACGAAAATAAAGAATGCAGTTCTAGAAAAAATTCACCAAAGAGAAAAATGCCACTTTTTGTTGTGATTTTTCGAATCCCCATGCCAGCTGACCAGCTCCCAATTGAATTCCAAAGTTGTTCCCCTTTTTTTTTCGTTCTGGTTGTTGGTTGATGATGTATTATTCTTAATTTTTTTCTTCACTTGCCAAACTTCTTTCTTTTTTTTCGTTTCTTTTTCTTGGCAGCCCAAAGGAGTTCAGCCCATCACCACTAATTACAAATCACCAAAACCATTTTATTTATTGAGAGCCCAACTCATGTTACATTTGCATGCACCACCAATTAGCACAACAAGACTATTTTTCAACCATAGAAATTTAGTCAACCCAATCAATTATAACTTGATTTTCTTTTGAAGCCTAACTTGTACATGATCTCTAGCTCGTCTCCATCACTTTTCTTTCTTGAATCCTTTTTATTCTTCTTGAAATACCTTGTCATGCGTCGCAACCGCTCCATATCTACAAAACGTTAAAAACGTCCAAAGTAGATTCCGTTCCACAAAAAATATGTATTTCTCAAAATAATGTAATTTCTATGTACTAAAGGCATTAAATACCATGAAAATATACACAAAATATATGATAAAATATGCCTAAAAATGCAACTAACACTCCTTCACATAGATCCATCAATCGACTTATTTATTAAGTAAAAACATAGCTTATGTTTACTACATTATATACATAAACGTTCCCGTACAATCTCACTAGTGACTCGATCCTTGATCTCTATCCCTTGAAGATCCTTCGTATCTTGTACTACCTGCGCTCACCACATAAAATTCATAAACATCAGTACGCATCATAAACATGTAAGATTTATTCACGTTTATTTTTCGTTCCGTTAACTCTTTACATTCCGGCTTTCCATCTGATCATACGACCCGCGGTAAGACTTCTTTGCTATTCCTGCGTTACACTTCATTCACCATGGCACGCCATTAGTAACATGACCATTCAAACATGTTAGAGCCATTTATATAAGCATATATACAAGATCCTTTCTTTCATGCACAACAAATCCTACTTCATGGATAAGTACCTACACACGTATGTTCATGCACATTTCATACCTACATGCATACATACTTATGTACATACATACTTACTTACATACATACATATATACTTACACACATATGTACATACATGCTTACATACATACATACATACATACATACATACATACATACATACATACATACATACATACATACATACATACATACATACATACATACATACATACAAGCTTTATTCCTTTGTGTACATTCAATCCCATTTAATACATATGTACATACTTTCATATATGTATACTCATACATCTATTTACATACACCCGAAAACATACATGCAAACATAAACACATCTACACGTACATGCTTACATACTTACATATAGTTATATAATGCATATAACGTAGTTAGATAGCCTTCATACAAGTTTGGAGTTGAAGAATGCGAAAAATATGAAAGAACCAGCAATTGGCGCAAGAAGAAACCAATCTGGCGCAACCTTGTGCCAGTTCTGGCGCAATACAGAAGACATCAGTCAGGGGCGCAACCTTGTGCCAGGGGGGCGCAACCTTGCGCCTGGTTCAGACCTGCAACTTTCAGCATGACGAATTTTTACAATTTTGGTCATAACTTTCTCATTTCTTGTCCGTTTTACCCGATTCTTTTTCCTACGTGATCGTAATTTAATCCTCTATCATATGGACTTGAAATCCCACGTTCGGTTTAAGGAAATTCTTAACTTACGCGTTTTCGGCTTAATAATCATTTTCTAATTATTCGACCCGTTTATGTTTTCATCAAACCACTCATTTGTTTTACCCCAAAACATACATGAACATTCTAACCATAATACTCTTATTTTATCTAGAGTTTCGTACTTGGGGTTTACACACCCGATACCCGGTATTCATTAAACTCATTCATTCCATTTAAATCTACGAATCAAACTTTGTTACTAAAACCTCCATTTGCGCAAATGTATATCTATTAAACCAAACTCACATCTGAGTCTTTTGACTATTAAACCACATCCCCGATTCCCGGATTGCGTACTTATGTGCAATTCTACCCATTAACCGGTTATACTACCGTAGCCATTTCTTATACAACATTTCGATATAATCATAAGACCTCATTTTGACCCGTTTGGTCTACTTAGAAAAATTCTCCGATTTCATTCAACTAAATCCATATTTGACATTAAACATCATGTTTAATTAATTAAAACGCTACATTACTTAAACAAACTAAGAAGTGATTACGGAATCACTTACCTCATGCATCCGTGTTCATATCCGTTTCCTCGCCACTTCTTGACCCGTTTGCCTTTCATGCTTGAGTCCCTCTCGACATGATTCCTATACTTTCATGTCACCAAATTACATTCACAATTGTACATGTTAACGATCATATCAATCACATATTTCACATTTGACTTTCTTTAGTCACAACTAACAAGCATATGACATACAATCAAATTCATATCCTTTCAAACTCATGAAATTCATCATATAATCACAATAACGCATATTAACATAACATATACCATACAACTTTCTATAATCCTACCTTTACGACAACAAACCAAATCATGCTTCTTATGCGTAGTTGACCTTCAAAAGTCAACCGTTCATCATACAAACTTTCGGCTTATCCTCATGTATCCGTATCATCATTTATGCTATATCAATGACACTATATACATTTCTTATTCACAATGCAAATATGCTTACAACCACATGATCACCTAGTGATATTAAACACAACGTACAAGTCCTTAATGCATAGTCTTGACCAAGACATACATTCAACCCGAATTCTTGTATAAGTTCCATCTAAAGCACCTTCTTCACGTTAGTATACTACTAATTACATCATTACTTAATCTCAATCATATATATCAAGCTATTTCACACAATCTCACATCTTAACTTCACTTAGACATTTCATCATACACTTGGTGTGCGTACACCATTTAGTGCATATAGTACAACTAATTCATGCATATTCTTCTAATCTCATACATAACTCATCAAATTACCCTTCTAATCAATATGGATCATTCATGCATATCATCAAACATACTAGTATCACATTCCTTTCAATTCCTCTAACAACAATCTACCATACACATCAATATTATGCAAGAATTTAGACATAGATGATTTACCCATGTCATCATCTTCATCATAACAAACGGGTTTCACCCTTAAACATCAATTTAACCTAAACCATGCATAATCCGTGTTCTATATGATGATTCTAACACATATGAATGATCAATTTCATACCAATTCACGGATTGGAACATAACCCACTTCATACAGGTTCATCAATCTAAGTTTCAAGACATACCTCACGATCCCCTTGTCTAGGTGATCGCTAATTCATGTTCCTTAATAGATTTGAGCCTTGATTCAACCTTCAATTTGGAGCTTTTTGAAGAACTAGGGTTTGGCTCCTTTGGAGCCCTTCCTGGTCGTTCCAGAACACACGAAATGTGTGTGTTTGTGTGTATTGTTTTGTTTTATAAATACAACTTTCATTTACCCCACTTTAGTCCCTCAAGTTTGCCACTAAATAATATTGGCAAAACTCTTGTCTATTAATACTTCTAACCTCACACTTAACTAGGTTAAATAGCCTAGCTATTTATTTCATAATGTTCCATAGCATAACATTTAACGAACATAAACATTCGGGTTTTGGGGTGTTACATGTTTCGTGTGATTTCGACGAAGTTCGGATCAGTTCGGTGAATATCAGATCGAATTTCTGTTGGTTTTAAATCATATTCGGACTGATTTCAGTTGAGTTTGGTGATTTTCGAATCAAAATCAGATCATTTTAAACATTTTTTCGGATTAATTGTTGTTTGATTCGGACTGTTTCTAAGTGTTTCGAACGAGTTTTGATCTGATTAAAACGAAATCAGGCGAAACATAAAAAAAAGTATTGGCTGTTATTAGAAAAGAAGTAGTGTCACTAAACTGATTTTGTTTGAACGAAAAAAAAAAAAAAACTGCTTATCTTTGAAGATTGATTTAGTGGGCCAAGACTAAAAGTTTTTGAGATTTTGGGCAGTGGTTCGGGCTCAGTTTATTATTATTTTTTTGGCCAGTTCTAAACAAGGTCAAAATTTGATTTGATATTGGGCTACAATTTGAAGTTTTAAACTTGGGCCGATTATACAAAGTTGTTAAAGAGAGTTTTAAACCGGGTTTGATTAGTGGGACACTAGCTTGTAGATTAAAATTGGGATACAAACGTTTAGACTGTGGGGTATGGGGCTTGGGTCGGGGCGTGGGTTGGCTGAAAACGCCCAAGCCACCACCCCGGGTGGGCTTGGGCTGGGGCGTGGCCCAAGGGGCGGGAGTTTGAAGCCGGGCGCGGGGCGGGCTAGCGATCCTATGTGGCGGGCTTCTATTCGCTTTGTTGGCCATGTCATAGCGGGTGTTTAAATTTTAAATTGTAACCGTTTGGCCAAGCCAAGCGGTCACCTCAACCCCCAACAGTCAACATCCACTATAAATATAACCCCAACCCCACCGGCTACCCCAATCCAATCAATCGCTGTCCACCGCTACCCCAACCAAAACCCACTTGATCGAACCCGCTCCCCCAACCCACTTGATCGATGGCCTCTTGGACCCACGAAGAAGAGCTAGCTCTCGTCACGAGCGTCGTTGATGCAATGAAGGGGCGACAACCCGGTCAAACGCGATATTGGCCGGAAGCCTTTGCAAGCTACCGACATAACGTCGGACATGACCGGCACAACCTAAACGCGTGCCAACATAAATGGCGCGAGCTACGGCCGAAGCTTGATCGTTTCAAAGCCTACTACGAAGCCGTTCCGAGCGGTGAGTTAAGCCACGAGGACCGGGTGGCGGTGGCGAACATTGAGTTTCGAGGCAATGAGCGAAAGGCGTTCGACAAGCTCGCGCTTTTTGAAATTTACCTAACGCTCTAGGTTTTTTTTATTTTGTAATTTTTAGGAATTATGTAATTTTTAAGAATTTAATAAAATTTTAGGTTTTTTTTTAAATGTTGTGTGTATTTTTTTAATTTTTTTAATAACCTGCCAAGCCACGCGGTGCACCGACGCCCCGCCATACCCCACGGACACGTCACTCACCGGTGGGGGGACTCAAACTCCACGTGGCAACTCATGCCCCCCAACCCAAGCCCCACCATACCCCACGGTCTTAGTGGGTCTCATGAAAGTTGAAAATTTTGGACTTTGACCTACAAATATTTTTGAACCAAGTTTTCAATAACTTTCAAGTTTAAGAAAATGTATGATTGGGATGATGGTGTTCAGGAGCATTGGCAGATGCGGGATGAAGATAGAAGAAAAAATTTGGGTTAAGAGATTTGAACATTTTCGATGTAAAAAAGATGAATCATTGGATCAGTTGAAAGAACGGTAGTTTGATTTACTTAGCAAGCTAAGGTATTACGACGTAAAAATGTCGGATGCTGAAAAGATATCGAAATTTGTAGATGCCTTATCTTCATAATGGAATGAAGCTTTAATTGAGGTGAAAAAAGATTCTAGTTTTCCAAGATTTACTCTAAATGAATTTGTCAACAAGCTTCAAGAACACAAAACAAAAATTAAAAAGAAGAATTTGACATTTGAATTTGTAAATTTCAAAATCAAAGATGATGAACTGGAAATTGACGTGATAGAATTTTAGGCGGTTAATGCAAGGAATTAGAGATTATCGTATCCCTAGAGCTTGTGAGGTAAATAAAGAAAAACTTAAGGAGTCATTATCATCAGATTGGGATGAAGTGTTTGAAGAACTGGAAGATACACATTATCTTCAGGCTCTTACTGATATTGAAGCCGAAGCTTGGAAAAGATGGAGTATTCAGCAGGAGAAAGAAAAGAATAAGGTGCAGAACGGTGAAGTCAAAGAATCAAATGCATCAACAAATAAAACTTCATGTTCTGAACCTGTGTGCTCAAATTGTGAAAAATCCAGATCTGATAATGTCAAACTTTTGAGAAATGTGGAAAGTTTGACATTAGAAAACAAAAATTTCATTAAATTAGAAAATGATTTGAAAAATCAAATAAAAATTTTAGAAAATGAAAAATCAGTTTTAAATAAAAATGATTTTGAAAAACAAAATATAATAAACTCGCATCTTGAAAAAATCACACAACTTGAACAAGATGATGAGATTGCGAAAAATAAAATTGAAGATTTAGAAAAGAAATTGAAAGGTTTTGTTGCTTCATCATTAATGCTAGATAATATAGTTCCAAAACCGATCAACAAAAATGAAGAAACTGGGGAGGACGAATATGAATTTTGTAACTGTGGTATTGGGTATAAACCGTCGGGAAAGGGCAAAACAAAAACGGTTGTACCGGATAACATGAAAAACAAAACTCCCTCGGTGAAAATTCCAATAAGTGCCGATGTCACAAATTATGACGGAGTCATAATCGAAGATTGTAATGATGAATCTGATGATGAAAATGATAAAAAAGAATATATTTTTGAAATTAAAAGAAAAATTTAAAGAAATTGCTCCGCAATTTGCTGAAAAGGGGGAATGTTCAACTTCTAAGCAAAATGGGGAACACAAACAAAATGTTAAAAATTCAAAAATTTTTCAAAATCAAACTAAAAGATCTTCAGTCATTATATTATTATAAAAACAAAAATTCACAAAAAATTGAAAAACAGAACTCACAAAAAGTTGGTAATAAGTGGTGCAGGTTTGACCATAGTGAAAATCAAGCTTACAGGAGAAGATGGAATGAAGATTCTTCAGAGACAAATCATTATGATGATAGAAAAAGGAGAAGTGATGATTACCACAAGGCAAATCAATGTTACAATCTAAGTGTTTGGTTTGAAAGTGGAGAATGGTACGATAATAGGGTGTGTTACAACTGTGGAATTAAAGGACACATTGCTGCTAACTGCCAGAGTCAGAGATTTGAGATGAGAAGATGCTATGAATGTCAAATCAGAGGTCCTATTACCAGAGATTGCCCAATGAGATCAAAGAGAAGATCGAGGGTTGAATCTCATAAAATGGCTAAGAAAACTGAGAAAATAGAAAAAAGCCCAAAGAATCAAATTATTACAAGGGCAGAAAGTTAGACTGAGAAAGAAAAGAAAGAAAGCGAGAGAGTATTTAGACAAGAAAGTATTGACAAAGTGTTTAAATTGGTAGAAATTGAAAAATCTGAAATTTCAAAATTTGCTAGAAAGAGCAAGAAGAGTTCTTATTACAAACCTAACTACAAGAAGAAAAACTTGAAAGCTGGGTTGGGTTATAAGAAGAAACATAATCAGAAACGGTTTGAAAAGAAAAGTTTTCAGAAAAAGACGAACTTTGTTCATGGAACAAGTTCTGAGGAAGAGAAAGAACTCTAATTTAGACGACAGTCTAATGAAGAGTTCTATGCTCAGAAGAAACAACAACAACAGGTTAAAGATGTTTCCAAGAAAACATGCTTTAAGTGTGACCAAATTGGACATCTTAGTCGCAAGTGTCCAAATCCGAAACCCGTTGATGTTGGAAAGGAAAAGAAAGTTGAGATACAGAAGTCAAACAATTTTGAATTAAAACAAACTTGGAAACCGAAATCAACGACACCCAAAGTTGTGCCACAACAGATTTGGAAACATAAAGTAAATGTTTCAGAACCAAAACAAATCTGGAAACCTGATGCGTGCGAAGTGTCGTATATATTAGGTGTATATTTTAAGCCCTTTTTAACACTTATTTTAGCCAAGTTTTAAATTTATAAAACACGATATTTCACTAACACTAAACACACATATGGGCAAGTGCACCCATCGTTGAGTGTAGTATAGCGTTGGTAAGATACCGAGGTCGTCCAAGGACACAAGAGCTTTTAGTACCGGTTTATCCTCAACGTCTAATCAAAATAAAAAGTTTAGAAAAATGTTTTTAAACTAAGAAAAATAAAAACTAACTAAAATGCTGAAAATAAAAATAAAATAAAAACAGATAGACAAGATGAATCACTTGGTTCCGACTCGTATCTAGTATAACCTTTGATTATTTCCGCACTTTTGCACATAATTAAGAGATTATCTTAGTTATTGTAGTAGGCCCCTCTTTTGAAGGTGACGTTACCCTCACCCCAGTAGTTTGAGTCAGCAAGGATACAATCCTAAAAGGGTGGATTATTGGAAGATAATGAATTAAGTTATTAATGCAGTGTTGTGGTAGGCCCCGATTTTGGCGGTGACGTTACCCTCGGCTAAGTAGTCTGAGTCAGCAGGGATACAGTCCTAAATAGCCGGGTTATAGTATTAATAGTAGTTAACTTATGAGGGGATCAAAGAGTTTGGACCCCCGCCATCCAATACCGTGAAGTATTGAAGGAGGTCCTACTAAATTTGACCCAGGTCCATTGCAGGACCTCTAAACGCTGAACAATGGCAAGACCTTTACCAAACCGTTCCCTTAACCCTCGACCAGGTAGCCAACATACCTCCATATAGACCGTGGAGATATGAATGGTGAAAATCCTTTATTTTATATAGACAGTAAAATAATGCCAAGACACCACGGACAAACGATAAGGAAAGATCACCTTCAACATAAGTAACTAGTTATTAAAGTCATTAATACAAAACCAAATAAAAAGTGCAAAAGATTAGAAATAAAAAGTATTATACTAGACACTTTGTCTTCACCAAGTGATGTAAGAGACTTAGGCAAACATGACCTTGATTGTCAAGAACTCTTACGATCAATCTTGGATCCCGAGACGACTCACACACTCTACGATGGACAATGGATGATGGTGGTGGATGATGGTGTTGTGATGGTGGTGGGTGGTGGATGAAGTGTGAGAGAGGTGGTGTGCCAAGGGATGAGTTGAAATGAATCCAAGCACTCCTATTTATAGGCTGAACAGAGAGCTGGGCACGGCCCCGTGCCTGTCTGACACTCTCTCTCCTCATTAATTGTAATTCGCAATTACAATTAATGCGCCTGCTGTACTTTCGACACGCCCCCGTGTCCGCTGAGCACGGCCCGTGGTGGGCAATAGAAGCTTCTATAGGTTTGTCTTTTCTGCTGCTTCTTGGGCACGGCCCCGTGCTAGCTGAGCACGGGGCGTGCTCAGTCTTCTGTCTTCTCTATTTTGCTTTGGAAGGTGCCGTTGAGGGGTCGGGCAGTCCACTAATGTTCCTTTTCTTGTATTTATGTTGGATTTAGCTGTCTTTTTGCTTTTTTGAGCTCATTTAATCCTGAAAATACAAAAGGAAGACAAAAACACTCTTTTTCCAATATTAGTACTTAAAAAGGGTTAGTTTTATGCCTCATTTGATGTAATTTATATGTTGCATTTTACACACATCAAAACCAAAAATTGATTTGCCAAAACAAAACATTCAATATGATTCAAGATTTTATCGAATGAATGTTTTAAAAGGACAAACTTGGGTGGTCAAGAAACAATGTGAGTGATAATCAAAATGAAGATGTGTTTGTGAAGAATGAACGAAACTATCCAGTTCTACCTGAAAATATTTATGTTCAGTTACCTGAGTCTAAACAGGCTTGGGTTGCTTTATTCAAGTAATTGAATGAATTGAATGTGCAGGTGCTCCCGAAGATGGTTGAATGTTAAATGAACAGAGGAGCAGCCTGGCACAAGAGGAGTCTGCGGATCCCTGCAACTAAGAAACATGGAGTTCGTTCGTTTTTGTACATAAATAATCCATAATTCAAAAACACTAAAAATTGAAAATTTAAAAAAACCAAAAATTTGTTTTTATTTTGTTAAAAATTGAAAAATGAAAAAAAAAAATATGTTTGTTTTTAAATTTGTAAAAAAATCAAAATTTTTCAAAAAAATGTTTTGATTGAATGTGCCGAAACCCTCACGGCTGAACAAAATGATTATTTCACAATTGAAAATGGTTTTAACAGTGTTAAAAATCAATGTGTTGTAAATCATGGGGGTACTTTCTGCAAAACAGAGCATGTGAAGCAGAAAGTTGATGGCCAGACAAAGCTATCTACATCGGTTTGTCAAATTTTCTTAAATGTTTTGAATTTTAGGGGGAGTAAGAAAATTTTAGAAAATACAAAAACATTTGAAAATTTGAAAAAAACACAGAACTCATTTTGAATTGAAAAATATTTTAAAATGACAAAAACATGAGAAAATCAAAAAGAGTTTTTGTGTAAAAGAAAAAATGATAGTACATCAGTAGACAATTACAGTACGCTAAAGAAATGGAAAGTCAAATGTGATAAACGGTCACACTGATGATATGCCAGTAGGTTTTTACACGCTTAGTAGATTGTTTCGAGATATAAACATAAAAATAATTCTTGTTTATCTCGTGGGGAACATCTCTCGGATATATGGGTAACCCCCGAAATCTTGTTTGAGAGATTGCCAGATTCTGAGATACAAGGTCTTTATACTATTTGATATCTGGGGTATTATACCTAGTCAAATGGAATAGGTAGAAGAGAAGGTTTTGGGCTTGTCGTAGAGTGTCGGGATGTCCAAGATCTTTTTGGGTTTTATTTTTATTTATTTACACTCCTATTCGTAATGATTTATTTAGAACTTTTCATAGGAGAAATTATTTATTTTGGCATAACATGCCTTTTTAAAATTCCATTTATATACAAGTTCACATACCTCACGGGAGAAGTCACTCACACTCGGCCGAAGGTGTATTTTTAGTGAATCACTCGAGAGCGGCATGGAACTTATTCCTACCATAGGCTTGCCAAGCAATCAATCCTCCTCCTTTTTAACTTTTATACCTTTGTAAATATCAAGAGGACTTTGTGGGTTAAGGGTTAGGCTTGGGTTAAAGGTAGGTGGTTGGGATAGTGGTTAGTGGTTAGTAGAAAAATGGCGAAAAGCGTAACAAGTGTCGGTTTTCGTAAGATTTTCTTATTTTTATTTTGATGAAGCTTTTATTCAAACAAAGTTATTTTTGATAAACATGTTTGTTTATTTTCTTTTTGCTTCATCATCAACAATTCTCTCTCTTTTTTTTTTTTTTTTTTTTTACGAAAAACCGAACTTGTTACTAAAACAAAGGGTTAAAAATAAAAATGTTTTGGTGGAAAAAGGGTTTTTGGTTTGGGTGATGAAATGAAAAGGTTTAGGCTCAAAGGGGTTAACTAGGGGGATTTTTGGGTAGGTGGTAAAAAAAAAGAAAAATAATGGTGTAGAAATAAAAAGGGGTTAGTCCTAATGCCTCCATCATTTACTTACTCGGGTTTAAGTTGATAAGGACCGGGAATGTATCGTCATGGCAAGTTCTAGAATCGTAAGAACCAAGCGGCTATTCACACAAGAAACGAAAAATGAGCATTTAGTTTAAAGATGTAAATTTGTATGCTCAATAAAGGCTCAAAACTCACTTTTGTGGGAATGGGTTTTTATGTGATCAAGTATATATAATCAAATTTTAACTAAGTTTGTCATGCCTTTTCATAATTTTCTTATGTTGGTTCTTTTTATCACTACGCTATTGGTTGTAAATTTGTAAAAATATAACCTTTTTGAGAACTTGAATTTCCCGAGTTAAACCTAGACAAGTAAAAAAAAATGAAATTTTTGAAAAAATTTGGGGTGACTAGCGGTTCCAATAGAGTTTTGTGTAAGGCTTGTATTTAGGACTTGCAAAATTCAAGGTTTTAGCATCCCCCCTACACTTAAATTACACATTGTCCTCAATGTGTCCCAAAAATAAATTTTTAGGTTGATTAGATGTGTAAGATAGTGTTTAAAAAGCAAAAATTTGTGTTACTGGGCACTGAACACGGCCCCGTGTTATCCGGGCACGACCCCGTGTTCAAGTGCCAGTAACAAAATTGAAATAGGAGATACAGAAGTCTGGACACGGGGGCGTGTTGGGTGAACACGGCCCGTGTCCAGGTACCTGAACTGGGCGTTTTTCTGCAGGTGGTTCAGCACGGGGCCGTGTTGGTTGGGCACGGCCCGTGTTGAACCTTCTGGACTGGAGAGAATTGCCGGGTTGCCTTGTTCTTGTGCATGGGTTCATTTTTCTCGTTCCCCTTTTCATCCTTTACCACCATAAGTGTGTTTTAATCATTACAAACCATCCAAACCTTAAAACCATCATTTCATTTCATCATAGAGAGAACTTACATAATCCTAAATTAAGATAAAACTAAAACTTAAATAGGTCAGCAGGTACACGAGGTTATCATAAGGAGTTCTACTATTTTAAGAAAATTTCGAGAATAGTTTCCCGATATATAGTAGGACTTTTAGCCGAATGGATTCTTCCCTAAACCTTGTTTAAAGCCATTCTTCGATCTCCCTAGGAAGGAAGAATGCGGCTTCATTTTCCTCCGCTGCTGGTGGTTGAGGGGGAACATTCACCGGGACTCCTTGCACCACTCTTCGCGGAGGCTCTTGGTGCATCACGTACCATTCGGCTGGAATGACAACTTCGGGCACCATGTTCCACGCCCTTTGGGTTATTATAGGCACCAAAGGCGGGGAGGCGAGAAGGTTCAACCTCTGGTGCAAGAGGTTTACTTCATGGAGACAGCCCTCCAGCCCTACTGTAAGATGGTTGATACGGTCGACCAATGCTTCTTCCACTCCCGTCATTTCATCAATAGCCTCCCTTAGAGCGTAAACATAGTTTACAAGAGAGTCTTCTGCTGTTGAAGATCTCCTCCCTTGTCGGTTACTTCTTGAAGATGATCCGCTTGTTCTGCTTGCCATTTTCTGTGAAGGAAACCGAAGAAAGCTAATTTTTTACAAAACAGAGCCCTGGACACGGCCCCGTGCTCGTTGGGCACGGCCCCGTGTCCATTTGTCTGCAGGATTTTTGGCTAAAGAATCTTGGAGTTTTAAATGATTTTTTTATCTGGGTTTTAAGCTCAGATAATTTAAAACAAAGTTATACAACTAACTTTAAGCAAGAATCTTTAGCAAATAATCTTACAAACTTCACAAAGAGGGTTGGAATCAAGGGAATTCCAAGCTTCCATGGAGGAAATTTTGAAAAATTTTGAAAGAGGAGGAAATGAGTAAAAGTGGAAGGGACAAGAGGGTCCTTTGGAACCTTCTTTTAGCACTTACCTAGGATGGTATGAGTGAAAATCCCAGGGATCTCTATCAATTGAAGTGGTAAAAAATGAGCAGGAATCAGGCTGCATTTAAAGAAAACGACAGCGCACTGGGCACGGCCCCGTGTCCAGTGGACACGGCCCCGTGTGCAGAGAAAATCCTGACACATTTTGTCCGTATTCTGACCAAATCAGCAGAGAATCTTTTTGGTGAGCACGGGGGCGTGTTGACCTGGACACGGCCCCGTGTCTGGAGGCTGTCTTATGGAGTTTCGCTATTTCTAAGGATCTCATCGACATCGGGTGGTTCCTTACTGGTCGGAACAACCCCAAAGTGCCTAAGATACCTTAATTGTCCTAGACTAAGGCGAGAACGCAAGAGGTTGTCGGTGAGGGTAATTCCTATTTTCATTCTAGGTGGACAAGTCCAACCCTTTCCCGGGCTCTTGTTAAAGAAGGTGTATGTCGAATCGCTCAGGTCTATGTATGCACCGAACGAAGTCGATGGAGAGTCCTTCACGGCACAATCGACACAGGGACGACTATCGTCCAAGTCTCTGCTAGGTACTAAGGCATCTTCGGGAGCAACGAGGTTGTTGGAATGCGGTTCCAGCATTTCGTCATGGTCATCGTCTTGGGGTGGATCAATAAAATCCTTCCTAAGCTCTTCTAACCAATTCTGAATTAGCTTTTCTAGTTGAAATAACTCATCAAGGAGCATTTCTCCTAGAATATCTGGCTGGGCGCATTCGAGGGAGAAATAGTGCTTATTTTTACTTTCGCCCCTCTTAAGGTTGTAAGAAGTCGGTGGGTCCATGTAGTGGGGCCTATAATTTAGAAAGTAGCATTCTACTTCTTCATGTTTGCCACCACATAATTGACACCACGTACCATAAGAGTGCCGAAAGTAAAAACAATTACTATCACTCATGTTTATGTCAGAAATTACCAACCGCCGGGATCTAACGGTTCTGTTTTCAGTAACTGAAACTTGGGCACGGGGGCGTGTTGAGTGGGCACGGCCCCGTGTTCAGCTTACTGTCTGACTTAAAACAGGATTGCCAGTTCCAATGATTGAGCACGGGGGCGTGTTCAGCGGGCACGGCCCGTGCTGAGCTCTGCAGAAGCTGAAAAACTAAGAAAATCCTAAAAAATTAAAAAGAAAAATAAAAGATGATTAGGCCGTTGATTCCTAACTTTCTTAAAATCCTTGTGTCCCCGGCAGCGGCGCCAAAAACTTGATGCGTGCGAAGTGTCGTATATATTAGGTGTATATTTTAAGCCCTTTTTAACACTTATTTTAGCCAAGTTTTAAATTTATAAAACACGATATTTCACTAACACTAAATACACATATGGGCAAGTGCACCCATCGTTGAGTGTAGTATAGCGTTGGTAAGATACCGAGGTCGTCCAAGGACACAAGAGCTTTTAGTACCGGTTTATCCTCAACGTCTAATCAAAATAAAAAGTTTAGAAAAATGTTTTTAAACTAAGAAAAATAAAAACTAACTAAAATGCTGAAAATAAAAATAAAATAAAAACAGATAGACAAGATGAATCACTTGGTTCCGACTCGTATCTAGTATAACCTTTGATTATTTCCGCACTTTTGCACATAATTAAGAGATTATCTTAGTTATTGTAGTAGGCCCCTCTTTTGAAGGTGACGTTGCCCTCACCCCAGTAGTTTGAGTCAGCAAGGATACAATCCTAAAAGGGTGGATTATTGGAAGATAATGAATTAAGTTATTAATGCAGTGTTGTGGTAGGCCCCGCTTTTGGCGGTGACGTTACCCTCGGCTAAGTAGTTTGAGTCAGCAGGGATACAGTCCTAAATAGCCGGGTTATAGTATTAATAGTAGTTAACTTATGAGGGGATCAAAGAGTTTGGACCCCCGCCATCCAATACCGTGAAGTATTGAAGGAGGTCCTACTAAATTTGACCCAGGTCCATTGCAGGACCTCTAAACGCTGAACAATGGCAAGACCTTTACCAAACCGTTCCCTTAACCCCCGACCAGGTAGCCAACATACCTCCATATAGACCGTGGAGATATGAATGGTGAAAATCCTTTATTTTATATAGACAGTAAAATAATGCCAAGACACCACGGACAAACGATAAGGAAAGATCACCTTCAACATAAGTAACTAGTTATTAAAGTCATTAATACAAAACCAAATAAAAAGTGCAAAAGATTAGAAATAAAAAGTATTATACTAGACACTTTGTCTTCACCAAGTGATGTAAGAGACTTAGGCAAACATGACCTTGATTGTCAAGAACTCTTACGATCAATCTTGGATCCCGAGACGACTCACACACTCTACGATGGACAATGGATGATGGTGGTGGATGATGGTGTTGTGATGGTGGTGGGTGGTGGATGAAGTGTGAGAGAGGTGGTGTGCCAAGGGATGAGTTGAAATGAATCCAAGCACTCCTATTTATAGGCTGAACAGAGAGCTGGGCGCGGCCCCGTGTCCGCTGGGCACGGCCCCGTGCCTGTCTGACACTCTCTCTCCTCATTAATTGTAATTCGCAATTACAATTAATGCGCCTGCTGTACTTTCGACACGCCCCCGTGTCCGCTGAGCACGGCCCGTGGTGGGCAATAGAAGCTTCTATAGGTTTGTCTTTTCTGCTGCTTCTTGGGCACGGCCCCGTGCTGGCTGAGCACGGGGCGTGTTCAGTCTTCTGTCTTCTCTATTTTGCTTTGGAAGGTGCCGTTGAGGGGTCGGGCAGTCCACTAATGTTCCTTTTCTTGTATTTATGTTGGATTTAGCTGTCTTTTTGCTTTTTTGAGCTCATTTAATCCTGAAAATACAAAAGGAAGACAAAAACACTCTTTTTCCAATATTAGTACTTAAAAAGGGTTAGTTTTATGCCTCATTTGATGTAATTTATATGTTGCATTTTACACACATCAAAACCAAAAATTGATTTGCCAAAACAAAACATTCAATATGATTCAAGATTTTATCGAATGAATGTTTTAAAAGGACAAACTTGGGTGGTCAAGAAACAATGTGAGTGATAATCAAAATGAAGATGTGTTTGTGAAGAATGAACGAAACTATCCAGTTCTACCTGAAAATATTTATGTTCAGTTACCTGAGTCTAAACAGGCTTGGGTTGCTTTATTCAAGTAATTGAATGAATTGAATGTGCAGGTGCTCCCGAAGATGGTTGAATGTTAAATGAACAGAGGAGCAGCCTGGCACAAGAGGAGTCTGCGGATCCCTGCAACTAAGAAACATGGAGTTCGTTCGTTTTTGTACATAAATAATCCATAATTCAAAAACACTAAAAATTGAAAATTTAAAAAAACCAAAAATTTGTTTTTATTTTGTTAAAAATTGAAAAATGAAAAAAAATATGTTTGTTTTTAAATTTGTAAAAAAATCAAAAATTTTCAAAAAAATGTTTTGATTGAATGTGCCGAAACCCTCACGGCTGAACAAAATGATTATTTCACAATTGAAAATGGTTTTAACATTGTTAAAAATCAATGTGTTGTAAATCATGGGGGTACTTTCTGCAAAACAGAGCATGTGAAGCAGAAAGTTGATGGCCAGACAAAGCTATCTACATCGGTTTGTCAAATTTTCTTAAATGTTTTGAATTTTAGGGGGAGTAAGAAAATTTTAGAAAATACAAAAACATTTGAAAATTTGAAAAAAGCACAGAACTCATTTTGAATTGAAAAATATTTTAAAATGACAAAAACATGAGAAAATCAAAAAGAGTTTTTGTGTAAAAGAAAAAATGATAGTACATCAGTAGACAATTACAGTACGCTAAAGAAATGGAAAGTCAAATGTGATAAACGGCCACACTGATGATATGCCAGTAGGTTTTTACACGCTTAGTAGATTGTTTCGAGATATAAACATAAAAATAATTCTTGTTTATCTCGTGGGGAACATCTCTCGGATATATGGGTAACCCCCGAAATCTTGTTTGAGAGATTGCCAGATTCTGAGATACAAGGTCTTTATACTATTTGATATCTGGGGTATTATACCTAGTCTTCTGATATTGCGAAAGCAATGGCCTAGACTTCGTATAATACTTTATGCGCTTAAAGCTTACCCTCTGCATAAAAATTGAGGAAAGATCGAAAGATATATATCAAGTGCACTTGTAAAGAAGATCACTAAGTGGGATACACCTAAAGTCGAGCCTTCATCTCTTTGACTGAACGGTAGTTCATACTCGAGCTCTCAAGGTCTCGCACTAACCCAGAGTACAGATATCAATATAGTATATTCACCTTTAAGACTGAATCTAGGGAATCTTGATACGGGAGTATATTCTGAGGTGGGACACACGAATAAGTTAAGTGCTTAAAACACTAAATTCCGTATCTCGAATCAGTTGAATTTTGTGTGAAAATTTAAGTGGATCAGTATACTGACAATCTAAGTGAATCGTTTAGAACTTATAGTGTTAATAGCTCAACGGTGCTAGTGATTTGTCATAAACTGATATGATCCTCTGACACAACTCAAACAAAAATATTGTCTGTAAATATTTTTTTACTGCTTTATGTCTCAGAAAATTACAAAAAGATTTTGTTTCTACTTTATTTTCGACAACCGATGTCTTAGAGCTGAGTTTCAAAATCTAAGTATGCTGAACGTGTTTCTAAAAATAAACAAGTTCATTAATTTGAGACTTGAAGTTTTAATTGTAAAATCAAAAACAGTTTGTGAAAATCTCCAAGGTCATTAAGTTGGACTTGGATGATAATCGTGAAGATTTTGGATTCTTAATATTGTCAAATACATCTGTGATTAATAGCCAGGTAATTGTTCTTGGGAGATATTAGATAGGTTAAAAGTATTAAATGTGAGCCAGGTTCTCGATCAGAGAATATTTAGAGCCAGATCGAATCTGGAAAACCAAATCGTTTTCTTTGTTAAATATAAAATCCAGATTTCTGTGAACAAACGAGGTCCTGTGTTGTCACATATTTGAAATGCTCCAGCTTATCCATGTTATATGTTTTAAAGAAACACGAAACTAATTTTAGGGTTAATTAGTTTGGTTTATGTTTCAAACATGAGGGTTAATCTTCTTAAACTTTCCTGAGCTCTGATTAGATCCGTTCTTCCGGCAAAACAGAACACCGTTAGCTCGTTAAGAGGGGAATATGGGGGTTTCCCTCTTAACTAGACTCCGGCGTGAGAATAAGTATCTGCTTTGGGGAAATAAGTGTGTGTTAAGAGTGATAGTGAAGAGAGCAGAATGTTTAACCTGTGCATGAATGTCTCTATTTATAGCCGGAGAGGTGTAAGAAGAGATAAGTTGATGGGCCTTGGGCCGGAAGGCGACAAACATGGAATATCCTCCTTGTCTCACTGGTATCAACCGTTAGTGCTTTCTAGAAGATTTCCGGTGCTGGTGCACCATGATTGGAGCCACGTGTCCCAGTTGTCGGCCTTGCTGTCCCTCTGCCTTCAGCAGGTAAGTGGAGATCATGGGGCAGGTGTCGCTGCCCCCTGATTGGTGCCACGTAGGCGTCCTTGTGTATTTATTGTCTCCTGCACGTCAGACGATCGTGAAGCACGATAGAGCACAGCCTGGTGGACGCTGATTGGCTCGCCCTTCTACCACTTGTACCTTGTGTACTTTCTGAAGTGGCCTTGCGCTCTAACTCCTGCTCGACCCTTGTTGAGCACGTAACTAGCCCGCAGGGTGTAGGGACTGAAGGCTCTTATTCAGAACACAAGTGTGAAAACAGATGTTATTTCTTGTTTCGACCTAGCGCGAGCCCAGGCTCTGCTTGTGCAGCCCGCGCGGGTCTAAGATTGATCAGCTTTGTTGAGTAAGGAGTATGGTCCAGCGCGCGACCTGAAAATGGTCTACGCGGCTTTTTGGGACTATACCCCTTCAAGTCCCCCAGTCCAGTGCTGCACCATGCGCGAAGTAAGTGGTTGGAGCTCTGGACTTATAAAAAAGAAAGTGCTAGCTGTGAAAAAACGCTTGCTTGATCTTGGTAGGCGGCGTATGTGTAAGTGTGTGTCAGTTACTACGGCGCGACTACTAGATTTGTCTGTTGAGAGTTCTCTACTTTTGAGTGTAAGCGCACAGATTCGTTGGATAAATATGAATGCTGCGCGGCCTAGGTAACATCTGCATGAAGTTTGTAGTAACTTTGAGCGGGGAAAAACCTCGAATTTTGAATTCTGACAGGTTGGTGCGAAATGTCGTTGACGGCGACGTTTGAGTTGACTGCTGACCCGGCCATCATCATGTTGTCACTGACGGTTCGGCTTTTTGTCAGGCAAGCGAGGCCCACGCGCGCGTGGTAACCGTCACTCCGAGAATCCCGCCTTACGTGGCGGCTCGTGATTAGTTACGCGCGCGGTGAATCCTGCACGTTTACCCATCGCATTAAATGCGATGAGTATAAATAGTCGACGAGAGGAGAGAGGATTTCACAAATCTTCTTCTGTCTTCCCTTTTTCTCTCTCGAGTATTCAAATCTTCTTCGAATCTTCAACCATTTCACTAGCAGATCTTCAAGTTTCTGAAGGTAGTCTTCAAACTTTCCCAGAAGTTCAGACGATTCTCATCTCGTTTTCATTCTCTTTTATAAATGGCTGAAGAAGAAACTCAACTTGAAGAGGGTCCCCTCCCTGTTCCCAAATGGGACCAAGGGTTATTTGAGCAAATAACCAGAGGTTTCCGGTTTCCACCGGAATGGGATGCACGATATCCCAATCAAGGCCAAACAGCCGCCGACGCACCGCTTGGGTATATTACCCTCTTTGAAGATTTTTTCCTTCAAGGGAATTTCAGGTTGCTGGCAACGGAGTTTATGGCCCATATACTTCATTACTACGGCTTTCACCTGTCCCAGATGAGGCCACCCGGCATGGTGAGGGTGAGGCACTTCGAGTTTCTGTGCCGATCTCATGGGATAGAACCCACGGTAGAGAAGTTTCGGGTTTTTACCAGTTGATTAGGAACATAGGGTTCTACTCCTTTGGCAACCGGGGTTCTGCTAAGAAGATCTTGTTAAATCCCCCCAAAAGTTTTCATGACTGGAAGAAAAAATTCTTCTTCATCAGAGAAGAAGTCATTCCGATCGCGATAATCTTCCGCGAGCCGGATACAATTGAGAAGGAGGAACTGGCGATCCCCAAAGGAGCGGACTGGTACTTGAAGTTGACTGCGACACCAAATCGGATTTTTGCTGAGAATGTCTTAGTTGCCGCGCAGATGAGCGACAAGTGGCCGGAGACTAGCAATGAAGTTCCGATTCTGAAGTTTGAAGATAGAGGTATGTTGTTTCCTCGTTATCTTCCTTTGTGATTTTCGTGCGCTTATCTTGTTGAATTTGATTACAGAGGCGCATCTTTATCAAGCGGCTTTCCACACATTTGGTGGATCTATGGGCGCCCACTAGAATCGGGGGAGCCTTATTGGTACGAGCGGATCAAGGGTTACTTTCTTTATCCTCTTGCTAGAGCCTTTGCCAATCCTCCCACTGCAACCGAAGGTGCACATGTACCCAACCCCAGGCCCTTGCGTGCCGTGACTTACGTTGGGAAAGAGATTCTTTATCTTTCCAGCGAGGAGTCTGTAGGGTCATCAAATGGGGAGCTAAGTTCCTGGTCTAACATCTTTGCAGGTGTGTTGCGCGACCTTGGCATAGATTCTGAGGAAAAGAAGAAACCGAGCAAGAAGAAGAAGAAGGTAATAACCATAGATGCTGAAGTGGCCAGCAAAAAGGGCGGGAGTAGCCGCGCGACTACTGGTGCCTCTGATAAAGGTACTCTACGATTTCGGCAGAGTAACTTGGAAGATTACGCTATTACAAGTGACTCACTTGAGGGGTTGTCCCGTATAGGCGAGAAGAAGGCCAGCGCTGCTGGTTCAAAAAGCTAAGGAAGCGCGAAGTCAAGGAACCCAGATGCTGGCGCTACTCTTTCTTCGATTGCGCTGGATGAAGAGGAGGAAGAAGAGCAAGAGGAAGAGCCTGCCCTCAAGTTAGTAAGCAGGAAGAGGAGTAGAGAGGAAGCTGCTGCTGAGATTAAAGCAACGCAGAAAGCTAGAGAAGTCCCTGTGATAGGGAAAAAGAGTAAACTGCGCTCCCTTTACAAGTTCTCTCCAGGTTAGTTTTATGATGTTGGTACTTGTGTTTTTTACTTTAGTGACATCTCTTTCTAACACTTAATTTCTTCAGAGGCCCAGAAGAAGACCTCTGAGAAGACTAAGGGTGTTGAGATTAAGGATCCAAAGGAGCCAGCGCCGAAGAAAACGAAGTTTATCATAAGGCCTCCTAAGACAAATGAGGGGACGGTTGAGAAGGTGATTGGAGAGTAGAAAGAAAAAGGAAAAGAGAAGGAAAAAGAGAGAAAGAAGACGGTTGAGAACCCTGTGGGCGATAAATCGAAAGAGACCGAGACCGCTGCTACTAACTTGCAGGAGAAAACGCAGGGTTTGGAGGTCGTGCACATTACGGGGCTTGACCAGCCCCTTCATGAAAAAGAGAAGGAAGCTACCCGGGGGAAGGGACCCGAGGTTGTTAAGCCAACCGAACCTGCCCAGGTTGATGCCCCCACCCAAACTGTGCAGGTGACCTCTGCTGCTGGGGGATAAGTTGCTGTTGTGCATAAAGAGACAACCACTGCTGCATGTGACGCTAGTGCTGGTGCTAATGTCCGTCCTGGCGTGGCTGGTGGTGCTAGGGGATCGACGCCGCAAACTCCTATTGGTCCTAAGGATACCTTAGGAGATATTTATTACAAAACTATATCGAGGAGGCTCGCGGTGATGCTCCCCACCAAGCTCCATGGGGCTTAAAGCAGAAGGACACATTCCTGGAGTATGCTCCGTGTCGCGATTGGTTTTTGAATTCTTTCCCTCCATGTGAGGTTAACCGGCAAAGGGCGCGAACCCATGATGGGTTGTATCATGCCTGTATTGTCGGCGAGGCCAATACCCGCGATGCTAACCACCAAATTATGCGTGAGTGGCGCACAATGGTTAAAGAGAGAGGGGTCTGGGAGAAATACCGTGAGCGCTTGTTAAGGCAGGTTAAGGATTTTGAGAAGTTGAAAAGTTCCTTTGCCGAGGAGAAGGCCAAGTTTGAATCTGAGAAAAAATCTAAAGAATGGGGCCGCGAGGGCTTGAGGAGTAAGCTTCGTGCTGCTGAGGAGCTCTTGTCGAAGGAGCGGGCCGAATGGAAAGAGGTATGTAAAAAAGATAAACAGCGCATGTTTGCTGTTCGCTTCAAGATTACCGACCTTGAGGCTCAGATTGCCACATTAAAGAAGAAGGTTGAGGATGTTGAAGCGGACAAAGAGCATGTTGAAGTTCAACAAACTTAACCCTTTCCTCTTTATGCTGTTTTGTACTTATAAAAATATTGCTTAAGTCTATTTTCATTCTTCATAGGCTGAGTTGAAGGTGCATGTGGCCAGCAAGGATAAGGACTTACATGCCAAGGATGTGGAGATTGTGGAGTTGAAGCATCGATTGCATGAGCAAACAGACAAGAATGAGTCCTTAGAGATTGATCTTGAGGCTGAGAGGGTGAAAGCTGCTACCGTCGAGGAGGCCAAACAGAGGGCCGAAGAGGCGCGAGATATTAGCACTTCCGCCCTCAATGTAGCTCAGGACAACTACGCTGAAGCTCAAGGAATCGTGGACACGCTGGTCTTCGAATCTGAATGGATGCGTAATAGAGGGGTAGTTTTGGTGAGTTTCCCCTTTCTTAACTTAAGCTTTATTTATTGTTGTCTTGTTCTCATCCGTTGCCTTTCTTTTGTAGATTGCTAACTCTATCCTGAATGCCTCTGAGATGGATACGGCGGTTGTCGCGCTCATAGATGCCTCACGTGCGGTTGGGCATCACAGAGGTTATCTAGAGTGTGCTCATCATGTTGAAGAGGCCTTTGGCCAGGAGTTTGACACCACTCATTGTTCGGTTACAAATCAGGCTGATGCTGTGTTTGCCCACGCTGAAGAAGTCTATGACCATCTATCATTGCCTGTGATGGATTTGGTCACCGAAGCATTAAAGCACGATGACTGGTGTGCGCGGCTAAAGACTATCCTAGACCCTCATTGACTGTAGAGTTATCGGATGAGAAAGAAACAGCCGGTGGGGATGGCGATGGTGATGAAGATGGCGAAGGTGGTGTTAACGAATAGATAGTGTTTATAGGCTGATGCCTTGTACTTTTTGTTTTTGACTTATGTAATCATTTCGCGGCTTCGCTTTTTGGAATATGACATTTACGTTTGCTTTTTATTTGTCAAGTTACAATTATTGCATTGTTGTTAGAAACTTTGGTTAAGTTAGCACGAATAAATGTAAGTGTGGCTCGCGTATGAGTGTAACTGTTCGGTCTCACGCTATGACCGCGGGGGACCTTGGAGGCA
The DNA here is from genome assembly GCA_030545235.1 of Helianthus tuberosus. Lineage (NCBI taxonomy): Eukaryota > Viridiplantae > Streptophyta > Magnoliopsida > Asterales > Asteraceae > Helianthus > Helianthus tuberosus. The sequence continues at coordinate 92,078,276 of CM060354.1, forward strand.
TAACTCAAGAGCTCGTAATTTACTGAAGTGTTTTCGTGCTAATTAAAAGTTTAACAAGCATTTGTAACGTAGAAGTCATGATGATAAAAACAAAAGACATAGTCAACGCTTTCATTCAGTAACTTAGAAATAGGCACGCAGCCAACATACATCATCAGAATAGAAAAAAGGGCGTATAGCCGACATAGGTAATTAAAAAGGCGCGTGGCCAACATAAGTAGATAAAGGCGCATGGCCAAGGGTGTTCACATGTAACATTTGCGCAATTGTTGCGCATTCCATGTGCGAGGGATGATGTGTCCATCAACGGTGCGCAACTTGTATGCCCCTTTTCCTAGCACCTCATGTATTAAGTATGGGCCTTCCCACTTAGGTGCTAGTTTCCCGAGTCGTTCAGCATTGGAGGCTTCATTGTCTCTGAAGACGTATTCTCCTGGAGTGTAGGTACAAATGCGCACTCTTGCATTGTAGTACCTCTCCAACTGTGTCTTATACTTGGCCTCTTCGATTCGCGCTATTTCGCGCCACTCTTCGAGCAGGTCCAAGTCTAAACGACGCTCCGCCACGTTATCGATTTTGTTGACCGCTAACAAGCGCGGCGAGGGGAGGCCAATCTCAGCTGGGATAACCGCCTCAGAGTCGTAGTCCAGGATAAAAGGGGTTTCGCCAGTGCTTGTTTTTGGCATGGTTCGATGACCCCACGGGATGCTCGGGAGCTCATCTACCCAGCCTCTTCTCTTAGTGCCCAGGCGGGCCTTTATCCCTTCGACGATACTTTTGTTGACACTTTCTACTTGGCCGTTGCCCTGAGGGTGCGCAAAAGAAGAGAAAGTGTGCTCGATGTTCATATCTTTCATCTATTCTTGGAGGTCTTCAGAAGCAAAATTGGTGCCGTTATCAGTTACAATCTTGAGTGGGAGACCAAATCTGCAAATGATGTGTTCCCATATGAATTTGCGCACCATCATTGCAGTAGTTGAAGCGAGGGCTTTGGTCTCCACCCATTTAGTGAAATAATCAACGGCAACAATGATGAACTTCACTGCTCCAGGAGCTTCAGGGAAAGGTCCCACCATATCGATTCCCCACTGCTGGAAAGGCCAGGCAGTGGACACAGGGATGAGATCATTCTTTGGGCGCATGGTTTTCGGGGCGTGCCTTTGGCAGGATTCGCATTTGCGCAACTCCTTCAGAGCGTCAACGTGCATCCCTGGCCAATAGTAACCAGCGTTCATTATCTTCGCTACGACCAAGCGCGGTCCTGCATGAATGCCGTAGATGCCTTCATGAATCTCCCTGATCAGGTAACTTGCATCTTGGGGGTCCACACAACGCAGTAGTTGCCCTAAAAAATATCTTCTATACAAAATTCCACCATTCATCTCATAGAACAACGCTTTGTTCTGTATCTTCCTAGCCTCTGCTTCGTTTTCAGGTAGAATTCCCTCTTAAAGATATTGAATGATAGGGGTCATCCACGATGGTGGCCCTTTCTCAATTACATTAACTTAGCGCAACAAAACAGATGGGTTCTTTAAAACTTCGATTCTTACATATTTGGCGAGATGTTGGAAGGCCGTTGAAGCAAGCTTGCTCAACGCGTCAGCTGGTTTGTTCTCTGATCGGTTGATATAAACAACCTAGTATGATTTGAACTGTTGAAGCAACTCTTTCGCTTGCTCTAAATACAAGGCCAGAACTTCACCCTTTGCATCATACAACCCGTTAATTTGACTCATGATCAGGAGAGAGTCGATATGCGCTTGTAAGTTTTGAGCTCCCATCTTGATGGCCAGCCGCAAGCCTGCCAAAAACGCTTCATACTCTGCCTCATTGTTGGTATTTTTGAAATCCAACTTGATGGCATAGGTGAACTCATGTTTCTTTGGGCTAACAAGGCGCAACCCAGCTCCTGCGCTGTCTTCGTTCGAGGCTCCATCAGTGTATAGCAACCATAACCCATTTGATGTGTCTTTGATGGGAGTATCAACAACCTCACACTCTTTGAGCTTATCTTTTGGGACTTCAGTGATGAAGTCCGCTAATACTTGGCCTTTAATGGCTGGGCGCGACCTGTACATGATGTTGTGGCCCCCCCAGTTCGATTGCCCACTTTGCCAAGCGTTATGACGTCTCTAGTTTTTGCAAGATTGTGCCAATATGGAAGTTAGTGAGTACAGTGATTACATGTCCGGTGAAATACCTGCGTAGCCTCCTGGAGGCGTGTAGCAGCGCGGGCACTAACTTTTCCATAGTTGAGTATCGTGTTTCTGGATCTGTAAGCACCCTACTAACATAGTAAATCGGAGTCTAAACTCCGTCTCTTTCCACCAACAATACCGACCCAACTGCCTTGTCAGACGAAGACAAGTACAAGATAAGTGGCTCTTTCTCGAATGGCACGGTTAGGGTAGGGAGCTTGATCAAACACTCCTTCATTTGTTGAAAGGCAGCTTCTGCTTCTGGCGTCCATTTGAACTCTTGCTTTTTCACGCAGTTGCGCAAGGTACTGATAAAAGGGTAAGATTTTGCAACATTGTTTGATAAAAATCGATTAAGCGCGGCCAGGCAACCGACCAATCTTTGCATTTCTTTGATCGTGCGCGGTGACGGCATCCGCTCAATGGCTTGAACTTTCTCGGGGTTAACTTTGAAACCATCGTTTGTAACCACGAAGCCTAAAACTTTGCCTTCCTCCATACCAAAAGAACATTTCGCTGGATTCAGCTTCATGTTCACGCTCCTTAGAGAATTAAACGTCTTCTCTATGTCTATTAACATTTGGTCCTCCTCGGGACTTTTGATCACAAGATCGTTAATGTATACTTCGATATCCTTCCCGATATCTTCAGCAAAAATCGTGTCCATGAGTCGCTGGTAGGTTGCGCCAGCATTCTTGAGCCCGAAGGGCATCTTTGTGTAGCAGAAGATTCCGATGTCAGTGCGGAAAGCTGTCTTATCTTCATCCTCTAGCGCCATCTGGACTTAATGATACCCCTTGTAGCAATCCAAAAAACATTTCCACCTATATGGCACGAGAGAGTCTATCTTCTTGTCGATCTCAGGCAATGAATAATAATCTTTGGGGCATGCCTTATTGAGATCTGTGTAATCAACACACATTCGCCAACCACCGGTAGACTTCTCGACCATAACAGGGTTTGCAACCCAACTTTGGTAGCGCACCTCCCTCAGTATGCCTGCCTTTAGCAGTTCACAAACTTGCTCATTCATGGCTTTAGTCTTATCCGCTCATAGGTTGCGCCTTCTTTGTACTTTTGGCTCGACGGAAGGATAAGTGTTCAAACAGTGTTCAGTGACGTCGCGCGGGACACCGGTCATGTCGGCCGGAGTCCAGGCGAAAATGTCCATGTTCCTGAACAGTAATTGCTTGAGGTGCGTCCTGATATTTGGTGAGATTGCATAGCCTATCGTCACCGTCTGTTCTGGGTACTTGCAGTTCAAGACCCACTTTTCTGGTTCGGTTGTTGAAATTTTTGTTGCTTTCACTGGGCGCGCATCCTTTGCTTCCATCACCTATTTCTTTGCATAGATAATCGCCACCCTCGTCTCTGTTGGGAAGCCAATGGCTAAGTGGGGCGTGGAGGTTACCATGTTCATTTCTCCTTGGGTTTCTCTCCCAATTAAAACGTCATGTCTTGATTTGACTGGCATCACCATGAAGTTGACATTTGTAGTTCTTGCATGTTTCCCGTTAGATAGCGTGACGGGGAAACTGACCTGGCCTGGTGGGAAGACCATCTCATTGCAGAATCCCGATATAGGATAATCAACAGGTTCGAGGCGCGCTTTATCTTCATCATCAAACTGATTGAAGCATTGTTCATAAATGATATCAGCTGTACTTCCCGGATCGATGAAGACGTATTCTGTTTCGTAGTGACCTATGATGCCGGTAATGACGACAGGGCGCGTGGCGCGTGGTCCTTCGCGCACTACCGGAAAGATGACTTGTTGCTCTTGCCATGTTGATTCGAATGGGCGCTTGCCTTTGTCTCTTGCGCTGTATCTTGGTCCATTGACCATGTGCGTCTCTAGGCGTCTAACCTTCTTCTGGTTTCCATCATCATTCCTCCGAATCTGGCGCGTCTCCTTGAGCACATTTTTTACCAGATGGCTTAACTTCCCGCTCTTCAACGCTTTTTCAATTTCTTGCCTTAAACTGATACAGTCATCAGTCAGATGACCTGTATCCTTGTGAAAATCGCAGTACAGGTTCGGGTCTTGCCCCTTCTTGTTTGTCATAGGCTTTGGTGCCTTGAAGTCATGATTCTCCATCATGAGCACCTCTTTTGGTGTCTTAATGAGCGGAGTCCAGTGTTTTTCTCGATTCTCGTTCCTGACTGCCTTTCGATAACCGATGCGATCAATTGTGTCTCGCGCGTCCTCTCTAAAACAAGGTCTTTCTTCATAGCCGCTGGATTGGTTTGCTTTCCATCTAGGGTTTTTGTTTTTGTTTCGCCTGTTGTCACGCAAGCTTCCTTTGGAAAAACGATTTTCGGTGTAAGAGCTTTTGGTTCCAGCCAATGATTCTTCAGTTTGCGCTACTATATTTGCGGCTGCCATGAGTTTATCCCATTCTTTGGGCATACCGTCTTTTCCTGTGATAGTCCTGATTAGACTATCACATCGAATGGCTTTCTTGAAGTGAGCGCGCATCACTTGTTCGCTTACATCACCGATCTCTAGACACTCCTTGTTGAAGCGAGTGATAAAATCTTCTAACCCCTCGTTGTCTCTGCGCCAGATGTCTGTTACTTCAGACGTATCGCGCTAATAACGTCTTTGCTGGCTGAAATGATTTACAAATTGAGTTCTGAAAATCGACCCATGACGTGATTTTTCCAGGTGGAAGGCTGTCGAACCAGGTGCGAGCAGCCCCTGTGAAAGTATGGATAAACAGATTGAACCACATTGGCATGTTCCATCCTCCTATAACACCAACGCTTGTAAATACTCGAACATGATCGTCAGGGTCAGTTAGACCATTGAACTTTCCCACTGTTGGAGGCAATTTTTCTTTTGATAGCGGGGCTAGAGCAATCTTTGGAATGAACTTCGAGTGTTCGGCAGCTTCAGCTGGTCTGTAGGCGAGGCTGAAGACTCGTTCTGCTTCTTCGCTGTATGCGATGCGCTGCCTTGGCCTGTAAGACTCATGATTCTTCTGCAGACGGTTGAACACTGAGGAACCTTCATCCTCTTTCCAGGTATAATCGTCCGGATCCGTATCATACCATTCGTTGTTCATGTTGCGCGGCCCGAGCCAGCTGTGAACTGGACCCTTTTGTACATTTGACGGATGGTCATAATAACTGCCTGTCTCCCCACGTGTGTCGCGCGTGTCATGCACACTTGGCCTTCTCTGGGGAGGAGGTCTGGTGGTTCTTTCTTGAATGTTCTGCTGCGGGGGTGTCTGGCGCGCCCCCTGACTTGGACCCGGAGGAGTAACCAAAGATGGTTCTGCTTGCAGAATTGCTTGTTGTGCGCTCAAAGACTGATACGCAACATTTATGGTAGCAATCTGTTTGGCATAACAGGAAGCTAAAGTTTCGCCTTCTGGTAGCCCTAGTAGCGCCGAAATGTTCGGGTTTGGAGCTGGGTTTGAAGGACTAGCGCCAATGCTCGTTGGGGTTCCCGTCTGGGTGATGCGAGTGATGCTCGCACGAGGTCCCCCAGTGTTTGTTGCTTCGATTTCACCTATCTCCTCAATAGGTTGGACTTGGACGTTGGGATTGTCCTCCCCCAAACCTACGTTGGAGTTCGTGCCGAAACCGAAATCGAGAACTATCCCTTGACCAGCCATGATCAAGAGAACTGAAAAAACTCAGGAAAAAGAAGATGAAGTGATTGTAAAAAATCGGTTGGGCGCCAATGAAGAAACACGGAACTAATTTTAGGGTTAATTAGTTTGGTTTATGTTTCAAATATGAGGGTTAATCTTCTTAAACTTTCCTGAGCTCCGATTAGATCCGTTCTTCCTACAAAACAGAACACCGTTGGCTCGTTAAGAGGGGAATATGGGGGTTTCCCTCTTAACCAGACTCCGGCGTGAGAATAAGTATCTGCTTTGAGGAAATAAGTGTGTGTTAAGAGTGAGAGTGAAGATAGCAGAATGTTTAACCTGTGCATGGAGGTCTCTATTTATAGCCGGAGAGGTGTAAGAAGAGATGGGCTGATGGGCCTTGGGCCGGAAGGCGACAAACAGAGAATATTCTCCTTGTCTCACTTGTATCGACCGTTAGTGCTTTCTAGAAGATCTCCGGTGCTGGCGCACCATGATTGGAGCCACGTGTCCCAGTTGTCGGCCTTGTTGTCCCTCTGCCTTCAGCAGGTAAGTGGAGATCATGGGGCAGGTGTCGCTGCCCCCTGATTGGTGCCACGTAGGCGTCCTCGTGTACTTATTGTTTCCTGCACGTCAGACGATCGTGGAGCACGATAGAGCACAGCCTGGTGGGTGCTGATTGGCTTGCCCTTCTGCCACTTGTACCTTGTGTACTTTCTGAAGTGGCCTTGCGCTCTAACTCCTGCGCGACCCTTGTTGAGCACGTAACTAGCCCGCGCAGGGTGTAGGGACTGAAGGCTCTTATTCAGAACACACGTGTGAAAACTGATGTTATTTCTTGTTTCGACCTCGCGCGAGCCCAGGCTCTGCTTGTGCAGCCCGCGCTGGTCTAAGATTGATCAGCTTTGTTGAGTAAGGAGTATGGTCCAGCGCGCGACCTGAAAATGGTATGCGTGGCTTTTTGGGACCATACCCCTTCATGATTAGAGCTAGATTGTTGTTTCTAAAACTTAAATTGTCAAAATCTTATAGATTGTTTGAGAATTTTCAGGTGATTGAGCCAGACAACGATCCTGATAGCTGAACTTAAGGGGGAGTCTGAAGACGAGCTCAAAGTAAGGAAGAGCTTGTAGAGCCAGGTGACGATCCTAGCAGCTGAAAGCACGGAAGCTTAAAGCAAGGGGGAGCCTGAAGGAGGAGTTAAACGAAAGGGGAGCAGCTGGAAACTGAAAGCAGATCCACGGGGATTCTGTTAGAGTAAAGGGAGAGTCTATGTTTCTGTTTATGTCATCATTTCTACAAAGACTCAGAGAGAGACAGAAAGCTACGAGATTAACCACAACAATATCCATCGGGGAGTCTGTGAATGCATTTGTCTATCGCTTGCGTTAATCACGTAACGTAGCTTCATCAGATGATAACAAGACCGGTGCTGAACAGAGCAAAATGCAACTTTGATTTGTGCTGAAGTCCATTCGGATGGATGTCCATCCGAACGAGTGCAAGTAGTGTCCATCCGGAAGCTCATCCGTCCGGATGGAGGCCACCCGCTTCCTTAGTCCATTCGGATGGGTCTTGCCTATAAATAGGAGAGTGTGTCTTTGTCATTTGTAACTTTTCGTGACTTGAGTGGGGAAACTCTGTCCGATTGATTTCTCGGTTCTGTAATTGTGAAATCAGTTTATAATTACATTCTTGTCTTCTATCCACACACGTGATTGGATTCTGCACACTTCACGTGGTGTTACGCATTCAACGGTCAAGGAATTCATCGAATCCTGAATGCACATTTTGCTATTCAGAAAGGGGTAGCGACGCAACTTGTTGCCCATTTACCATCCATCACGATATAAATTCTTAATACTGAATATATATATATATATATATATATATATTTAGTATTTTTGTTTTAGTGAATTTAATATGACGGCATCCCTTTACCGCGTGATTAACGAAACCGATCGACAAAGTGGTCGGCGACGGTGTTGCCGCACGGCAAAACCCTTTACCGCACCACTCCGTATACCCTTGTTGATCAACCGATCTGATTATAATATTTTTAACAATTAAATATGTAGTCTCTCTAATTTACTAATTATTTTATATTTTGGGTGATAGAATCTACAATATGTGGTCTAAAGCACACGAAAGGGTAAACTTTAGACAGTTGACCAGAAAAGCTAAATCAGTGAGATGACATTCAGATTGAAGAAGAAAGACATTCTGCATCTCCTCACTCCTGATCCTCCACTCACCCTCCCATGGCAGCCACCACCGTCCGTTCCTTCTCTCTCCTCTCTCCCACCCACCACATCCACCACAACCGCACAACCCTCCGCCACTCCACCCACCTCAAATTCACCACACACACTCCCAATTCTCACCTCTCTTTCACCCTTAACAACCGTCGGATCCCTCTAACCATTACCTACTCCGGCGGAAACGACGGTGGAGCTGGCGGAGGGGGTGGCGGTGGCGGAGGTGGAGGTGGAGATGAGGATGGTGATGCCGGAGAGAAGAATAAAGCGGAGGCGTTTCTCGTGTTAGCGGAAGCGGGGAGATCTCTGGAGAGTATTCCGAAGGACATTGCGGCATCCATCGAAGCCGGAAAGCTGCCCGGAGTGATTGTGAAGAGGTATTTGGAACTCGAGGAATCACCCGTGTTCCTGTGGCTGATGAACTTTGGTGGGTTTAAGGAAAGGCTGCTTGCTGATGATTTGTTTATGACTAAAGTTGCTATTGAATGTGGTGTTGGTATATTCACTAAGGTTTGTTCTTTTTTTTTTCTTGAGTTAAATGCTATTTTAGTTCATGTGTTTTGGGACATTTTGATAGTTTAGTCAAATGTTTCATTTTTCACCAATGGGTCCAAAAATGTTTCACGGATTAACTTCATACATTTTTCCTATTAACGAGAAGGGCAGTTCAGTCATTTTATATGGCCGAATTGCCCTTCTGGTTGACAGAATTACATATAAAACGACCGAATTGCCTTTATTGTTAACAGAAAAAATGGATGAAGCTAACCCGGACTAAAATGACAACAGTGAACAGGCGAAAAATAAAACCTTTGGACTAAACTGGCAAAATGGCCCAAGCCACATGACTAAAATCACATTTAACTCTTTCTTTTGTGTTATTGTGAATAATTAATTTTGAGGAGGAGATTGATACAAATGTGTTTGGCTGGTATAATTATCGATGGAATTGGACGTAAAACATGAAATGACATAACTACCTTGTAACCCAAAAGAAGAGTTGAATTGGCGATTTAGATTCATTTTCAATTCTTTCTTTTTTTTTGAAACGAACAACATAAGAAATGGAATCTACATTCTAATTCTATTAAGAATCCATTCAATTATGTGAAATGAACACTAGCTTAGATTCTTTTGTGGGATATATTGAAGGAATTGTTGACTTTTGAAGTCAAATAAGAAGTTTTTGATATTGTTGTGGTGTTGTAGAGTGCTGCAGAGTTGGAAAAGAGAAGAGAGAATTTTTCCAAGGAGCTGGATTTTGTTACTGCTGATGTGGTATGGCTTCTCATCTGTATTTGATTTTGAACTAATCTTAACCGTGTGAATTGCACTTGTTCGTAGGGCTTTAGCTGCGATACATAAGGCGGTTATGTAACTATATAAGTTTCTCTGTCTCATGTATGTAGTGCTTTAAATGTGATGCATAAGATGGTTAAGTATACTCATAATCGCCTCTCATTCATTATATATGGCGTGTTAAAGTTGTTCTCATGGTTTCTTACTTAAATTAACCACGCTCGTATGCAATGCTTTAAAAGTGATGCATAAGGCGGTTATGTAAATGCGTCTTCGCCTCTCTTTCACTACATTTAGTGAGCGCTGCATACAAATGTTCATGCAGTTTGCTACTTGAAATTGACCGCACTTGTACATAGTACTTTAAATGTGCTACGTATGGCGGTTATGTGACTGCATTATCGTCTCTCTTTTACTGTATCTGGCCATCCCTAGGGACAAGCGTTTATCCGGTTCTCGTGGTTCCTTGCCTAAAATTGGTTTTGTGTTAAATGCGCCCCTATCTTTAATCTTCTAAACCTTTGATTACTAAAAGCTTTTAGTTTTTGAACAACTTTTGTTAATTGAAAGCTAATTGAAGTTTGTTTTAGATAATGGCTCTAATTGCAGATTTCATGCTTGTGTGGCTTCCTGCTCCTACGGTTTCTCTTAGAGCACCCGTTGCAGTAAGTGCTGGACGAGTTGCCAAATTCTTTGCTGGATGCCCGGATAATGCGTTTTAGGTGATCACTCAAAACACATTTACTTGATCCTTTGACTTTTCAAAGAACCTAGTACATGTCAAACTTAAGTTGCTTTGTATTTATATTTCACCTCTTTTGTGAGAATTTTCTTTATGTATTACTTTCCATGTAGTTTCACATATTTGTATCGTTTATATCTCTATAAGGGTGGAAGGGGTGCTCTCCAAATGGGGAGTGGTAAACTTTTCCCCTAGCCAATAATATCATGCCATGTCAACTTCCTCCTTCATTCCCCATTTTGCACTCAAACACTAGGGGTGCTCAATCACAGGGAGAGTGGTAAATAATTTCTTTTTTCAAAAGACAAATTTGTGATTGGTTGAAAAAGGGTAGGGCCCACCATTAACCCCCTCTCTCCCTTTTCTCTACTCTTCCCCACTCGGTGACTACTCACCGTAATAAGCTTTCACCGAACACCGAATACACCCAAGGGGTGCCTCCCCGATCGGCAAAGAAGGTTCACCGAAGGGGTCACCGATGGTGCCCCTTCCACCCTAACTGTAAACTTATATATCGACTTTTGTTTTGAGAGATTATCCACTTGCTGACCGGTGTCTAAACATCAATTTGTCTATTTTATTCCCATATGTAGGTTGCTTTGGCTGGTACATCCTATTCATTGTTGCAGAGAATTGGTGCCATAGGGGTATGTATGGTGTATGATGTATCTATATAGAAGTTGCAAAGTGGGCGGGTTGGATAATGGATCGAAACTTGTAGGTTTATTTTATTCAAAACACTTTGATTTAAAATTATTTTATGCGATAATTACACTTTGGGCAACTTTCGACTCGTTTGATCTTTTGATCCCTTTGACATGTTTCTTTCATATCTATTTTAAAATATTATTTTACCTTTGGAGATAAAATTTTAAAAGCAAATTAACCCATTCATAAGTAAACAGGTTGAATTTCCAACTTTCGCTTTTATACAACATTATTATTTTTTTAAATCAGTAAGCTTTAAATAGTCTATTTTATGGTTTTTTACAGCGTAACGGAGCCAAGTTGTTTGGTGTTGGGACTGGTGCATCTCTTGTAAGTGAACACTGTAAATTTGGATGCAATTCTTTTAATTTATGTTGATCTGTCTTTTACAATGCTGATGGAATATTATATATGTATATATCAGATTGGGACAGGTATCACAAATCTTTTGATAAATGCAAGGAAGGCGGTTGATAAGACGTTTGCTGCTGAAGCTGATGAAGATATTCCCATTTTATCGACTAGTGTTGCTTATGGTGTCTATATGGCAGTTTCTAGCAACCTCAGGTACCTTTTCTGTTATTTCAGTTTATTTAAATACTTTAATCATCACGCGATGTTGAGCTAAAGTTGTTTAACTTTAAACGGATAACCACTAAAGTAAAGTTGTCATAATATGTGAATAATGGTCTACGGAACCACATTTTGGTCTTCGTTTTGTATGGTGTCTTGGTTCCAACTTAGAACTAAATATCAACCGTTTATAGTATGTTCCCACAACACATGCAGTTGATTATCTATACAAAATTAATACACATCTACTCCGTATATAATAATATGTTATTCATTTGTCCATTTTTTTTATAAATGAAGTGGATATTTATAGGCACTTAAACTCTACATTGATCCTATTTGTTTGCAGGATTTTGTTATATGTGGTCCTTGTTCATAAGAATATTATTATTTTCTAGTTTCTAAAACATTATGTTCTTATTATCGTTTCTCCGTTTTTTGTTTGTTTTATAGGTACCAAGTAATTGCAGGGGTAATCGAACAGCGAATGTTAGAACCATTGCTGCACCAACATAAGCTCATCTTGAGTGCTATCTGCTTTGCAGTCCGAACCGGCAACACGTTCTTAGGGTCCTTAATGTAATTATATCTTCATCCATCACCGTCGTCATTATCATCATTCATCACATATATATGTATCATGGTTATTGAAGGCGCTAGGCGCATAGGCCTCGATTGGGGCCTAGGCGCAAAAAAACTAGGGTCTGAGAAAAAAAAGTGCACAATGAAAAAACAATTAAAAACATATTATGTGTTAGAAAAATAATACTAATTTTCAAACCTAATATATAATATTTAATATCATCTAATTCGTACCAAAAGTTGTAAAATTTCTAGTGTATTAGTGTAGAAAATAAGTTCCTTAGATAAAAGTAGAAATCTGGTTAGAATTTTGCTTAAAACTCTCCAAAACCTGAGAGTTTCGCCGGAATCTGTGTCTGAGCCATCACTTGGAAAATTAAACCGCAATTGTCTCGCCTCGCCTGTAAAATGCGCCTAGGCACAAGAGGCGATAGCTTTAATAACCATGATATATGTATATGTATTATGTTTTTATCTCTTTTTAATTCTTTAATATTATTACTTGGCTAACAGGTGGGTTGATTATGCACGTTGGATCGGAATTCAAAGGTCTCGGGAATGATCATAGGACGGCTGCCTGATTGATACTGTTGTTTTGTATGTTTTTCTGTACATGTATGCAATGTTACATGTGAAAAGAATGACAAATTCATCATTGTTAATGTTTTGTTTTGAGTTTTAATAATGCCTTCATTTTCCTATAACTAATGTTGAAGGCTGTGATATTGGCATTTGAGGGTTTGCACGTGTAAGTTTTAATTCTTATTGAAACCAAGATTTCAACTCATATGTTGATTTTATAAATATGATATATATATATATAGGGAGAGGATCATGAGAAAACTAGATATAAATGAGAAAACCAAAAAACTAACAAAAAAAGCACTAAAAAGGAGGGGGGGGGGGGGGGGGGGGGGGGGGAGACTTTTAACGAAGGAGGGGGGACTTTTAATGAAGGAGGGGTAAAATTGAAAAAAAAAATATATAACTTTTCAAACATTTCCCATTTCTCCATACGTTAACATTTTAAAACAAAAATAACACCATAAGATCACAAATTTTTGTATCTTTTATTCAAGTATATTCGAGCATATTTTTTATGACATAAAAAAAGATTTATGGTGTCGTCTTGTTTTCAATACTATTATTATAGTAGTGCACATATGCAATATAACATGTACTACAATTGCATTACATGCTTAAAATTAGTTTTTTGAGTCTAGTTTAGCTTTTAGGGTTAGTTTTTTTGGAGGTTTAGGATTGGGATTAGGTTTTTGGGTGTGTGTGTGTGTGTGGGGGGGGGGGGAGGGGGGTTAGGTTTTTTTCGGGTTTATGTTTAGGGTTTAGTTTTAGGTTTTCGGGAGGGTGGGGGGAGGGGGGGGGGGGGGGTTAGGCTTTTGGTGGGAGGGTGAATTTAGGTTTTTTTTTGGGGGGGGGGTGGGGGGTTTAGGTTTTTGGGGGGTGTCGGTGGGGGGGGGGGGTGGGTTAAGTGGTTTAAGCTTTATGTATTAGTGCACATGTGCAGTACAACAATTTTTATTTTTTTTTTGAAAATTTTTTTCCATACATAAAAAGTAGAGATTTTTCTAAAAAAAATTGTAAAAAAAAAAAAATTTGGTATGTTTTTAGGTTTTTTTTAGGCTTTTTTTGTTAGTTTTTTTGTTTTCTCATTTAAACTAGTTTTCTCATGATCCACCCCCTATATATATATATATAGTGTGAGGTTTATTGAGGAACATTAAAAAAGTGGGGAACTGACTCAAACGAACTCCGATTGGACTCATTCCAGCGGCGTTGGAACCGGCTCGTCGAACCCTAACTAGGATCTCTTAACCCCAAACCCTAAATCATAACCCCTAAACCCTAAATATATTAGGGTTTGGCTTTTAGGGTTTAGCCTTAGGGTTTAGGGTTTAGCTATAGGGTTTAGCTTTAGAGTTTAGCTTTAGGTTTAGCCTTTAGGGTTTAGCTTTTAGGGTTTATAGTTTAGATTTTACGGTTTAGCTTAGGTTTTAGCCTTATTTTTTAGCTTTTGGGTTTAGAGTTTATGAGTTAGGGTTTAGGGTTAAGAGATTTTAGTTAGGGTTCGACGAGCCGGTTCCAACGCCGCTGGAATGAGTCCAATCGCAGTTCGTTTGAGTCGGTTCCCCGCTGCTCCCCACTTTTTTAGTGTTCCCCAATGAACCTTGCCCTATATATATATATATATATAGGAATAAGTTAAAATGAGAACCACCTCGAGTTGTAAGAACCCGCGAGAACCACCCCCGCGGGGGGGCGTTGACCACGATTTTTTTTTACAACTAGATGTGTATATTTTAACAACCTACGTAAAGTTTGGGTTTAAACGGCGCGCCCGAGGGGGTAGTTTTTTACGCCCAAAGTTTGGTTAAAAAAAAAGAAAAATAAAAAAAAAAATAAAAAAACCCAAACTTTGGGCGTAAAAAACTACCCCCTCGGGCGCGCCGTTTAAACCCAAACTTTACGTAGGTTGTTAAAATATACACATCTAGTTGTAAAAAAAAAATCGTGGTCAACGCCCCCCCGCGGGGGTGGTTCTCGTGGGTTCTTACAACTTGAGGTGGTTCTCATTTTAACCTTCCCCTATATATATATATATATATATATAGGGAGCCGCTAGAATGAGAACCACCACGAGTTATGAGAACCACGAGAACCGCGCCCCGCGGGTGGCCGTCGGCGACGAAATTTTTTTTACACCTAGATCCGTATATTTTAGTGGGGGGTTTAAATTTTCAGTTCAAACGGCGCGCCCGAGGGGGTAGTTTTTTACGCCCAAAGTTTGGTAAAAAAAAAAGAAAAATTAAAAAAATTAAAAAAACCCAAACTTTGGGCGTAAAAAACTACCCCCTTGGGCGCGCCGTTTGAACCGAAAATTTAAACCCCCCACTAAAATATACGGATCTAGGTGTAAAAAAAATTTCGTCGCCGACGGCCACCCGCGGGGCGCGGTTCTCGTGGTTCTCATAACTCGTGGTGGTTCTCATTCTAGCGATCCCTATATATATATAGGGGAAGGTTAATTTGAGAAGAAAATTTAATTGAAAAGAAAAAGAACAAAGGGTATAATTGTAAAACATTAAATGGTTTTTCATTTATCTCATTTATTATCATCTTTGACTAATTAATTAGTCATAAAAACCATCATCCTTCACACTAATGTTTTTTTGACTACACACATCAAAAGTTACCCTACACCTTTCGAAATTTACCCTACACATGTTGAAATTTATCCTACACAACCCATAATTTATCATATTACACGTTGTAATTTATCCTACACTCTAAATTATTTTATTTTATTTTTTTGAGAAAATATATATTTTGAAGATAAGTTACAACTTTTAATGTAGTTAGCTATTAAAGAGGAATACTACTAATTAATGATCTTTGTAGGTTTACCATATTACCCTTATAGTAACATTAAATACTTATATTTAAATGAAGTAAAATGAAGTATTTTTATTGGTTGAAATTTCTTCTTTTTTCTTCTTACATAAAGTTTCTTCTCATTTGAACTCTCCACTATATATATATATTACTGAATTTGTTACAGTTGCTGACCAGAACGTCCTTCTCCTTAACCAAAGAAAGTAAGGCAAGGAAACTTTCACAGAGACCCTTCTTGAGTTCAATTATCGAACCAAAAACGCAGCTTGTGTTGGATTTGCATGTACGGGTTCGATTAGTCAACGCTGCTGATTGAGCTATGACCAGTAATGTGCAACAAACATTAAATCCTCTTAACTTGGTTAACATGTGATCACGAACAATTAGTGGAACGGAATATATAAATATCTAAAATAATTATATATTCATGAGTAACGGGATTTATTATTTATACAAGTTATAAATAATATAACGTTTAATTACTTATTTAATTAAACTAAGTTTACAGGCTTCGTATCACGTTTGTGCTTAAACGAATTGCATCGGGCTTTGAGGCCCGGGAAGAGATTAACTTATGCTTAATAGGGTATTAGGAGAATATCTATATCTATATAATATAACAAATGAGATGGATTTGGGACATGTGGCGTGTTATGGTCGAGCCTCAAGCTGATTTTGGGAGGGAATGCATCTCCTTCACTGTTAGATAACAATTTGTATAGGGACTGTTATGTCATTAGTTGAAAGTGTATGAGGGGTACTTGTGTAATATGTCTATAGTGTGAGGTTTAGTTGGTAAGAGTTAGTTAGAAGGTTGTTATCAACTGTATTAATAACTGGTTGTTGTTAATGAGAAGATTAGCTTGGATTTGAACCTAATTCTTTCTTTAGTCTTCTTCTTCAATTCTAAGCCTAACAATTGGTATCAGAGCTACCGGTTCTCGGAGCTCAAGATTCCGGCAACCATTTCGTTACGATCATCTTCTCCGTCACCATTCAATTCGTTCCGATCATTTCTTCATCACTATTCATTTCAGTTCCAAATTCTGTGGGGTGATCAATTTGTGATCATTCCATTGCATATTACTTCATCAAATTCCTTTAATTCTCGAATCAATTCTTTCATTCCATTCTCTGGATTGATCAATTTGTGATCATTCTAGTCCATTACAATCAACTGTTGTTAGATATTCAATCCTTTCAATCTTTGTTCAAATCTTCCAACAATGACAACAAGAAACCAAGAAGTTGACTGTATTGCTATAAATGTTAGCAGACTGGATGAGTTCACTTCACAAACTCAAGAAGGGCTAATGAGTTTGAAGACAACCTTTGAACAGCTGCAGGCTGCGTTTACAAGAATCAAACAACAAGGAACAATGATGCCAAGAGTTAATAATGATAGATTGTGCAACAATAGGTTGACCAAAGTGGAGTTTCCCAAGTTTAATGGGGATGATGTGGAAGGATGGTTGTACAAGTGTGAACACTTTTTCTCGATTGATGATACACCAGAAAGATATAAGGTGAGATATGCAGCAGTCCATTTAGAAGAAAGAGCATTGCAGTGGCATCAAGGGTTCATGAAATCAAGTGGAAAGCAAATGTGTGATATAACTTGGGATGAGTATACAAGGTCAGCAGCTACAAGATTTGCTGCAACCTTGATTGAAGAGGCTTATAAAAAGGCAAAGGTACAAGATGATTTCCTTAACATTTGCTTTCGCAATAAAGAATTAAAAAAGGTAGAAGGTCAATCTTTTAGTGCAAATCGTGATGAAAAGTTTAGTGAAATTGAGATTCAAACTGTTGTTGAATCTGAAAATGGGGTTAGGGTTCAAGAAACCATTTATCAAAATGTCAGGATTGAAAATGAAATTGATTCTATAAATCAAGTTTTCAGTACTCAACAGTCAATTGAAGATGATTTTTTAAATCAAGACATGGAGGGTGTGACTGAAGGGAACGATAGTGTTGAGATTCAAGAATCGGTTGTGGCTGATGTTATAGAAATCCAGGATGTGATTCAAGAACTCGTTAATGTTGAAATTTTGGAAATTTGAAAAGAAAAAGAAAATGAAAAGTGTTCCTTGAGTCAAGATAGCAGTACAGAAGTGGGTTTTGAAATACCTATAGAAATTAGTGAAGAAATACCCATAGAAGTTAGTGAAGGAATAACAAAATTTTTGGATGATTCAAGAAAGGCTAATTTTGAAAAATTAGTAAATGAAAAAGATGAGGATGTTACAGAGTCTGGAAATGAGATTCAAACCATTGATGAATTTGGAAATAGCCATAAGATTCAAGTATCTTTTAAGGTTGATGTTTTAAGGGAAAATAGGAATGTTAATAGAAATGGAAATGTTAGTAGTGATCTTTGTGGTAATCAGCATAAAAAGGACTTCTTAAATCAATATTTGAGCGTCAAAATGGGAAAGAGTGATGTGGAGATCAGGAACAAGGTTCCATATGTTATCTCAATGGAATTAGAGATGGTGGACTGCCATTGGTTCAAAAGGTGGAATAAGATTAGCCACAAGGTAACGAAGAATCATATGAATCCAATGGGACTTGAAGATTCCAACGATGACATGAAGAGTGTTCAAAACGGGAAGGCTGCTTTATGTTTAGAGCATGTAAGTTGGTCAAAGGAAATGTACACATGGCATAAATGGAAATCTAAATCTTTGGAATAAGATAAGGTGTTAATGACTTTAGATGATCTTTGGAAAGCTTTATGTTGGTGTTACTATAAACAGGTGGATTATAGAAAAAGGGCCATTCACATCAGTTTGACCAGCTACTTTTATCATTTACTTAACGAGGTGTTGATGTTTAAAAGCATTCATGGTCTATTGATTATGGGTTGGATATGCTGTTTTGGTGGCATTACTGGTGAGTATGAAGTTGTGGAATTACAACATGCACTAAATAAGCCAAAAAAGAATATTTCTGCACAGGGAATTACTGACAAGCACTTATTGAATGGTGCGGATCAAGAAATGGGAGATGAGAAACCAATGACAGTCGACAGCGTATGGCCAGCGATCAAGTCCTTTGACAATGGCGGAGCACTTGATGTGCTTGCTACATGTTCTATCCAACCCATTGATATGATCAAGGAAGCTTTGTGTGGGATAACGATTGGAGCGATTGAAGTTTGTGTGGGAAGTTCTGGTGATCTAGCAATGATCCATATGCAGGCTGGTGTGACATTACCTGCTGCTCAAGCCCATAGTTGCACAAACACATTTAATGTTTTGTGTAGGATTGTGGCAGATGAAGGTGTATGGGCTCTCTGGAAAGGTGCAGGTCTGGATGGTTGTTGTTTGAAAAGGAAGGAAAGAGGGTACATCTGGCATAAATGGAAAGAAAAAAAAAACATTGCTTCTCATTGTGATTATAAGGGCTAGTACTGTAGAATAATGGTGGTCATGATGGAATTCGATTGCTACTGATGTTATTCTTTGATTTGGGTTGTGCTAATGGCATGCTGAAGAACATTCAACAGTGATGAAGAATACTTGATGGCATTGCAAATTGTTTTTTTTCTCTTATACATTTCATATGTTGTAGAATAGATTAGGATTCTTGATTCTTGAGGTCAAGAATCATTAAAGAGGGGAGTATTGTTAGATAACAATTTGTATAGGGACTGTTATGTCATTAGTTGAAAGTGTATGAGGGGTACTGTCACACCCCGATTTTCCACGTGTCACCGGTGGGCCCGGTGGGGAGTATCGTGACGTCATGGTTGGCAACGTAATAGTCAAACAACACAATATCAATATGAACAGCGGAAGCAATTTAAAGTATGATACAACCGAATTATATTATTGTAATATCATATGTCACAATATTCGGAAGTTTATCCACAGAAGGATCGAACATAAAATGGAAACAGTAGTTCAACAGACTGTTAGGCATCTTAAGCTTGCGAGACTTCTATTGATGCTAAGGAGACATATCCAGCCAATTTCGTATAGTACCTGCATTTAGCCTTTTTGGAAAATACGTCAGTTTACACTGGTAAATACATTCAACTGACTCATTTTGGAAAAAAGAGTTTGAAAAGTGATTCGAGTGCAAACGGCACAAAATATCTTGACACATTGATTAAAATGCACAGAGGCAAAATTAATCTTTTTAACTTGGGAGAATTATTTAATATTATAATCTTGTGAACGAATTACATGTTACTTATGCGTTCAGTAGCCCGGATCTAGTCCGGGTTAAAGATTAATAGACACACCACTATAATGAGTTATACACGGACAGTGTACGCCTACACCCCGTGCTCAGGTCGTGGCCAATCTCGTAAGATGATGCCAGGGATATCCGGGACATGGTCATTAACCCCCCAAAGGCTGTAAAGTAAACAAGACTGTTTAAAACGAGCCGATCAAATTATTCAACTACCCACTAAGCGTGGAGATTTGATTCCCGATCAAGCGGTACGCTATGTACCGTAACCCAAGCCCGTATAGGGAAAATAAGTTAAAAGTATTTACCTGAGCTAAATATAATTTCATCCCAGCCGTATATCAAATCAGCAAGTACAGATAGCTTTTACTGGGCTCCTAATCTGGAACGAAGGTTTTTAATAACCTATTAGAATCCTAACGGGTCTTTAATTAAGCTTAAGCTTAGACCGGCTAGTTTTCAGGATACGGTTCGTACGCACGATTAAGCGAAGACCGGATAGAATGTGATTTAGACCCGACAAGTTCGGAGACTTGTTTAATATGGGTTTATTATTCACATTCTGGATTTTGAGATAAAACCGATAAGGTTTGACCCGTTTCGGCTAATTTATGTAAACTTGTTACATAAACCGAACCGAACGCGAAATAAGCGTAACGGGTATCCGTAAGAGCCATATACAGGTTTCCTAAGTTAATATGCTTCAAATATGTTGTGACATCAGTAGGATGTCTTTCATTATGCCCCGAACTAATTTAAACACAAACTATGCCCCGTAGGGGTAGTTTGGTCATTTTAAAGGTTGTAAAAGAGTTTAAATGTTTAACCGAGTTACAGGTCTGATGTAAACAGCAAACATACTCACTTTGATGAGTTATAACAGTAGGCTAAAGCATATATGTGAATTTTATCATCTTTAACCAAACTATGCCTCGTAGGGGTATTTTGGTAATTTCACATAAGCCGAAAGCTCAAAAACGAAGTCTGAGTTAATCAACCTTTGCTTACTGTTAAAATATCATAATTTGCCTCATATATCAGTAGGTATCAACCCGGGTATGCTCAATATGATTTTAAAACATACTATGCGTTAAAAACGCTAAATAAGGCGATTAAAGGCCATTTCCGGGTTTGATACTTAAATCTGATATTTTTATATTTCCAGAAGCCTTAAAATAAATTATTTATCATATGTGATCAGTAGCAAAAGGTTTGGAGTCGTTTTGATAAGTAAAACTCATTTTATGGCCCGTAAGGGCAAAACCGACAATTACCGGATTAAGCCTACGACTACTAGTTATGCTCAGCGTAAAATTAATTAAAAATCTTTAAAAATCCCAAAATAATATATTACATCAGTGGGTATTAAGTTTGATACCAAAAAGTAGGCTTAACTAGGCTATACGCTAATTACGCCGTTTTATTAACATAAAGCTTTAGATTTGCGATATTAAGCATAACTCTTAATCTATAAGTCAAACTGATGTCAAGCTTTGCATACAAGTTTATATATCAGTAACTAAGGTTTCTACACTTTTACATTTTCATAAATCACGTTTTAAGGTAATAAGGGCATAACGGTCAACATATGAGCAATTAACGGAAATCTGCATATTAATTGGATAACTAGTGAACCAAGGTGTATAATCACAGAGGGTTGTTCTAACATGTAACCTAATCCAATTTAAGCTCTGAGGCATTTCTAAAACATACCTAAACGGGTTAGAACTGAAAGTCAAAGTGAAAGTCAAACTATGTGACTTTCGGTTCCGAACCGGGTCAAAACAGGAAATAGTCGGGTTGAACATGTTCGGACATGTTCTTACACTTATTACTAAGTTATAACAATGATCAAACAGGTTATATATGTTCTAGATAGCTAATTATGCATAAATGTCATTTTACGCATCATGTTGACTTTTTACTTAAAAGTTTGACCCGACTTTTGACCTGGTTAGAGTGGTGTTCAGGGGAAACCCTTTTGAGGTTTTATTACCCACATAAATACCAACTCATAACTACTTTTAATTCGAGATATAACTGAGCCATTAAAGACTAATCTCGAAGTCAAACCGTAATTACGACGGTTTGACTTTTAGCTAATTAACCAAGCTAAACTCAACTAAATAAGAACTAGCAGACTTACAAGAGTCCTATGCACGATACATGATCAGTTGGACCTGCTTGAGAGCTCCAGGAATGATCAAATTATGCAGAATGAAGTGTGTCCAAAGTTGTTGCATTTCATGGCCTTTTATAGTGATCAAGAACACCATAAATCTTTGACACATAGGTCTAGGACTTACCACAATTGATTAACACATGTCTCTAAGTGTTTAGGGGGTGCCTAGGGGACAAGAGATATGAGGAAAATCGATTTGAAGGGCCAGATTCGCGTATAACAGCAAACAGCAACGATCAGACGCTGGGCAGACCCCTTACGGACCGTAAGGGGTCGTCGGCTTACGGTCCGTAAGCCTTGGACCAGGGGCAAAAATCCTTCTTGTTATTGCACAGTTGGCTCTTGGCTTTTCGAAAGGGCAACTAACTTATATCTTGCACTTTGAACCCTCCATATTGACACATAAGGGCCTCAAGACTTGTACCCCTCTTGATAAGTCCCTGGCCACCAATGATAATTTCTGCTAAGTGTCCTGTTTTTAATACAGGCAATAATAAATCTTCATGAACCATAAATTTAGCAAATTTTTTATCATCCACAAGGTATAACTACCAAGGAAACCATAGTAACCGATTCTTCTAGTATCGGCAAGGAATTCTTCCGAAAAATCTAAGAGTACTCTTTCTTCGCATAGAGTACGACAACATATGTTATTTTAATTATTTTTCTCATTGTTTTTCTATCGCCTGCGAATGCCAAACTATGTTTGATAAAAGTGTCATATGAGGATTGGCGTATCCTAGTGTGTCCCATAGATTATTTCCATGTCTGATCAGCATGGAGGTTTAATACATGGAACCCCTGAGATATCCCAATGATCATATTGTACTAAAGTCGACTAGTAGTATTCAAAGAAGATATCCAAAAATGGAATTTTTTTTTTCAAGTAAATGTTCCCGATTAAGAAATTCGTAGACTTATAACATAAAGATGTCACTCATTTAACACAAGCAATGATGGATGAACTGGAGCCTGAGATATGGAAAATCTCTATAGCCTCCTTGTATCTTACTTATCTTCTCATAAGTTTTCCCTGCTTACCTCCTGGAAGACAGGTAGAACTAAGCTTAACATTCCGCTGTGGGCTGGAGTATTATGAAAACTCCATATCGAATATGGAAAAATCGAAACCCTGATTTAGTAAGTTTTAAGATATAGGCACATATAGCCTGACTCAATCTTCTGAGGGTTTTATATTGTTAAATAAGAAAGACGGTTCATATTACTTACGTATTAAATGCCGCAACCCTAATTAGGCAACGATTAAGAAATTGCCATCAGCTACCCAGGATCTAAGGGCAAATTATTGGTGGATAGGCTTGAACAAGTCTGTAGCCACCCATGTAGCTAAATGCTTGACATGTGCGCAAGTCAAAGCCGAGCATCAAAAGCCGTCAGGCTTGCTACAACAGCCTGAAACTCCCTACGTGGAAGTAGGAAATGATAAAATATGGGTTATAGTTGACAGACTGACTAAGTCAGCTCATTTCTTACCCATCAAGGAGACTTATAGCTCCGATATGTTAGCCCAGTTATAAGTGGATAAGATTGTAGCCTTGCATGGCATACCTGTGACTATTATCTCTAATAAAGATACTAGGTACACGTCACATTTTTGGAAGAGTTTCCAACAATCTTTGGGCACACGTTTGAATTTTAGTACGGCTTATCATCCTCAGACTGACGGTCAGAGTGAGCGTACTATTCAAACGTTGGATGAAATGCTACGTGCATGTGCGATCGATTTGGGTGATAGTTAGGATAAGAACCTACCGTTAATCGAATCCTCCTACAACAATAACTACCATACCAGCATTAAGGCTGCGCCTTTGAGGCACTATACGGTAGAAAGTGTAGAACGCCAGTTTGTTGGGCGGAAGTTGGAGATGTCCAGTTATCAGGACCAGAGATAGTGTTCGAAACGACGGACGAGATGGTCCAGTTTCGTGACCGTCTCAAAACTGTCGTGATAGGCAGAGGAGTTACGCAGATCTAAAGCGTAAAGCTTTTCACTTCGATGTAGGTGACAAAGTATTGCTTAAAGTATCACCCTGGAAGAGGGTAATGCGGTTGGGTAAGAAAGGCAAACTAAGCCCGAGATACATAGGACCTTTTGAGGTTATCGAACGTATCGGGTCAGTTGCCTATAAGTTAAACTTACCAGAAGAGCTCAGTGGAATTCACAATGTGTTCCACATCTGCAATCTGAAGAAGTGCTTCGCTGATGAATCACTGGTTATATCCCATACAGATATGCATATAGATGAGAGCTTAAAATTTGAAAAACCTGTGTCGATTGAAGATCGACAGGTAAAGAAGCTTCGAAGGAAGCATGTACCTATTGTTAAGGTCAATTGGGATACCCGTAGTGGTCCCGAATTCACGTGGGAGGTTGAACCCACGATGAAGGAAAAGTACCCTTACTTATTTCAGTAAATCTCGGGTCGAGATTTATTTTAAGGGGGTGAGGATGTAACACCTCGAAAATTCACGTCCTATAATATGTTGACACGTGTCATAAAGTTTGAACGTGTGAAAGAATGTTATAAAAGGACTAAAGTTGACAAACATGGAAAGTATGAGATTATACGGATTCTAAGTGTCAACAGTGAATAAATATACTTCATAATAACCCTACATAATGTTCATAACATCAAACGAATAAATCATGGATCATACGAAGCTAAAAGTGAGAGATTACAAACTACAGGGGTTAAATGTGTCAACATGTTAAAGATATACCTCTGAGTGACCTTTTGACAAACCCGAAGCTTTGTAAATGTTAATTATGCTCACTAGAATGCACGATTCAAATTTCATAAAGTTTCGTTATCGTATGAGAAAGTTATGATCAAATTCGTGTGCGAGGGGTTAAAGCGTCAACGTTGAAAACTGTGACTTTTCGGGCATTAACCGAGTGGCCAGGGACTTATCAAGAGGGGTACAAGTCTTGAGGCCCTTATGTGTCAATATGGAGGGTTCAAAGTGCAAGATATAAGTTAGTTGCCCTTTCGAAAAGCCAAGAGCCAACTGTGCAATAACAAGAAGGATTTTTGCCCCTGGTCCAAGGCTTACGGACCGTAAGCCGACGACCCCTTACGGTCCGTAAGGGGTCTGCCCAGCGTCTGATCGTTGCTGTTATACACGAATCTGGCCCTTCAAATCGATTTTCCTCATATCTCTTGGCCCCTAGGCACCCCCTAAACACTTAGAGACACGTGTTAATCAATTGTGGTAAGTCCTAGACCTATGTGTCAAAGATTTATGGTGTTCTTGATCACTATAAAAGGCCATGAAATGCAACAACTTTGGACACACTTCATTCTGCATAATTTGATCATTCCTGGAGCTCTCAAGCAGGTCCAACTGATCATATCTCCTGCATAGGACTCTTGTAAGTCTGCTAGTTCTTATTTAGTTGAGTTTAGCTTGGTTAATTAGCTAAAAGTCAAACCGTCGTAATTACGGTTTGACTTCGAGATTAGTCTTTAATGGCTCAGTTATATCTCGAATTAAAAGTAGTTATGAGTTGGTATTTATGTGGGTAATAAAACCTCAAAAGGGTTTCCCCTGATCACCACTCTAACCAGGTCAAAAGTCAGGTTAAACTTTTAAGTAAAAAGTCAACATGATGCTTAAAATGTCATTTATGCATAATTAGCTATCTAGAACATATATAACCTGTTTGATCATTGTTATAACTTAGTAATAAGTGTAAGAACATGTCCGAACATGTTCAACCCGACTATTTCCTGTTTTGACCCGGTTCGGAACCGAAAGTCACATAGTTTGACTTTCACTTTGACTTTCAGTTCTAACCCGTTTAGGTATGTTTTAGAAATGCCTCAGAGCTTAAATTGGATTAGGTTACATGTTAGAACAACCCTCTGTGATTATACACCTTGGTTCACTAGTTATCCAATTAATATGCAGATTTCCGTTAATTGCTCATATGTTGACCGTTATGCCCTTATTACCTTAAAACGTGATTTATGAAAATGTAAAAGTGTAGAAACCTTAGTTACTGATATATAAACTTGTATGCAAAGCTTGACATCAGTTTGATTTATAGATTAAGAGTTATGCTTAATATCGCAAATCTAAAGCTTTATGTTAATAAAACGGCGTAATTAGCGTATAGCCTAGTTAAGCCTACTTTTTGGTATCAAACTTAATACCCACTGATGTAATATATTATTTTGGGATTTTTAAATATTTTTAATTAATTTTACGCTGAGCATAACTAGTAGTCGTAGGCTTAATCCGGTAATTGTCGGTTTTGCCCTTACGGGCCATAAAATGAGTTTTACTTATCAAAACGACTCCAAACCTTTTGCTACTGATCACATATGATAAATAATTTATTTTAAGGCTTCTGGAAATATAAAAATATCAGATTTAAGTATCAAACCCGGAAATGGCCTTTAATCGCCTTATTTAGCGTTTTTAACGCATAGTATGTTTTAAAATCATATTGAGCATACCCGGGTTGATACCTACTGATATATGAGGCAAATTATGATATTTTAACAGTAAGCAAAGGTTGATTAACTCAGACTTCGTTTTTGAGCTTTCGGCTTATGTGAAATTACCAAAATACCCCTACGAGGCATAGTTTGGTTAAAGATGATAAAATTCACATATATGCTTTAGCCTACTGTTATAACTCATCAAAGTGAGTATGTTTGCTGTTTACATCAGACCTGTAACTCAGTTAAACATTTAAACTCTTTTACAACCTTTAAAATGACCAAACTACCCCTACGGGGCATAGTTTGTGTTTAAATTAGTTCGGGGCATAATGAAAGACATCCTACTGATGTCACAACATATTTGAAGCATATTAACTTAGGAAACCTGTATATGGCTCTTACGGATACCCGTTACGCTTATTTCGCGTTCGGTTCGGTTTATGTAACAAGTTTACATAAATTAGCCGAAACGGGTCAAACCTTATCGGTTTTATCTCAAAATCCAGAATGTGAATAATAAACCCATATTAAACAAGTCTCCGAACTTGTCGGGTCTAAATCACATTCTATCCGGTCTTCGCTTAATCGTGCGTACGAACCGTATCCTGAAAACTAGCCGGTCTAAGCTTAAGCTTAATTAAAGACCCGTTAGGATTCTAATAGGTTATTAAAAACCTTCGTTCCAAATTAGGAGCCCAGTAAAAGCTATCTGTACTTGCTGATTTGATATACGGCTGGGATGAAATTATATTTAGCTCAGGTAAATACTTTTAACTTATTTTCCCTATACGGGCTTGGGTTACGGTACATAGCGTACCGCTTGATCGGGCATCAAATCTCCACGCTTAGTGGGTAGTTGAATAATTTGATCGGCTCGTTTTAAACAGTCTTGTTTACTTTACAGCCTTTGGGGGGTTAATGACCATGTCCCGGATATCCCTGGCATCATCTTACGAGATTGGCCACGACCTGAGCACGGGGTGTAGGCGTACACTGTCCGTGTATAACTCATTATAGTGGTGTGTCTATTAATCTTTAACCCGGACTAGATCCGGGCTACTGAACGCATAAGTAACATGTAATTCGTTCACAAGATTATAATATTAAATAATTCTCCCAAGTTAAAAAGATTAATTTTGCCTCTGTGCATTTTAATCAATGTGTCAAGATATTTTGTGCCGTTTGCACTCGAATCACTTTTCAAACTCTTTTTCCAAAATGAGTCAGTTGAATGTATTTACCAGTGTAAACTGACGTATTTTCCAAAAAGGCTAAATGCAGGTACTATACGAAATTGGCTGGATATGTCTCCTTAGCATCAATAGAAGTCTCGCAAGCTTAAGATGCCTAACAGTCTGTTGAACTACTGTTTCCATTTTATGTTCGATCCTTCTGTGGATAAACTTCCGAATATTGTGACATATGATATTACAATAATATAATTCGGTTGTATCATACTTTAAATTGCTTCCGCTGTGCATATTGATATTGTGTTGTTTGACTATTACGTTGCCAACCATGACGTCACGATACTCCCCACCGGGCCCACCGGTGACACGTGGAAAATCGGGGTGTGACAGGTACTTGTGTAATATGTCTATAGTGTGAGGTTTAGTTGGTAAGAGTTAGTTAGAAGGTTGTTATCAACTGTATTAATAACTGGTTGTTGTTAATGAGAAGATTAGCTTGGATTTGAACCTAATTCTCTCTTTAGTCTTCTTCTTCAATTCTAAGCCTAACATTCACTTAAAATTTTTTATGCGGGATCCATTTTAGTTCGGGTAATCCATTACTCGATTCTCGGATCCATATAAAAGCATCATTTCATTCAAAATTCCCAACCCTAATTCATTCTTTTAGCCATTTCTCTATTTCTCTCTCTGGCTTCACTCTACACCATCTTCAAACTTAGATCTATGGATTATTTGCAATGAAGAACCTAATAAATCATTGTTTTCATATGACAAATTCAAAGATCTCTGATCGGAGATTCATATTCATCGATCGATTTATATTGTTCATATACTTTATCTTAGATCGTTGATTTTTTATGTTATTAATATTGTTTGTATTTTGGTTTTTCATATGATCAAGACTGAGCTTAACAATCACATAATGATTAGTTACCATTTAGATTCAAGAATCAATTGTGTTCTTTATTTTTACATTGGTTGATTGCTTAATTTTCATCAACTCAGACTTGTGATTACCAATTAGGGTTTTTCTATTTCTCATAAGTGGAGAAGATGATCAAATTCCATATCGATGATTTCATTATTTTTAGTTAGATTGATAAGCTTAAGTGTGTTTGTTTTTTATTAAGCTTCGGTGTCCGGATCTGATCGATATCATTATGTATCGATATAGATTCGATTAGATTTTTGAGTTTAATCGATGTGGTTGATGTTCATGGAGATTCTAAAATTTTAATCTAAGGTATGTTGATTCTTTTGGTGTTCATTTACTTTTATATGTCAATCGAAGTTATTAGTCGTTTGTCTTTTTTTTTTCCGTTAAATTCTAATCATTAAAACTCGATCTATATGATACATGGTTCTTTTCACTCCGATTCTTCAATCTTAATAAAAGGTATGTTTTTCTTTCATTAATTTCATGTTTTATTGTTAACATTGTATTAATTTTGTGTTTTTTTTTTGTTTTAAGGTAAACATCCCTTCTTTAGATATATGTTCATCCGCATCTTGTTCATCACTAAAAAACTCATCATCGATTCAGGTATCTTTTTATGTATTTTGTATATGTTCGTTCTTTGATGTGTTATACTAACGTTCAAGATCGAATCAATTTTTTTAAATATTTGAAGTTTTTGGTATTGACTTTAAAAACAGATTTGAAGATGATGGTATTTGATAAAATTTTATGTAGTCAATTTTTTTTTCATGATTTTAGTTGATAGTATTTAGTACAAATTTGTTAGTTGGATTATATAATAGTTTGTATCTATATGTAAATAACTATATTTTTAAAGTAATTATATTTTTATGTTTTATAATAATAACAATAACAATATTTATTTCTTAGATTTTTCAAAATTTTATCTATGTTTGTAAAAGATTATTGTATGTTATATTTAGATTTTCTATTTTGTAAAAGATTATTGTATATTTATTGCATTGACTAAATAATTACCACATTAAGTTATATAACAAGTTCTAAACTGATTTTTACAACTTGTAAATTTTTGTTATAAAACAAATAGCTTATTTTAAATTAAATAATAACCATTAGAGTTTTTAAAATTTAACAAGTTTTAACTTTCTAAAACTCATAACCTAATAGTCTTAAAAACTGTTAACTTTTAAATGGTTACGCAAGTCGCGACAAACTTAGTTTTAACAGGTTATTTAAATTAAGTGTCCTGAGAGATGAAAGGGTCATGACTAAATATATACAAAAATTAGCTCTTACGACCCTATTTGGTAAATATTAAATTAATCAATATTGAAAATCTATAGTCTATGCCATCCTATGACAAGCTACATTTGGAACGTAAAGCGAACCATCAGTGTGTTTGGAGCCACAACACCACACTTGATGCCTAGCATATCCTTCCAAGGTGCAAGGGTTTCGTTTACACATCCAGCCCTTCCACAAGTACCTCTTTTAGGACCACTATTACTTTTTCTTTTCTTATCACATGCTCCAGCTGCCTTGAAAGTAAAAAGTAGGCATAGATGAGGCTAAACGTATCAATGCATAGCAAGAGTTGTCTTAGCGGCCTCATACTCGAGAGTTATGCAATTCTCACAATTGAAACTCGTTGCCAGTATGCCTAGTCACTTACTAATGTACACGCCACATCTGCCTTTACTACTGACATAGCCAGATTCTCATTCCTTGTTCTAGTTACTGTAAAGGATCATTAATTAAATAATGAAATATACATTGAAAATACGAATTAAAATATCTTTGCTTATGTAACAGATGCCTAATGAAAACAACTCCTTCGTTCTCAAGTCTATACTTGAAAAGGAAAAACTGAATAACACAAACTTTCTCGAATGGCATCGCAATATGAGAATAGTTCTCAAGTTGTCGAAAAAGCTATATATCTTAGATGACCTAGTCCGTACCGAGTGTGACAACTGGCACCAAACCGGTAATTTCCGCACACTTTAACTATTGCTTAATGACTGCAATTATGTGCTTAATTGTCAGCAATGTCTGATTACTTACTAAACAAGTGAATTGATGCACGTTGTATACTACAAAATATTGCTTTATGCATAAACGAGAGCGTTGCGTCAAAAATAATAGTAAACTCACCGGTAAGACACACTGTGTCAACGGAACTGCAGAAAGCAGTCAGACAATAAAATTGGAGCCTAGGTGTAGGTCTGACAACAAGAATGCATTAAAACCCAAGAGTACATACAAGGGTTTAATATATACACTCTCCGGAAGCAAAAATAAGCACTAAAAAGCACCCGAAACGCACTTTAAGTGCAGAATTTTAATGAATTCAGCTCTAATCAGCTTTTAGACTTATAAATATTATGCAGAAATTACGTTTTATTATCCAGAATACTTCCCCAAGTGTTGGGAACTGAAAGGATACAAAAAGGTACTTAAAAGACACTAAAAAGTGTGATTTAACACTTTAACGAACCGGTGTCTAACCGAACAACCGGACAATACCCGGAACACCAAAATAATGCTAGAAGCATTGTTTTTATTCTTCTAAGCTAGTTAGGGTCCTCGAACACCCGTTATATTTAATAACACACTTAAACATACTAACTAAACCCTTTACAATCCAACTAAATCCTAACTAAATCTTCACAAACCAACTAAACTACCCCCCCCCCCCATAACCGGTTGGATAATGGTCCCACACAAGAGATTTCATTTAGTTATTTTATTGGATATGTTTGGTATCTATGAGACATAATACCCAAGGGTTGGTTGGTTGTTGGAAGACTAGTTTATAAAGACCTATGGACCATCATTATCTTTCATCACAACACATAAACCACTTCAATTTTCTTTCTTCCTCCCTTGGGTTACGGCTCAAACCAAGAACCCATATACATCCATTTCCAATCCATTACCAAGCATTCTAAGAAGATCCTAAGGTGTAAGAAGCATAATTAGGAAGCTTGGAAGCAACGGAGCTTGAAGGACCTTCTCCATTTGCTTTTAACCACCACATTTATACTCTTGAACTTCCCTAGCCTTGTGCTAGTAGTAAGTGCTTAAAAACTCCCTCTTGTTCTTATTTTTGGTGGTTAATAGGTGAAAGAATGATTAATTGATGAAAACTCTAAAGAACATAACCTAAAGTCTTGGACATAAGTGGTTAATGTTGGATAAAAAGAAATTATGTGTGTAAATCTTGTGAATCTTGTATGGTTGTTATTATTTGATGTTGTTTGTTACTAGAAGTGGGATAGATCATCATCTAACCATACTAGGTTATGTTCAAGAACATGAACTAGTAATATGTTAGTGCTAAAGTTATGGAAGATGATGAAACTTTCCATCCATGAAACATGAACTTGTGTAAATATAAATTTTCTTGTAAAATAAGTCTCTAAACATGTAGATCTAAAGATCTACAAGTGGTTTTTCGGAAGAACCAAGAAAAAATATTAGTCTTGTTTAAAACCCGGATCTTACATGAACTAAATTTATTTTTAGTAAATAAACAAGTGTGTAAACACTTGTGTAACAAGGAAGTTCAACAAAGAAATATGTTTGGTAAATCATGACTAGAAGTTGTGAAACTTCAAGATCTTTAAAAATAAAGTTTTTAAGAAATTAAACTTATTTTTAAAGATGACAAGACTTACTAAATGTGCTAGTAAGTTACTACACATTTTTGTAAATATTCAAGTTCATGAAATGGAGAAATTAGTGATTATTGTTGATGATTATTGTTGATAATTGTTGTTGATGATTGTTGACGATTTAAAAGAAAATAAACACATGTTTTGAAAACATGGGAAACCTCCATTTTTAGGGGAAACTCTGTCAAAATTTTTATAAATTTTGACACTTAGAAAAATATAAGTTTTTGAGAAACTTATTCCCTAAAAATGTATTTAAGAGTATTACCAAGGTTTCCCTAATTTTTGGTGATAAGAAATGGTGATTTCTTCAAGAATAAAAATGGATATTAAGTATGTATATTTTTGAGAAAAATATATATATTACTTGATCACCAACTTTTGTGCTAAGTGTGTATAGCATGTGTTATACGTGCTAGTGTATTAAGACTTAAAAATTCACTAAATACTCATGAGGAGTATAAACATAAAAATACACATACAACATACAAGATACATAATTCGGGTGCAAAGTGCAAAACACGAGATACTTATATTAATTTTAGAGAAAATAATATAAGTAAGATACGTAGTTAAAAATATAGAATATTTTTAACACAAGAATATATACAAAAGAGAGTGACTGTACTTGTGCGACGCAAGTCTAGTGACTAACGTTAAGAAAACGCGTATAGGTTACGACGTTAATTAAGCAAATCCGGTGAAGTTTACGACGCACAGGAACGCAAAGTTGTGAGTTCATGCTCCCCCTTTTCTTTAACTGTTTTCAGTTTTTATAACTTCGAGGGTGAAATACATGTACAAATGTACAATATTTATAATTGGTATGATATAAATATAAGAAGCACACTTGGTGAGAACGAGAATCAAGTGTGATGAAATATAAGAATACAAGAAGTACACTTGGTGAGAACGAGAACCAAGTGTGACGAAATATAAGATAATAAGAAACGCACTTGGTGAGGACGAGAACCAAGTAGGATGCGTTATGAGAAATGATAATAAGAAACGCGCTTGGTGAGGACGAGAACCAAGTAGGATGCGTTATGAGAATTGATAACAAGAAACACACTTGGTGAGGACGAGAACCAAGTAGGATGCGTTATGAGAAATAGTGTCACGAATAGGGTACATAAGCACCATTAATCAACAATATACCTAGACCGCAGAACAAAAGGTTAGATCTAACGGGTGCCGGGCAGCCACACTCTCGGTGAGGGCGAGAATCGAGTAGTGCTTTTGTGTCTCAGAATATACCAATTAAATGCCTTAGGTTTGGTGACTTCCTATGTCGTGTCACATGTTAATGGCTTTGCAACCCATTAACAATCCTGATACTTACAGGAATACTTTATTTACATAAAAGTCATACCATACTAAAAATTGATGAATACTTGAGTACGTGGGGTACACAAGAAAAGATTGAATTATACTTGAAGTACGTGGGGTACTCAAGAAAAATGGGAATTATACTTGAGTACGTGGGGTACTCAAGAAGAAATTGAATTATACTTGAAGTACGTGGGGTACTCAAGAAGAAATTGAATTATACATGAGTACGTGGTGTACACATGAAACTGGATTTATATATGAAAACTTGATTTATTCACAAACTATGTTTTCATACAAAGTATACAAACGTGAAATACAAAATTGCATGAATTCACACCAACATTATGTTGACGTTTTTCCAAAAACTCACATGTATTTCAGGTAACTAGGATGGATGTGTGCGCGGTCTTGCTTATGCTCGTGGATGTCGCTTGTGTTTAACTTTAAATAAAGTTGTAAACTTTTAAGACAATGTTTTAAGCTGTCTAGCGATGTAAACGCTATCTTATGTTTTCAAATTATAGTATTTGAAGTATTTTTACGAGCATGTAGCATGTTTACCTTTCGTATGCAATGAGAACCTTTCATGATCACACCTCGTGCTTCCGCCGCAGAAAGGGGTGTGACAGATTGGTATCAGAGCTGCGATTGTAGTGAACCAGGATTCCTTCTCGAGTCTAGTCTACAATCTCTAGGATCCTTTCACGAAAACAATTTTCAAAGAGTTTTCATTGCATAAAACGTCCCGCGACATCCACTACCTGAAACTAGTTACATGAGTCTAGAAAGACACTACGAGACTTAGAGTGCACTTGAGTAGCACTTGTCGTTGACTAGAAATTACTTGCAATTATGTGTGATAATTAGCATGTACTAGAAGTAGAATGTCACAAGTATATGTGACTTTACCTGAAAGCAATGGCCTACCTGAAGGAAGAAATACGAGGATGAAACGAACTGTGCGGACTGTGCAAGGAGTTACGTAATTATGGATGCATACATAATTATGGAATTCAGTGCACAAAAATCACAGCAAGTCTTGTCACGTATAGATTCCCTCAGTGCAAGCCTACTAAGTACTCTGCTAGAGTTATGGTTGTTTGACGTCACTTATGTGGTATATGACTGTGTATATATATACTACTACTGTCTAGTATAACGATATCAAACAAATGCCTAAACCTATTGGGTTGTGTTCGTCAGAACACGGCACCCAGAAGAGCTGTGAACGCTCATGATCAACCTCCTCCTCCCCCACTGCCAAGAATTGCCGAAGAGCTGGAAGCTCTACCGGAAGAAAGGATCTCCGCTGCTATCGCCCAGTACGAGGCGAACCAAACTCAAGACAGTGGAGGACCAAGCAACGCTAGACGTAATGGGAATGGAGATTCGTCTGGAGGAAACGCAGCTCAAGGTAACCTTAAAACAATTTACTAAGCATGAAGAAATTTATGAACGGTCCTTGTTTCATTATTTCTTCGATTGCTCATAAGTGAATTGGTTGGGTTAATTCCAGGCTGCACTTTCAAGCAGTTCCTCGACTGCAAGCCGATGAACTATGATGGCACAGGAGGTGCAGTAGCATTTGTGCGCCAGACGGAGAAGACTGAAGCTACTATCCGCATGAGCAAGTGTACCGCGGATCAGCAAGTCACCTTTGCTACTGGGTTATTCGTCGATGAAGCTCTGACTTGGTGGAACCTGCAAGCCCAAACCTTGGGTGATGATGCCGCTTATGGCTTAACTTGGGAGGAACTGAAGGAAAGAATGAGAGAGAAGTATTGCTCTCGCGCTGAACTCCAAAGGCTGGAAATGGAGTTCTGGCACTTGACCATGGAAGGTGCTGACATCAATGGTTATACTCGAAGGTTCCACGATCTGTCTAGAGTACTTCCCTACATGGTGACTCCCGAATTCAAGCGCGTTGAACGCTACATTTGGGGACTGGCCCCAGAGTTTCATGGCGTGGTGACGTCGGCCAAACCATAAACAATCACTGAGGCTGTAACTCTGGCTGTCAGCCTTACTGAAGATTGTGTTCGTATGAAGAAGCTATCGTTGAACCCCACTAAGAAGACCGAGACGCATGCTGAGTCGTCCGGTGACAAAAAGAGAAAGCATACGAGTTTGAACCAAGCAACTCGTAACAACAAGGGTTTCAGCAAGAAGCGTGACGCTAACCCGTCCTAGGAGGCGAAAACCCATGCAACCAAAGCATACCAAGGCTCCATACCTAGATGCCAAAAATGTAAGTATCATCATGAAGGAGCTTGTCGCATTCCTAGGTGCGACAAATGTGGTAAATTGGGTCATCAAACGGAAGACTGTTGGGGAAAAGGAAAGAACCGAGATGGAAACGGTGCTGGTAACAAGAATGGTAATGGGAAAGGGCAGAACCAAGGATGCTTCAAGTGTGGAAGCAATTATCATTTCATGAAGAACTGCCCAGAGAGAAACAATGCTCAGGCTAGAGCATTTGTGATTGGAGCAAAGAACGCACCCGAGGACCCTAACGTGGTCACCGGTACGTTTCTCATTAACAATCACTTTGCATCCATATTATTTGACACTGGCGCCGATTATAGCTTCATGTCTGTGGAATTTAAACGCATACTCGGAATAGAATCTAGTAGATTAGAAATTCCTTATTCCATAGAACTAGCCAATGGTAAACTTGTTGAAATCGGGCGAAGTTGTTAGAGGCTGCACATTAGAACTTGGTGAATGAAGATTTAGCATCGACCTCTTACCTATTCAATTGGGTAGCTTCAATGTAGTAGTCGGAATGGACTGGTTGTCCAAGAACAAAGCTGAGGTTATTGTCATGAGAAAATCATTCGCATCCCTTTGGCAAATGATGAAACTCTCATCGTACATGGAAAAAAAAACGAGACGTACCTCTTCGAATCATCAGTTGCATGAAGACACAGAAGTGCTTAAGGAAAGGATGTGTCACTTTCCTAGCACACGTTATAGACAAGAAGGCTGTGGAGCCAAAACTCGAAGACATTCCTGTGGTGAAGGAATTTCTTGATGTGTTCCCTGAAGATCTACCAGGACTACCTCCGCAACGACAAGTCGAATTCCGTATAGACTTGGTTCCGGGAGCTGCTCCTGTGGCCAAGGCTCCCTATCGACTTGCTCCATCCGAAATGCAAGAATTATCTACACAACTCCAGGAGTTGTTGGATAAAGGAATCATAAGGCCAAGCTTCTCACCCTGGGGAGCTCCTGTATTATTCGTGAAGAAGAAGGATGGAACACTGCGGATGTGTATCGATTACAGGGAACTGAACAAGCTCACTATCAAGAATCGGTACCCGCTACCAAGGATTGATGACTTATTTGATCAATTTCAAGGATCAAGCTACTATTCCAAGATCGACCTTCGATCTGGATACCATCAGCTGAGAATCCAAGAGGAAAGCGTACCAAAG
The DNA here is from genome assembly GCA_030545235.1 of Helianthus tuberosus. Lineage (NCBI taxonomy): Eukaryota > Viridiplantae > Streptophyta > Magnoliopsida > Asterales > Asteraceae > Helianthus > Helianthus tuberosus. The sequence continues at coordinate 92,115,088 of CM060354.1, forward strand.
ACTGCATTCAGAACACGCTATGGGCACTACGAATTTCTGGTGATGCCATTCGGGCTGACGAATGCACCAGCGGTCTTTATGGATCTAATGAACCGCGTATGCAAACCATATCTCGATAAATTCGTGATTGTATTTATCGACGATATCCTGATTTACTCGCGAACGAAAGAAGAACATGAGCAACATCTCAGAACCATCTTGGAACTACTGAAGAAAGAGAAGCTCTATGCAAAGTTCTCGAAATGCGAATTCTGGATTCGCGAAGTACAATTTCTTGGTCACGTTGTGAATGAGAAGGGCATTCATGTAGACCCATCCAAGATAGAAGCAATAAAGAACTGGGAAGCTCCCAAGACCCCAACTGAAGTTCGACAATTTTTGGGCTTAGCGGGCTACTATCGGCGATTCATTGAGAATTTCTCAAAGATAGCTCAACCGCTAACAACCCTTACACAGAAAGACAAGAAATACGACTGGGGTCACAAACAGGAAGGAGCCTTTCAGCTACTTAAGAACAAGCTCTGCGATGCACTGATACTATCATTACCCGAAGGCACTGAAGACTTCGTGGTATACTGCGACGCCTCACGACAAGGCTTGGGTTGCGTGCTCATGCAACGCCAAAAAGTCATCGCTTACGCTTCGAGACAATTGAAGGTTCATGAAAGAAACTATACCACTCACGACCGGGAGCTGGGCGCAGTGATATTCGCCCTGAAGATCTGGCGACATTATTTATATGGTACTCGATGTACAATCTTCACAGATCATAAAAGCTTACAGCACATATTTGATCAGAAGGAATTGAATATGCGCCAGCGACGTTGGGTCGAGCTGCTGAACGATTATGACTGTGAGATTAAGTACCATCCTGGAAAGGCAAACGTTGTAGCGGACGCGTTGAGTCGAAAAGAAAGGGTTAAGACCCTAAGGGTTCGAGCATTGGAAATGACGATTCGAACGAACCTCACTGCACGCATTCGTGATGCACAACAAGAAGCTCTTAAAGAAGAGAACCGTAAAGTTGAATACCTACGGGGGATGCTGAAATACATGGTGCCAAACGAAGAGGGAGCCTTATACTTCAAGAGGCGTATTTGGGTTCCACTCTATGGTGGCATACGAGAAGTCATCCTTATTGAAGCCCACAAATCGAGATATTCGATCCATCTAGGATCGGACAAAATGTAGCAGGACTTGAAAGAATACTATTGGTGGCCGAGACTCAAAAGCGATGTTGTTGTTTATGTTGGAAAATGCCTAACCTGTGCCAAGGTTAAGGCAGAATATCAGAAACCGTCCGGCCTATTACAACAACCAGAGATTCCCGTGTGGAAGTGGGAACAAATCTCGATGGACTTCATAACGAAATTACCCAGGACCCCGAGAGGGCACGATATGATATGGGTAATAGTTGATCGGTTAACAAAGTCTGCGCACTTCCTACCGATCCGTGAAAAAGACAGCACTGGAAAGCTTGCTGAAATATACTTAAGAGAAATTGTGGCACGTCATGGAGTGCCAATCTCAATCATTTCAGACAGAGATGGACGCTTTATCTCAAGAATCTGGCAATCATTTCAGGAAGCCTTTGTATCTCAGTTAGATCTGAGCACGGCATTCCATCCGCAAACGGACGGCCAGAGCGAACGGACTATACAAACGTTAGAAGTTATGCTTCGCGCATGTGTCATGGATCTAGGTGGCAGCTGGGATACTCATCTACCGTTAATTGAGTTCTCCTACAATAACAGTTATCATACGAGCATAAAAGCTGCACCGTTCGAAGCTCTGTATGGCCGCAAGTGCCGATCACCCTTATGTTGGGCAGATGCCGGAGATAAACGGATGGTTGGTCCTGAACTTGTACAAGAGACAACCAACAAGATTGCGCAGATCCGAGAGCGCATTAAGGCGGCTCGAGATCGACAAAAGAGCTACGCTGATCCGAAAAGAAAATCAGTAGAATTCAAGGTGGGAGACAAAGTGTTGTTAAAAGTCTCACCATGGAAAGGTGTAGTCAGATTTGGAAAGCGTGGAAAGCTGAATCCATGATACATCGGACCATTCAGAATATTGAAAAGAATTGGTACCGTGGCATACAAGTTGGAGTTACCGGAAGAACTTAATGGAGTACATGATACGTTTCATGTATCCAACCTGAAGAAGAGTCCAACACAAGAAAACGTGATCATCCCGATGGATGAAGTGCATATTGATGAAGCCCTCCGATTTACAGAACAACCCGTTGAGGTTACCGACTGGAAAGTCAACAAGACCAGGAGGAGCAGTGTGAAACTTGTCAAAGTACGTTGGAGCTCTAAGCACGGACCCGAGTACACATGGGAACGTGAAGACCAGTTCAAAGAAAAGTATCCCCACCTATTCAAGAAGACTCCTGCGAGAGTTAGTTCAGCCTGACAACTGGCACCAAACTGGCACCAAACCGGTAATTTCCGCACACTTTAACTATTGCTTAATGACTGCAATTATGTGCTTAATTGTCAGCAATGTCTGATTACTTACTAAACAAGTGAATTCATGCACGTTGTATACTACAAAATATTGCTTTATGCATAAACGAGAGCGTTGCGTCAAAAATAATAGTAAACTCACCGGTAAGACACACTGTGTCAACGGAACTGTAGAAAGCAGTCAGACAATAAAATTGGAGCCTAGGTGTAGGTCCGACAACAAGAATGCATTAAAACCCAAGAGTACATACAAGGGTTTAATATATACACTCTCCGAAAGCAAAAATAAGCACTAAAAAGCACCCGAAACGCACTTTAAGTGCAGAATTTTAATGAATTCAGCTCTAATCAGCTTTTAGACTTATAAATATTATGCAGAAATTACGTTTTATTATCCAGAATACTTCCCCAAGTGTTGGGAACTGAAAGGATACAAAAAGGTACTTAAAAGACACTAAAAAGTGTGATTTAACACTTTAACGAACCGGTGTCTAACCGAACAACCGGACAATACCCGGAACACCAAAATAATGCTAGAAGCATTGTTTTTATTCTTCTAAGCTAGTTAGGGTCCCCGAACACCCGTTATATTTAATAACACACTTAAACATACTAACTAAACCCTTTACAATCCAACTAAATCCTAACTAAATCATCACAAACCAACTAAACTACCCCCCCCCCCCCCATAACCGGTTGGACAATGGTCCCACACAAGAGATTTCATTTAGTTATTTTATTGGATATGTTTGGTATCTATGAGACATAATACCCAAGGGTTGGTTGGTTGTTGGAAGACTAGTTTATAAAGACCTATGGACCATCATTATCTTTCATCACAACACATAAACCACTTCAATTTTCTTTCTTCCTCCCTTGGGTTACGGCTCAAACTAAGCACCCACATACATCCATTTCCAATCCATTACCAAGCATTCTAAGAAGATCCTAAGGTGTAAGAAGCATAATTAGGAAGCTTGGAAGCAACGGAGCTTGAAGGACCTTCTCCATTTGCTTTTAACCACCACATTTATACTCTTGAACTTCCCTAGCCTTGTGCTAGTAGTAAGTGCTTAAAAACTCCCTCTTGTTCTTATTTTTGGTCGTTAATAGGTGAAAGAATGATTAATTGATGAAAACTCTAAAGAACATAACCTAAAGTCTTGGACATAAGTGGTTAATGTTGGATAAAAAGAAACTATGTGTGTAAATCTTGTGAATCTTGTATGGTTGTTATTATTTGATGTTGTTTGTTACTAGAAGTGGGACAGATCATCATCTAACCATACTAGGTTATGTTCAAGAACATGAACTAGTAATATGTTAGTGCTAAAGTTATGGAAGATGATGAAACTTTCCATCCATGAAACATGAACTTGTGTAAATATAAATTTTCTTGTAAAATAAGACTCTAAACATGTAGATCTAAAGATCTACAAGTGGTTTTTCGGAAGAACCAAGCAAAAATATTAGTCTTGTTTAAAACCCGGATCTTACATGAACTAAATTTATTTTTAGTAAATAAACAAGTGTGTAAACACTTGTGTAACAAGGAAGTTCAACAAAGAAATATGTTTGGTAAATCATGACTAGAAGTTGTGAAACTTCAAGATCTTTAAAAATAAAGTTTTTAAGAAATTAAACTTATTTTTAAAGATGACAAGACTTACTAAATGTGCTAGTAAGTTACTACACATTTTTGTAAATATTCAAGTTCATGAAATGGAGAAATTAGTGATTATTGTTGATGATTATTGTTGATAATTGTTGTTGATGATTGTTGACGATTTAAAAGAAAATAAACACATGTTTTGAAAACATGGGAAACCTCCATTTTTAGGGGAAACTCTGTCAAAATTTTTATAAATTTTGACACTTAGAAAAATATAAGTTTTTGAGAAACTTATTCCCTAAAAATGTATTTAAGAGTATTACCAAGGTTTCCCTAATTTTTGGTGATAAGAAATGGTGATTTCTTCAAGAATAAAAATGGATATTAAGTATGTATATTTTTGAGAAAAATATATATATTACTTGATCACCAACTTTTGTGCTAAGTGTGTATAGTATGTGTTATACGTGCTAGTGTATTAAGACTTAAAAATACACTAAATACTCATGATGAGTATAAACATAAAAATACACATACAACATACAAGATACATAATTCGGGTGCAAAGTGCAAAACACGAGATACTTATATTAATTTTAGAGAAAATAATATAAGTAAGATACGTAGTTAAAAATATAGAATATTTTTAACACAAGAATATATACAAAAGAGAGTGACTGTACTTGTGCGACGCAAGTCTAGTGACTAACGTTAAGAAAACGCGTATAGGTTACGACGTTAATTAAGCAAATCCGGTGAAGTTTACGACGCACAGGAACGCAAAGTTGTGAGTTCATGCTCCCCCTTTTCTTTAACTGTTTTCAGTTTTTATAACTTCGGGGGTGAAATACATGTACAAATGTACAATATTTATAATTGGTATGATATAAATATAAGAAGCACACTTGGTGAGAACGAGAATCAAGTGTGATGAAATATAAGAATACAAGAAGTACACTTGGTGAGAACGAGAACCAAGTGTGACGAAATATAAGATAATAAGAAACGCACTTGGTGAGGACGAGAACCAAGTAGGATGCGTTATGAGAAATGATAATAAGAAACGCGCTTGGTGAGGACGAGAACCAAGTAGGATGCGTTATGAGAATTGATAACAAGAAACGCGCTTGGTGAGGACGAGAACCAAGTAGGATGCGTTATGAGAAATAGTGTCACGAATAGGGTACATAAGCACCATTAATCAACAATATACCTAGACCGCAGAACAAAAGGTTAGATCTAACGGGTGCCGGGCAGCCACACTCTCGGTGAGGGCGAGAATCGAGTAGTGCTTTTGTGTCTCAGAATATACCAATTAAATGCCTTAGGTTTGGTGACTTCCTATGTCGTGTCACATGTTAATGGCTTTGCAACCCATTAACAATCCTGATACTTACAGGAATACTTTATTTACATAAAAGTCATACCATACTAAAAATTGATGAGTACGTGGTGTACACATGAAACTGGATTTATATATGAAAACTTGATTTATTCACAAACTATGTTTTCATACAAAGTATACAAACGTGAAATACAAAACTGCATGAATTCACACCAACATTATGTTGACGTTTTTCCAAAAACTCACATGTATTTCAGGTAACTAGGATGGATGTGTGCGCGGTCTTGCTTATGCTCGTGGATGTCGCTTGTGTTTAACTTTAAATAAAGTTGTAAACTTTTAAGACAATGTTTTAAGCTGTCTAGCGATGTAAACGCTATCTTATGTTTTCAAATTATAGTATTTGAAGTATTTTTACGAGCATGTAGCATGTTTACCTTTCGTATGCAATGAGAACCTTTCATGATCACACCTCGTGCTTCCACCGCAGAAAGGGGTGTGACACCGAGCCTGAAAATAAGACTACTGCTGCTCGTAAGGCACTGGAAAAGTATAATGAGGATGCCATTGAGGTAACCTGCCTTATGCATGCCACCATGTCTCCTGATCTTCAGAAGAACATGGAAGATAAAGATGCTTATGATATGATCCAACAACTAAAAGGCATGTTCAAGAAACAAGCCCGACAGGAGTGATATGACACCATGAAATAGCTCATAAGCTGTAAAATGCAAGAAGGATCGTGTATCAGTACTCATGTGCTTAAGATGAAAGGGTACATGTACATCGATCAGATGAACAAACTTGTTTATCCCCTGCAGGATGAAATGGCAGCGGACTTCATCTTAAACTCTCTTCCTATCTCATATGACCAGCTTATTATGAACTTTAATATGAATGCTTGGGTGAAGACTGTGCCAGAGCTGCATGGTATGTTCAAAACGGTTGAGATGAATATTCCACATAAAACCAACTAAGTTCTGATGGTTAAGTCTGGTGGTGTTAAGAAGCCCAACAACAAGAAAAGGGCTTAAAACAACAGAGGCTGAAAGAAGTTTGTTGCTACCAAAAATGCCACCAACAACAAGCAGGTTGCAAAACCACCCCCTCCAGAGGAGCGTCGGTGCTTTGAATGCAACCAAACGGGGCACTGGAAACGGAACTACCCACAGAATCTAGCTAAGTTGAAGGTGAACAAGGTCAATAACATTGGCACTTATTCAGGTATTCTCGTTTATGTTATGGAACTTTTTACTGTTTCCAACAAGACATGGGTATTTGATACTGGGTGTGGTTACCACATCACTGATGTTTTGCAGGAGCCTGAAAAGTGGAGGAAGCTGAAATAAGGCGGCATAGAGCTCTTCATTGGTGATGGGAAAAGAGTTCCAGTTCTTGTAACTGGCACATCTTATTTTTCATGTCCTTTTGGCCTTGTAGTTAATTTAAACAATTGTTTGTTTGCACCTAGAGACCCAAAAAATAGAATTAATCCAAATTGTTGCACACCCATTTATTTGCGCCGTTGACCTGTCATCTCTTTCGTTTCGGGTGGATGCGTCTCTCCAATCATCCAATCACCTTTTTCTTTCTTGTTAGAGTGCTTGATGATCACAAAGTTGTTAGTGCATATTCGGTGTGTCCGCCACTGTGCGAATAGGCTAGATAGAGTGTGTGTTAAATATTGTATAATTGAGTGAGAGATTTGAACACATGAAACTTTGGTGAGGACAAACACTCATTCGAACTCATCTGCACGGATGAGTCATCCGCACGGATGAGTCATCCGCACGAAATGTTCATTCGTCCCGAACTCAAGTCTGTATATAGGGAGTCATGTGTCAGAATTTGTTAAGTTTTGGAATATAGGGGAAATGCTGGCGAGATTGCATGATGCTCTCTCCAACTTGTAAATGATGTATGCTCTTTCGGTATGAGTGAAATCCTACTACTTATGACTAGTCTTACGATATTTCTACCGAACTAGCCTTATACTATCCAAACTTCCGTCTAAACCCACGGGACCCAAAAAATAAAAGGACAATAAAAGACGATCTATTTAACACAAACTTACTTAACAGAAGCTGCTCACAATCTTCCAAACATGTGAAAAAAAACGCAACCTAGGATTAAATGTAGCAAATTGAAATTCAAATAGTAAATTCATGGAGAAGACATAAATGAAAGCTTACATGTATGAATAATACAACCCCCAAAATGCAATAATTAGCCCTAACTGAATCACAAATGACAACTTCATTTAATATTAGCAATGAAAAAAGAAGGTAGGTGTAGTAACGGAAGTGTAATGAAGATGCCAGAGACGCAGAAGACATAAGAGGGGCGCGAAGGTGATCTCGTTGACAAACTCGACACATGCCACTTCAGTCCAAAAATTAAAACCCAGTTAAGTGGTTAAATGAAGGGTATTATTGTCAATTCATAAAATAAGGTGAAAATAAAAGATATATGAATTGACAATAATACCCTTCATTTAACCTGTCTGACTTAAATGGGTTTTAATTTTTGGACTGAAGTGGCATGTTTCTAGTATGTTAGGGAGAAAACTGATGCATTTTTGAAAATTGGTCTGAAATGGCAAAAGTGAACAAACACATGGAAGAAAATGGCAGTTACTGTTGCAATGTAATTTTTAAACTATTGCAAAAGTGAACAAACAAACCGTTAGAGGCGATGAGCAAAATGACGATAAGTTAGAAAGACCAGGGAGGAAAATCACTATTTTTAAACTATTGGAGCAAAACCATTAAAATGACCAAACCACAGGGAGCAAAATGAAAGTTAACTCTTAAATATATACATACTCTTCATCTCCATCTCCATCTCCGCCCAACCTGCAAATCCTTAACCACGCCCGCAAACCCAACGCCCTCCCACCTGCAATCACCACCGCTCAGAAACCACTTCCCCGACCCTGCAAACTGCTGCCCGAAAACCACCCCCTACACCGCAATTCGTTTCTTGACCATTTTTTTCTTGAAAAACTAAAATGATGAATTCACTTGCCGACGACGGCGACGACGACGAAGATGGCGACCGCCAATGAGTAAGTGACAATGAATGTCGAATCCATGATTAAAATGGCTTGTCGTTACTAACCTTAGATTCGGCGGGTCTGACTCAGATTCCTCATCTTGTCGACATGGTGACGGTTCCTCTTGCGGGGTGTCGGGTCTTGGGCTGCAACCACATGAAAATCTAGTTAGAGGGCCCGAGGGGGTTCACCCCGAGGGCACTCTGACGCTCAAGTCAGTATCATGTATGGCAATGATAATTATAAGTGCAAGTAAAGGGTATAGTTTTGAGAGTGGGAGCAGAAGAGTAGGAGTTGTAAAGGAGATGGAGGAGAGGATAACCTCCTGTTTGGGGAGATGTTATCTGCCCCTTGTTGGAGAAGGAGCCTTTTCTTTTATAACAAGAGACTTGGGCCATAACCCTAATGGGCTGGCCCAAGAATGAGCTTACTAGGACATGGCCCACTCGAACCGACTAAACATACTTAGAAAGACCCAAATGGGCTCAGGCCCAGTCAACAATTTGAGGTAGTGAGCCCAGACGAGGAGCCCAAGCGGGGACCCTTGTCGTCACGTTATCCCTAGTCCAAGCCCATTCACTTTTGGATGGGCGCAGGACTTGTTCTGGTCCCTGAAAATCTAGGCGAGTCGCTATCCGCCCTTTAACTGTCACCCCTATCTGTCGGGTAAATATAGTCTAAGGCGCGTTTTGCCAAACCAATTCATTTTGTTGTCCTTGGGGTGTGTGACACCTGTGCCTCCACGACCATCAAACAAATACCAAACCAATGAAATATTGTATTTCATACTTGGGATTTGTATAAATATGTGTATCCTTTACACATTATCAATTCTTGTTCGATTTTAAGCTTTAAATCACTTTCTGGAAGGTTATACGCGCACTGATGCGTAAATATAACCCGTTTAAGGCAACAAACACTCCGAAATAGTGAAATAGGCTTAACATACCTTAAATAACCTTTACATAACTTAGAAATAAGTTCTGAAGGCTTTGGTATGGCAAAATCAAGTTAAATCACTTACAGGGACTAAAGTTGACAAACTGCGAAAGTATGCCAATTTGAACTGTAACAGACATTCCGGATCATGGCCATAAGTTAAACATACCATAAATATCCTTTACATAGCTTAGAAATAGGCTTTGAGGGGTTCGGTGTGCTAAAATAAACTTTTGGCTCATTCAGGGACTAAAAGTGTCAAAAAGTGCACAAGTTTGCATTTTCGCGCATAACTTACGTTCTGAATACATCCGGACATCCAAAAATTTATGTAAGCACAAAAATATTTTGTTTTAGTGTTTGGCATAAGAAAAATCCATTCGTCACGCAATTTGGATCGTTTTTCGCGCTTATGCGCATTCCGTCGTAATTAACCGAACATCGCGATCGTACGACCAAACGAACCGACATCCAGGATATTTTTGAGCATGTTTCATGTCCACAATGTCTAGGCATCATTTTCAGGCCTTAACGTTGGCTTAATGTGCCTTAAACGTGTCAGAAATGAGCTTATTACACAACAGGGACCAAATCTGCCATTCTGCCAAACTTGATGGCTTAAGGACCTCAACACTCAGGACCTTACGGTCCGTAAGCATGGGTCAGATGCATAAAATCATTTTTTGACTGCTGTTATCAGCCTTTTAACCCCCCCAAAGGCCAATGCCACATGTCAAACTCTTGTGGTGGGGGCAAAATGAGTTACCATAACATTCCGACAAGTGTACGGGTGAGATCAAGGCACGTTGTTCGATAAACGATCCTAACAGTTGTCCATTTACTATAAATACCCACCTCAACTTCACTCATTCCTCACAAATCTGATCAAAAGTGCTCTAAGTTGAAGCAAATCACTTCATACCTGAGCTACTCGGTCAAGATTTACTAGCGGGGACCCTTTGTAAGTGTTCCTTCGTTCTTTTATCGCTTTTCTAGTCCGAAAGTCGAACTATGTTTGACTTTCTGCATTGACCAGTTTATGGTCGATGCAAAGTTCGTTTGAACTTCATAACGTGAGCGTGATCACGATGGTTATAGTCCTTAGTAACTATACCTACTGATTACCACGTTATCTAGGCTCAGTGACGAGTCGTAGTTTCGGCCAAAATGCGCATTCTTGCGTATTTTGTAACCAAACTACTCTTGGGTATCAAAATCGTTTGTTTTGATACCAAACCTGTTTTCTAAACTTAGTTAAGCATGTTTTAACATGCTTAGCTCGTCACTTTTAGTTTAGTGCTTATATAGGGTCGTAAGGTAAGCGATCTAAACAATCGCTTATACTTTCGAACCCGACCCGTTTTGTCGATCATTAGGATCCGACCAAGCACATTAGGTGACCATAGTATATAGGGAATAACCTTCCGAGGTTATACCTTATGGTCGCTTCGTTTAAGTAGTTGTATGATAGGTAGTTTATATGCCTTAGGTAAATTACCAAAATGCCCTTTTTACGCCAAAAATTCATTTTAAGCATATGTAACATAACTTTTGGTATCTAAACTGATTTGGTAACAATATTAGATATGTTAAGGCATATTTTACTTGTCATAGGACTAGTTAGGCTTTCCGAACGCGTTTTACGCGAACGACGCGTTAAAGTAGCATAAGCTACCTAAACGGGTCGTAATGGGTCGTAAGCACTTAGGTTAGGTTTCATTTTAGTATGTGGACTTTGTTAAACCATATTACACGAGTCTCCATACTCGTTTGGTTTACGAACCCTCATTCTATCCGATCTTCCGATTTAGGTCCGGTTTATTAATGTAGTTACCTATATTAGGTGCCGTTTGATATCCGTGATCTCTAGCATTGTTTGGTTGTTACTCAAGGACTACTAAGCAATCTCAAGTGAGTACATAGACCCCTCTTTTACTGTTTTCCAAACATTTTGGGGTGGAACACATGTGCCTACTTGTTACTTTCATGCTTTCCTGTTTTCACATCATATACTTGCTATGTTCATTAGTACATTTATAGTACATGATTTCATTGTGTTTTATGCTATGTATGCCCATTGTGTGCGTACTTAGTACATTATTTTACATTACATTTTATGCTATGTATGCCCATTGTGTGCGTACTTAGTACATTATTTTACATTACACTTTATGCTATGTATGCCCATTGTGTGCGTACTTAGTACATTATTTTACATTACATTTTATGCTATGTATGCCCATTGTGTGCATACTTAGTACATTATTTTACATTACACTTTATGCTATGTATGCCCATTGTGTGCGTACTTAGTACATTATTTTACATTACACTTTATGCTATGTATGCCCATTGTGTGCGTACTTAGTACATTATTTTACATTACATTTTATGCTATGTATGCCCATTGTGTGCGTACTTAGTACATTATTTTACATTACATTTTATGCTATGTATGCCCATTGTGTGCGTACTTAGTACATTATTTTACATTACATTTTATGCTATGTATGCCCATTGTGTGCGTACTTAGTACATTATTTTACATTACACTTTATGCTATGTATGCCCATTGTGTGCGTATTTTACATTACATTTTATGCTATGTATGCCCATTGTGTGCGTACTTAGTGCATTATTTTACATTACATTTTATGCTATGTATGCCCATTGTGTGCGTACTTAGTACATTATTTTACATTACATTTTATGCTATGTATGCCCATTGTGTGCGTACTTAGTACATTATTTTACATTACATTCTATGCTATGTATGCCCATTGTGTGCATACTTAGTACATTTATTATTCATCACATGCTTACATTTTGATATGATATTTGGTTTGTTTTGATGGATCAATATACATTCATTAACACCGATCACGCCGTTCGTTAGTAGGTAGTGGTACCATAGGAATTGACAACTCCTGTTCCGGACATCCTAGTTAGGTTTGGATGAAAGGAATGACCGAATTCGATTCTCATAACTTAGATAAACCTTTAATTTGTTTAAGGGTTTATCGCCTCAGTCTCAAGGCTTGGATGTATGCATTCTCACAATACCGCATAGATGTCTGTATCAGTATAGCATACATTTCCACAAAACATAACTTTGATTTAAACCAAGTTTTACTTCAACACTTTGTTTTGTGCGTTTCACCTATGGTTTAGTTGATGCATTTCACTAGCCATACATATCATTTTGGTTGCACATTACATGATTTACATTTGACACATAAACATTTTTGACATTTGTTATACATTACATGATTTACATCTTGACATAAACATTTTGACATATTATTCAATACATTTGACAATTGGTTTAAACATAGACATCTTACCTTGTTGGTTTGGTTTGAGTAAGTGATTTAAGTAACGAGGCGTGTGTAATATGATACAAGCATGGTGGATACGCCGCTGGTACTTCCTATATATAAGTGACTGTATGGTATTACATATCGTAGCGTTATTTGAATCATTTCAATTTAGACATATAACATTTTATACAAATAACATACTTTTCACAATACATTGTTTTACAAACAACTTATCTAATACAAACTCATTTTACTTGGTTATTTACTTAACCATGTATCATTCTTTTATACATATATATCATTTGGTTTATTTATCACTTTTCAAATGATTTACAAGACAAAGCAAATTACAAGGTTCATGACTAAACATTTTCTTAAATATAAGTCATGAATTCTATTTTCACAAAACCTATGTATCTCACAGGCATTTTTATGCTGACGTACCTATTTTCACATGTGTTTCAGGATATGATGCATAGGATTTATCCAGATACACTTAGGCGGACTTGGGCCTTAGCGACAATAAAAGATGCAAGACTAGTTATTTATGTTATGTTTCTTTGATTGTTAAGACATTGTAACTATTTTAATCAATAAAACAATATTTCAATTTCCATGTGTTATGAAACAATGATTCTGTTACAACACTCCCCGACGTTTTCCGCCATGTTTTGTTGTTTTACGTGGTCGGGGTGTGACAGGGTGACCTTGTATTCAACATTCAAAATAGCAAGGCGACACCACGAGTAGGGTAGCTCGGTATCAGACTTCAATCTATGCCTCCTTGAAGGCACTTTACCTGATGTACTCGTTCGAGAATACTTTTCTTGAGAGCGTTTATGCTATTTAGACTATCTTCCCATGTCCATCTTAAAGGCATTTCAATCAAGGTACTCGTTCAAGAGTAGTTTCTCCAAGAGCATCGGTTGGGATGCCTTATTTATCATGCCATACTTTCTGTTTGGCGTTCCTCCGATGAGGGTTTTTGTCTTGCTTAAGCTGTTAAAACTTTTTCATGAATTTGCTTTGTAGCATGTTTAAATCGTTAAGGCTTTCTATGGGTCGCTTTGTAACTTTTTAAGTTGTTAAAGCTTTATATAAGTTTGCTTCGTAACTTGCATTAGTTGTTAAAGCTTTCTATAGTTCGCTTTGTAACTTGTTTAAGTTGTTAAAGCTTTCCATGGGTCGCTTTGTAACTTTTTAAGTTGTTAAAGCTTTATATAAGTTTGCTTCGTAAGTTTCTTGAGTTGTTAAAGCTTTCTATATTTTTCTTTGTAACTCGAGTAAGTTGTGAAGGCTTTGTATAAGTTTGCTTCGTAACTTGCTTGAGTTGTTAAAGCTTTGTATAGTTCGTTTTGTAACTCATTTAAGTTGTGAAGGCTTTGTATAGGCTCGCTTCATAACTTGTTTAAGTTGTTAAAGCTTTTGATGGACCTTTTACCCAATGGCGTCCAGGCCACTCGGGTTTTCATATACCTGCTTTGGCATTTTGTTTGGACGTAGTTGAATTAGTCCTAGCCCTACGGCTGGGCTTTGCCTTGTTTAGACTAAAGCGGCATGTTTGTATGCCTATGTACATGTTCATTTTGTTGTAAGATCGCCCGGACGTCTGCCTAAATGATCGTGTTTTACCCGTTAGCAGGGTCCTCTTACCGTTTGGTTTTTTTTTGAGAAGGGGTGGCATCTTCTCCTTTTGGAGAGGTCTTGTGAGCCCTTTAGAAACACTTATTATGTAGAAGGAACTACATGAGTCCTTATTAAGGGCTCTTTCCTCTCCTGGAGAGATGTTGTAATTCTCTAAGAATTGGTGCCCATGGAAAGTGCACCATCTCCTCTTGGAGAGACTTCTTCAAACATATGTGACCCCGAGATGGGGCTCCTCTTCTCTGCGGGGGATACTTTCTAAAACACAGACCTGTGGTGGAGATCTTTTCTTTTCAAGGAAAGGATTCTTCATATTCGAAGTCCCTTGTCAAGGGGGCTCTCCACCCCCCTTTTTAGAGAATAAGTTGTTCGGTGCGAAATCCCAAGGATGGGGGTATTTCTCCGTTCTTATAAGGAACTTCACCAATACTTAATCCTGTAGCAGGGTGCATTTCTGTTCATTGAAGAGACTTCTAAAATACTTAATCCCACGGGAGGGGAGACCCTCCTTTTCTTGGGAGAAACTTGTTCCTTTTCGTGGAAGGAAATTTTGTAATACTTAATGATGTCTGTCGTTAGTGACATGCAAAAACCTAATTAACCTAGGTAGCTAGGGTAAGCAGGGTATCAAATCCAGAGGAGTCTGTGGTTAATGCTAATTATTATTTGTTGTAAATATTTGAATTACTTTGAGAACTTGCTAGAAAACTATAAACAATAACTTTGAGATTGTAAAACAATGATAGAAAAAACGTGGTCACTCCGGGATTCAGATTCTGTAATTACTAATAACCTAGTTCTGATTTTATTGGATGCTATTGATTGAATAGTAAATCTGTCACACCTACCAATTACCTATGCAGTTCAAAATCTTAATATTAATTGATCAGATAAATATTAAAACAAGCATACATATGAATCATTCAATCAACAAAAACATAATTGGATTCAAAACATAATTATAACTCTAACTGTCACTCAGGATTTGTCTGTTACACAAATTATATAATCACGTAAATAGTCGGCTGTCACCTGACTACAAATCCAAATCTCAATACAAAACATAATCTAGAATTAAAAGTGTCTCACAAGAATCATTCACCCGAAGTGTCCACGAGAGATTTAGCCGCTCATGATACTCGTACGATCTTCAAGGGCTTGGTAGAAAGTCGGTTTCATGATCGATTCGGTATGTAGTATGCGGATGACGATGAATGATGATGCGATCCCCACTGTTGCCGTCAAAAGATCGATAATGGATGTTGTTTCTGTTCACATGGCTTGCCTCTTCAATTGATGTTGGCCCAATGATTCCCCTATGATGATTGCGGCCCACTTGTGATGATATATCCCTTTAGTTTTGTGTCTCCCCAACTAGAATCCACGTGAGTGAATGTGGCTTCTAAATCGTGGGCCCCCAAAAACCCAATATGGCTGCCAACCTTGGATTTCGTGGATCCCCAATATTCACGTCCTGCTCCTCTCGATGAGATGTGATGATGATGTTTTAATATTGTTTGTGAATTCTCCACTCAAAGTCCAAACTTCCAAGATGTGCCGCCCCTTTTGTCTGTGTGATGTGTGTTGACTTTTTCACCTTCAAAAATTAATTAATGTCTCACGTAAGTTGATGCCTTCTTAGAATTAGTGAATCCAAAGTAACGATGATGTCTTCAGCCGAACATGTCTTCACGTGACTTCTCCTTTTTATGATTTCTCAAAAGAAATAATTCTCAAGTCCTTGTAATTCTCGTTCCCCAAGATTTGTAGAAGTCTAGCAACATGATATGCCCCGGTTAACATCCATGGGTGTTCCGCTTCATCACTAAGCATCCGAAATTCACCGGTTTAAGCCGATTAACCTATAACATCACAAATATGCGTAGTTATCACATTCACGCCATAAAATTACTTCAAATGCAATAAAACACTCAATATAATATACTTTAACACTCGGGTTTCACACACTCCATCACTTAATCCCATAGAAGGAGATATCTCCCTATTCTTGGAAGGAGCTTTTTTTTCAAGTCTTAATTCAATGGTGGGGGCACGTTCCTGTTCGTTGAAGAGACTTCTGAGACACCTAATCACATAGGATGGGATATCTTCATTTTTTTGGAAGTGACTTCTTCAAGACTTAATCCCCAGGGATATGTTCCTGTTCAAGGGAGGAACTTCTGAGATATTTGATCCCATAGGATGGGTTAGTCTTTTCTTCTTGGAAGGGACGTGTTCCTGTTTAAGAAAGAAACTTTTGAAATATCAAATCTTGTAGGAGGGAATACCTTCCTATTATTGGAAGGAGTTTTTTCAAGACTGAATCCCGAGGGGGGGATATGTTCCTGTTTACGGGAGGAACTTCTAAGATGCTTGATCCCAGAGAATGGGATATTCTTCTCTTTTCTGGAAGGAACTTTTCCTGGATTTGATTCTGTGGAAAGGATACGCTCCTGTTCTTGGAAGGGACTGCTGAGGTAACTTATCCCATAGAAGTGGGGATTTTCTTGTTGATGGAAGTAACTTCTAAAATGCTTTAGCCTTTAGGAGAGGATGTCGTTTTGTTCAAACAGACGAGGGTCTCTTGAGCATGAAAGACAATAGAAGGACTTCACCTTCCCTTAAAGCGAAGATATACCTATGAAGGCTTCCCTCCCTTTCTTTTGCCCTGTGGAATCTTTGGATACAGGAGCTTATGGAAGGAACGTACTTCCGTCTAAAGTATTGAATATAAGTATTGGGAACTTCTCTTGTGGATTATTTTTTCTTCATGGAAGAAGCTGAATTAGCGGCTCGCAGAGGGGGGGTTCTTCCTTCCTTAGGGAAGGAACTAGATGTCTTGCCCAGGTTCTTTCCTTCTCCCAGGGAGAGATTAATAATGCAGTCCAAGGTTTCTTTTTCCTTCAAGGAAGGAGCGTCCAGGTTTTTCCTTAAGGGCTAATAATGTATTCCAATGATTCTTTCTCCTTTAGGGAAGGAGGCAAATACGCAGCCCATGCTTTTCATTTCTTCAAGTGAGGGATTAATAATGTAGTCCACGGATTATTTTTCCTTCAGGGAAGGAGCCAAATACACAGCCCATGCTTTTCCTTTCTTCAAGTGGAGGATGAATAATGTAGTCCACGGATTATTTTTCCTTTACGGAAGGAGCCAAATACGCTGCCCAGGCTTTTCCTTTCTTCAAGTGGAGGATGAATAATGTAGTCCACGGATTCTTTTCGCTTCAGGGAGGAGCCAAATACGCTGCCCAGGCTTTTCCTTTCTTCAAATGGAGAATGAATAATGTAGTCCAGGGATTCTTTTTCCTTCAGGGAAGGAGCCAAATACGCTACCCAGGCTTTTCCTTTCTTCAAGGGAGGAACTAGTAAAGCATTCCATGCCCCCCTCATTCCCTTTTTAAGGAGAAACTAATAAAGTAGCTCACAAACAGAGACTCTTCTTCCTTTGGCAAAGGAACTAAATATGCAGCCTAAGCTTTTCCTTTCTTCAAGCACCCTACCGGAGGGGATGTACTTCTTCCTTTAAAAGAAGGTATAAGTATCAATGTTTCTTCATAAAAGAAGTCTTCATTTGTATGAGCTTTTGGAAGGACATTCTTCTTCTTTTTTTTTTCTATTGTAGACGTCTTCGATCATGAGAACTCATGGAAGGGGTTTAATCCCTTCTTGAGGAGGCAATATAAAAATAAAGATATTTTCTTTTATAGAAGTCTTCAATATAGAACCCAATGGTGTTATACCATGCTAGCTTCCCAGTTCAGTATTGTCAAGCGTAGTTGGTAATACTGAATTTATAAAATAAGTTGTCCTTTAGCCCGACTGTCTAGACAATCAGTTGTGATTCTTGTTGAACGAGAATAACCACAGGTTAGCAAAAAAAAACTCGGGTGACCAATGTTCGCGAGAAATATAGAGCCCAAATTTCTGATCAACCATTTGATATGAGAACGTCGATAAATGTGAATAGATGTCATGTAATGATGGTGTTGTACCATACCAGCCCCAATGCATTGTTGCATAAAGGTTTTTCTTACTTTCACTAATGTTGTGTCACTTTCCTCCTAGCTGACGCTATATCCTTGTTTAAGGATGTTTAAGAAGGTCACTGTTCTTCAGTACCTTTTCAAAGATCATGCCTTGTTTCTCAGGTGCACATCATCCGGTCCAATATTAGCTTTTGTCGACCTATCCTGTAAGTCGTGACTAATAGCTTCTTGTGTTGTTCATGTTCATGGTTCAATAATTACCACAAAAACACATTCAAAAGGTAAGTCATACCAAGGATTAATTTCCTTATGTGTTAAACAAGTTACATTGTGTGTACAAGCACTTGTGCCTCACATTTTATTTTGTGAAAATGTATGACCATCATATCATTAATGGAGGTAGCCTACGTACCCTAGAAGTGGCGCATGATACAAGGCTTCGAAGAAAGGCCTTGCGTAAGTGTTTTGTGATAGGATCTAGAAAAGGACCTTGCGGAAGGGCTTCAGGAATGGACATGTGGAAGGGACCTATGGTAGGGACCCTATGGAGGGGACCTGTGGAAGGGATCCTATGAAAGGACCTGAGGAAGGGGCCTGTGGAAGGGACCCTGTGAAAGGACCTGAGTAAGGGCCTGGTGGAAGGACTTGGTGGAGGGACCTGAGGGAGGGACCTCTGAAAGGAACTTGAGGAAGGACTTGGTGGAAGGGCATGTGGAAGGGACCCTGTGAAAGGACCTGAGGAAGGATCTGGTGGAAGGCCTTGTGGAAGGACCTGAGGGAGGGACCTCTGGAAGGACCTTGAGGAAGGACCTGGTAGAAGGACCTGAGGGAGGGACCTTGAGGAAGGACCTGGTGGAAGGGCCTATGGAAGGGACCTTGTGAAAGGACTTGACGGAAGGGCCTGGTGGAAGGAAGGTCACATCACCTTGAGAAAAGTATGTACTATGTGCTATGGAAGTTGTACTTATACATCGGAGAGTCATATGTTCCTTTATATATAATAATAATAATAATTATATATAATCTATGAATGGACAAGGCCTAGGCCAGCTCAAGGTTGTTAGTACTCCCTGCTTTGTGGATTGTACTTTGTCCTCAAAAGTCAAAAGTATTTTCTCAAAAGTGAAAGACTTTGTTGCACCTTTCACATCAACTTCCAATGACTTTCTTATCAACTGTACCTTTTAATTTGTATATAAAAAATTAAAAGAGTTGTTGACAGCTCATGTCAAGCTTTATCACATTACTTTTTTGTACTTTCTAAAACTTTGTTTCCAAGAAAAAAACACATGTATAATATAGGTTATACCATACACAATGTGTGTGACATTTTCTCTCTTTCCCTTTTTTTATTATTTAAAAAAGCTGGCATGTAGCTGTACCTTAAGTACATGAGTACTTACTATTTTCAGATCAAACTTTGATATTTTCTATTCCGTTCCCCCTCTATTATAAAGAGATCAACGACCCTCCTATGTGTTGATGCATTTTTTATGTGTGTATAAAACATGAGCAATTTTTTTTAAATAACTTGGTAGTTACTTCCTCACATGTCCACAGTCGCCTGTATTATTTTATTATCACTTTGTTTTAATAAAACATGAGCACACTCTTCTTGTTTTAATCCAAACATGAAGCATTGATATACTTTTCATGCCTCCATTTTTATTGAACATAAGGTTTCGAAAGTCTAGAGTATTCTTCTTTTAGACTATTTATCATGTTCGTATAATGAAACTGATACATAAAACCATCATTTTTTTACTTCATGTACACCTATAACTATAAAATAGGGGAACATATAGCAACAATGCATATAGCTCTACATATTTGTTATTTTTGGAGTGAAGAGATGTAAAGTTTGGAAACAAAAGTTTATATAGCTTATTCAACACCCCAAGATCTGTAGATTACGACAAGTCAAACGTCTTTGACAGATAGAGGAAGTTTAGAGATTCGAAACTTGTTTAACCGGAGTCGAGATGCAGACCTGACCGTCGCGGAGAGGGCAGATCTAGCCGTTTGTATAAAGAGACCAAGACACGCTTGTGCTCAGTCCCACAGATGGCGCTAATGTCGAATACATGATTAAAAAGGCTTGTGGTTACTAACCTTAGATTCGGCGGGTCCGACTCAGATTCCTCATCTTGTCGTCATGGTGACGGTTCCTCTTGCGGGGTGTCGGGTCTTGGGCTGAGCCACATGAAAACCTAGTTAGAGGGCCCGAGGGGGTTCACCCCGAGGGCACTCCGACGCTCATGTTAGTATTATGTATGGCAATGATAATTATAAGTGCAAGTAAAGGGTATAGCTTTGAGAGTGGGAGCAGAAAAGTAGGAGTTGTAAAGGAGATAGAGGAGAGGATAACCTCCTGTTTGGGGAGATATTGTCTTACCCTTTTTGGAGAAGGAGCCTTTCCTTTTACAACAAGACACTTGGGCCATAACCTTAATGCGCTGGCCCAAGAATGGGCTTACTAGGACATGGCCCACTCGAACCGACTAAACATACTGAGAAAGACCCAAATGGGCTCAGGCCCAGTCAACAATCAGAGGTAGTGAGCCCAAGCGGGGACCCTTATCATCAAAGTGTGATATGGTTGATTTCATGATCAACAGCTGTTTGGTGATTGTTGTGGTTTTGCTACTGGCTTCTACTATTGTGAATAATAATGAATCTCATTTATGGTTACGACAATTACACGAGAGGGCAGAGTTTTTAAAATATTCCATACAAAAAAGCGTTCAAATTCAGGAAGCATTTTTGGAGAAGTTTGAGAATCTAACATTGTGTGAAAAGACGAAAGAAGTTCAAAAATATAACGAGATGATCAAGATTGATTATCCGGCAGTAGGTGTTTCAATCACCATCCAGTCAAAGTACTGGTGTTGTCGTTATCTTATCGCCCTCTTTTTTGTTGGTGTGCTTGTTGCTTTCCGAAAATATCTTAAAGATTCGGTGTTTTTTAAATTAATCAACACTGGCCCTAAATCGGTTACTATAAAGGTAATGCTAGTTTATGATTCTTTATAATTTGGATCTTTTTGTAGTGATTTGTGGTTTTTTCAATTGATGTGTTTTAATTTTCAGATTGGGAGAATACAGTTTCAGGTTACCGCATCCACATCAACACCGTGAATGCAACAGGTATTGCATTTTGGGTAAATTACATTTTGAGTCCCTGTGTTTTAGGGGTTTTAACCAGTTGAGTCCAAAATCAAAATGTTTAACGCCCTGAGTCCCTATAACCACTTTTCTTAATCATTTGAGTTCAAATTTCTAACACTGTTAAAAATTTTTGGTTAAGTATTGTTAAATGACCAAAATACCCTTATAGTTAAAAAAATTAAAAAATAATTATTATTAGATTTCTCTCTCTTATATATCTCTCCCCTTATCTCTTTCTCTCTCTCTAAAGGTTCTACACCCTTCATCTCTCTATCATCTTTCTTTCTCTTCTAGACCACCTCCATCCCCTCCACAATCAACACCACACCAACCACCAGTCCCTACAACACTTTTCCCTCCTGATCTATCTCTTACTGAACCAAAAATCCCCAACCACCAAAAACCCTAGCCGCCTCTGTCACGATTCCATCTCAAAATTCCCAGCAAGCAACTGAAACAATCCAAACGCCATAAGGAACAAAAACGAACCGGATAAATCAGCCTGTTCGTAAAGATGTGGTTTGACTCGAAGCGGGTTTAGAATTGAGAGGGTTTTGTGCTAGATTTGTTTGGTGTTTATGCCGAGTTCTTCGAGGGGAGGGGGTTCGTCGTCGAAGTTTGTTGAGCCGGTGCCGGAGATGTTGGTGAATTGAGGGGTGGGGAAGGAGGTGGAGGCTAGAGATGAACCGATGTCGAAGGACATGAAGGGGATGCTAGGGTTTGAGGATCTGGGTGGTTGGAATGGGGCGGCGGGGAGGCGGCGCTATGAGGCGGTGTTGGGGTTGCCGCCGGTGGGGAAGATGACCGGCGGGACTATCAGGTTTTATCTTTCTTAAAGTCTGCCTTAAATAATAAAACAGAACAACTTTCAGGAATTAGCTAGTACGTATAAATGACAGACTTCCCCGGAGCAACAAGAAACTGCTTGTCAACTCCTTCGATTAGCTGGTGCTGATCGACGGCAGACTTCATCAGAAGTAAATTTGTTTTTTTAGGGTTTCAAGTTTCTACACAAGAATTATTAGGATTATATATAATAACTAGTTGACTAACTGGATCAGTGTAATAATATAATACAAGGGGCAATTTAGTCTTTTAATGAAAAACTAACAGAAAATTTAAAAAGAGTTAGAAATTTGGACTCAAATGGTTAAGAAAAGTGGCTACAGGGACCCAGGGCGTTAAACATTTTGATTTTGGACTCAACTGGTTAAAACCACTAAAACAAAGTGACTCAAAAAGTAATTTACCCTTGCATTTTATATATGATAAAATTGTTGTGTTTGATGATATGTAGTTATTATCGGTCGGATATCGGTGGGATATGGGTGGGATATCCCACTTTTGAAATTAGATCATGTTTCAAATATTAGAGGGTGTGTTAGAATACCTTCTCCTTAGAAATAGAAGGCCACGTTTTTCGTCTGGTAGGTCATTGTGGTGTGTTTGGATTTTCTTTTGTTTTAAGAAATGAAATTGTTGGTTTGGTATAAGTTGGATTTGTGGTATGGATGATTAAATGAAGTGGATAAAGTGATTGGAGTTCATAATAGTACGGTCCGATGCCTAAAAAGCTAATTTAGTAGAAGTAGTAGTAGCGTTTATGGTGATTGTTTAGGTTTCTTCAGAGGCTTTGATGGCGGAAAACAGTGTTGGGTTAAAGGGTTTTTGGGGACGAAGTGGAAGCCGATGATAACACATCAAACTTGTTGATTTCTTGACGATGATTTAACCTAATTTAATGTGTCTTAGTTTTCTATTTGCTTATAATGATTGTTTTTTTGATAATTTGCAGGTTTTGCGGATTTCAAAGATGGTTTTATCTGCTTTCTTCTGATGTACGTTTCATATAATAGGTGTAGAATGATATTGGTATTTGCATATTATTTTTGTGGTGTGTTATACAAAGTTTTCTTATAAATGGTTTACAGATAATTTACAAATATTTTTGAGTCATATGTCTAAAGTAAATAAAAAGATTGGTGTATCTAAAAAAGTTTTCCTATTTGCATTTTGCTTATTTCATTTTATGGTTTGCTACCATTCTAAATTTCAACGTCGTTTGTGTTTGCAAGTGTTTGTTAATGTTGGTTTTGGAATGTTAAGTATTTTTCATTGTTGGAGGGTATGTGTTCTATCATTTGTGTTGCTTCCAGTTCAACATTCCTGGTGTGTGTATTTCTGTTTTGATTCCACATTTGTGTTCCCTTTTTGGTTGCCATTTTCAGGGGCTATTGTATTCTATTTCTTGGGTTGATGATTCTTCATTGTTTTAACAAATGATATCGTTTTGGATTTGGCTTTGTCTTGGATCCATTCATTGGTCAGCCATAGCTGCAGTATGACGGTTTTATACGAAGTTCTTTCTGCTAAGCAACCTTCTTTTCTATCGCAAATTCTATTGTTTATTAGTCTCCTACCTGTTCCTTTTACCACTATTTGAAAAAAGAATGTAGGCTAAAACTAAAGTTTGTGGGATTTACTTTTTTGTATTGGATCTTTTTTTGGTGCTTTTGCCATTTTTAAAGCTTTGTAACATCAACTTTGTAAAACATGTATTCCTGTTATTGAACCTGTCATCTAAGGCTGCTCGGTGTGGGGGATGACCCTAGCCCGTCTAGGCTCGGCGTCGGTCCCCAACACCATTTCCTCACCCACGTCTTCATCTTCAACGTCTTGGAGGAGACGTTTGTGTCGGCTCGCTGACGTGTGCGTATATATACATGTTTTTACAATGAATTTTACACACAAACTTGGTTTTAATATTTATAAAATGATGTATACCTTAACATTAAAACACACACAAAAGGACAAGTGTACCTATCGTATATGTAGCAAAGTATGGGTAAGAACCATATTTCGATCGATGGACGCGGTCAGAGCATGAGTACTAAATCTTTGTCATTGTTTTACCGGTAAAAAGATATGTGAATGAGTTTTTAACTAAAAATATCTAAAATTATATTTAAGACATAATAGACTCCAAATATGAAAATATATAATATCTTGTTTTACAAACAACCTAAGCATGTTATCTACAGCGGATATGTCACAAAAGCACTTGATCAATCTTCCAATTACGAAACAATTAGTATCCATTTCGGGAATCCTAACATGATAATTCCTCGGAAAGTTAACGTGATAAACACACGTTAACCACCTAAAATCATTCATTAGCGAGCTATTGATATACTTTCATGCGGATCTTCTAAAGATAAGTTAGTCATCCGTTAAGAGTTTTCTAATCTCACTTATCAAGGAAAGCAATACTGATAATCACAATACAACCACCAAGATAAGCATAAAGTAGATCATATCACAAACTATTCCACTTTGCGATTCTGGAACATAAATCTACCAAGATAGTAGTTTCAACCAAAACCACTAAACAAAGATTATCAACCATGTCAAGAACTTGCAACAACACCATCTAACCCGTTAAGCCCTTACGTGTAAGAAAACATTCTTGATCAAAATCAAATTTATCTTTTGTAAAACCAATACCCATTTCTAGTCTCATGGTCTAAACACATTAGTTTACTAACAAGTGATTAATCAAGGAATTGTTAACAATCTTAACTAACCATTTATTAATCATCCAAGATAAACAAACATAATCAAGAATCCAACATCAATGAAACAAGTTTGCCATATGATCATCAAGATTCAAACATGAAAAAGTTGCTAAAGATTCATACAAATGAGATTACATACTAGAGATTGTTCATAAAAAAAGTATCTTAATACTATTACAACAATACATAAACATAGACTGTAATACCCTAATCACGATTTGACCCAAAATGACGCAACGGAAAAATGAACCGTAAAATTTCCTTCTTTTAACTATTCTAACATACTTGAATACCATTTAGGTCAACTCTTTTAATATAAATACATCATTCATCATTTATTTAATGTAACTATGTTAACAAAACATTACAAACAACGTGACCGCCTTCCCGTACAATCCATGATCTTCAACTTGACCCTCGTTCACTAGTCCATCATGAATATCGGACTAACCTGTGGTCAGCATATATAACCAACACGTTAGTACATGGTGACATCATATAAAGTTTAATACATATACTTAAAATGCTATATCACATTCTAACTATGTAAGGTATTCCATTGAAACATCCTCTCAATTTTATTTACTCGAGTCCGACATCAATTCCTAGAGATTCCTGTGTTCCCATACCTGCACTTCATTTCATTCTCAATAATAACATGGTTAGGAATACGTAATCTCAAACATATTGAAAACCCACATCTTCACATATACGTATACCAGTGATCTACAATCATTAGATTACAACACACGTATACACTTTCATATATCTAAGTACATTCATACGTATCCCATTCATATGTGCGTACATACAAGTTCACAGTACTTACACACGCTACAGTTCCATATCTACATACATGCATACAAGTCACTTTCACTTATTTGTATTCAAATATCATACTTTTATGTGTACATACTATCTGACTATAACATACCTATGTACAAGTTTCATCCTTTTCATGTTTGTAATACATTCTAACACATTTGTTCACTCAAGTCTTAATTACACACTTACATATAACTCTACAATTACAAATAAACATAACTGATTAATTTCCAACAAACATGATGAACATTTCATTAACATGATGAACATACCATTAACATGATGAACATTCAATTAAAATGTTAAACATTCCATTACCATGATGAACATTCTATTAACATGATGAACATTCCATTAACATGATGAACATACCATTAACATGATGAACATTGCATTAAATGTTGAACATTCTATTAACATGATGAACATTCCATTAACATGATGAACATACCATTAACATGATGAACATTCCATTACCATGATGAACATTCTATTAACACGATGAACAATCCATTAACTTGATGAACATACCATTAACATGATGATCATTCCATTAACATGTTGAACATTCCATTACCATGATGAACATTCTATTAACATGATGAACATTCCATTAACATGATTAACATTACATTAACATGATGAACTATCATCTTAATTTACATTAAGGATAGAGGAAGTTCATATGAACTTACCTTGGTACTTACCCTTACCCGTAATTTCTTACATGGTTCCCTATATACAACATACAAAACTTCGTTTATAAATACGAAGTGATTCCGGAAATCACTTACCTTAAGCGTCTGTTTCATACTTGCTTCCTCGCATCCTTCCCGTTAGCCTTCCACACTTCCACCCACCTTGACATGATCTTATACTTTCATGTCATTATGGTTACCGCATTATTAGCATACACGAACATTCTAAATTACATTCATTTCACATTCATATTCTATATTGACCTTTACTAGTCAAATACCAACCACACAATGCATAAGATAACAATCACATCTTTTAATTCCACATAATTCTTTATATCGTCACATATAACATTTATTGATATAGCATGTGCCTTGCGATTTCCCTAACATTACATTTGCGGTCAAATGCCTTACTATGCTATTTATGCATAGTTGACTTTTAGAAAGTCAACTGTCCATTATATGAATTATCAACTTAAGCTCATATATTCTCAACATTAATAGATTATACTACGGACATCATACACATTTCATACTCATATAACGATACACATATGACTACATGATCATCTAGTTGTATGCACGCAAAACATAATCAATTTCTTCCATACTAGTAATATCATGATTTTACAATTAACAACATAGTCCAAGCTTAGTTAACACACATAGCTTCCCAACCTGACTCCTTACTAATATACGCACTTTCTACACACATAACACCAAATCACGTTTGATTTCATCTAACCATAAGTAAATCAACACATAATGTGCACCATATTACCCAAGCATAGAGTACAACTTCTAATGCATACTTTCTACCAAATCATATAATTAACCAAAATCCAACATGTATTCCATTCAAAACATATTTCTCATGTTTTATTATCACCCAGTTACATCACCTCCACACATTATACACTTTCATCCATCATTTGCATACCATTTCATCTATTAATCTCACCTAGGCATTTCAACAAACACTTGGTGTGTGTACTACTTTCTAAGCACATTGTAGAAGCATCTTATGCTCATCTCCTACTTCTTGCCTTCATCAATCAAATACAACTACAATCAACCTAATTACATACCATACTCAACCTATCTAACAACTATTCATCACATACAACATACTACATCAAATTTTGAACAAGGATTGGACATGGGTGTTATACCCATGTCGCCATTTTCACTAACCCAAGTGGGTATCACCTTCAAACATCAAATTACTTGATATTATACATAAAACGAGTTCTATTTGTTCATTCTAACACATATCTATGCTTAATTTCAACAAATTTCAGGATTGAATCACAAACCCACTTCATACAAATCATCAAATTAGATTCTACAACATACCATGTGTTTGTTAGGACTTGATGAAGTAAATTATTCATCCATGCACGAGGTTTGGGCTCAATCTCACCTCCAATTTCTGCATTCTTGGTTGTTTGAGAACTCTCTTCTCTCTTTCTCATATGTCTCGACACACACATACATACCATGTTCTGCACTTTGATTTTTGTTAACATCTCATTCAAATTTTTCATTTTCAGCCCCTAACCTTTTAGAACATGTCACTTTGACATTCCAAGTATTAACTAGATTACCCTTCTCTTAGTTAACTTGGTTCATACTAAACAATTAAACTTACTAGCATATAACCGACTTTTATTAAGGTAAAAGTCTATAATTACCATTTTTCCATTCAGACATCATACATATAGCATTATAATATAACATATGAAATTTGGGCTGTTACAAGTCAACCCCCCTTAAAAGAGGTTTCGTCCCCGAAACCTTGTTTCATTATCACTAAACAATAGGCACCTTTTCTTCTTGGTCAATATTATTCATTCGTTGACATGTTAAGAACGCATTCATAGAGTGTATACCTTAGGGTTTCATATCCTTGCACAAAGCTAAGCCCTAGCAAACATCAGTACTACCAATACACCCTTCCAATAAATTCAAGATGTATACCATAGCATAAGTCTACTAGTGCCTCATACAAAAAGGCTTTATTCACGTACAACATAATTATACGTCTTGTTCCTCCCTTCTTGAATTAAGCATAAGACTTTCGAATATTTTCTTATCGTAATGAATCGATTAATTCCATCTTACTTGTATATCATACATGATATTTCATTCAAGTGTTAGTCACATGAGTACTTATCGTGAGTTTACCTCGGTATTCTACTATTAGCATTCTTTCTAATTACTTTCATTAACACATGTTAGTTTAGACTATGTACACATGCATATCGCCAACATTCATTCAGGGTTATCACCATTACTACATAGCTATTATTTCATTCTCATTATTCGTACTTGCTAGAAGGTTAAACATCATTATATTGTCACTACATGTATAACCACTAAGTATACCTTGTAAGGTAACTTCCGGGATAATAAATCATGATCCAAAATCTTCGTTCTAGGGTTTTGTATTCCTTTCCATGACTTAAGTCTGAGTCAAAGCCCTTTCTGTGTTGAGTTATCAGGTCACACATTAAACGCAACATAACTATTATTTCATACAAACTTTTTTCATACTTAACTCGAGAGTTAAGAGTCATTTTATGTTTGCTATAGTTACATGTACTAAGTACACCCTTAGCTTATATTCTGGGCCACTTTATTCATATCATTTAATTTGCTAATTAGCTTGTTTCACAAATTACTTACCAGACGCCAACGTTCACACGACTCATCAACATTAAGTCTGAGTTGAAATTAAATATTTAGTTGACCTCTAAAAGTCAAATCTTCCTTACCATGTTACACTTGTGCTACCATTAGTTCATACGGTAGTACTTATTCAACCCATAACTTTATATCTACATTCACATATTAAACAATTCACTAACCTTGCTACTTTCGCGCAATACTACGACCCGCAAAAAAAAAAACGGATCGGTCCACTTCGTCATAAGTCCATACCATCTCTGGATGGGTTTCATTCATTCTTATGACTAGTTTCCGGCTCGCGAGCATCTTTTCACTAACTCTATTGGTTTCGTCATCTCAAGAGTCCTACCATCCTCACATATAAAATTAAAGATTAGCACTTTTCATTCAAATTCCATCAATCATGACATTTACCAAGTTATTTTGTTTACATACTAGTCCCTTCTAGATTCTTTTATAAACATTAGTTCGTTTGACCCGCTCGTAACGGGTTAATGCATGACCGTTTCTTAATATATAATTTTCATTTTTATCTTTTATTCTTACTTGTTTGATCCGTATTTGTTTACAGATTCAAACTGTTGGTCATACTTTTCACTCTTTTGTGTTTGAATCCATGAGTCAACTGTTACTTGTTATATTCATAACCTTTACTTATCATTCATTTCCATCATTTGACCCGTTCATAACGGGTCAACTTCCTTAACATACTTTTCCTTCTTTTATGTTTGAATCCATCTCGTGGGTTCAAACCTTTCATTCATAATTTTCATTCTTTTATGTTTGAATCCATCTCCTGGATTCAAACCTATCATTCATACTTTTCATTCCTTTATGTTTGAATCCATCTCGTGGATTCAAACCTATCATTCATACTTTTCATTCCTTTATGTTTGAATACGTATTCACTTACGGATTCAAACATTTTATTCTTACTTGGTTGGTCCATCATTACTTATGGGTTCATATCCTTCCTTCCAAAATTTTCATTCAACATAAGGTGCTCCCAAATTACTTGAGGATTTTACTACTCTTTTCACACACACGACCACTTACTTTTTAATTCTACCGGACATACCTGTGATGATTATCATGGTCTCACATGTATCATATGTTTCTTGCGCATTGGCGGGGCACGCAATCCACTAACTAGCCTCGTGCCTTCATGTAATCATCACCTTATGTCCATAGAAGTGGATTTCAGTTCGTGCTTCATTTATAAAATCTTATCAACCCATTATCAACATCTTTCGTTCAACATTTACCCGCCCTCGGGGGATTTCCCCAACATCAGTACCCATATTTATTAAAAAAAATGTGTACCTGGGGGTCCAACAGTTCGATCACATACTTTGGCATTTCCCTTTGATCACATCCTTGGATCATCCTCCTCAATCATCCAAGCTTACCTTCAGATCTTGATCGAGTCTTGGATTGTATGGTTTCAAGTCACAAGAGCACACAGTTTGAGTCCAAGTACTTACCTTCTCGTACTTGGTTTCACTCAAACCAGGGCTCTGATACCAACTTGTAATACCCTAATCACAATTTGACCCAAAATGACGCAACAGAAAAATGAACCATAAAATTTCCTTCTTTTAACTACTCTAGCATACTTGAATACCGTTTAGGTCAACTCTTTTAACATAAATACATCGTTCATCATTTATAAAATGTAACTTTGATAACAAATAATTACAAACAACATGACCGCCTTCCCGTACAAGCCATGATCTTCAACTCGACCCTCGTTCACTAGTCCATCATGAATATCTAACTAACCTGCGGTCAGCATATATAACCAACACGTTAGTACATGGTGACATCATATATAGTTTAATACATATACTTAAAAGGCTATATCACATTCTAACTATGTAAGGTATTCCATTGAAACATCCTCTCAATTTTATTTACTCGAGTCCGACATCAATTCCCCGAGATTCCGGCGTTCCCATACATGCACTTCATTTCATTCTCAATAATAACATGGTCAAGAATACGTAATCTCAAACATATTGAAAATCCACATCTTCACATATACGTATACCAGTGATCTACAATCATTAGATTACAACACGCGTATACACTTTCATATATCTAAGTACATTCTTACGTATCCCATTCATATGTGCGTACATACAAGTTCACAATACTTACACACGCTATAGTTCCAAATCTACATACATATATACAAGTCACTTTCACTTATTCGTATTCAAATATCATACTTTTACATGTGCACAACTATATGACTATAACATACCTTTGTACAAGTTTCATCTTTTTCATGTTTGTAATACATTCTAACACATTTGTTCACTCAAGTCTTAATTACACACTTAAATATAACACTACAATTACAAATAAACATAACCGACTAATTTCCAACAAACATGATGAACATTTCATTAACATGATGAACATTCAATTAACATGATGAACATACCATTAACATGATGAACATTCCATTAACATGTTAAACATTCCATTACCATGATGAACATTCTATTAACATGATGAACATTCCAGTAACATGATGAACATACCATTAACATGATGAACATTCCATTACCATGATGAACATTCTATTAACATAATTAACATTCCATTAACATGATGAATACAACATTAACATGATGAACATTCCATTAACATGTTGAACATTCCATTACCATGATGAACATTCTATTAACATGATGAACATTCCATTAACATGATGAATATTCCATCAACATGATGAACTATCATCTTAATTTACATTAAGGATAGAGGAAGTTCATATGAACTTACCTTGGTACTTACCCTTACCCGTAAAATCTTACATGGTTCCCTATATACAACATACCAAACTTCATTTATAAATAAGAAGTAATTCCGAAAATCACTCACCTTAAGCGTTCGTTTCATACTTGCTTCCTCGCATCCTTCCCGTTAGCCTTCCACACTTCCACTCACCTTGACATGATACTATAATTTTATGTCATTATGGTTACCGCATTATTAGCATACACACACATTCTAAATTACATTCATTTCACATTCATATTCTATATTGACCTTTATTAGTCAAATACCAACCACACAATGCATAAGATAACAATCACATCTTTTAACTCCACATAATTCTTTATATTAACATTTATTGATATAGCATGTGCCTTGCGATTTCCCTAACTTTACATTTGTGGTTAAATGCCTTACTATGCTATTTATGCACAGTTAACTTTTAGAAAGTCAACTGTTAGGATCTGAGTCTCTTTTTGATTGTGTTTTTGTTTGAGAATTAATGAAGATGAACAAGTAATTGCAGCGGAAACTAAATGGAAACAAACTTTCAAACACAATCAAATAGGAGAAATGCTTTCAACATACAAGTCTAAAATTGAACCGAATGCTTGAATTTATTTCAAACTTCAATTATAATTTTGCATGCATGTATTACAAACTCCCCCTCAGCCTGAGCTCACAATGAATTGTTTGTGCAGGAAGACAAGTTGTGAAAGAGCCAATAGAACAGTACAGGGTACTGTTCTATTTATAGGCACGAGCAAACCACTGAAGCATCTTGGCTGACGTCACCATGAAAGTGACATCTAACCTCCTAACAACCTGGACTACTGATCTAATAGAAGCATTGTTTAGCTAACTACTGATTACAATACATTACAAAAGGAAAGACTAAACTACTGCTTTCTCCTTCCAGTGTTGTGACTCCAGCAGTACTTTGTTTCTTTAGCAGTGCTTGACCCATAACAGTAGATTGATCATTAGGGCTTTAGTCTTCATCAGTCTTTATACTTGATCAGTTGTTTGAAGAACAACAGTTGTATACGGACAGTAGATACAAGTCATCAGTTGTTAGAAACACTTTCAAGGGGAAAGTTGGAATACAACAGTGCTTATGCTGGATCCACTGCTCTGATCCAGTTTTGGCTTTAATCAACTGTTCCTTTGGTAGGGTTCAATCCCAACAATCTCCCCTGGAACAGATGATGCCAAAACCCTTCATTATTGGGGAACTTTATTGCCTCATTAACAGCTCCTTGACTTGTCCTTTAAATTGTAATTCAAAGTCCAAGGAGAATGTGTCATCCTCATCCCTGCACAGTGTAAGATCAAGGAGATCCTGCAGATCTTCAACACCCAGGCCCAGTGCTTTTTCCCTTGATATTTTCTTCACTTCACCACTGGATTTGATCAGAGTCAATACGTGGGTCTGTTTGTCAGATTTCCACTTTAATATTTTTGAATCCAGTGGGTTTCTTGGGAGAGGTTTTATTGCAGATGAGTTTGGAGATGGTGGCCTGGTAATGACTGGTTGAGCAGTGTTTGTAGTTTGTTTTAATTCAAGTTTCTCTGCTAACATCTGCTTAAGGCCTATTTTCACAAGGTAATCCCCTGCTTCTTTATCTGCTGCTGTTTCTTTATCCATCTGCTTTTGTTTCCTTCTTTGGTAAAGGATGGCAGCAAGTGGAGCAGTGGATCTCTTGTTTTGTAGCTTTTGTGGCTTAGCTGGAACCTCTGCTTCAGGGTAAACAGACTTTTGTGGAATATTAGGATTTTTCTTTCTTAATTCTTCCAGACTTTGGTAAGAAGCAATCACCTTTTCTTCTTTCCACCTTGTCACTTGATTCCTAGACCCAAAATCAGCAGTAATGAGCTCTTCTTTCATTCTCTTCAGCCTTAACACCTTGTCTGGTAAAATTTTCATGTACTTTGACCAGACAGGTGGAGTATGTTTAACTTTGTCCTTGTTCATTTTTTCAATCCTTTCTAACTCCTCCTTGAGTTCACCCACTGTCCATTCTTTATATTGAGCTTTGTCACCTTTGTACCTTTTGAAGGCCATAATGTGCTCAATATAATCTTTTCTCAAGGTTTCATCATCTCTTTCTGATAGTTGCTGACAGAGATTCTTTGAAAACCTTTCCAAGGTACTGACTTGAGTAAGCAGGAATTGATAGTATATTTGAATTTCTTTGTCAGACTTTCCTTGTGAGTTTCTTTTAGAAATATCCTCTGCTTGTTGACCTTTCAACTTCAAATATTCTTCAATGTTGTTAGGTCTTGGATATCCTTGAAGAGATGGCAAGTTTCTTTTAGCAGGGCATCTTCAGAATAGAAAGACTTGATCTCTTCTCTGACTACTATAAGCTCTAAAGGGTATTGAACAGCTGTAGAAACAATGGCAGTGTTTGGGTTAAAGGCTTGTGCTGAAGAAAGTGGAATAGGATTTGGAATGGTAACAAGTGACAATGATTGTGAAGATGTTGGTGGTGGTGAAGAATCTTCATCTTCCAAGATTATCCTTCTCCTTTTTAGCCTAGGAGAGGCTGGTGGTGTTTTGGATGGTTGTGAAGTGGTGATTTGAGTAGTGATGATTGAAGTGGAGGGTGGCTGACTAACACCTGTTGAAACAAATGGTGTTTCAACCACTGTTGTCATTACAACAGGTGATATGTCACCTAATGTCTTCTGCTTTTTGGCAGGAGGTGTTGGTGGTAATGAAGTTGTTTTTGGTGGAGAGGTAATTTTGGTGTGGCAGTGGTTGTAGTGGGGGCAGTGGTTGTAGTGTGTGTTGAAATGGTGGTTGTTGGGTTAACAACTGCTGAAACCACTGAAGTACCAACAGTTGTTGATACAACAGGTGTTACAACAGCTGTTGGTTTGGAGGTTTGATGTGTGGAGCTTTTGGGAGGTTTGTAAGTATGTTTTATGGATCTGGATGGTGTAGACTTGGGTTGCCTCACTTTTCTAGTGGGCTTCTTTCTTTTCTGCTCAGGATTTTCTTCATCCTTTGGCTCAGAAGTACCCTGCTCATTCATCTCCATAAAAACTGTTTTCTCCTGTTCAAACCTAGCTTTATCCTTTGCCTCCATATCACTTTTTACCCTTGCTTTTGCATCAGCAATGGCATTTGTGGTTACATCAACCTTTTTAGACCCATCTAGCTTACGGATGTCTGCAAGCATACTAGCCTTGTCTGGTGCAATATACAACCCATCTTCATATCCCTTCTTTTTCAACTGCTTCATCTTCTCCCCCTTTTTAGCATTAGTTGGTAGTGGGTTGTCCACAAAGATGATAGAGGGAGGAGCAGTGCCAGTGGTGTTCAGAAAATGGGCCTTGATTGCCTTGATATCTGCTTGAGTATCTTTAAACCTTGCTTCCATAATATTTCTGATCTTTTGAACTTGGATCTCATGTTGCTGATCAGCATATTCTCTTTGTTGGATGAGCAAAGGTTGAAACAAACTCCACATCTCATTTGGAGTAGGAACAGATGTTGGAACAGATGTTTGAGCTGGAGCAGCAGTGGGTGGTACCTTTTGTACATTGAACAACTGTTGCAGCATGTCTTTGATTTCTGTAACAGAAGTATCCAGTTTGTCAACTCTAGCCGTCAATTCTTGGTACATTAAACCATCACCCAACTTAATGGGATCATCTGATTTCCCACATTCAGTGGTTGTAACAGTGGTTGACTCAGGAATGTATCCCAAAAATCATCCACTGATGCCCCTTTGTCTTGGTACTGGGGACCTCTTCCTTCAGCTGGGGTGACCAGTTTTAGTGAACCAGTGAATACTGGATATACCCTGGTTCCCAAAGAAGAAATTGCCTTCAAGGAAGTCTGATTGATGTAACTACTGTCCAAGTGCAAACCAGTGGGTTCAGCACTTGTAGTAGCTGCTTCACTTGAACTACCACCAAGAGTTACATGTAACTCAAGGGGTGTAACCTCTTCAAGGGTTGTTGGTGGGTTAGCAATGATTGAAACACCAGACCCAGTCACTTGTTGGGGTATATTCTCATTTAAAGGTGGTTAAGAAGAACTGGTTTGTGTCTGGGTTAAATCAAGAGCATCCAACAAAAGTTTTGTTTGTGGGGGAATTGTGGCAGTGAGTATGGGTGTAGAAAGCGAATTTGCCCGGGCAGTGGGCTGTGGATGATGGATTCAAATGATTCCAGAGCATCATAATTTGGTGTCCCTATTCTTACAACCTGTTCTTTTTAAGAAGAAGCAGGAGGAGTTTGAGGCATGGGTTGAGATCTTTCTACCAACTGCTGTGAGGAAGTAGCAGCAGTGGTTTCTGGTGACTTTTGTGTTGTCACTGGCAGTTGCTCTGGGATCTCATCTTCCAGAGTTGCCTTTGTTTTGGGTTTGGGGGGCTTTTGTGTTTTCTTTTGTTTTATTTTTCTGGTGGTTTTAGGTGTGGGTTTCACAGCAGTTGTTTTGCTGCTGTGATCACCTAGAGCAGTGGGCTCAGCAGCAGGTGCCCGAGGAGCAGTGGTAGCTGCTAAAGTCTGCTCAGGAGCCTCTGCTTTTGTTTTGGAAACTTTTGATAGCCTTGTAAAAGTTTCAGGTGTAAGGCCATTTATTTGAAAAGGTTCACCCTGGATAAGCAGATGAGCATTATCCTTTGAAAATTTCTTTTAAAAATAAAAGCTCAAGAACCTTGGAAACAGTAAAAATGATTTTTTATCAACATTTTTGACCAAATCATCAAAGATCTCCTGGGAATAGTTAAAATTTTCTCTATGTAAAATAGCATAACTCAGGTATTGGATCTTCAATGGTATTTCATTAAAAGCAATGGTCTTATTTGAAACACACATCAAGAGGGTATGGAATAAAAATCTTGTTGCAGGAGGAAAACTACTTTTTTTTGTAAGGTATCCTTTTTCATTTCTTCAGCATACCCCCTCTCAATAAAATCAGTTTGATACTCGATTTTAGGAAAAGAAGTTTTACCTTGCAGATCATCTACTTCAAATACCTCTGAAATGGATTGTGGTGTAATTTTAACTAGTTTACCTTTTATTGAGGAATTGATGGCTATTGCCGTGTTATCTTGAGACTCAAGTGTGGCATTTTTCCAAAACTCTCTCTGGGTTGCCAGAAAAATTGGAGCCTCAACAGTTAGCAAAGTTTTGTATTTTGAAGACAAAAGTGCGTTTATGATGGAATTCAAGGTTTCAGTATGACTTGGTTTTGTCAAGAGACCCAATTAGTTATGGGGAGCTTTGTATGGAATTTCTATGGCCTTTTGAGTGGATTTTTGAGAGGATGAAGACGGTGATTGTGCCATTTAAGGAAGAAGAAGATGAGGGATTTTGAGAAAAATGGGGGATAACTGCTTTGAGAAAGGAATTTTGAATTCGATTCGACAGTAAAAACCCTGTTTGGGGGTTTTAATCAGGGTTTTATAGGAGAAAAAGTGAATGCTGACGTGACAGCGGTTACAAAAGATCTGACCACTCTGTACTGTCCACGTGCCAACCCCTGATGAATAATGGAAGACAGGTGTTTTAGGAAACCACTGATGGAGCAATATCAGTGGTTGCAACGGTTATAATGAAAGCGGTGGGTGATTTTTACTATCAGTGGATAGCCTATCAGTGGATGAAAACACTGATTTTGAACAACAGTGATTACCAAGGAAATAAGAGAACAGGGGTTGACTTTCAGCAGTGGACAGCTTTTTAGTAGAGCAGATGTTTGAACAAAACAGTGGTTATGGCAGACTTTTAAGGATTTAATGAAAAATTCATTTTTAGCTATTTTTAAGGATGGATTTTTGATATTCTGAGAACATTTTAATGCTTTTATTCATAGAAAAACAGGATTTTGCCTGTTATTCCATGTTCAGCATGCCAATCCTAGAGATCAAGCTTTCAAAGGTGGACGTGTCTAATGCTTTTGCTAGCACATCTGCCAGCTGATCTTTAGTTGGAACATGGTGCAGAGAAATCAAACCTTTTTCATAGCAATCCCTCACAAAGTGATGTCTGATATCAATGTGCTTGGTGGTTGAATGGGAAACTAGATTTTTGATGATATTTTCGGCTGCCTGACTGTCCAACATGAGAGGTGTCTTTAAGGCAGTGATACCAAAATCCAGCAATTGATTTTGAAGCCAAAGCAGTTGGGGTGTACAGCTTGCAACAACTATATACTCTGCCTCAGCAGTGGATGTAGAAACACCTGCTTGCTTTGCCAAGACACTAAGCAATTGCCTAGGAATTGGCACCCTCCTGAAGTGGACTTCCTTGTCTTGTCACATCCAGCAAAGTCACTATCTGAGAAACCTGAAAGCTTGATATTTCCATCAGCTGGATACCAGATACCAAGTGTGGGAGCACCTTTTAGGTATCTGAATATCCTTTTTACTGCAATAAGGTTTAACTTTCTAGGGGCTGATTGGGATCTTGCACAAACACATGTTGCAAACATGATATCTGGCCTAGATGCAGTTAGGTACAATAAAGACCCAATCATGCTTCTATATAAAGTTTGATCAACCAAATCATCCTTTTCATCAGACATGACTATTTTATTTGTTGCAATGGGTGTACTGCATGGTTTACAATCATCCATCTCAAATTTCTTTAAAATTTCTTTGGCATATTTTCCTTAATGGATGAAAGTGCCATTTTGCAGTTGTCTTACTTGGAGACCAATAAAGCACTGGAGTTCACCCATTACACTCATCTCAAACTCAGCTGTCATGAGTTACCTAAACTCTTCACACATTTTATTACATGTGCTTCCAAAAATGATGTCATCCACATAAATCTGGACAATCATCAAATCTTTCCCTCTCCATTTTAAAAACAGTGTTTTGTCTATTTTACCTCTTGTGAAACCAATAGAGAGAAGAAAGGTGGAAAGAGTTTCATACCAGTCTCTTGGTGCTTGTTTCAAGCCATACAAAGCTTTGTTTAGCTTGTAGACATGATCTAGATAAAATGGATCCTCAAAACCAGGAGGTTGGTAAACATATACCTCCTCATGAATCTTACCATAGAGAAATGCACATTTGATATTCATTTGATACACCTTGATGTTGTGGTTGACAGCAAAGGCCAGGAACAGTCTAATAGCTTCCAATCTTGCTACAGGGGCAAACGTTTCATCATAGTCAATGCCCTCTTCCTGTCTGAAACCTTGAACCACTAGCCTTACTTTATTCTTGACAACAATGCCCCTTTCATCAGTTTTATTTTTGAAGACCCACTTTGTGCCAATAGGACTTACATTCTCTGGCAGTGGTATAAACTCCCATACTTGTTGTCTTTTAAACTGTTGGAGCTCCTCTTGCATGGCTTCTACCCAGCTGTTGTCTTTTAGTGCCTCTTGGTACTTGACTGGCTAATGGAGATATAGAAAACCAGCAAAAAGACAAATGTTTTGTGATTGACTTCTTGTGAGCACCCCTTAATTTATGTTGCCAATGATTTGGTCAGGTGGATGAGATTTCAAGAAGATCAGATCTCCTTGGTATGGAACAATGGTATTTAATGGTGAAGGCTGCAGATGTGAATCATCTGAGCTAACCACTGCTGGTGACTTTGATTATCCAGCAGTGGCTTCAAATGGAGGTGGAATAGGAGGTAATGGTGTGGACACATGTTGACTTTGATCCACTGTTTGAGGACTTTTATCAACAGTGTTTGATGATGAGGAAGCAGGGGTTGATGGGCTACTTTGGTCAACAACTGTTGAGGTAGCAGTGGATGAGCTTTGACAGCTGTTTTGAACATCTGCTGCTCTTCCCATTGAAGCAGACTTTTGTTGAGGAATGATGACTTCATATCCATAGTCTGATGGTGAACTTTCTGATGGACCTGCATTGTTAGTCTTCACAGCAGTATTTTCAAAAGTAAAGATTTTTACAGCAGACTTTTGTTGAGGAATGATGACTTCAATCAAAGTCCCGTTCGTTCTTTCAACAACCCCATTTTGCTCTGGTGTTCTTGGAATGCTGTACTGCCTTACAATTCCTTTTGACAAACAGAAATCATCTAACTCCTTGTTTCTAAACTCTATGCAATTGTCACTCCTAAAGATTTTTACTGGAAGATCAAACTGCTTTTCAACCTGTGTAACAAAGTCTTGCAGAATGCCTGCAGTCTCATCTTTGGAGTGTAAAAAGTAAGTCCATGTAAACCTTGAAAAGTCATCAACAATAACCAAACAATATCTTTTCTTCCTAAGACTCATGACTTTAACTAGGCCAAACAAATCCATGTGAAGCATTTGTATGCACTTGGTTGTTTTGGACTCTTCAATGGATTTATATAAGCTTTTATGTTGTTTTCCTTTTAGGCAGGAAACACAATGCTCAGAACAGGTGAACAGTTTTTGAGGTAAGCCTCTTACTAACCCCTGTTTGGATATAGCAGTAATTGTCTTGAGATTTGTGTGCCCCAATCTCCTGTGCCATAATTCTGTCTCTTTGTTAGAGGCAGCTGAGAACAGACATGCATCAGTCCTGGGGCTCTCTTTTGACATATCAACTACATAAACATTGCCACTCCTTTGAGCAACAAGTTGGGTTTTTCCATTTTTTATTATTTCTTCAATCTTTTTAACCATTTCTGGTCCAACAATCCTACAACAATCCTTTGTGAAGAATGAGCCATAGCCCTTATCACTCATTTGTGAGACACTCATGAGGTTGAATTTTAGATTGTCTATTAGATTGACATTTTCAAACTTAACATTACCAGATTGAACTGTACCAGACCCCAGAACCTTACCTTTACTATTATTACCAAAGGATATATCACCCCCTCCATGAGTTTTGAAATCTTTGAGTAGGGCTCTACATCCTGTCATGTGCCTGGAGCCTCTACTATCTACATACCAAAGACTATCTAAGCATGTAGAAGCTCCTTGCACATGTAGTAAAAGGTTAGTTCATTTGGGTCTCCAAAGCCAATAAGGCTTTGGATGGGGTCTCAACAGTATCTGTGTTAAGTTCAGGTGAATGGACAGTGGTTAGCTCAGGGGTTTGGACAGTTTTGGAGTTGTTTTTCTCTAACCACTGCTGGGGATCTTGCCCAATTAGCTGTTGATAACCAAAAGGATGCCTGTTCACTCTTAGTTTAGAAGGTTTTTTGTAAACCTCATAAACATGTGGGATCCTTTGGTATGGTGGTTGACCTTTACCTCTTCGGTATTGGTTAGCAGGGGGTGCATCAGTCACCTGAACATCTATTTTAACCGAGGTTTGGTTCAGCTATTTGGTAACAACTATTTGGACTGGCACAAACAGTGGTTGAATCTTGGTGAATTTGACAGATGGATTTGATGAACTCAAGGATGTTTTTGCAGT
Source organism: Helianthus tuberosus (assembly GCA_030545235.1). NCBI lineage: Eukaryota > Viridiplantae > Streptophyta > Magnoliopsida > Asterales > Asteraceae > Helianthus > Helianthus tuberosus. The sequence goes on from CM060354.1 coordinate 92,156,550, forward strand.
GTACTCATTCTTTTTTACATCAAAGGATTTGAGATACACACATTCCTGAGTTTTATGGTTTGATTTACCACAGATGGTGCAACTCTCAGCAGGTACAATAACACTTGTTTTGTTTATATCATATGCTTTTAGATGAAAACAGTCTTTTGTTAGATGATTCTTCTTTTCACAGAAATCATAAAACAGGTTTTTAACTTTTTCTCTTCTTTTCTTCTTCTCAGACTCCTTAACAACAGAGTTTTTAACCACTGTTGGGATATCTTTGAGAGGAATGACCTTTGCTTTAGGAGCTTTTACACCATAAGTGGTTGTGAAGTCCATGGGTTTAAAATTTTCAAGAATGTCACACTCATCAGACCATGTGGGTTTAAATTGGTATCTCTCAATTTCCTCAAAGGTTGAGGACCCCACAGATCTTTCCAGAGTGATTTTGTTACCAAGTTTATCAGTTATCTTAACTTCTTGGCCATTCTTGTTGGTTGGTATGATTTCAACAGAACCAGCTTGATTTGCAGCATTGTTTTCAACTTCATCATTTTTTCTAAATCCAATGGAAAATTTAACATTGCTTTCAAGCTGTTTCTCAAGCATTATCTCAAAACCTTTGTAGGATTCCACCCATTTTTCACAAGTGATTTGGGTGGATTCCAACTCCTTTTTGCAAACATGATATTTTTCTATCATTGTTTGAAGTTGGTTTTTGGTAATGCTATGCTCCTCTTTTAGACTGCAGATTTCTTTATCCTTTTCAGCCAATTTGTTTTTAAGTTCTTTTTAAAGACTTCTCAAATTTGACTTCATCATTTAACACTCTATCCCTAAGGTTTTCATTCACCTCTTTGATGTTAGAAAATGCTATGATGCATTTGCCTGAACACAGATTTTCAAGAACCTGAGATGATACCTTAGCTGCAACCATCATGGCACAGTCACAAGCATGCTCTTTCTCATCAGTCATGTCACACCCCGACCGTGTTAAAACAACAAAACCGTGGCGGAAACGTCGGGGAGTGATGCGACATAATTATTGTTTCAACAACCATGGTAATTAAAGTTATGTATTATTGATTAAAGTTTATTTTGTCTTGAAGTTCAAACTAAAATAACATAATTAACAATCTTTTAAGTCACTAAGCCCGAGTCCGCCTAAGTGAAGCACAAGCATCATCATGCATTAGCACCTGAAACACATGTAAAAATAGGTACGTCAGCATAAAAATGCCTGTGAGATACATAGGTTTTGTTTATATAGGTTCATGACTTGTAGTTTAAAAGAACTGTTTAACAAAAGTAGTCATGAACCTTGTAAAAATGTTTTCCTTTATGAAATCATATGAAAATCAATATGAAAATCAATATGAAAACCAAATGATATAAAAGAAATATGCATGGTTAAATAAATAACCAAGTAGAAAATGAATTTGTGTAAAATATGCAATTTGTAAAACAATGTCGTGTCTTTGTGTAAAATGTTTCATGTTTCTGTCAAGTGCTTAGATAACGCAACAATGTATAATACAATAAAAGCACTTATATATAGGATGTACCAGTGGCGTATCCACCATGCTTTTATCATATAACACATAGCCCCGTTACATAAGTCACTTATCAATAACTAACCAAAATGTTTTGTTCAATGTCAAAATGTTTATGTGTAAATCATGTTCAATGTCATGTGTGAAATGTATCATGTATATCCAAATGCATAGCAAGTAGAAAGTATCTACTAAAACTATGTGATAATGTAAATGTGACAACAATGTCATGTACGGTGAATAAAAGCATTTACTCAACCCCGTAGGAAAATGTACAAAACAAAGTTTTTGAATAAACCTAAGTTTAAATCAAATGTCATGTTTTGTAGAAAACAATGCTTTATGATTACAAACATTTATGCAGTAATGTTAATCGCATACATTCAAGCCTTGCGACTGTGGCGACAAACCTTTAAACAAATTAAAGGTTCATCTAAGTTATGTATATCGGATTCTGTCATTCCCAACTTCCAAACAAACCTAGCAAGTCGGAAACGGGATTTGTAAAGTCCTATGGTACCATTACATACTACCGAGCGGCGTAGCTAATGTTAATGAATGTATTATTGTCCCGATTAAACACACCAAATGTCATAACCAATGTAAGCATGCTATGAAAACCATGTACTAGGTATGCTGAGTAAACATGCCTAGTAGAAATGTTCATGTAAAACAATGTGCTAGCATGCTCAGTAAACATACATAGCAGAAATGTCATGTAAAATAATGTGTACATATGCTAAGTAAACGTATGTAGCAAATGTGTAATAAATCAATGTGCTAGCATGCTTAACATACATAGCAAAACATAGTGAAAACATGTACTAGATATGTACTAGGTGAAAACTAGCATGTTTATGTAATAAAGGCATGAAAAGCACGAAAGTAACACTATGTACATGTGTATCACCCCAAAGTATTTGAAAGCGGTAAAAGAGGGGAACTATGTACTCACTTGGGATTGCTTATTAGTCTTGAGAATAAGACCAATTTAAGCTCGAAGTATCACGAATCAACCGGCACCTAGTATAGGTAACTACGTTAATAAACGGATCCTAAATCAGGAGATATGATAGAATGAGGTTCTATAAATCAAATGAGTATTTGAACTCATATGGTATGATTTAATAGTCCCTACATTCTGATTTGAAAGTCTACCTAAGTGCTTTTGACCCGTTTCGACCCATTATGGTAGTATAAACTACTATAACGCGTCGTTTGCGCGAAACTATGTTCGGATGGTTAACTATGTGCTATGTCAAGCCTTACATGCCCAATTATCCCTAAAGATGTTACTATATCAGTTTAGATGTCAAAAATATGTTCACATTTGCAAAATACGGATTTATGATTTAAAAGGGCGTTTTGGTCATTTCCTATGGGCATATAAGCTAACTAACAAATGACTAACCAATCATAGGTGATCATAAGGTATAACCTCAGTGGTTATTCCCTATGCAACTATGATCACTAATCATGCTTAGTCGGATCCTAATGATCGACCAAACGGGTCGGGTTTGAAAGTCTAAGTGGTTGTTTAGACCGCTTAACTCAGGACCCTAAACAAGCACTAAACTAATAGTGACGAGTTAAACATGTCAAAACATGTTTAACCTACTTAGAAAACTGATTTGGTATCAAAACAAAATGTTTTGTTTTGATACCTAAATGTAGTTCCGTTGCAAAATGCGTGCTAAAACGCATTTTGACCGAAACTTTGACTCGTCACTACACCTAGTTAACGTGGTAATCAGTAGGTATAATCGCTAAGGATTATAACCATCGCGATTACAATCACGTTGCAAAGTTCAACCGAACTTTGCGTTGACCATTGACGGGTCAAACTGAAAGACAAACACTGTTTGAATTTTTAAACTAGTAAGCAATAAAAGAATGAAGGAATGCTCACTAAAGGTCCTTGCTATCTTTTCTACCAAGAATAAGTTTCCAATCACTTGAGAGAGCTCCCAATTCAGATTAGAAAGGAGATTGAGAAGAAATGAGCAAGGAATGAATGAAAGGTGATGGCTATTTATAGTTGTGGTGAGTTCATGAGATCATGCCAAGTTTTTGTGTAACTTCCAAGCAATAAATCATGGCCATACACTTGTTGCAAGCAGATTTAAAGCCTTGGAGGAGGGATAACTTGGTTACCACACAAAGATCTTACAAGAACAGCCCCTAAATTATCAAACAACAGCTGAAATCAACTTTTTGGTCGCTGGGCCTGCTTTACGGACTGCAAAGGGTCCCTTACGGTCCGTAAGGACCCTGCAGCTGATCAGCAAGTTTCACTAAATGACAGTTTTGGCCCCTGAGCTTGTTTCGTCGCGTATTGGCACTTCTAACACCCGTCAAGCCCATTTTTAAGCTTCATAATGAAGTTAAAGTATAGGGAACATGAAACATGCTCAAAAATATGACGGATGTTGGTTCGTTTGGCTGTACGGTTACGTTGTTCGGTTAATTACGACGGAAGTCGTAACGGACGCGAAAACGATTCAAATTGAGAAACGAATGAAGTTTTTGCATGCCGATCACTAAAATAAAAATATTTTAGTGTGTACAAAAATTTTGGGTGTCTAGATGTGGTCAGAACGTAAGATATGCGCGAAAATGCAAACTTACGTCGTTTTTGACACTTTTAGTCCCTGTAAGATCAAAATAAGCATGTTTTCGCACACCGAACCTATCAAAGCTTATTTCTAAGCTATGTTTAGGTTATTTATGGTATGTTTAGCTTATAATCATGTTCCGGACTGTACGTTGCCTTACGGAACGGCAGACTTTTGCCGTTTGATGCAAATAGTCCCTGTGAGCGAATAAACTTGTTTTTGCCATACCAAACCTTCTAAAACTTATTTCTAAGTTATGTAAAGGTTATTTAAGGTATGTTAAGCTTATGTTTCTGTTCCGGAGTGTTTTTCGTGTTAAACTGATTACGTTTACGCATCAGTTTGCGTATTACTTCCCAGAAAGCGATATAGAGTTTAAAATCAATCAAAAACCAAAACGTGCATAATGTCAAACATAAATAACGAACATTGGGATCAAAACACACTGTTTTATTAATATTGTATTGTTCAGAGTCGATACAATGATAAAACAAGCACATATGTCACAGTCTCCCCTACTTTAGGAAATTTCGTCCCGAAATTTATTTAGAGGAAACTTGTGAAAACAAATACGGATATTTCGTCTTCATCTGGTCCTCACGTTCCCAAGTAAACTCTGGGCCACGTTTGGATTCCCAGCAAAACTTGACCAAACGAATCCGTTTGTTCTTCAACTGTTTGAATGTACGGTCCACTATCTCCACAGGTTTCTCGATAAAGTGCATCGTTTCATTGATTTGGATTTCGTCGAGAGGAATGTGAAGATCAGCGTAAGCTAAACACTTTCGCAAATTGGACACGTGAAAAGTCGGATGAATATTTCCAAGCTCTGGAGGTAGCTCTAGTCTGTAGGCTACTTTTCCGATTCTTTCAACGATCTTGAATGGTCCCACATAGCGTGGTGCAAGTTTTCCTTTCTTTCCAAATCTAATCACACCTTTCCAAGGGGATACCTTGAGTAGGACGTGATCACCGACTTGAAATTCTAAGGGCTTGCGTCGCCGATCCGCATAACTCTTTTGACGGCTTCTAGCTGTCCAAAGGTTATCACGAATCTTCTTGACTTTATCTGTAGTCTCTAGAATGAGTTCAGGTCCAGTAAGCTGAGCTTCACCTATCTCATTCTAGCAGACCGGTGAACGACATTTTCGACCGTATAAAGCTTCGAAAGGAGCCATATTGATGCTCGTGTGATAACTATTATTGTAGGAGAATTCGATCAACTGTAAATGCGAATCCCAACTACCACCAAAATCAATCACACATGCTCTAAGCATATCCTCCAGTGTTTGGATTGTTCTCTCAGATTGACCATCTGTCTGCGGATGGTATGCTGAGCTCAAATGAAGTTGGGTACCCATGGCAGATTGCATGGTTCTCCAAAAGAGAGACGAGAATCGAGCATCTCTGTCAGATATAATGTTCAAAGGAACACCATGTCGAGATACAATCTCATCAACGTATATCTTGGCAAGCTTGTCAGCAGATAGATCCTCACGGATCGGCAAGAAATGTGCTGACTTTATAAGACGGTCAACAACTACCCAAATGGCGTCATGACCTCTTTTAGTGTGTGGCAGCTTGGTAATGAGATCCATGGCAATGTTTTCCCATTTCCAAACTGGTATCTCTGGTTGCTCCAATAATCCAGAGGGATGTTGATGTTCTTCCTTAACCCTAAGACAAGTAAGGCATTTGGAAACATATAAGGCAATGTCTTTCTTCATACCAGACCACCAGTACTGGGTTCGAAGATCTTTATACATTTTATCCGCACCAGGATGAATAGAATAACAAGACTTGTGAGCTTCATCCATAAGCAATGTGCGAAGGTTATCTATACTTGGGACCCACAAACGTCCCATAAAATAGAATATCCCAAAGTCTCTCATTTCAAGCTCAGGCTTAGTATGGCACGGTAATTCTTTACCCATCAAGCCTTGTGTAACACAAGTATGTTGAGCCTGAGAAATGTGGGTTTGAATATCAGATCGAACTTGAACACAGTGAAGCTTGACACGTTCCTTACGACTCAATGCGTCAGCCACGACATTCGCCTTACCAGGATGGTAGCGAATTTCGCAATCGTAGTAGTTTAGGAGTTCAACCTAACGTTGTTGCCTCATGTTAAGTTCTTTCTGATTGAAAATGTGCTGGAGACTTTTGTGGTCAGTAAACACTACACACTTTGTACCGTACAGGTAGTGTCTCCAGATTTTGAGAGCAAAGACTACTGCACCCAACTCAAGATCATGAGTGGTGTAGTTTTTCTCGTGTACCTTCAGCTGTCTTGATGCATAAGCTATAACTTTGTTTCTTTGCATAAGAACGCAGCCAAGACCTAAGTTGGATGCATCACAATACACGATAAAATCGTCGTTACCCTTGGGCAAAGATAGAATAGGTGCATCGCAGAGTTTCTGTTTCAAGGTCTGGAAAGCTTCTTCCTGTTTGGATCCCAACTCAAAAGGTTTATTCTTCTGAGTTAAAGCAGTGAGAGGAACCGCAATTTTGGAGAAGTTTTCAATGAAACGACGGTAATAACTCGCTAGACCGAGAAATGAATGAACCTCGATAGGAGTAGTAGGTGTATCCCAATCCTTAATCGCACTGATTTTGGCGGGATCTACATGTATACCTTGTTCGTTAACGATGTGCCCCAAAATTGAACTTCCTTAAGCCAGAATTCGCACTTGGAGAATTTGGTGAAAAGTTGCTCTTTCTTTAGAAGATCCATTGTAAGACGGAGATGTTGCTCATGATCAACTCGTGTCTTAGAATAGATCAGAATATCATCAATGAAAACGATGATGAACTTGTCCAAATAAGGCTTACAAACCCTATTCATTAAGTCCATGAAAACAGCAGGAGCATTTGTTAAGCCGAAAGGCATAACAGTAAACTCATAATGACCATATCTCGTACGAAAAGCTGTCTTGGGAATATCTTCTTCAAGCACTCGAAGTTGATGATACCCAGAACGAAGATCAATCTTTGAAAAGCAAGTAGCGCCCTGTAGCTGATCAAAGAGATCATCAATACGAGGTAGGGGATATCGATTCTTGATGGTAAGCTTATTAAGCTCCCGGTAATCGATACACATCCTGAAAGATCCATCTTTCTTTTTCATGAATAGTACAGGAGCGCCCCAAGGTGAAAAGCTCGGACGAATGAATCCTTTATCAGAAAGCTCTTGAAGCTGCTTAGATAGCTCTTGCATCTCAGACGGTGCAAGACGATAAGGTGATTTAGCAATAGAATTTGCACCATGTATAAGATCGATGCAAAACTCAACTTGGCGTACTGGGGGTAAACCAAGTAATTCTTCAGGAAATACCTCAGGATAATCCCGAACAACAGGGATATCTTGGATAGTCTTACCCTTGCCTTTCTCCTCTACAACATGTGCCAAGAAAGCGACATATTTCTTTCGTAGGTATTTTTGGGCTTGGGTACAAGAAGCAGGATGGTTATTAACAAGGAACGTACTATTCACCACTTCGTTGTCTGCGCGAGCCTCATTTTCATTCAGATTAAAATCTCTACCACGAGCCGGTGCTTGATTTGCGTTTGCCAACCTCGGGCAGTTGTTCCTGTAGTGGGTCAGGTCCCCACAGTTGAAACATGAACCAGGAGGGTAATGAGGTCGTGCAGGATTCTAGGCAGGGTTTTGCGCATGGTTTTGTACCGCCTGGTTTTGGTTAGGAGCAAAGCGGCAGGTGTTTGCAAGACGACCAGACTTGCCACAATTCATGCAGATGCGGCATTGCAACTATGGCTGGTGGTGGCTGTTACATCTATTGCACAAAGATGCATTCCCAGCATACTGCCTCTTGGCAGCAGGCTGTGCGGGCTGATTATGAGCAACCTGTTGTGCCTGAGTAGTAACAGCAAAGTTCTTGGAAGCCTTACGCTTCCTCGATTTCTTTGAAGACTCAGCAGCCTTCTTGCCCTTTTTCTCCTTAGTGCTATCTGACTGTTTCTGTTTCTTATCCCCCTTTCTGTGGAGTTTACCCTTCTTGACTTGCGATTCAGTAAGGGTTGCAGCTAGCTCAATGGCCTGTCGGACGGTAGTGGGGTTGCTGCCAGTGACAATATCCTGAACAGGATCTGGCAAACCGTCTATGTATTTCTCAATAGCCTTATCCAAAGGCGTGACCATTGTAGGACAGAGCAAGCTTAACTCCTCATATCTGTCAGTGTAAGCCCGGTGTTCACCATTGTCTTGCTTCAGATCATGGAACTCATTTTTGAGTGCCCTCTGCTCGTGACGAGGACAAAATTCTCTCATCATGAGAGCTCTAAGTTCCTCCCATGTCTGACCCAAAGCAACATCAGCACCTCTATCTCTCATTACCCCATTCCACCAGGTAAGAGCCCTCTTCTGGAATACACTCGAAGCAAACTTGACCTTACGGTTGTTCGGACACTGAACATGGCGAAAGGTGCTCTCAAGACTCTCAAACCATTGTAGGAGCCCAGTTTCTCCTTCAGAACCACTAAACTTGAGTGGTTTAGCCGAGTTAAAGCTTTTAAAGTTGCACGGAGCAGGTGCATTAACATTGTTATTGTTGGCTTGGTTTATTTGAGTTATGAGATTGGGTAGCATAGCAGCCATCTGCTGTGCAATAATAGCTGCCAGTTCGGCATCAGGTTGTTGAACGTTACGTCGAGGAGGCATTCTAAAAGAGGAAAAAATGAGAGAAAACGAGTGAGATGATGTGATGAAAAATGAGATGTCATAAAAATCGACAAAAATGTAAGGATGGTGGTCATTTGTTCGTTACCACAAAGCAAACAAACGACACACAGTGACAAATCAAAGTAAGTAGGTCATAATAATGTATTGCCGAAGACATGCTCGCCTATAAGTGAACACTCACCCCAAGAGTTCCCAGGTAAGAGTGACTGGTCCGATATTGGGGATTTGTACGAACACTCTAGCCTTAGACAGAAAACTCAGGGTACATGCATTCACTCTTCCAGTTTGCACGTGTTCACATTATTTAGACCCAAACTTTGACGAGATTTTGAAAATTTAGAGGGTTCAAAACATTATAACAGAAGGTTCAAAACCTAGTAATCAATCATCCTAGAACAGATGATTAATTTTTGAAGCGGATTTGTTATTGTGTTCTCGTTGTGGTTATCACCTAAGGATAGGTGACGGGTATTGTTTAAAGATCTAAACACAAGTAAACTTGTGTTAGGGTCCTAGAAAGTTATAGTCTAGGTCAAAGAATTGCTAATAACCTAATTCCCTATAACCATTGGCTCTGATACCAACTCTTCTGTCACACCCCGACCGCGTTAAAACAACAAAACTGCGGCGGAAACGTCGGGGAGTGATGCGACAAAATTATTGTTTCAACAACCATGGTAATTAAAGTTATGTATTATTGATTAAAGTTTACATTGACTTGAAGTTCAAACTAAAATAACATAATTAACAGTCTTTTAAGTCACTAAGGCCCGAGTCCGCCTAAGTGAAGCACAAGCATCATCATGCATTAGCACCTGAAACACATGTAAAAATAGGTACGTCAGCATAAAAATGCATGTGAGATACATAGGTTTTGTTTATGCAGGTTCATGACTTGTAGTTTAAAAGAAGTGTTTAACAAAAGTAGTCATGAACCTTGTAAAAATGTTTTCCTTTATGAAATCATATGAAAATCAATATGAAAACCAAATGATATAAAAGAAATATGCATGGTTAAATAAATAACCAAGTAGAAAATGAATTTGTGTAAAATATGCAATTTGTAAAACAATGTCGTGTCTTTGTGTAAAATGTTTCATGTTTCTGTCAAGTGGCTTAGATAACGCAACAATGTATAATACAATAAAAGCACTTATATATAGGATGTACCAGCGGCGTATCCACCATGCTTTTATCATATAACACATAGCCCCGTTACATAAGTCACTTATCAATAACCAACCAAAATGTTTTGTTCAATGTCAAAATGTTTATGTGTAAACCATGTTCAATGTCATGTGTGAAATGTATCATGTATATCCAAATGTATAGCAAGTAGAAAGTATCTACTAAAACTATGTGATAATGTAAATGTGACAACAATGTCATGTACGGTGAATAAAAGCATTTACTCAACCCCGTAGGAAAATGTACAAAACAAAGTTTTTGAATAAACCTAAGTTAAATCAAATGTCATGTTTTGTAGAAAACAATGCTTTATGATTACAAACATTTATGCAGTAATGTTAATCGCATACATTCAAGCCTTGCGACTGTGGAGACAAACCTTTAAACAAATTAAAGGTTCATCTAAGTTATGTATATCGGATTCTGTCATTCCCAACTTCCAAACAAACCTAGGAAGTCGGAAACGGGATTTGTAAAGTCCTATGGTACCATTACATACTACCGAGTGGCGTTGCTAATGTTAATGAATGTATTATTGTCCCGATTAAACACACCAAATGTCATAACCAATGTAAGCATGCTATGAAAACCATGTACTAGGTATGCTAAGTAAACATGCCTAGTAGAAATGTTCATGTAAAACAATGTGCTAGCATGCTCAGTAAACATACATAGCAGAAATGTCATGTAAAACAATGTGTACATATGCTAAGTAAACATATGTAGCAAATGTGTAATAAATCAATGTGCTAGCATGCTTAACATACATAGCAAAACATAGTGAAAACATGTACTAGATATGTACTAGGTGAAAACTAGCATGTTTATGTCATAAAGGCATGAAAAGCACGAAAGTAACACTATGTACATGTGTATCACCCCAAAGTATTTGAAAGCGGTAAAAGAGGGGAACTATGTACTCACTTGGGATTGCTTATTAGTCTTGAGAATAAGACCAATTTAAGCTCCAAGTATCACGAATCAACTGGCACCTAGTATAGGTAACTACGTTAATAAACGGATCCTAAATCGGGAGATAGGATAGAATGAGGTTCTATAAATCAAATGAGTATTTGAACTCATATGGTATGATTTAATAGTCCTTGCATTCTGATTTGAACGTCTACCTAAGTGCTTTTGACCCGTTTCGACCCATTATGGTAGTATAAACTACTATAACGCGTCGTTTACGCGAAACTATGTTCGGATGGTTAACTATGTGCTATGTCAAGCCTTACATGCCCAATTATCCCAAAACATGTTACTATATCAGTTTAGATGTCAAAAATATGTTCACATATGCAAAATACAGATTTATGCTTTAAAAGGGCGTTTTGGTCATTTCCTATGGGCATATAAGCTAACTAACAAATGACTAACCAATCCTAGGTGATCATAAGGTATAACCTCAGTGGTTATTCCCTATGCAACTATGATCACTAATCATGCTTGGTCGGATCCTAATGATCGACCAAACGGGTCGGGTTCGAAAGTCTAAGCGGTTGTTTAGACCGCTTAACTCACGACCCTAAACAAGCACTAAACTAATAGTGACGAGTTAAACATGTCAAAACATGTTTAACCTACTTAGAAAACTAATTTGGTATCAAAACAAAATGTTTTGATACCTAAATGTAGTTCCGTTGCAAAATGCGTGCTAAAACGCATTTTGACCGAAACTTTGACTCGTCACTACACCTAGTTAACGTGGTAATCAGTAGGTATAATCGCTAAGGATTATAACCATCGCGATTACAATCACGTTGCAAAGTTCAACCGAACTTTGCGTTGACCATTGACTGGTCAAACTAAAAGTCAAACACTGTTTGACTTTTTAAACTAGTAAGCAATAAAAGAATGAAGGAATGCTCACTAAAGGTCCTTGCTATCTTTTCTACCAAGAATAAGTTTCCAATCACTTGAGAGAGCTCCCAATTCAGATTAGAAAGGAGACTGAGAAGAAATGAGCAAGGAATGAATGAAAGGTGATGGCTATTTATAGTTGTGGTGAGTTCATGAGATCATGCCAAGTTTTTGTGTAACTTCCAAGCAATAAATCATGGCCATACACTTGTTGCAAGCAGATTTAAAGCCTTGGAGGAGGGATAACTTGGTTACCACACAAAGATCTTACAAGAACAGCCCCTAAATTATCAAACAACAGCTGAAATCAACTTTTTGGTCGCTGGGCCTGCTTTACGGACTGCAAAGGGTCCCTTACGGTCCGTAAGGACCCTGCAGCTGATCAGCAAGTTTCACTAAATGACAGTTTTGGCCCCTGAGCTTGTTTCGTCGTGTATTGGCACTTCTAACACCCGTCAAGCCCATTTTTAAGCTTCATAATGAAGTTAAAGTATAGGGAAGATGAAACATGCTTAAAAATATGAATGATGTTGGTTCGTTTGTCTGTACGGTTACGTTGTTCGGTTAATTACGACGGAAGTCGTAACGGACGCGAAAACGATTCAAATTGCGAAACGAATGAAGTTTTTGCATGCTGATCACTAAAATAAAAATATTTTAGTGTGTACAAAAATTTTGGGTGTCCAGATGTGGTCAGAACGTAAGATATGCGCGAAAATGCAAACTTACGTCGTTTTTGACACATTTAGTCCCTGTAAGATCAAATAAGCATGTTTTCGCACACCGAACCTATCAAAGCTTATTTATAAGCTATGTTTAGGTTATTTATGGTATGTTTAGCTTATGATCATGTTCCAGACTGTACGTTGCCTTACGGAACGACAGACTTTTGCAGTTTGACGCAAATAGTCCCTGTGAGCGAATAAACTTGTTTTTGCCATACCAAACCTTCTAAAACTTATTTCTAAGTTATGTAAAGGTTATTTAAGGTATGTTAAGCTTATGTTGCTGTTCCAGAGTGTTTTTCACGTTAAACTGATTACGTTTACGCATTAGTTTGCGTATAACTTCCCAGAAAACGATATAGAGTTTAAAATCAATCAAAAACCAAAACGTTCATAATGTCAAACATAAATAACGAACATTGGGATCAAAACACACTTTTTTATTAATATTTTATTGTTCAGAGTCTATACAATGATAAAACAAGCACATATGTCACAAGTCACCTTCTCTTCCTTTACACCATGGTTCTTCTTTTCTTCTTCAGACCAGGGTTCGGACAATAGTTCTATCAGGGGTTCTGAATTTTCTCTCAGCAGTATTTCACCAGCAACTACAGTAACCACTACTTCAGCAACTTTGTCCACTGTTTCATCACTTGACTGTCCTTCTTCAACTTCCAGCCCTTCTGGTATTGACTCTAATGCCATAAAACAAAATTCATCATTAGAAGCATCATTAGTAGCATAGAGTGCAAAATTTTCATCACCAAGTTCATCAGGCATACTACTCCAGTCAACAAAGCCTTGGGTGAAAAAGCTTTGTTGATCTGGTTGAACCACTGCTGGAGCAGCTTGTTGAGGTGCAACTGGTTGCACTTGAACCTGAGGGACAGGGGCTTGAACATACTGAATTTGTGGAACAGTGGTTTGAACATAATGCACAGGAACAGGGGTTGCAGCATAGCGAGCAGTGTTAGCATGGGCTGCAGGGGTATATTGGGCATAGTGCACAATGCTTTGGTTTTGTGGTCTAGGGTTTGAGCTGGGATGAGTAATAATTGGAACAGTGGTTTGACTCCTACATTCCCTAGTAAAATGACCTAGCCTATTGCACTTATAGCACTTGATTTTTGACTTATCCAACCCCACTTTTAAATTCCCATGTAACCCTGGGAATTTTCTCCCTGTCCTTTTATAGAATTTGCTTGTTCTTACACTAAGCAAAGCCAATTGATGCAAAATGTCCATTTCTTCAAGATCAGTTGGATCAAAGTGCTGTAAGTCATTGAGTTCAAATCACAGATTATCAGAGTTCTGGCATCTCCATTTGCTGTGAAAGCAAAGTTGGATGAGTGAGGATCAGAGTTGAAATTACCACCAACAGTTATGTCAATAAAATGATCATAACTCTGATCCTTACTACTGCTAGACTCTTCTTGACCCAGAAGAGCTGTGTTGCCAAATGAGTAGTCATCTGCAACTTTGCCAGACTCTTGCAACTTCTTTTTCTGGTTTAACTCCCTTTCATAGGTTAGGAGTCTACCATGAAGTTGGGTCAGTGTCAGATCCTTGAACTCAACATAATTTCTGGTCACAAATGCAATTGTATCCCATTTTTCAAGCAGTGATCTAAGAAACCTGCTATTTTGTGTAGATTTAGCAAATTCAACTTTAACAAGTCTTAGCTCACTAATGAGACAACTGAATCACTCAAACTGTTGTGTTAATGATTCACCCATAATGTGACAAAAGGTTTCATACTGCTGATTCAGAATTTCCCTGTTATTTTCAATTACTTCTTCAGTCCCCCCCCCCCCCCCAAATTGTTCCTTAAGTGCATCCTATAATTCCTTGGCACTGTTACAGTGTAACAGCCCAGCATAAATTTCATTGGGTAGTGCAGATGCAATGATGCTAAATGCTTTGGCATCCAGTTCGAATTTTTGAAATTCAGTTTCAGTATAGTTTTCAGGTTTCTTAGGTTCGAACTTCTTTGTATCCTCAGCACTCGGCACCAATGGAACATGTGGTCCAAAGACAACCGATCTCCAACATCCGGTATTCTGTTGAGCAAGGATGTGACCCATCCTTCTCTCCCAGATGTTGTATTCATTTCGTTTCAACATGGGTGGTTTGAAAAGTGAACCGATGTTATTGTTAGCATCTTATGATTGTTACATCATCCTGGTTGTTTTACAGGTACTGATTAATCAACTTTGCTCGTGATTAAACCTTACACTGTTTTTCAATAAAACGAACAACTATCAGTATCAACGATTGCGAGCTGAACTATTTACGTCAAAATGATGGTTAGATCAAATTTAACTGTCCGAGCTCTGATACCAATTGTTAGGATCTGATTCTCTTTTTGATTGTGTTTTTGTTTGAGAATTAATGAAGATGAACAAGTAATTGCAGCGGAAACTAAATGGAAACAAACTTTCACACACAATCAAATAGGAGAAATGCTTTCAACATACAAGTTTAACATTGGACCGAATGCTTGAATTTATTTCAAACTTCAATTACAATTTTGCATGCATGTATTACAAACTCCCCCTCAGTCTGAGCTCACAATGAATTGTTCGTGCAGGAAGACAAGTGGTGAAAGAGCTAATAGAACAGTACAGGGTACTGTTCTATTTATAGGCACGAGCAAACCACTGAAGCATCTTGGCTGACGTCACCATGAAAGTGACATCTAACCTCCTAACAACCTGAAACTACTGATCTAATACAAGCACTGTTGAGCTAACTATTGATTACAATACATTACAAAAGGAAAGACTAAACTACTGCTTTCTCCTTCCACTGTTGTGACTCCAGCAGTACTTTGTTTCTTCAGCAGTGTTTGACCCATAACAGTAGATTGATCATCAGGGCTTTAGTCTTCATCAGTCTTTATACCTGATCAGTTGTTTATAGAACAACAGTTGTATACGGACAGTGGATACAGGTCATCAGTTGTTAGAAACACTTTCAAGGGGAAAGTTGGAATACATCAGTGCTTATGCTGGATCCACTGCTCTGATCCAGTTTTGGCTTTAATCAACTGTTCCTTTGGTAGGGTTCAATCCCAACATCAACTGTCCATTATATGAATTATAACTTAAGCTCATGTATTCTCAACATTAATGATTATACTACGAACATCATACACATTTCATACTCATATATGAAATGTTTACCTCAAGTGTGGGGATGGGGGAAAATTTCAAAAATTTTTCAAAAATATCTTGTTTCAAAAGCGATCTTAAAAGCACAAGTAACTAAGTCAACGAGGGATGTCACAACCCATTTGGTCTTTTGTCATGGTCAAGTTCAAATTAATAGCATGACGGGTATTTAGCGGGTGGTTATTTGGGAATAATACGCCTAAGAAACTAGCACATTATGCATATCACATACCATACCCTTTATATGTGAGGTTTTGAGCCACTTTTACATCATAGAATTACATATTTATGTTTTCTTTGTTTGAGTGGACCATTAGTCACATATTGTAGAACTTGCGACTTTTGATACGTTTGAGACCATAGACCGAATACAAGCATGAGAATGATTAAGGCATTAGGTGAACCTTTTCCTTTAAAACCAATTATTTATCCTTACCCAAACAAATCCCCTAGTCACCCACTTTGAGCCTAAACCTTTCGTTTGACAACCCGTTTAGCCCATAACCATTAAACCTTTTCTTTTAAACCCGTGTGATGAAAATTCGATTGTAGGAGTATATGTTTGTATAGTTGTGATTTATTTATTCAAAAAAAAAATCAGAAAAGTTGTGGGAAAAGAAGAGAAAAATTGTTGAGAAAAATACAAAAATATGAAGTTAGTAGTTGTTGAATAAAAGGCTAAAGTTGTTGCCTCATAGTTGATGTTTATAGTTAGTATTGTTTAGCATAGTCGTTTGTAATAAAAATTGAATTTTTCATCACCTTCGCCACTTTAAAATACCATATTTCCTACCCTTCGCCTCGTCTCATTACAACCCTTCAAAGACCTTTTGACTTGTGCTTAGTATTCGTGTTCGGTGGTGGAGAATGATTGAGTTGCAAGCCTATACGGGTACGTGTTCTAATCGGTTTTGAGTGATTACTTTTAAAAGTGCTAATACATCAAAAAAAAAATTAGCCAAATTATAAACCGAGTGGAGAGAACATTGTGAGGGAAGTACATGATTTATTGGTTTCAAGGGCGGGTTAATCTTGGATAACCATTTTATATGTGATTATTCACTTTATCGTTAGATATTTCGTAAATTGTAAAAAGTTTGAACCGGGTATGACTTTAGACCTTAACTTACGTCTCAAGAATGGGAAGTGTGTTTCTTGTTCGACCCACATCAAAGTGAAAAATAGATTTGCTTGAGGGCAAGCAAACGACAAGTGTGGGGATGTGATACGTGGTCGAAAACCGGTGTTCGTTAATGTTTAAGTTCATGTATTTGCTTAACTTTTAATCTCGAATAGCCTACTTTTAATGGGATTTGTGTTTTGCAGGTCTTACGGAGTTTAAGGAGCTATTTGGGAGCTTTACGGAGCACTGGGAGCGAACGGGATCAACCGGGGATGTGAAATGAACAAAACCGGGTTAATCACGAAGATTGGATGTGTTTTAGGGGATGTTAATGGATTTAAAATGAATATATTGGAATATGGCACGATAGAGGGCTGAATTACGAGTACGTGGGCGAAAACGGTGAGTAAAACAGAGCTATAACGAAGAAGTTATGAAGAAAACAATTTTGGCATAAACTGACAATTGTAGAGGGCGTCGCCGACGGGTCAACAGGCCGTCGCCGACGGCTTTCCGTTTCTTGTATCGCGAATTTCACGTTTTGTTGAGTTTGGACGAGTTGTAACGGTTGGAGGAGCCATTTTTCGGGGGTTACGAGTGGTGATCGATAAAAACACCATGGGGGATCATTCAACCTTCAGCTAATCCATCTCTAACACCCACCATCCACACCTAACATCTTTCTTTCACCTCTAACATCAAAACCCTAACAAATTCTCCATAATCCCTAACCTTTAATCATTCCACCATCTTCAACATTCCATCATCACCTTCAACCCTAACCTCCACCACTCTTGAAGACTCAAGGTCATGGCTCCGTGTTCGTGTTCGTTGGCCGGTGATCGCGTCCACCCAACCATGATCGGCTAGTCTCTTCGGTTTCACCCCGGTGTAGGTAGTTGTATTTTCTAGGGTTTATGCATTTGTTCTTTGATTCGACTTTGTGACAACTTGTATTGATTTTTGAAACCATTGACAATAGTTTACATTTGTTTCGTATTCGTAAATTGTCGAACGATGTTAAAAGTTATGACTTTGCGAAATGGTTATGTGTAGTTATGCGTTGTCGTGGTTAGGATTTACTTGTGTTGGTTACAAAGTGCATTCTTGTCCGTTCTTCGGGACGTTGATAGTTATTGGCACCTAAGTCACGGTACACTAAATCCGCTAATCGTATGCAATTGAGTTGAATTAAAACATGTAGGAACCCTAGGACTTACAATTAGCGAAATCGGGTGTGATCCATATTCTTAATTCCTATTTTCAATTAAGTAGTTTAGTTTACAAGTTTAGTTAATAAATCATTGTGTTCGATAACATCAATTTGTCGGTTCATTCTGATTTATTTTAAAAACCAAACAAATAAATAAAAATAGCAATCTTCATAATAATCTTGTACATTATTTGTAAATAGTCTAACTAATCGAACGAGTCGTGCAATACTGACCACCTGCTCTTCGTGGATTCGATACCCGACTTACCCTAGCTACCTAGGTTTAATTAGGTTTTTAACTGATCGGGACGACACGGCCACGTCAGTGGCCTTGCAAACCACTAGCGATCTCATATTACTTACATTCACAGTACTCAGTTACAGATACGTTTTACAAGTTACATACCATGTTTTCATTCAAGTATTTAAACATTCAATACAAAAACTGCATGAATTCACACCAACATTATGTTGACGTTTTCCAAAAACTCACATGTATTTCAGGTAACTAAAGTGGATGTGCGCGCGGCTTTACTCATGCTCTTGGATGTTGTTTACGTCTATCATTGAATAAAGTTGTAAACTTTTCAGACAAAATGCTGTCTTGTGATGTAAACACTTAAATCATGTTTTTAGTTATGAAATGTTTGGTATTTGAAGTTATTTTTACGAGCATGTAGTATGTTTACCTTTCGTATGCAATGAGAACCTTTCATGATCACACCTCGTGCTTCCGCCTTAGAAAGGGGTGTGACAGATTGGTATCAGAGCTGCGATTGTAGTGAACCAGGATTCCTTCTCGAGTCTAGTCTACAATCTTTAGGATCCTTTCATGAAAACAATTTTTCAAAGGTTTTTCATTGCATAAAACTTTTCGCGACATCCACTACCTGAAATTGTTTACAAAGAGTCAAGAAAAGACACTACGAGACTTAGGGTGCACTGGAGTAGCACTTGTCTTTGACTAGAAATTACTTGCAACTATGTGTGATAATTGATATATACATATGCTAGAAATAGAATATCTCAGGTACTCGTGACTTTACCTGAAATTATGGATGCATACATACTCGTGACTGGCCTGTCTGAAGGAAGTGATACAAGGATGAAACGAACTGTGCGGACTGTACAAGGAGTTACGTAATTATGGATGCATACATAATTATGGAATTCAGTGCACAGAAACCACAGCAAGTCTTGTCATGTATCATAAGAGATTCCTTCAAATACAAGAGAAGGTCAAACCTGAACACCCTTCCCCCAGCCTATTAAATACTCTTTGGGAGTAATAAGTTAGGGTATAAAGACAAGAACTGCCAATGTGAAGTAAGATATTTCGTGCTTTACATATAATAAAACTTGCACTATGGGGGTGATGTAACCCTTATTCATTTTGTTTACTTCGCAAACAATGATGTAACAAGTTGTTCCATATGTGTAAAGACTCGATGAATATCTTATGACACGCATTATCTATTTATACATACTTGTTGATGTATGAATTGATTTATACGCCTGGCAGATTGTTTGATGTCACTTATGTGGTATATGCCTGTGTATATATATACTACTACTGTCTCGCATGACGATATCAAACACATGTCTAACCCTATTGTGTTGTGTTCTTTCAGAACATGGCACCCAGAAGAGCTGTGAACGCTCATGATCAACCTCCTCCTCCCCCACTGCCAAGAACTGCTGAAGAGCTGAACGCCCTACTGGAAGAAAGGATCTCCGCAGCTATCGCTCAGTATGAGGCGAACCGTACTGAACAAAGTGGAGGACCAAGCAATGATAGACGTAATGGGAATGGAGATTCAGCTGGAGGAAACGCAGCTCAGGGCTGCACCTTCAAGCAGTTCCTCGACTGCAAACCACTGAACTACGACGGCACTGGAGGTGCAATGGCGCGTTTATACGCTGGACGGAGAAGACCGATGCCACTATTTGTATGAGCAAGTGTACCGCGGATCAACAAGTCACTTTTGCTACTGGGTTGTTTGTTGATGAAGCTTTGACCTGGTGGAATTTGCAAGTCCAGACTCTGGGTGATGATGCCGCATATGGAATGACGTGGGATCAGCTAAAGGAACGAATGAGAGAGAAGTATTGCTCTCGTGCTGAACTCCAAAGGTTGGAGACTGAGTTCTGGCACTTGACCATGGAAGGTGCTGACATTACTGGTTATACCCGAAGGTTCCACGATCTGTCGAGGGTGATCCTCTACATGGTGACTCCCGAATTTAAGCGCGTTGAACGCTACATTTGGGGATTGGCCTCAGAATTTCGCAGCATGGTAACTTTGGCCAAACCTCAAACAATCACTGAGGCTGTAAATCTGGCTGTCAGCCTTACTAAAGATGCAGTCCGTATGAAGAAGTTGTCTCTGAACCCAACTGAGAAGACCGAGACGCATGCTGAGTCGTCGGGTGATAAGAAAAGGAAACATTCAAATCTGAACCAAGCAACCCGCAGCAACAAGGGTTCGAACTACAAGAAACGTGATACTAACCCACCTATGGAGGCAAAAACCTTCGCAGCTGCAAATGATACTGGAGCTAAGAAATATCAGGGCACTCTGCCCAAGTGTAACCGCTGTGACTTTCACCACGTGGGAAATTGTCGCGTTGGGAAATGCGAGAACTGCGGGAGGTCAGGCCACCGTACCGAGGATTGTTGGGGAAAAAGTAACGGTGGTGGAAATGGAAATGGTGCTGGTAACAGGAATGGCAACGGAAATGGGCACAACCAAGGATGTTTCAGTTGTGGAAGCAAGGATCATTTCATGAAGGACTGCCCAAAGGGAAACAATGCTCAGGCTCGAGCATTCATAATTGGAGCAAGGAACGCACGCGAGGACCCTAATGTGGTCACCGGTACGTTTCTCATTAACAATCACTTTGCATCCATATTATTTTACACTGGTGCCGACTATAGCTTCATGTCTGTGGAATTTAAACGCATGCTTGGAATAGAATCTAGTAGATTAGATATTCCTTATTCTATAGAGCTAGCCAATTGTAAACTTGTTGAATCGAGCGAAGTTGTTAGAGGTCGCACATTAGAACTTGGTGAGAGAAGATTTAACATCGACCTCTTACCGATCCAATTGGGTAACTTCGATGTAGTGGTCGGAATGGACTGGTTGTCCAAGAACAAAGCTGAAGTCATTTGTCATGAGAAAATAATTCGCATCCCTTTGGAGAATGATGAAACTCTCATTGTACATGGAGAAAAACGAGACGCGCCTCTGCGAATCATTAGTTGTATGAAGGCACAGAAGTGTTTAAGGAACGGATGTGTTGCTTTCCTAGCACACGTCCTAGACAAGAAGGCTGAGGAGCCGAAACTCGAAGACATTCCTGTGGTGAAGGAATTCCCTGATGTTTTTCCCGAAGATCTACCAGGACTACCTCCGCAACGACAAGTCGAATTCCATATAGACTTGGTTCCAGGAGCCGCTCCTGTAGCCAAGGCACCCTATCGGCTTGCACCATCCGAAATGCAAGAATTATCTACACATCTCCAGGAGTTGTTGGATAAAGGATTCATAAGGCCAAGCTTCTCGCCTTCGGGAGCTCCAGTATTGTTCGTAAAGAAGAAGGATGGAACACTGCGAATGTGTATCGACTATAGAGAATTAAACAAGCTCACAATCAAGAATCGGTACCCACTACCGAGGATTGATGACTTATTTGATCAGCTGCAAGGATCGAGCTACTATTCCAAGATCGATCTTCGATCTGGATACCATCAGTTAAGGATACAAGAGGAAAGCGTACCAAAGACTGCATTCAGAACGCGTTATGGGCATTACGAGTTCCTTGTGATGCCATTCGGACTGACGAACGCGCCAGCAGTATTTATGGATCTGATGAACCGCGTATGCAAACCATATCTCGATAAATTCATGATTGTATTTATCGATGATATCCTGATTTACTCACGAACGAGAGAAGAACACGAGCAACACCTCAGGACCATTTTGGAACTACTGAAGAAAGAGAAACTTTATGCGAAATTCTCCAAGTGCGAATTTTGGATTCGCGAAGTACAGTTCCTTGGTCATGTTATGAATGAGAAAGGCATTCATGTAGACCCATCCAAGATAGAAGCAATAAAGAATTGGGAAGCTCCCAAAACCCCAACTGAAGTTCAACAATTTTTGGGCTTAGCGGGCTACTACCGGCGATTCATCGAGAATTTCTCAAAGATAGCTCAACCGCTAACTACCCTTACACAGAAAGACAAGAAGTACGACTGGGGTGATAAGCAGGAAGAAGCCTTTCAACTGCTCAAAAATAAGCTATGCGATGCACCAATACTATCCTTACCCGAAGGCACAGAAGACTTCGTGGTATACTGCGACGCTTCGCGTCAAGGTTTGGGTTGTGTGCTCATGCAACGCCAAAAAGTCATCGCTTACGCTTCAAGACAATTGAAGGTACATGAAAGGAACTATACCACTCACGACCTGGAGCTAGGCGCGGTGGTATTCGCCTGGAAGATCTGGCGACACTATTTATATGGTACTCGTTGTACAATCTTCACAGATCACAAAAGCCTGCAACACATATTTGATCAGAAGGAATTAAATATGTGTCAACGACGTTGGGTCGAACTGTTGAACGATTATGACTGTGAGATTAAGTACCATCCTGGAAAAGCAAACGTTGTAGCAGACGCGTTAAGCCGAAAAGAATGGGTTAAGCCCCTAAGGGTCCGAGCTTTGGAAATGACTATTCAAACGAACCTCACTGCACGCATTCGTGACGCGCAACAAGAAGCCCTTAAGATGGAGAATCGTAGAGCTGAATACCTCCGAGGAATGCTAAAGAATTTGGTGCGCTTTTTTGGCCTGTAGGGTTGGCTCTGATGGCGCTTTGCAGCGCGGAGGTATGTGGTGCGGGGTTGAGTGGGAGGAACATAATTGCGTCCTCCTGTTCTACTGCTAGTAGCATGGGACTCCCCGCAGTATGTATGGTCGTCCGGATCGGTACGACCATATCCTTCACGATGGGACTGAGGTCCCAGCCGGCTATGGATGCCGGAGCCGTGGTGGGCTGTGGATTGCCGCCTGTTTTCGCCATGAGGGCCCAGGTGGCTATGTATTGGGCCCCTGCTGCGGGACCCGTGTGAGGAATCATCCTCATTAATTGTGCGGACCTCACAGTAAGAGGAGCCGCGGTCTTCATGCCTACTTCGGGAGGCTGGGTGTGTGGGGGCCCTGCCATCGTATTGTAAAATATGACCCGCAGGTGTATGCGGTGCCGGGGTAGGCCCGACAGGTACTTGCGCTTCTGCACAAGCTCTGTTGTATGCTGCGGCCAGCATAGCTTGTTGTTGGTCATACCAGGCATTAAGGTTCATGCCTCGGGGTATCATAGAAGCATACTGTGAAAGATCTTGTGCGAACGTAAGGGATGCGCTACCTTGCGTTGATGTGCCAATGTGGCCAGCATTTGGGGTTGGGGGGTGGTCCCCGCAGGCCCTGGGTTTGCGGGGTTTAGGCTATCCCCAGTAGTGTTGTTTAGACGATCAGACATGATCTTGGAGAAAAAGGAATGTGGGAAAAAGTGCTAAGAGTAGCGGTGGGCGCCAATGATGAAACAATGGTTGACCGAGGTGGTTAATTCATTGGTCTCGTCAAGTAGGGTTAATCCCTTCTTTCCGAGGATCGCTGGCTGGATCATCCGCTGGTTGATCTCCTGCACAAGGAAACAAACCGTGACTCGTAACAAGGAGGAATGGGGTGGGGGGGGGGGGGGGTGGGGGTGTTCCTTGTTACCACTCTCCGGCGTGAGAATCAGTAATTTGCTTGGGAAGCAAAGTGTGATAGTAGTAGTAGTGAGAGAGTCGTGTGGCTAGTCTGACATCGCACAGCCTCCTGCAAGTGTGTCAGGCCTGTCGGTTACGGTGGTGAGGCCACGTCCTGCTGTGGTGTCAGTCTGTTGCTTACGTGTGGGCTGTCAGGTGACTGTCCTCAGTGCCACTTGCACTGTGGTATCAGACCCACTTGCCTCGTAGGCAGGATGCGGCGACGGGCCGCATCGCTGCTTGTGGGCACTGATGTTGTTCCCTCGTTCTTGTTCTGGCCAAGATGCATGCGGGATGCGGTGCCGTGCCGCATCGCCGCTTGGTGACTGTTACTGTTGTCCAGATCCCTTTGTCGTGACGAAAATGTTCATAGGATGCGGTGCCAGGCCGCATCGCTATGCGTAACATCCGTTCCGTACTTAAGGCAAGTCTTCTCATCCCTGGACAGATTGGTTTCGACCGCTGTGTTCGCGCGTGTCCGCACGGACACAGATAAGTTCTTGCCGGTGGGGGTTTTTTATAAGGGTAATGCTCACTCACGATCGTGCTGACGCGAGATCTATGACCATACCCTTCAATATGGCTCCACCTTTTAATGATTATCCAACTTAGAAAGTGTGTTAAAGCAACTTTTTGGATAGAATTTACGTGTATATATTCAATTTAAACAAGTTGATTGGTGAAATCTCAAAAGTGATATGTAACCGTTGAAAGAATTGTAAGGAGACCAAAAACAACAAATTCACGATGGAGTATGGTCAAATGCTTTAAAATAAGCATGATGGGGGCAAGAACTTACATGACTTTTAGTTAACTAGCAAGTAGGATTTTTGATACTTCTAAATATAAAATAAAAAATTATTAATAAATATAATAAGGGGGCAAGAACTCACTTGACTATTAGTTAACTAGCAAGTAGGATTTTTGATACTTCTAAAAATTAAAAAAAAAATATTAATAATATATATTTTGTGCCCTGGTCAGTTTTTGTATAAGCATATTTTTCCTTATAAAATTTGCATTTTATTCTCAAAATATATTTTGTGCCCTGGTCATAGTTTTTGTATATGTTCATTTTTCCTGAGTTTTTTCTCAAACTAGTGTTGGTGGAAAAAGTATTTACCAAAGTGGTGTTTCTTGAAAAATATTTACCAAAATGGTGTTTTTGTCTCTTTTCTCATCTAATTGAATAAAAACTAAATTAGTAATTCTATATTTATTTCAGGTAACATTTTTTTTTTCTTGAAACTCAATAAAACTAAATTAGTAATTTTATTTTAATTTTTATTAACACTTTATTTTCTTTTTGAAACCCAACGTAAGACTTGATGTTACCATCGTGTCACCTACTATTGTCATATCTAATAATTTATATACGATTCACATAATTCACTTAATTTGTGATTATATTTAAATTTGCTTTGACATATATTTTGTTTTATTTAAGATTAAATAATATAACAGTTAAGTTAGTTGAGTATAAAAAAGATCAGACACTAAAATAGTTTAGTATATCTATTAATATAACATTACAAAAAAGAAAAAAAGTAGGCCATAAAAATAAATTTGGAATTTGTTTTCTATAAATTGACATGACTTTAAAGTAGTTTAATCGTTCAAAAATACATAATATAATATTAATTTAATTTAAAATAAAAAAAGAACATATTAGCCTATATTAGATAAGAGTGATAATTTTTTTTATTAACTTGAAAGTTTGAAATCCGTAGCGAGCAAAGTTAAAGTTATAATGTTTGTTTAAAAAAGTTAAACAATAAAAGGTCACACGATGGTAACCTCAAATCTTACATTTGGGTTTCAAAAAGAAAACAAAGTGTTAATAGAAATAAAAATAAAATTACTAATTTAATTTAATTGGGTTTCAAGAAAAAAAAATAATAAATAAACGTTAACTGAAATAAATAATAGAATTACTAATTTAGTTTTTATTCAATTAGATGAGAAAAGAGACAAAACACCATTTTGGTAAATATTTTTCAAGAAACACCACTTTGGTAAATACTTTTTCCACCCACACTAGTTTGGGAAAAAACTCCATTTTTCCTTACAAAATTTGCATTTTATTTCTCAAAAGAATAAATATTACCTTGAGGATACTATTAAGCACTTTAATCATTCCTGGTGACTATATATTGTAATTTTTAATGACAAGAATATACCAAAAAGTATCTACTTTTGTATGTATTTTGAAGTGTGAAAGGACTAGGCAGAATTAGTCCTTGGACTATTGAAAAAGCTGTACTTATACCCCAACAATTATATTTAATGTAATTTACATAACTACATGCAGGGTACAAAAATTCTTTAGAAAATGCCAATGGTCCTATTGATACTAATAAACTTATGCTAATGGCATATCTATGACACATGGGCAAACTAGGGATAAAGTTGTCTAAAGGGTCACTTGATTCACTTCTAAGTTTTCTTTTAATAAATACAATATACAAAACACGCACTCTAAAATAAACATTTGATCAAAAGATGTTGGTGCACTTGTGTCTGTACTTTGTCTGTATTTCGTCATGATACAAAACGATGTCTTTAATGTAAGGTTGATGTAAGTTTGACCAAGTCAACCATCCTCCTGGTTGGACTTGACCAAACAGTTAGATAAATGTTGTAAGCTGGTTGTGTCGAAGGATGTGTCATCGAAGGATTGTTTTATATCCTTCGATGATGAGCTCGAAAGATAGACCTCGAAAGATAGACCACGAAGGATAGACCACGAAGGATATCATCCTTCGTGGTGAATGTGATCTTTCGATGGGCTTTCTGGTCGACAGATGATCTGTCGATCAATCTGTCTGATCCTTCGACCAGACCTGCTGTGTCGGGTATATATACCCATGTGTTGTGTTCAGTTCGACAGATTAGGCAAGAGAAACAGAGAGAGCATTCTGTTGAGAGCACACACACGAGAGAACTTTGAGAGTTTGCAGAATACATCTGTGAACATTGGACTTGTAACCGAACCCTTCATTCGTATTAATACAAGTGGTGTTAATCGGTGAATGTTGTGTGTTGTGTTTGTGCTTATTCTCGTATAGATTCTCGGTTGCATGCTAGCTTGGATTCCGCACTCGCTAGTGTGTTTGATATAACAAGGATAAGGTTTTATCTCATCCTCTAGAGGGACCTACAAGTGGTATCAGAGCTTTGGCTCTTCTCCTTGT
Source organism: Helianthus tuberosus (assembly GCA_030545235.1). Taxonomy (NCBI): domain Eukaryota; kingdom Viridiplantae; phylum Streptophyta; class Magnoliopsida; order Asterales; family Asteraceae; genus Helianthus; species Helianthus tuberosus. The sequence continues at coordinate 92,183,701 of CM060354.1, forward strand.
TAAAACCGAGTGTTTTCGGGTGTTTTTCGGGTTTTGAAAAGTTTATTTTCTGAAAAACTTGTTAAAATCGGGTTTCGGTTTGTTGTCGGTTTGCAGAAATATTCATATTTCTGGGTTTGTTCTTCTTATCTTCAACCGATATCTTATGTGTTCTTGATATTTTACACTTTTGATCTTAAAAATTTGAAACTTCAAAGTGTTTGTGCATTGAAAAGAGTATTTTGATTAAAATATTGGACATTACTTGTTTGGTGAAACCTGCATGTTCAGAAGATATGGTCTGAACATACTTTCTGCCGAAAGTTCTCACCAACTCGTCAACTTTTCACCAACCCGTCACTCTTTGTCAACTGTGTCAGAACCGATCGAAAGATATCCTTCGAAGTCGAAAGATCATCTTTCGACCAAAGGAGGTTCGACAGATAGTCATCATTCGAGCATCCTTCGAAGTGTGAGACTTATCCTTCGAACCAAGGAATATTTTCGAAACATACATCTTTCGGTCTTCTGCTCATTTTCGAAAGACTAGGATCCTTCGATTGGGGAGTCTTTCGAAGTCATCTTTCGTGTTCATCTTTCGATCTACAGGTCTTATTCGAAAGACAAGGATCCTTCGATTGGAGAGTCTTTCGAAGTCATTGTTCGAAAGACAAGGATCTTTCGATTGGAGAGTCTTTCGAAGTCACTGCTCGAAACTCAACAGTGATCTTTCGAACACTGTTGATCCTTCGAACAAAGTTTGATCTTTCGATCCTTGTTTGTTTAAGTTTAACAGTTTGTGTTTTTCAGGTCTTTCGATCAAGGATCTTTCGGCTGGTTGTCATCATTTGAAATTAACATAGTTTGTGAAAATTAAATTTTTAAACAGAAAACTTGTTTTCATTTTTAAATCAATTTTCACTTAATATATTAATTTTCATAAAATGGGAACAAACGGTCAGTGGGATCCAACCGCGTGGACTCAAATAACTTCGACTCCACAATCATCAGCTATGCAATCTACGCAATCTACGTCAGATTTCAACAAAACTGCATGGATGCAAGCTATTGCCCCACCTCAAGCTGCAATGATCACTGCAAATCAATGGGCATTGGTTACAAATCAAAACAGCAGCATTCAATCTATGATGCAGAACGACAGTGAAACTGGTACAAGCACAAAACCGCCAAAGCTGAATCACATCAATGATTGGGGATGGTGGAAAGAAAGGCTGAGAACTTATGTTCAGGGGTAAGGTCAAGACCTATGGATGTGCTTCTTCACCGCATTTGAACATGATTTGGAAGTTGCAGGATCCAATCCAGAAACTTACAGCACTTTGTCTGAAGATGATAAGAAGAAATTTGAGCTAGAAAAGAAAGCATTCATGATTCTCACGCAAGCTCTTCACAGAGACATATACCACCAGTTTGTTTACTGCACGACTACTAAAAGCTTGTGGGATATGCTCACGTTACGATGTGAAGGAAATGCTCAATCTAGAAAGATCAAGCAAGATTTACTGAAGAAAGAGTTTGAAGGATTCACGTGTATGGAGAATGAGACTTTGGCAGATTTATCTACAAGGTTCCATCACCTGTTGAGCGAGATGTTTGCCTTTAAAGTCACTGCCACTCCACAAGAAATGGTGAAGAGATTCGCTGATAGCTTACCAGCAAAGTGGAGCAGTTATCTTGAAATTCTCAAAGAAAACGGTGTTCTAGACACAATCACCGTTTATGAGTTAATTCAAAGATTGGAGAACAAGGATGTGGAAGAAAAGCTTAAGGCGAAAAGAACATTGACTCCTCAAAATCCTGAGATGTACTTTGGGATTGCAGGAGGTATCAGTGGAGAAAAACCAGCTTCTCAACACGCAAAGCTTCAAACAGCTTTCGTCTCTAACACCGGACCTTCAACAACAGATCAGTTTGATCCTTCAGCTTACACAATGTTTTCAAGACCGAATGTGCAACCGACAGCTCAGCAGCAACAACCGCAACAGCAAGGGTTTTATGGAAGCTCTTCAAACTTTCAAGCCACTTCCAATCCAAACACAGTCAGATTAGACACTTCCAACTTTTCTAAAGTCAGTGTCGAAATAGCCAAGGAGCATATGGAGATGTTGAATACCTTGGTTAGTGCTTATAGTGGATTGATCGCAGGTCAGATTGGGAATATCAATCTAACCAATGAAGATTATCAGCAAGTGGATAAAGAAGAGTTTGAAATGATGGATATCAAATGGGCTCTTGCTAGTGCAATTCGAAGAGCTAAGGAGTTTATGGAAAGGACGGGGAGAACCAACTTGGATAGCAAGAAAGACACCAAGTATGGGTTCGACAAGCAAGCTGTAACGTGCTTTAACTGTGGTGAACGGGGCCATTTCAAAAGGGAATGCACAAGACCAGCTCAGCATGGAAACCAGAATCCCTTCAGAAACCAAGGCAACCAGCAGAACCAGAACAGGAACAATGAGCGTATGTTGATACCTGTCAACAACCGAACTCAAGCAGGATCATCAAATGCCAACCGGGGGCTGGTGGTTCAAATAGATGAGGGTTGTGATTGGTCGCTTCAGCTTGGAGAAGGAGGAAATGGTGGAACAGCATGTTTTGCTGAAGTCGTAAAGGATTTAAAGCACGCCAGTGGTGGAGAATCTTCCACCAATGGTGTTGCATCTTCTGAAGATGAAGACAGTTCTGGTTATAGTGGAAGCTCAGATGAAGAAACCTCCACTTCAGGCAATGATCATGTGGATGAGACATCAAGTGCGTCAGTCGATGCAGATATTGATGAGCTTTTGGAGGAAGCTGCAGCAGTAACTGAAAGAGGATCTAATTTGGTGGATCAAACTGCTCATTCTTCGTCTTCTCTCCATTCAGCCTTTATGGCTAATGTCGACAGTTCATCAGGTCAGGTATGTGTCGATGAACCCACTGTAGTTAGCTGTGAAAATTGTGATAGTTTAAATGTTAAATATGCTGAACAGGAAAGTCAGATTGAAATCCTATCCAAACACAATCAAGAATTGATTGTAGATCTTTCTAAAGCAGCTGAAGCTAACGTGTTTTTAACCAGAAATGAAAAGGAATTTAAAACAACAATTGCGTCATTAAGACATGATGTTTCAGAATTACAAAAGGCTGTTTTGCGAAAACAACATGCTAACAATAATCTTATTGACACAATTGAAAAGCAAATGGTAGAGTTGGCAACAGCTCGATGTGAATGTGAGACAATTAAGCAGAAATTGGAAAGCTATTCCAATTCCCGCTATGTTTTGGATCACATTATTGATGTTCAGAAGAAAAAGGGGGACAAGAAATGTATTGGATTCAAATCATGTCCTCCTCCAATGAATCACAATTACTCCAAATTGCCTGATAACGAGGATATGCCCCGTTTTGAACCTACTGTGCCACTCAATCTAGATGATTTTGCAGCAGGCCTCGGGTTCACAACTGGTACATCATCCTCGGGTCAATCTGAAACTGAATCTGAATCTGAGAAGGTGACAGATTCATCATGTGTTAAGGAACAGAGTCCTCCCATTGTTGAGGATGCTGATTCTTCGGATGATGAATCTGAAGTAATTGTGAAACAACAGTCTAACTCGGTTACAACAGATATTCCAATCGAGAATCACATCCTGTGTGATCCACCAGTGAAACCGAGTAAGACTGAAATGTCAAAACCAATGGAGTCCCTTGTATCTAGCAGTGAAGAGAATAACTTGTTGTACACGCTCAAAGGAGATAGCAAAATCTACTCTAACAAAGATTTTCCAATTAAAAATGTAAATCAAGATTTAATTGAGCAAATTTTTGAAGGATGTACTGATAAGTTTTTGGGGAACAAAAGTGGCAAAATTACCGTCACTCAATGTGATCCAATTCCGTGTGAACAAATTCGAAAACAATACGGAAACCAAAAACTACCCATTGAGCGAAAACAACAAGTCAACTCAGGAAAAGGTAAAGTACAGGGAAAGAAGGCTCAGAACAAGAAGGTTCAAGCACCTAAAGTTCAGCAGGCTAAGACTGAACAACCAAAGGCTCAACAACAAAAGGTGCAGAACAAAAGAACTCCTGTTAAGAAACGAGACCCGAAAATGAACTTTGTTGGGTCCACGGGTTCCGATAAAATTGAAACATTTCAAGAAAAATCTAACGTTGATTTTGTAAAACAAGTTAGAATTTTAAAACGAAATGATCAGAATAATTACACCCAACACACCAACGGATGTGATTTAGGTCCAAGCACGTCTAGATCACAAAGTTCATTGTCTGGTTCTCCGTCTGATCATCAACATGTTTCTCCAAGGTTTGTAGAGCGGAGAATGTGTTTTGAGTGTGGCACAATTGGGCATATTGTAAGATACTGCCCATACCTGCAAAAGTTGAAGGCAAAAACAAGTGCTCCCCAAGAAATCAATTACCAAAAACGTTCATTTTCCCCGAAACAAGACCCACGTGTCTTGAAAGAAAGGGAAAAGAAGTTAAAACAAAAGAATCAAAAGGTAATTGAAAAGGCCTTAAAGTCAGAGGTCAAAGAAGAAAAACCTGTTCAAGCAAAACCTAAAACTGTAAAACCAGTAAATGCTAAAACAATTAATACAAATACTGGTAAAGGACAAACAGCTTGGAAACAAAAACAGGTAATTCAGTCAGGGGGAGCACCACAGGTTCTTTTTCCTAATCATCAAATGATTGAAATCACTTTTCTTGATGATCAAGGACGACCCAAGTCCACAAAGGCTTGGGTCCCACTCTCCAACTAATTTTTGAGTGAGTGTGTAGGATATTCCAGGAGGAACTTTCGATAGTCGTAAGATTGTTGATAGTGGAGCGTCCTTGCACAAGATAGGCGACAGAAGAAACTGTTGCCTTTGATGGAGAGAAAGGAAAAAGATAAGAAGTCAAACATTCCGATGAAGGAATGATGGTGAAAGAATGTGGTTGAATGAAATTGGAAGCTTCGACAGATTGAAAAGCATTTCAAAATGTGAATGTTAAAGGCTTTGATCGGGTCCCCGGGATAGATTCAAATCAAAATGTACGCACCTGCAGCACGTCTGAAGTTCAACAATCTACAAGATGAACGTGCAGTGTACATTTCTTCGTGGTGTGATTGAAGAAAATGTGTTTGTTGAACAAACCATCCAGGTGTGCGGATGCCTTGGTATGGGTTGAACAACCGCACACTACTTCTGAAAGAGAAAGACGAAGACCTTCGCTGGTGCAATGTGGAAGACCAGCCGGACCCAAAGGTTTATGATCTTGTTGCTGTGAAGGGATTTCAGTAGCTACAAATCGACCTTTAAATCCACACCGGGTGGATATTCAGTTTGGGAGAGCACTCAGATTCCTTGCAATGCACGATGCAGTTGCAGGATACGGTTTTAAATTTCTAATCTCTCCTATACTTGTCGATATTTAAGCTGCTTTGTAAACTATTATCTCGTTCAGCACTCTTTGGCCAGACAATGTTGTCATGGTCCGCACCGCTTACCGACATGTCAACTGATTTTTCCAAAATTCGCTAAATCATTTCTGATTAAAACTTAATTTTGGTAAACGGCATTGAGGTAAAACATGAGTTAACCAACATCGGAAAATCATTTTTGTAAATACCTTTGTGTTTTAAATTTGTCTTAGTTTATTGATTTTAGGGGGAGTAAATTATTTGAAAAATTTGAAAATCCAAAAACATTGAAAAATTTCAAAAACACAAAAACAATAGAAAAGCAAAAATGAGTTTCCTGGCGAGCAAAAGAGAATATGATAGTACATCAGTGGTCTGTCTAAACCTCTTTAAACCTTAAATGAAAAACGATAAGCAGCTCTATATAAGATGTATCGGTAGGCTCACAATCATTTTAAAGTGTGCAGGGTGATATAAACCTAAATCGACTGAAGACTGGGTGGGAACCATTCATTGGCATATGGTCTTAGTACCGAAATTTCGTTTGAGAGATTGCCGAGGTTCTGAGATATTCGGTCTTTATGCTGCTTATCATCTGGGTATCATGGTTGTATCTATTACCGAAAAATAACGGGGACGCAAGTCTAGATCTTCCATGATACTATACATACGTGTACATACTGCATACGACCTCAATAAGTGATAAACAATCACATGTCCAAACAAATAAGTGATAATATATCACAAATTCTTTCCGGGAGTCAAGTTCGTCTCTCTGCTGTACGAAAGTACTGACCTGTTCACGGACTTGCTCCTGTGCCCTCATGCATCGAAAATCAAGTTCCTCATCAATAAGTGATTATATCACATAGGGCTTGTTTTCAAATCAAAATAAGTGAGAATCTCACATCATATACGGTCAAACAGATGATAATCGGTATACTCACCGGTAAGATGAATCCTCGTGCATACCTTGATACGGGAATGTGTCGTGATGTGGATGAACACCGGTCGGTAAGTATAAATTATACCTTAACGTATTCCCTCGCCATGATTACAAATGATAAGCTGAGCTTAAGTGGACAACAATACCGATAATCGTTATAGGATGCTTATCTTAATGTTAACTAAAAGAACAACAAGAGCGTTTTGGCATGACCGTACACTGATATGATTCTCTTACCCTCGAAACTCGCAAAAAGAATGTCTGTAAATATTTATTTAATGTTTCCTGTTTATGCATCTTTGTATATATTTTTTATTGCTTTCCATCTTTACATTTGAAAAATGAAAATTTCAAAAAGATTTTAGGTGTGTTTTAATTTAAACTTTATAAAATCCAAAAAGATTTTGCTTCTAGTTTATTTTTGATTGACCGATGTTGGAACTCGAGTCTATCCTACCCAAAATCCTGATCGTAAGCTGGAAAACAATTGCATCTTCATAAACAGTCGAAGTTAACGAGTTTTGAAAGTTAAAGGATTAAAATGAATATTTTTCTAAACTTTCAAACTGCTGTCGGTTGGTGGTTGATTGAGATTTGATCTCATATGTGTCGTTAATTTAAATGTTAACTATATTCCAAGCGGTTGTTCTCATTATGCGTTTAGCTTTCTTGCATGTGCAGATGCTAAAGGCGAGGAGAACATGTTCGATGAAAAGCTTTGGAATGAAGACACGAAGTGGAGGCACTCAAAGGATAAAATGATCGAGTTGCCGCTGTCCCTTCATCAACACCACAAGGATCTGAAGATTTGACAAGTCAAAAGATTCACGAGCATGACTCAATGGAGAGTTCAATCTAAGGGGGAGTTTGTCAACACACTTTCTACATGAAACGGGGAGTTTGTTGATACACTTTCTGCTTACGACGCGTGAAAACTTTGAAGATCCTCCGACATGAAAGACATAGAAGACGAACCATCACGAGTAGCGTCCAAGGGGGAGTTTGTTGATGCACTTTGTGTGGACGCGACTCGGCTCGGTTCGACTCGGCCTTGAAGACTTGAAGACACGAAGATCGAGACAAAGCTACAGCCAAGGGGGAGTTTGTTGGTGCACTTGTGTCTGTACTTTGTCTGTATTTCGTCATGATACAAAACGATGTCTTTAATGTAAGGTTGATGTAAGTTTGACCAAGTCAACCATCCTCCTGGTTGGACTTGACCAAACAGTTAGATAAATGTTGTAAGCTGGTTGTGTCGAAGGATGTGTCATCGAAGGATTGTTTTATATCCTTCGATGATGAGCTCGAAAGATAGACCTCGAAAGATAGACCACGAAGGATAGACCACGAAGGATATCATCCTTCGTGGTGAATGTGATCTTTCGATGGGCTTTCTGGTCGACAGATGATCTGTCGATCAATCTGTCTGATCCTTCGACCAGACCTGCTGTGTCGGGTATATATACCCATGTGTTGTGTTCAGTTCGACAGATTAGGCAAGAGAAACAGAGAGAGCATTCTGTTGAGAGCACACACACGAGAGAACTTTGAGAGTTTGCAGAATACATCTGTGAACATTGGACTTGTAACCGAACCCTTCATTCGTATTAATACAAGTGGTGTTAATCGGTGAATGTTGTGTGTTGTGTTTGTGCTTATTCTCGTATAGATTCTCGGTTGCATGCTAGCTTGGATTCCGCACTCGCTAGTGTGTTTGATATAACAAGGATAAGGTTTTATCTCATCCTCTAGAGGGACCTACAAAAGATGTAAAATAGATACTTGGGACACATATATGCTTTAGCAATTTTATAATGTGGTATAAGAGACCAATATTCATTAAAGCCAAAATCAACAAACGTAATAAGTATAAAATGAAATTAAATTACAAAAAAAAAAATAGAAATAACAATTAATTGTTCGAATAAGCTTTTAATAAAAGTAAAACACTTTACTAACTATTATTTAATTTATGTTAGATGCATATTAGAATTACCAGTGAGTCTAGCGATCATCCTAACAATAACTTTAAGTGGATAATTACGTGATACCGTTTTTACACACATTTGTTTATTTTTTACAAGAACTATCTCTTTACGAACTTGCTTCCTCAATGCATTTTTAACTCGTCTACAATAGCTCGCGAAATATCTCTAACAAAGTTAACAAAGAGGGACCAATTTGTTAGCATGTTTAATATTATAGCCAAAAGTTGAGAAAACAAATTATCATGTGCCAAAAACACAAGTTAGACGATAGTCTAGACCAACTTTGTAATTTACTTTTCTTCCCCCTTTTGATGTGATGTAAAAGCTTTTATGAAAACAACAGGACCAAAAACACCACAACATCCACTAAAAATATACAAACAAACAAACTCTCAACCTCCAACTCCACCGCAGCCGCCACCACCGGAAACCGGTCCGACGCCGCAGATGGGTGTTGCAGAACCGGTAATTTACCTCTCACCTTCATTTTCTTGTTCTAAAACCATTCTCTCACACCTAATTTTTGCAGGTTGTAGAGAGAGAAACTGAAGAACATGTTGATGTTGTTGATCACCACAAGCAACAGGATGAAATCAAACAAACCCATAAAGATTTAGAAAATGGTGAAATGGGTCATGATCAGCAACAACAACACGTGTCAAGAATGCAAAGATTAAGTGCCACTAATCCATTAAGACTTGTGATGGATAGTGCCACTAGAGTACCACCTACACCCACCTTTAACCGTGGCCCCACCACCGCCTCCCACCACCCACCACCACCACAACCACCACCAGCACCACCCGCCACCACCCACCCCTCCCCACCACCTCCACCACCCACCGCCAACCCCCGCGCCATCCCCACCCCTATCCCCATCCCCACCCCTCTCAACACCACACCTACCCCTCAAGTATGTGCTATAAAAATTTAATCTTTTTTTCAGTTTTTTAATTCTGGGTTTTGTTAATTACATCATTTAAGTTAATGGGTTTTCATTTAATTTAAATCTTGTTTGAAGATTACTTGGTTATTAGCAATCTTTGACCACAGTCAATTCAAGAATGTCCTACAAAGATTCAATCTTTTCTTCAGTTTTCAATCAAATATCTGTTATGGGTTTTGTTAATTACTTCAGTTAACACTAATTGGTTTTCTTCTAATTCAAATCTTTTTATTGATTACTTGATTATCAACAATCTTTAACCACACTCAATTTAAGAATGTCCTACAAAGATTCAATCTTTTCTCCAATTTTCAATAAAATTTCAGGTTTTTAATTATGGGTTTTGTTAATTACATCAATTGATTTAATCTAACTCAAATCTTGTTTATTTATTACTTCAGTTTCAGCCATCTATGACCACACTCAACTCAAGAAGATACACCAACAAGATATCCCTGTTCTTGTTCACCCTGCATTTCTTAATTGCAGTCTGTCTGGTCTTCTTCTTAGTGTTCAAAGGGGTTCAAGGACTAGTACAAGGAGGCAGTGCAAGAAGAAAAGAAAGAAGGGTAATTCAGTACTTTCTCCCACAAGTTGAAGCAGCATCACTATTAAGCATCACATTAGCATTCTCATGGCAAAAAGCAGTTAGGGTTTGGCCTCATTTCATGGTGCATTTCATTCTATGGAGCTCCTTCCTCATGACATTGTCAGCAGGCATCCTCCTAATCTGCATCCAACGCCCGAGCACCGATGGAGTCGGTGTCGTGTTCATATTCTTCGCTATAGGTAACGGGCTGTACGCGTGTTGGGTGACCCAAAGAACCAAGTTTTGTAGTAGGGTTTTCTTGAAAGCGCTTGAGCCCGTATCGAAATTCCATGATATAAACCGGCCAACGTATTGGATGCTTGGGATTGGGTTCATTTGGATGTCGATTTGGATACTTGCGGTGATCGGGGCTTTGAATTTTTATTTCCCCCCTTTGGTGATCATCTTGTTGGTGTTGAGCTTGCTTTGGACAGCTGAGGTTATGCGAAATGTTGCGAATTTGACAATTAGTCGGGTGATCGCTTTGTTTTATCTTCGTGGAATGCAATCGAATACGCAGTTTTGTTTTCAACGCGCACTGTCGAAGAACCTTGGGAGTGCTTGTTTGGGTTCCTTGTTTGTTCCAACGATTGAAGCTTTGAGGATTGTTGCTAGAGGTCTGAATTTGCTTGAGGGAGAAGATGAGTTCATGTTCTCTTGTGCACATTGTTGTCTTAAAGTTATGGAAACAATTTTCAGATATGGCAATGGCTGGGCTTATGTTCAGGTAAACAATTTATTTCAAAGTTTATTTATTTTTATTTGCCGACGGCATCTTGGCCTACTGGCATTAGGTGTTTACCATCACTAATGTATTGGGTGTTCGGATCTTACAAAGTGGGCAATAGGTGGATTTTATGAGTCGGATTTAGAGAAAGTTACGAAAGTGGGCAATAGGTGGATTTTATGAGTCGGATTTAGAGAAAGTTACGAGGATAAATTAAAAGACTGTAGTTGGACTGAAGTGAAAAAAAAAATGAGTGAAAGGGAGAATTTGATCAAGATGAAAACCATAATTTACTCTTTTCTTTAAATTTAAAAAAAATATCATGTTTTAAATATTTATGGTAGTTTCAAAACTTATGAAGTTGATTTTAATGCTTTCCTCAGCATTCTTGTAACATTTTTAGGACCATTTACTTGCAAGTCGTTTTCTTATTAAAGCATTCTACCTAGAAATGGAAATAATGAGATTGATATTTCTGTATACATGGTTATTTAATTTGAAGTTAACTTTTATATATTCGCGGCAGATCGCAGCGTATGGAAAAGGGTTTGTAAAAGCGTCACAAGACACTTGGGAACTCTTTGAGAAACGAGAAATGGAATTGGTCGTCGATTCTGACATCACTACCTCGATATGCTTCCTCACCGGAGTTTGTAGCGGTTCTATATGCGTCATTATGGTGGCTGCGTGGACTGCCACCGTGCATGTAACCTACACCGCCACCATCTCTCTCCTTGCTTTCATCGTCGGGTATCTAATGGTTAGTTCCACCTCCCTCTCGGTTAAATCTCATATATGGTATATGTTTAAAGACACAATGGTTTTATTAGCGACGAAACCATAACCTTTCAACTTGCTCATAGTAGAAAATTTTTACACTTATTTCAACCTTGGTTTTAAAAATGTGCTAACTGCGTGAGGCGCTCGAGGTGATCTAGAAAACACCTTTCGGCCTTTGATGCGGCACCTCATGCACATCTTAGTGTAATAAAAAAAAATGAAGGTTAAAATTATGAATGGTTTACTTGATAGAAAGGCTGATTATGTAAAAAATGATTATTTGGTTTTACATGTAACACCACCCAGATTTTTAGACCTAAACGTCTTGGAGCGCCTCACGCTTTTCAAAAACCAAGGTTTCAACTAATCTCAACGCGATAGAATTCTTTTTGGAAGGCGGGGAGTGGGGTTTTTAAAGTGTCCAACTACAAGAAAGTGCACTCTTATTAGAAAGTTTTTTATCACAAGGGCGTCGCATGTTGGACCCCTTGTAGTTCCACCTATGTTGTTTCTAACTGTTTTCTTTATACTATTTACCTTACAGACGAGGATCGCGATGGCATTACCTCAAGCTTGTGTGAGTTGTTACTATGTGTGTTACGCTGAGAACCCTGATAATAGGTTGTTTGACGACACCATCCCAAAACGGCTTGATCTGATGAAATCTAACCGAGATGTGGTGGTCCCAACCCCTCGAGTTCCTCCGCGTTTTAGAAGATAACATATGCTTTTTAAGTTTTGATCTTTTTTAGTCAATTAACTGTAAATGGTGTATTCTTTTAGCAATTTCTCTTGGAGGAAAATAAAGATCAGTTAAGTTTCTGTTATAGGAAAGATTAAGGGGGGTGTTAGCAGGACCATAGGGGAATATTTGTATGTTGGATAAGATTGAAGGGTTAGTTGGAAATATATTTGAAAAAATAAAATTTTATTTTTGAAATAGAAGAAAACTATAACAAGCAATTTATAAAAACAAGATAACGATTAGAGCATGTTTTGGACACGTCATGTACGTGTCATGCCGGATGGTTCGTACTATAATAAAATATTTAATTTATTAAAATATTAATCAAGATCGTATCCACTATTCTTTTTTTAATCCACTTGATTTGGTAGAATGGTGAGTCAACCATCATGGTTAATAAAATAAGGGTTATTGGATTTTATCACCCCCAACTATCGGTCTTTGTCTGTTGCCACCTGTAACTAACACTTTGTCAGTTAAATCTGCACTAACGGGTTTGTTTTTTATCCGAAGTGGCACAAGTATGATGAGTTGGAGCTGATTACGTGGCTGGCGATGATGTGTCTTAACCTTTTAAGTATGATGAGTCGGAGTTGTAAATTTGGCACAACTATGAATCATCTCTCCACTTTCTACTTCAACATTTAAGGTTGACTAAATTGAACTGTGCATCATCCCCTGTTTAATAAATAGAGGCAAATTTACAATTCCATAATTCTAAAGTCTGCAATCTTAACCGATTACTCTTCAATCTAAAACTAAAAAAACAAACTCCAAACAACCTCACATTACTTATCACCTCACATGGATCAAACCTAGGGTTCCAGCATATCACATATTCAATTATGCATAAACCACAATTAACTAACCAAACCTAACATAAAAAAACATACAAATTCAACAAAAACACAAACACATTACCCAATATCGAAGCGATAGATACTCAAAAACCGATTCATCAGGCGAACACCCCAAGCTCCGCTGCTTAGCTGCCTTAATCTGCGCCGTTTCAGCGTCCGGCTCACCGGCTGTAACCGATCCCGACAAAACACTAATCGCAAGCACAAGCTGCATCTGAAACTCCTCGAAGAAAATCGAATCAACGGTGGACGCGTTCGAGTGGTCGTTGACGTTCTCAACGGCGACGTTTGGATCGATAACCGGAGATATAGGTTGAGGAGAATAAGATGAGGTTGTTGGAGGTCGTGATGACGTGTCGGCGAAGGGTAGACGGTTGTTGTTGGAGGTTTAGATGGAGAGGAAGCTTCCAGCAGGAGAAGAGTACCGGAAAAGAATTAAGGTGGGCTTAATGGATCATGATCTTCAATTGGCCATGAATTGATGAGAAGCCAAATGATTATGAGGAAATTAGGGTTTGTCTGTGTTAAAGGAGGTGATAAAGTTAAAACACATCATCGCCACGTAATCAGCTCCAACTCATCATACTTGTGCCACGTCGGATAAAAAACAAACCCAGTTAGTGAAAATTTAACTGAGTGGTGCCAGCGCAAATAAAAAGTCAAGTTAAGGGTGTCGGGTGTCAAAGTGTTAGTTGCGGGTGGCAATGGCCAAAGGCCGATAGTTGAAGGTGATAAAATCCAATAACCCATAAATTAATAATACTATTTTTTTGGTTTAGAATAATACATACTTTAAATCCGTCTTTTTTGAATCGATTGAATCTATACTATACTAGCTTTAGATCCCGTGTGTTACACGGGTGGTCTTAAAGTAAATTATATTATTAACAGTGTTGACATAAACGTTTAAATGAAAAAATGTTCCATTATTTATGTAAAGATTACAGCGGAGATCATTAAAAAGTTTGTTAGGCTTCTTATTATAGCGGGCGAGTGTGAGGGCATTTATGTAATTTCACTTTAGTACGAAAAGACGTGTGTACCAATTTAACTCATTCCCGTTAGAGAAATTATTATCACAACCCAAATTAATCCATTCATTAGTAAATTCGTCGAAATTACGACCTCAAATATATATAAATGAATTGGTGGATATAGTGTTTTTTTTTGACAAAGTTTAAATATCATGAAGCAAAACACATATGAAGTATATACTTGTGCTAACGAAATATATTCAGCTTCAATTATATCATGTCATCTAACAACACCGTACCTATCATAGAATAAATATGAAAAAAAAAATTAGTAGGCTTTATTTCTATTAAATAATTTAATCAACAATGTAGTTAAATCCCTAGCAGCTTCTTCATCAGTTTTCACCAATAACTTTTCATCCTTCACAGAACTGTATCCTGTCCCAACTGGATTATCCTAATTTCCCACAAAATTATTAAAAAGTTTAGTACTTTATATTCATTTATAAATTATAAATCTTGTAAATTTGCTACACATTTCATACCACAAATAAAAGATCTGCCTTTCTGAGCCATGTGAAGTTTCTTGGGTTACGATCCAATGGCCCTACCTCACCAAAGTTTCCTATTCCAACCCTTGGACCATCCTGCATTTCATTCATCACAAAAAACTGTTATAACTTATAAAGATTATATCTTTATCCTCTCTATACAAACTATAAAATGAGTTTTATTTTTATTTTTTATTAAAGATTTAAAATAAATAGAGTCAGAAGTACTTAGTGGTCCCCACCTTGCAAATTGGTCATGGCTTTTTTGGATCATGAACTCTGTATGGACTTATGTAGTGCCACCAGAACATGTGTGAGAGTCGTCAATAACACTCAAGGCTTACTATAAAAAACAAAACCTTTTAAAAAACACATACACATTCACTTTGTTCTTTAACATAGTATATAAACGATATCTGAGTTATGAGAGTTGTCAATAACACTCGAAACTTTATATAAAAAAACTCTCGAAACTTTATATAAAAAAACAAAACCTTTTTGAAAAACACGTATGGAAACAAAGGAAAAAAAAGGAACAAAACCATCGCCTGCAACTATTTTCTTTTTACTTTTTAATTTTTTTTATATCCGGTGCTAATCCGTTAATCTATGTTATGTGAAAACCAACATATAACTTTTTGATGTTCATATATTTAATGGGCATCCCAATACCCCCAACCCAAAAGATAACGTCCCAAGGAGCAAACCTAAGCCTCGGCCTTCAACAGCAACACATTAGCCAGACCCTTTTTATTCTGTTTAGCCCAGACCTTCAAACGCTCCTTCACACAACATCTAACCCAAGACTGGGCCTTCAGCGGAGATAAGTAAATCCAGCCCATATATAACACACATTGGGCCTTGACCCAACTGATCCAATTTTTTAGAGTTAGAATAGCAGCGCCAATGGGCTCATTTAGGTAGAGAACCTGACTGTTCAGCTGCAGAAGCAAACGATATTGCCAATCGGTGCAATCAAATCTAGCTTGATGCCACCAGCTCTCGATGTTTTGAGAGCATGTGAGATCCAATGACATAAGAGCGTGAGCCTTGAACAACCAGTTTGCAAGCATCCCAAAGCCCAATCATCCTCACCAAATCCAACACAACCAGCCCTAACCCACACACACCAGCCCATGACCCACCCACGCTCAAAACAGAAAAAGAAGTGAGGGTAAAATGGTAAAATAGTTTTAGAGGTATATTAGCCTATGGAAAAAAAAAGATATGGAAACTTTATTTTAAATGTCCAAAAATCATCGCCTGCAACTTTCAAGAAAAAAAGGTACAAAACCTATGGAAACAAACAGGGATGAAGATGTAATAGAAGAATCAAGAATATTAAACAACAAAGATCCAATCATCACATTATTCTACTGAAACCTATTAGATAAAACATCAATCTAGAAAAAAGTAAAGTAGGCAAAAGTTTTTTGAAGGTGTGTATAAACAGAAAGCCGTCGATGCGAAACATGTAGAGAACCCACTTGACTACAAAAACACACATACACGTGGCACTATAGCAATGTAAAAGTCCATTCTCAGTTTTCAGTCTTCACCCCTACGACCCTGCCCAATAACAACCTATAACCATCCATATTCACAAACCAATACCGATACACATGAAATCTTTAAACAACTAAAAATGACATAAGCAGTCAAACAATAGATGTATAAATATGAAAATATTCAAGCTTGGACTCAAACATCTACAACTTACTTACTAATTACTCCGTCCGCTTTATCGCCTAACATGAAGTCATGTTCGAAATGATAAAACGAACAGAGTATCAAAAATCATATTAAAACATTTGTGAAATTCTATGCCGCTTGTATCAAATATAAAAATCATGCCATTGTCTTAGTATACTGATCTTGTAATTATATCTAACGCCTAAACTGGGGCACCCATTTCAGTTCATGTAGCGTAAAATAACACATTGTTATAATCCCACTTCAATATTAGAGAAATAAACTGATTAGATTCTATCATCCACTTTAATAAGATCAAATCAAATGCCTAAAAACAGGGTCGATCCACCAAAGCATGACACTCACAGAGTAGTTATCAACATCATGTACAGATAATACGCATAACCTAAAATTCAAGATTAAATTAGGTTGCAGCCCTATATTTTACCTCGGTAAACTATTTACTAAATTTAGTAGCTCGGCTCACCATCTCCATACCTACAAAATCAACATGATACACATTCATTTATAAACTTTATGCAGTGTACATGCTAATAACGAATGGTATCAATCATTAAGATGGTTTCATATTAAATGCATAAAAAGTGAAGCATTGTCATTGGGAGGAAAAAAAATGTTTACCTTCCACAGTATTTACAACACACCAGCATCAACTTTTCCAGGGACTTCAGTAGCAAATATTCTTGCAATTTCAAACAATGTAACTACCATATCTGGAGTAGACTATAAAGAAGTATAAATCAGCAAAAGAAGAATAAAATAAGATTAAATAAATAAATAAAAGAATAAAATAAAACATGTTCGACTTGTTTGACCCATTTCACTTAAATTCCTTTTACAGCTTGTTTAAACTGGTGGTTGTAGACCCGCTTCAACAACGCTTCCGGAAAAATGGCCATCGCTAGCTTTTTTAATTCTCAAGTGTAGGCACTAAGTATGGAGTTGAAGCTTTATGATAATAAACATAAAATATAAAAATAATTTTACGTGTGAGCATTAGTAAGAATAAAGAGTATGTGGAATAGAGGTGGCAAAACCAACAGGTTGGTCATGGGTAAATCTTGGTAGCTTTTAGCATCGGATCAGATGAGGTCTTTTTGTGAAGTTAATATAAATTTTCATAGATGAACTGTGATACTGGTTTTTTATGGTATAACCCTTACAATAATAGTTAAACGCTTTAAATAAAATGATTTAGAACCTTTTTGTGCCTTATCCTGTTTCCATTTCCATAGCAGCTACCTTTATTGTGGCCCATATGACCCGCTAAATAAAAAAATATAACCCATACCAATTCTCAAATAAATAGGTCAAAATTGACAACTCTAGGAAAAAGTAGCAGTTAACTTACCTTATATCCTTGCATCTTGTACTCAAATGTAGTAACATTTGGAAGTAGGTGTTTGTTAGGCCAGCTATGACATCATGGGCTTTTTTTCTTTGTAAAAATGGTACTAACAACATAACGTAAACACCTTCCAGCCATAGTAGTGAAATCTGCCATTCATGAACCATGTTAATTAACCGGGATACAAAAAAGTTATCTTTAAGAAAAAAATATAGTTTTAAAAATGTCAGCAAGTAGAAGTGCATTAAGTGCAGAATATGAGCAATTATATGAATAGCGCATTCAAAAGGTCTTTTTTCTATGCAATGATAAACATGAGAAAGAAATAGAGCAATTATATGAAACTTTTGTAACTCCAAAAAACATGATAATTAGTCTGAATTCGTTAAACCCTAAATTAAACCAATATGAAAGAAATAAGTGCCCATAAGAATAACCAACAGAACAATGACATATGATGATCTGATGATGTTGTTACTTCTCTAAGCCACCTTAAATCTATCATGCACCGAATTTGCATTCCAATCAAAACCCTGTTCCAAAAAAATTAAATCAAACATCTCGACTTGCATTAATAACTTAATTAAATGCAACATTTACACATCACCATTGTTTATCAAGAAGCCTGTTCCTCCAATGACCAGTGATTCGATAACGGAATCTTCAGCATGTATGGTGCTCAGAAAAGGATTCAATTCCTTGATATAGAAAGCCATAATCTTATAATTAATACCCTACTCCAAACAATTTAATGGAACTAAAAAATAAACACATTATGAAATCATGCGTGAATGGAAAACTTGCGTATTAGGATGTGCCATATTAAGTCAGAAATGTTGTTGACCAAAGATTTTTTTACCTTCGGTGTTGTCACTGATTTCATGAACCACCAACACATGGATGGGCTTGCATGCTTTGATCAATGATCCTTATAATATTGTTTCACAAAAGCATGAGAAACATCATGTGCAGAGTAGGATAGCTTCACAACAGTGCAGAATATCCACATTACTAAAATTACACATTGATTAAGAGTTTCAGAATATCAACATGTTTAAAAAAATAGATATATAAAAAAGTAAAAAACACGTCACATTTAACCTAAAAATTGTGAGATGAATACCTGATTAAGATGAGATTATGATCAACAAAGAGGTCTGGTTGTTTCCAATAGCCATTGAAGATGAGTATATCTCTTCTTTTTTGAACATAAGATATCTAGGGTTGAGATTGCAAAAACGATGCGCGTGGATTATCGTATATTTAGGCAAAAATAACCCTATACACCAATCTGTCTTCCTAGAAACCAGCAAGAACAAATCACTGGGTTTAGATGATTGCATAGAAACACCATTCTGTCTTCCTAGAAACTGTTGAGGAGTCGAACCCCAAACCAAAAACCTCTGTAAAATATTATAATTCCTCTGTTTTCCCTCTTATCTATCTCAATAATAGCCGGTCACAATTGACGCTAAAAACCCAATACCCACAAAATCCGAAGCCTGTAAAATCATAACAAAATTCAAAATCAAAACCATTATCGCAAACCCTGGCGTAAAATAATTAACCACAATCCCCCAAAAATCACACTTATATACAGAATCAATATACAAAAATTAACAAAATTAAATAGGAACATAGTAAGACCAAAGCTCCAAAAATTATGATGATATGTGAAACTGAAAATATCATAGTAGTAACAACCATAGTCCCTAACTTATCATTCCAAAATTTACCTTTTTCCTGTCGTCAACACCATATCGGAAAGAGTAGATAAATTATCAAACACCAATCAATCATTGGCACCTACTTCAAGTGTTGACGAATGAGTTTCTAATAGTTTTGGAGACTGCAAGATAATCAATCATTGCATGTTAGCTTCTCTACAACTTTATTTGTCTTTTATAGAACCAATTTATTGTCTATATGACAATAATACACACCGATTTCACTCATATTGATGACATTTAGATTAGGAACATGATTTAAAAACCTGAAAATGGACGAATATAGAGAAGAAGACGTTCATTTCCTGCCTGCAGCATGGTTGAACTTGAGCACATCTGAACTTGCGGAATCAAATCTCTTCATAATATCCTGCTTCATCGCCGGCCTAATCGGCATCTTAACAATCATTTACACCGCATTTCAATGGAGAAGAAACATAAGTCTCAGTTTGACAAAAGCCATCGCAGGGACAAAAAAAAATTCAAAATCAAGCAAAGATCTCGTAGCACCACACACATGGTATTTAGAAGCCGTAGGTCGTGGAAAAGGCTTAAACTGTTGCGTATGCCTAAAATCCATGTCACCATCTCAATCTCTCAGACCCGTGGCGTCTTCCAGAAGTTTCATTCACCGTTGTAGCATATGTGGCACAGTGGAACAAACAATAGAAGAGGCAGATTCTTAACATCTGACATTTACCGTTGATTCATAAAGAGAATAATGAGGTTTAGAACATTTACCTATGAAATCAAAGAAATCCCTAATTCAAAACCAAGGACGGAAGAATCTTAAAAGTAAAAAACGAAACTCGAAGAAACTTGACCTCTGAATACAATTACCTCTGGTTGAGTTATCATCAGCGTTCAACATCAAACCGAAACCCTACCATCACACAACGATAAATTTGCAAAAATAGCAGTAAATAGGTCACTAAATAGTAAATACTGGGTTTTAAAAAATGAAAAAGAAAACTAAAGTACCAGATCATTTCTTTTGTGGGTTGCATATATCTTAGTGTTGGTTTCTTTAATCTATCCTACATGACAATAGAACAAACAATAGAAGAAGCAGATTCTTAACATCTGATGTGACAACCCGAACTTTTAAGGTTAGTATCTTTCAGATTTGTGACCCCAACCTCTCACTATTTTCTTTCCACATTCATTGCTTTTGTGAGACTGTTAGCGTATCTGTATATTACTGATAACATTCTTGAACCATGGTCCATGTAAGTCCATTTCCAAAAGAAGATTCTATTGCTCTCGAAAGAGGATAATCATCTTTATTCTTGTGGGCCTTAACCGAAGTCGAATCCAAAATCCAAACACTTCGTTCCTTAGGAGAAACGATAAACAAAACCCAATGGGCGCTAGAAAAAAGAAAGGTATAAAAATAGTGTAATAAACTAAAGAAAATTAACTTGAATACACTAAAAAACAATAAAATATATATTACCTATAAAAAAGGGTGCAAGAAAATATTTTGTGCCCTTTTTAAGTTTGTAGACACTTAACAAGTGTTCTTTTACACTTGCAAAATTTGTCTCGCACTCTTTTCCAATTATTTTGTGGATATTGAAGTAGGCAACTTTAGGGTCTTCTGGAACTATTTTGTAAAATACTTTGTTATACAAATATCTGATATCAAACAAAAAAATTACAAGGTTAAAAATTCAACTATGTTTAAAAACTCAAAGTGTTGCAATATAAATATATTCAAGTCTTGGTTTTAGGGAGTTGTCTCTGTGTTCAAAAGCTACAATTTAACAAACACATTAGCAGAAGTCTTATTAAAAGAGTAAATAAAGTCATATGTATAACGTATATTAAATTACCTTTATGGCAAAACGTGGCCATTGAACATATTTACCATGAGCATCACCTAAATCTGTAACCTCGCCATAACATGAAACTGGAAGTAGAGGACTGCTCTCGAATTTTTGATCGATGATATCTACTTTGACTTTCACATAGCCGTCCTCCATTTGAACCTCATCTAATAACCTATCCATAGTAGCATACACAAGCCCCGAACCGACTACTTTTTCTTTCGTAGAAGGGCCCGAGAATAACAATTAACATTCAGCATGCTCCTACAAAATAAGACAACATTTTAAAAAACAATATTATATATAAAACATTGTACAAATCTAATTACCTCTATAGGTGGATAATGAATATGGGATCCACCAACATCACTCGCGCCACGGATACTAGGGCTCAAGCCCACCCCTCCATAATCGCAAACCACCCCTAAACTTTGAGTGGTATACACGTCCGTTTGACTACTTAGTGCTCCCTTAGCCTTTGTACGTCCTTTAATCAATATGTAACCAATATTTAACCACAAGTATTAAATACTTAGTGCTCAAGCCCACCATGAAACAATCCTTCCTTAGCCTTTGTGCGTCCTTGAATCAATATTTAACCACAAGTATTAAATCCAAAAACTCATTATATATTTATCTATATAATAATATAATATTACCTATAATATTAGAAATAGTACGTAATCGCCCTCCATGTTCCGGTCCAAGTAGCCTACTTAGCGGATCCTCCACCCTAGAAAAATAACTGACATCTGCCTTCATTTCTATTTCTAATTCGGACTATGTAATATATACAATTGTTAAGAAATTTGACTTTAACATATATATATATATATGTAGGATAAGGATCATTACAGAACACTAATTATTGCGAGAACAAAAAGAACAACTCTAAATCACTAAATTTTTTGGCTTTAAGGTTCATATTTCTTAAATGTTATGTTTCTTACATTCATATGTGTATTATATATACATAAAAATTCATATAGTTCTCCCTACACATAGTCCACATACATGTAAGTAATTTAGCCTACACATAACCTACATGTGTGTAGGTTATTTAAAAACTGAAGATTTTTCATATTTTCTTTTAAATTCTAGTGTGAGAAACAATAAATCTTACATTTATAACATTTTCATTTACTTTTTAGGGTTTTAGGATTGAAAAAAATGAGTGATTCATTTTGTTCTGCGTGTTCTCGCAATATTTAGTGTTCTGCATAGAACCTTCCCCTATATGTGTATATATATATGTATATACACAAATAAATATACATTCACTTACTAGTTTAATAGACTCTACTCGTGCCTCTTTTGCATCTTTAATAATATAATATTACCTATAATATTAGAAACAGTACGTAATCGCCCTCCAGGTTTCCCTCTCCCACGTTTAGACATTTTCCACAATAAAATAAAATAAAAACCCAAATTAACAAATATCATATACAAAGAGTAAACAATATGATCCACACAGCTTCATAACCTCATAAAAAACAGTAAACAATATGATTCAAATCAGTAGATGACATAGAAAGTCTCAACTAAAAGTAAACCATATATATATATATATATATATATATATATATATATATATATAACACGGGACCACATGAGATACGCGCATAAACCACTCAAAAGTATATCGAATCTGACATAAGGGCCACACATGGAATCATATTTATCTAGCAAAATTCAACATATATCCAATATAATAAAGAATTTTATTCACAGTTTTGTACTGAAATAAAGAATTTAAGAAGGTAATTGATAAAACTAGGGTTTCTTACCAAGGAGTTTTGGAAGAAGAATTGAAGGCGACGATTTTCTATGAAATTTGAACTACGGCTGAGATGAAATCTCTGGATGAAGAATTTATGAAGTTAATCTCTAGATGAAAACTGATGGTGGTTTTGGAAGAAGATCGGCGCGGGATGGTGAAAAGTGATGGCGGGGTTTTGGGGGAGGGTTATGCTTTAATCAATCCGTAACTAGCCTGTTAAGAGTTTTTCATTATTAAATATGATTAAAACCCTTTATTTGAGCTAGCCTGTTATCTACGCACAAAAAAAAAGTATTTTTTTGAGCCATGATTTAAAACAGCTCAAAAAAACCGTTTATTTGTGTGTGAAATTATTTTGTGCTATGTTTGTATGATTTTGAGCGGTTTATGTATGAAACCGCCCAAAATAATATTTTTTGAGCTCAAAAAAAATCATAATTTGTACTAGTGAATAGTGGTATATATAAAAAAAGACTCGATAACTTTTAGTTCTAAAAGATATTGTAGCCCTTTAATTCTTTTTTGTTTTTTGCTATAATGTTAAGCATAATACATGAAGTTTAGGTTGATTTTATAGGTAGTGAAAATAATTTTTATATGAAGTAATCTATACTATATAATAAAAGAAACCACTTTAGGGACACTTGTCATCATATTAGGCCATCTCTTATAGATAATTATTATTTTAGGTTAATTTTTTTAATTAATATCTTATGAATAATTATTATTTAGTTTAATCTCCTTCTCATTTATAATATTATTTATTTGAATTAATTATTAATAACTATTTTCAACATGCGTAGGCCAATTATAAATGAGTATTCAACTTTAAATGTTTATCTATTACGATACAACATTGCATCCAGGGGTGCAATTTAAGTCTATTCTTCAACATGCGTAGGCCAATTAAATGTTCTAGGGGTGCAATTTAAATCTATTCTTCAACAAGCGTAGGCCAATTAAATGTTGACCATTGATAAATGATAATTATTTTTTATAATGGCCATTGATCAAATTAATGATTTGAAATAGCAATTATACATGGCTGCTATTTCAAATCCTTAACTTGATCAATTGCCGTTGATTCGAAAGTATTACTTTCAAATGAACTATGAACTATGACGGGATAAAGGTGGCGGTTATTTGACAATATTTCTATAAAAAGTTGTCTTTGTGAAGAAAAACTAATTGAAATATCATTATTTGGTAATAGTTTATTATTTATACTATCTATATCTTCCTATAATAATAAATGAAAATCTTTTTTGGACACGTGTCATTCCCTGATGCTTTTTCATCTTAATTTCCTATTTATCTCTCATATTAAATAATAATAATAATAATTTAAACAAAAATATTAAATAAGAATAAATATCTAGACAATGATAAACATTTGTTTTTAGGGTTATTGGATTTTATCACCCTTAACTATTGGTCATTGGCTGCTGCCACCCCCAACCATCACTTTGACTCCCGTCACCCCCAACTTAACACTTAGTGTGTTCTGTCACCAGATCACTAACTTTTGTTCCTGTTATTATACTTTTGGGGGTGTTCTAAGATCCCTAAAACCTTTCCAAGATCCCTATGACACCCCAAAAAGTGTAGTAACAGGTTCAAAAGTTAGGGATCGGTTAACGACGTGGTGACAGAACACACTAAGTGTTAAGTTGGGGGTGACGGGCGTCAAAGTGATAGTTGGGGGTGGCAGCGGCCAATAGACAATAGTTGGGGGTGATAAAATCTAATAACCCTTGTTTTTATTATGATCATATTAAATAATAATAATAATAATAAATTAGATAAGAATATAAATGTTTATTTTTATTATGATCATATTAAATAATAATAATAATAATAATTTAAAAAAAAATTAGGTAAGAATACATATATTTAACAAAGTAAAATGTTATAATAAATAAATAGTACATTAAAGTTCATTTTTAAAAGATAAATCTTGACGACTGTACGTGTTAAAATATGATATTATATTTTATTAAACACGTGCAATATACGAGTTTTTTTAAAGATATATTTTTATTATTTATTATATAAAATTACATTTATGCAAAATAAAAAAAACATAGTAAAATGTTATAATAAGTAATAGTATATCAATGTTCATTTTAAAAGACAAATCTTGATGACTGTTTGTATTAACATATGACATTATATTTTATTCAACACGTACAATATACGATTTTTTTTAATATATATTTTTATAATTTATTATATAAAATTATATTTATGCAACCCGTGTAATACACGGGGTTTTAACCTAGTTTATTAATATATGATTGTAACTAGGATAATACCCCGCAGACGTTGCGCCGCGGACATCACATTAAAGTGTCCACGGACGTCACACTAAATCGAGCCGAGTCGTTCCGTCTCTCACCTTTTATTTAGCGCGGATTATAACAAATCCATTGTGTTCACATATTAGTAAGAATAACTATTCGTGGCATAATATTCTACATATCATCTAGAAGCCGAAAAATGTGTTGCCAGTGATAGCAAACATGCCAAACGACAACTATTTTGTCAAACCTGGTGCCAATGTGGTGCCGATTATAATAAATCCATTGTGTACACACGTTATTTTGTCAAACCTTTAAAATAACCTTCAAACCAATTGTCAAATGACCATAAATCTCACCAATTTAACCAAAACCCTTTGAATCTTTCAACTTCAATAATCGTACACGAACTCATTAAATCGAATTTAAAAATAAACAAAAAATATTAGCTTACTTTTTGTACAAATATCATTAGAACCCCTTGCTCGAGCCACGATTGTCATACCGCAACCTATTCGTCTCCATTTTGCGAGTATTCGGCCCTTCACTACTTAACCCAGATGGGTGCAATAAATATTCACTCCTGGGCCGGCTGTACTCACTATTGGCCTAGTCTTGTGTGCCAAAAGCTATTTTTCTGAATTTGATCTTATCTTCGTTGTACTGGGCCGTGTCATAGTGTGAGCTCCCATTGTAGAACGACCAGTGTCCTGTCTTGAGCCCATTATCAAGATCAGACAATGATGTGGAGGCGAGTAGAGTGGCGGACACACACAGCTCACAGCTGCACATGACAATGTCCTCCTCCTCTCATCTTGTATTTCTTCCGTGACACCGGGCGTTGTGGCCAAGGTGGACTACTCGACTGTCGCCATCCCCTTGGCTCTCCCCAGATGCGCGGAAACCCGACCTCCACCCGCCCGGAGGCACGACAGTGGAATAATCGGTAAAATCTCGCCTCCCATCCAAGTCGAACCGGCGCCACCCGTATTTGCTCTTCACTTGGATGCCGTAGAAAATAATGAGAAGAGTGGGAATCGAACCTAGGTCACAAAAAACACCAATTCTTTCTCCAACCACTCCACTCATTGGCAATATTTATTGGGTAATTACAATTAAGTAGACATATTTTATTTAATTATAATTACATAAATATTTTCTAAAACATAAAGTTATATGTTGAATTTTATAATTCTTTGTTTTACATTTTATTTATTATTAATTACATATCTGGATCTAACAAATATTAGAGAAATGATAGATTATATATATTTTAGTTTATTAATAATGCACTTCATTTTCTAATTTATAAACATTTAAAATCACATAATTCTTTTTTTTTTTTTGAAAATCACCCAAAGCTAAGAGTACAATCAACTAAACTAAAACTTGCCATTTATTTATAATGTTTAAATTTGTTAATATAAACTAGTATTGGAGCAACGCTTTGCGGCGGGGTCATAGAATATTGCTGGCAAGTATGTACCTTTTTCATAATATATTGATGGGTTATTATAGATCATGCACACTTTAATTTAAACAATGGTAAAAATCAGAAATAAACATGGTTAAGTAAATATGTCTAGAATTAAAAGTTAGCTTTAACTATAATAAGCTAAATAAAAAATGATTATATTTGTTACCTGGTATATTAAAAGGTTGATATAGACCATGTATGCTCTAATTTAAACGAAAGTAAAATTAAGCAAGCAACACAATTACGTAAAAATGTCTAGAATTAATAGTTATTTTTAGTTATAATAAGTTAAATAAATAATAAGAAAAATAAAAAAGAATTAAACTTATAAAAGGATAAAAAAACAAATATTTAAAAAAAATAAAATAAATAATTTATTAAACTTTAAGGATTGTATGATAACTCTATTAAATTTCAGATGTCAAAAGTAAATCATTTATCGAAAAAGAATTATTATTATTAGACTTCCGTATGATAAATCTATTAAAGTTCAGACGTATCCGTAAATCATTTATAAAAGCAAAATTATTAGAGTTTAGGGGTCGTATGATAAATCTATTAAAGTTTAAGGTGAGAATATAATAAATTAACTATATAAAAAACGATAGTATTGTACCTTTAATTTATATTTATAATTGTATATTAAATTATTAAAGTTAAAATAAAACAAATAAATATATATTACTGTTCATGATTTGTTTTGTTGATATATATAATAACTAGGTTAGAAACCCGTTTATTACACGAGTTGAATAAATAAATATTATCTTAAACATATAGTTTGAAGAAATATGATTTCGTTAATTTGTTGTTTATAATTATTATGAGATTGATAAATAAATAAGTAGATTAGGATTTTGTTACTTGTATATAAGTAAGTGATACGTAACATTCTTTGGAAACTTGTATATTACAAAGGTTGAATATATAAAAAAGAAAAATATAAATTACAATTTTTAATTAATTATTACACGCGTATTACAAACCCCTGTATTACACGGGTTGAAATTATTCAGAAGCCTTAATTAGTTAATTATTAAAATGAGTAAATTTCTTTAATTATTTATTAAAGAGTTAATTTTTTAGTTGTAATATATAACGTGTTACACCCCCAAAATACCACCTAAGGAATGTCCCTGCTAGGCGTGTGACGTACCAACAACGAGCCACTAATTACATTGAACCCATACAAGTTTATAAATAAAATCCTCAATTATTAATGAAAATACCATCCACAAGTTTAAATGAAACCAACATGTTCAGCGGAAGCAAATAATAAACCAAAGTTAAACTGTTTCAAAAACCAATGTATAGTATCAAGAATTCAATCACATGAATCCCTCCAATCGACCCATGACCACTCCAGCTACTCCAGACAGCAAGTTCCCAATTCCAAGATATCTAACGACCTGCGAGCATGCAACAAGTGTATCAGACAACGCTGGTGAGTTCATAGTTTTACGAAAACGTTGGTTACCAAGTGCTTAGTTAATCCATTGCGTTTAAACCCAAAAGTAATGTTGATAATACCCCGAATACAAGACGGCTCCTGATTATTTTGCCCTTTCTCCAATGCTCCTATCAAAGCATTGGTCATGACTAGGTCATTAGTTCAACACCCGTCCTCCCAGGTACGGGGTGAGGTTGCCAAACCTAAGTAGCGCTACTAACTAATACCATGTTACCTCCCCGGTAACCAAACAACACGGATGGACTTTAATGGTGATAGGATGAGTATATTATCAAACATTCCCGTTTTTACCCAAAAGACTTATCCCTCCCCGGGATACCCACTGACTGTCCCAACCACCGGGACGCATGCTCAAGAGATGAACTCACCTTAGGGTGCTCAACAAAAGTAAACCGAGTGTAACAGCTTCTATGTCCGGTATGCCCTGATATCGATGCCATTTTATTATTAGATATATTAATTAAATGTCGTCGCCCAATTTCACATGATTGTCTTGATTTCGAATTCGAGAACTCTAAACATCACACTAAGCTCTATCACCTAAATCGCTAATAACACGTTCGTACACATCGCACACTCATGTATTTACATGCACCTACGAAATCTCAGTTCATCACTGAAGAGGTATGGTCCCAAACCCTTGCCAACATGGCAAGGACCATACCACTTTTCCCATCCTACATGGCGTTGACATCAGCCGTATCATCCAGAACTTCCAGAAGCTTCTGGAAAATATCCAGGTGACACCAAAGATGCTCCATAAGACATAAAGGACAACACGTGTCACCAGCCATCAAGCGCCAAGTGGACCTGCAACAGGTCAGGGAGCAGCCAGACAACATCAGTACGATGTTTCCACATCCGACAAATGCAGGCGCGCCACGTGTACCACTACACTGACCGCAGCAGAGGAGACCAAGGGGATATCCCCCTTGGTCGAACAGCTGGCGCGCGTCTACAGCTGGCATCGTTGCTCCTCCCTCTCTCACCATCCGGCTATAAATAGAACCCTCCATCATTCAGGTAAAAGGATCTTGCTCTCACTATCCTCACGCTTAACACACACTGATTATTCTTCCTCGGAACAGTACTTATTCTCACGTCGGAACCTGGTTAAGAGGGAAACCCCCATATTCCCCTCTTAACGAGACTGACGGTTTGCTGTTTTGCAGGAGACGGTCATCTTGCGAGTAGGAAGAGAGATTGAACCCACAGGAGAAACTAGTGCTCGCACTAATTCATGCATCAAGACGGCTGCGCAGGTACTTTGCCAATCACGTCATTCACGTGTTAACAAACTACAACATTGGCAACATCCTCGCAAGACCGGAGATTTCAGGGAGACTAGCAAAATGGGCGATAGAGCTCGGGGGTCATAACGTAGTGTTCAGACCGAGACCGGCGATCAAGGGCCAAGTACTCGCAGATTTCATGACAGAGGTACCAGATGACAAAGACCGAGAATGCAAGGCAATGGAAAAGGCCGAGAAACAACAAGTGGAAGAACCATGGCTACTATACACAGATGGTGCGTCCAACGAGGATGGCACAGGTGCTGGTCTCCGGCTGGTAAGCCCCGACAAACACGAGTTCACCTACGCCATACGCCTAGATTTTAAAAGCACAAACAATGAAGCCGAATACGAAGCCTTCCTTGTTGGACTAAGGTTGGCAATCAAAATGGGCGTACGACACATCGAAGCACATGTAGACTCCATGTTGGTGGCAGGCCAAATCAACGGGGAATACGAAGCCAGGGGAGATACGATGGCACTTTACCTAAGCCAAGCAAAGACACTGCTGCAAACCTTCTATTCCTACAAAGTGCATCACATAAATAGAAGCGAGAACAAGCCAGCAGACGCGCTGAGTAAACTCGCCTCTACAAGCTTCCAGCACCTAGCAAAGGATGTCCGAATAGAAGTTTTGAGCAACCCGTCAGTACCACTTCGAGAAGTAAGCGTCGTTCAACTAGGGGCAACGTCTTGGATGACTCCGATAATCACATACCTCTAATCTGGAGTACTCCCGGAGAACAAGGCAGAAGCAAGGAAAGTCCAGTACAAATCCGAACATTACCAGATGGCTGATGGGATCTTGTATAGAAAATCATACCTCGGGCCTTTGTTAAGATGTGTTGACCCCGAAGACGCACGCTATCTGATCAGAGAGGTGCACAAGGGAATCTGTGGTATACATGCCTGATGTGCGTGAAAGTGTTGTATATTTTAGGTGTATATTTTAAGCCCTTTTTAACACTTATTTTAGCCAAGTTTTAAATTTATAAAACACGATATTTCACTAACACTAAACACACATATGGGCAAGTGCACCCATCGTTGAGTGTAGTATAGCGTTGGTAAGATACCGAGGTCGTCCAAGGACACAAGAGCTTTTAGTACCGGTTTATCCTCAACGTCTAACCAAAATAAAAGTTTAGAAAAATGTTTTAAACTAAGAAAAATAAAAACTAACT
Organism: Helianthus tuberosus; assembly: GCA_030545235.1. Lineage (NCBI taxonomy): Eukaryota > Viridiplantae > Streptophyta > Magnoliopsida > Asterales > Asteraceae > Helianthus > Helianthus tuberosus. The sequence continues at coordinate 92,214,338 of CM060354.1, forward strand.
AAAATGCTGAAAATAAAAATAAAATAAAATAAAAACAGATAGACAAGATGAATCACTTGGTTCCGACTCGTATCTAGTATAACCTTTGATTATTTCCGCACTTTTGCACATAATTAAGAGATTATCTTAGTTATTGTAGTAGGCCCCTCTTTTGAAGGTGACGTTACCCTCACCCCAGTAGTTTGAGTCAGCAGGATACAATCCTAAAGGGGTGGATTATTGGAAGATAATGAATTAAGTTATTAATGCAGTATTGTGGTAGGCCCCGCTTTTGGCGGTGACGTTACCCTCGACTAAGTAGTCTGAGTCAGCAGGGATACAGTCCTAAATAGCCGGGTTATAGTATTAATAGTAGTTAACTTATGAGGGGATCAAAGAGTTTGGACCCCCGCCATCCAATACCGTGAAGTATTGAAGGAGGTCCTACTAAATTTGACCCAGGTCCATTGCAGGACCTCTAAACGCTGAACAATGGCAAGACCTTTACCAAACCGTTCCCTTAACCCCCGATCAGGTAGCCAACATACCTCCATATAGACCGTGGAGATATGAATGGTGAAAATCCTTTATTTTATATAGACGGTAAAATAATGCCAAGACACCACGGACAAACGATAAGGAAAGATCACCTTCAACATAAGTAACTAGTTATTAAAGTCATTAATACAAAACCAAATAAAAAGTGCAAAAGATTAGAAATAAAAAGTATTATACTAGACACTTTGTCTTCACCAAGTGATGTAAGAGACTTAGGCAAACATGGCCTTGATTGTCAAGAACTCTTACGATCAATCTTGGATCCCGAGACGACTCACACACTCTATGATGGACAATGGATGATGGTGGTGGATGATGGTGTTGTGATGGTGGTGGGTGGTGGATGAAGTGTGAGAGAGGTGGTGTGCCAAGGGATGAGTTGCAATGAAACCAAGCACTCCTATTTATAGGCTGAACAGAGGCCTGGGCACGGCCCCGTGTTCGCTGGGCACGGCCCCGTGCCCGTCTGACACTCTCTCTCTTCATTAATTGTAATTCGCAATTACAATTAATGCGCCTGCAGTACTTTCGGCACGCCCCCGTGTCCGCTGAGCACGGCCCGTGGTGGGCAATAGAAGCTTCTATAGGTTTGTCTTTTCTGCTGCTTCTTGGGCACGACCCCGTGCTGGCTGAGCACGGGGCGTGTTCAGCCTTCTGTTTTCTCTATTTTGCTTTGGAAGGTGCCGTTGAGGGTTCGGGCAATCCACTAATGTTCCTTTTCTTGTATTTATGTTGGATTTAGCTGTCTTTTTGCTTCTTTTGCGTTTTTGAGCTCATTTAATCCTGAAAATACAAAAGGAAGACAAAAACACTCTTTTTCCAATATTAGTACTAAAAAAGGGTTAGTTTTATGCCTTATTTGATGTAATTTATATGTTGCATTTTACACACATCAATGCCGGTCCAAGAATGGTGGTAGCAAAAGTCATGAATGCGGGATACTATTGGCCCGGAATGCATTTGGATGCGGTCAAAGAGTTGAGGAAATGTGGTGGATGTCAAAGACATGCGCCCAAAACGATGCGCCCCAAGAATGAGTTGGTACCGGTCACCACCGCGTGGCCCTTTCAACAATGGGGAATAGACATGGTGGGACCATTTCCTGAAGCCCCAGGAGCCGTCAAGTTTATAATAGTCGCAGTTGACTATTTCACCAAATGGGTAGAGGCAAAGGCCCTCGCGTCGACCACAGCCGCCGTCGTCAAAAAATTCATTTGGGAACAAATCATATGTCGTTTTGGCTTACCTCTCAAGATAATCACCGATAATGGGACCAACTTTGCCGAAGACAACCTTCAACAATGGTTCAAGGAATTACACATCGAACACACTTTCTCCTCGGCCGCGCACCCGCAGGGGAACGGTCAAGTTGAAGCCGTCAACAAGAGTATAGTCGACGGAATTAAGGCAAGGCTGGGAGAAAAGAGAAGAGGTTGGGTAGACGAACTGCCAAGCATCTTATGGGCCCACAGGACGATGCCCAAAACAAGCAACGGAGAAACACCGTTTAGCTTGGTTTATGGGTCGGAGGCTGTAATACCAGCAGAGATAGGATTGCCGTCACCAAGAATGCTCTCCATGAACATGATCAACAATGAAGAAGAAAGGAGGATCGACCTCGACCTCCTAGAAGAACGGAGAGAAATGGCGGCAATCAACGAAGCAAAGTACAAAACAAAGCTGGAAAAATATTACAACTCTAAAGTCCGAATATGCAACTTCAACCCGGGAGAATACGTCCTCAGAGACAATGAAGCCTCAAATGCAGAAAAACCCGGGAAGTTGGCTCCCAAATGGGAAGGTCCGTATGTCATTGACACCGTGCTCGGAAAGGGGGCCTACAAACTGCGCACCATCGACAACAAAGAGGTTCCCCGCACATGGAACGCTCAACAACTGAGAAGGTGCTACTTATGAATGAAGTTCTTGTAATTGCAATGGGCAAGTTGCCAACACATTTATAATACAAGAAGTGTTTGGCTACCTTTTTATTATGCAAATTTCTTTGTCACAACTGCATGTATCACTTTGGGCATACACGAAAACATCAACGGCTCGACCATTAGGAAACGTTGTAGACCTCCGAGGCCTGTCACAAACAAGTGCACAGCCGGGTCACACACACAACTAAAGCCTAACAAACGCCAATCAATTACTTCGTGCCCACATAAACATGAAAACGTCGAACACAGGACAAACAAACATTGTAAACACCCCCAAGGCTGAGAACAGCCGGGTACACACAATAACCTGTCACTCGATCACTTCGTATTCACGACCCACCTGCGCACAAATACGACAGAATAAAACGTTGTAATAAACACAACACAACCTGTCAGCGCCATTATTCATTCGTGATACCTGAATCAAAGTAATTACACATGCACATATTATGACGATAACAAATTCGCATAAAAATAGACAACTGTCAGCATAACATATGTCAACACACAGCCACATATCCACAAACATAACAAGGAAGTTAAAATTGTTTATCGAATTGTCAAATACAAGACCACCTAAGGTCATACGCGGCGCGCAGGCCGGAAGTCTTCACTCAGGATGACTGGGCCCAACACCCCCAGCCGCACCACCTTCATCACCCAACGCGCTCTTTAACATAGCAACACCATCCGGCCTACGAGCCAGCTTTTTCGCACCTTTAACCACCGCAAACTCCAAGGACGAAAACTCCTGCCTTTTCGCGGCGTAAGCAGCAGTGCAATCTTCCTTCCACAGCTCGAAATGGTGTTCTTTCTCCTTATTGAGGGCTGCAGCCCTGCCTTCGTTATATCCATCCTTACGACCACTGCTGTAACCAGCTTGCCCCAACTCATACATATAATGGGCAAGCTCGTGCGAATTAACGATGCGTTCAGCAATCTACAACAAACACACAAGTAAGGGACAATTCATGGAAGTCACAAAAAACACAGTACAAGAAATTACCAGAGGCACCGCGCGCGAAAGCAACCATTTGCAATCAGCGGACGTCTCCTCAGCAAGGAGTTCAGCGGCTTGGCATTCAGCAGTCTTCTCCTGAAGAAGACGTTCAGAAGTCTCATATTGCCTCGCAAGAACTTCCAGCTTAGCGATGCGTTCAACATACTCTTTCTCCTTCTTCTCAAACATCATGCGCGCTTGATTAGCCTCATCAGCAATATCTTTCTTCTCACCGGACAAACGAGTAATCGTGTCACGTTGCGTTCTAAGCTCAACATTGGTACGCTCGCACGCAGTTTCCCAATTTTTCTGCTTGTCGGCATTGGCTTTCCTCTCCTGGGCAAGTTTTCCCTCTGCATCAGCAACCCTCCACTCTAACCCTTTTCTCTCAGCATTGAATTTCTCCTTCTCTTCCGCAAACAGCCTCTTATCATTCTCAAACTCCATTGTATCCTCCCCCATCTGTTTTCCCTCACAGACAATCTCCTGAGTGGTAGAGAAAAAATTAACCCCGGCCTGAACATGATCATCCAACAGTTCAAACCGGCGGCGCTTTTTCTGGAACATCCTTTCGGCTGGGGGGAGGGACAATGAGTAGAAGTCATGACAGTTTTCAAGGGTATCCATCCGGGAGCCCTGAAGCAGATGCCAGCGAGGAATGTGCGGGAGATCGTCACAAGCAGGGTTCGTTGTATCAAAGGAATCCGCATGAAAATTTTCAAACTGAGGGCTGCGGACAGCACCCGAGGTTGCACCACCACCATCACCTGGGGGGCGCGTGGTATACACCGTTCGGTGAGGCGTAGTTTGACTCACCTCTACCTCCACCTCAACATTTTTACCACGATCAACACCAACACCACCCGCTGCACCACCCACATCACCACCACCCGCAGCACCACCTACATCACCGCCACCTTCCGCAACCTGCTCAACCCTCACATCTCCTTTCTTCGCACCGTCAGGAGTGTCATGAGGAGGAGACAACCCAAACACCCTCGACGGCGGGGATTCTGGAGGAGTAATCTTGGATATGTCAACCTTGTGCCAACTCTTGGCTGTTTTGGTACCTGCTCCAAAACGAGCAGAGCATATTCAAAGAAAATGACCAACAAATGAAAACGTAAGAAACGCTGGGAAAAAATAAAGCGAATACCAGAAGCTTCATAGATTTTCTGCAGCAAATCACTTGGCTTCTCAGCAAAAATACCCATATCAATATCCGATTCGGAAGGGGCGGGAGGGGTCTCTTTCTGAAGTTTAATCTTCTTCGCGGCAAGCGCAGCAGCAGCCTGCTCGTCAAGCTTTCGTTTCCTATCATCAAACATCTTCTTCTGCATAATCTCAGTTAAAGTCGCGCGGTCATCAGGGTCCGACTCAGGGTGCTTCTCTCCAACCCCTAAACCAGGTAACGTGTCAGAAACGACAACATAATCAAGGATACGAGCAGTGTGAAGTCGCTTACGAGGAGACTTAGAGGAAGTTCCTTCAGACTTTTTCCCTTTCCCCTCAGCCCTGTCAGCTTTCGCCTTCCTTCTCGTCTCCAATGGATTAACAGTCTCAACCGGAACCTCCACATCTTCCTCCACAGGCTCATTCACCGGCTCCTGCACAGCCCCTTGCACCGGACCTGCACGCGCGAAAGGAGACGTTAGGTCTTCCAACGATCTGCCAGAACCATCACTCGAGAGAACGATAACTTCCTCTCGAACGGAATCAAATGAATCACCCTCATTTTCAATCTCCTCACCTAACACAGTGTTCACGTAAGCAGTGAAACTCCCATCACTCGGATGCAGAAACTGATGGCGGATTTGATCCAACCAAGGCCCTTTATCATTCTTCGGTATTGCTTCAACCATTGCACCCGGAGCATCGGGATCCAAAACATTCATCAATGTGAACCCTACTGCAAAAAAAAAAAAAAAAAACAAAAAAAAAAGAGGAGGAAGTAAAGCACAATACACAATAATTCAACCAAAAGAAAAACAAAAGGGGGATATGGAACAAACGTACACTTTCCACCATGACCGTAAACCGGGACACCCAGCGGATTTTTAGGAACCCACTTCATACTCATCCCGGCACCAACTAACGCCATCTCCTCAAGCTGAACTATCGGAGTAGCCTTCCGGGTCAACCTCTTATACCAGTCCTGATTAGCAAAGTCTGCAACAATATCAACCTTTGGGATACCCTCACCCACAGGTCTGTAATGCATATCCACAGGAACAACCCCCCGGCGAATAAAGAAAAACTTATGTTTCCAGTCATGAATACCCTTTAACGGCACGGAACAAATCGGCGACACGCCGTTACGAGCACTAAAGGAGTAAAAACCATTTGTATACGTAACGGTGTAGAAGACGTTGAACATCTCAAACGTCGGATCTAACCGGTTGGCCATACAAACGAACTCAAAATGGGTGATACGAGGAAGCCCGATGGCATTGATTTGAGATATATGGAGACCATAACCCCTCAAAACGTCAGCAGTGAATCGAGTCATCGGAAGTCTAAAATTACCCTCCCGGAAAAAAGCAGCATACAAAGTCATGTACCCGGGAGGAGCGTCCATGGCGGTGGAACCAGCAATAGGATATTGAGCACCCCAATCAGGGAGAAAACCCATCTCCCTTACTAGATTCTGAAATTCCTCTTCTTTCCAACCAATAACCGCCTGATCTGGGCCGGGAGGAGTTCTACCCTTGTTCCTCTTTTTCTTCAAAGAAGGATTTGAAGTAGACATCGTGAAAAACGGAAGGAGAAAGCAGATGAACTCAACAAGTAGAAAGAGGAAGATAAGGGAAGACGAGAGAAGCCTGGAATTCAAAATTTGAATTGGGGGAAAGTGTTGAAGAAAGAGAAAAAACCATCTATTTATACCCATCGCATTTAATGCGATGGGTAGTGGAGGAGTCAGGTTTTGAAAAAGCAATCAACAAGAGAGAGACACGTCAGAAGAGAGAGAAGGCGGCACCTCTTTTTCCGCAAGCAGGTGAACAGACATCTGACATGTCGCCGAAAAAGCAACTGATGTGACTGAAAAGGCGCCTGTTCGCCTGACATCAGGCAGTCACGTCAGTCACTCCTCCCCAAGACAACAAAGCTTCTTCCTGAAGACAACTCTCATAGAGCGCCAAAACCCATGCGCTATGCGCCATGCGTCCATTTGACCCACGTCCGCAAGGAGTCAAAACCCATGCGCCATGCGGCCATTTGACTCACTTCCACAAGGAGTCAAAACCCATGCGCCATGCGTCATGCGTCCATCTGGCTCAATTCCGCAAGGAGTCAAAAACCATGCGTCATGCGCCATGCGTCCATTTGACTCACTTCCGCAAGGAGTCACAACCCATGCGCCATGTGCCATGCGTCCATTCGGCTCAATTCCGCACGAAGTCAAAAACCATGCGTCATGCGCCATGCGTCCATTTGACTCACTTCCGCAAGGAGTCACAACCCATGGGCCATGCGTCCATTTGGCTCAATTCCGCAAGAAGTCAAAAACCATGCGTCATGCGCCATGCGTCCATTTGACCCACGTCCGCAAGGAGTCAAAACCCATGCGCCATGCGCCATACGTCCATTTGACTCACTTCCGCAATGAGTCAAAACCCATGCGCAGGACTCCATGTGCCGTACGCTAATCAAGGGCAAATCTGCGAGGAAAACCATAAAAAACCCCACATCATAGCAAACACTACCTTCATAAGTCCAGAATCCCTCCTAGACGATCAACTCACCTAGAAGGCACACTGGACTGGGGGACTTGAAGAGGTATGGTCCCAAACCCTTGCCAACATGGCAAGGACCATACCACTTTTCCCATCCTACATGGCGTTGACATCAGCCGTATCATCCAGAAGCTTCCAGAAGCTTCTGGAAAATATCCAGGTGACACCAAAGATGCTCCATACGACATAAAGGACAACACGTGTCACCAGCCATCAAGCGCCAAGTGGACCTGCAACAGGTCAGGGAGCAGCCAGACAACATCAGTACGATGTTTCCACATCCGACAAATGCAGGCGCGCCACGTGTACCACTACACTGACCGCAGCAGAGGAGACCAAGGGGATATCCCCCTTGGTTGAACAGCTGGCGCGCGTCTACAGCTGGCATCGTTGCTCCTCCCTCTCTCACCATCCGGCTATAAATAGAACCCTCCATCATTCAGGTAAAAGGATCTTGCTCTCACTATCCTCACGCTTAACACACACTGATTATTCTTCCTCGGAACAGTACTTATTCTCACGCCGGAGCCTGGTTAAGAGGGAAACCCCCATATTCCCCTCTTAACGAGACTGACGGTTTGCTGTTTTGCAGGAGACGGTCATCTTGCGAGTAGGAAGAGAGATTGAACCCACAGGAGAAATAACCCCACAGTTTGACCATAGTGTTAATATGTGTTTCATCAATCACATAACATCATGTGTATATATATATATCTACATTGATCATGCCACAAACAAACTTGTAATTATTGTATTAATTATTGCATTGCATATCACCACATGAAACCAACACTTAGACCATGCACATTCTACTCGAAATTAAGTTCATGTACATATATATAATATCACATTAATTACATATAATATACAAACTCCCATCCAAATCCACCATATCATGCGTTCCCACCTAAAGTAGCTTGTATATGTAGTGATACAATCCTATGAACACATTGAAATCTATGCTCGACACCCTCATCATATTACCACATATTATCATAGCCTCACACATGCACACATCGCTCACATATATATATACATATATTCAGATTGGCATAATTCTTATTATTCAATACACATTCAACCGAGTACGACTACATTCACGTACACTAAGAGAGCTACTCAAGTTCCTATATGTCATTCATAAGGACAGGGGCGGATCTATAGCCTTTTAGGGGGTTCCCAGGAACCTGTTCGGTTCATATCTTATAGTGTTAAATCATTAAGAAACTTCTAAAGGAACCCTTTAATATTTTGAAAGGGAACCTTGTATATAAAGTTATGGATTGGTCTGGTGGTAATTATGCGCGCTGCTTAACCTAGAGATCACGAGTTCGAGTCCGGTAAATCCCTTTTTTTCTCGTTTTTGTTTTAACTAAAAAAAAATTAGGGTTTAGTTTTCCCCTTTCCTTTTTTTTCTCGTTTCTTCGGCCCTTCACTCCTCCAGGTTTTTTTAAACTCTATAAGAGTATAAGTTGTTGATTTTATCTTTTAGTTTGTTGATTTACATGTTTGTTCAGGCATTCAAATTAATTTCTAGGTAATAAATTATTGATTTTGACATTTGGATGTAGCATTCGATATCCATATAATTCATATTAACTTGTTCAAGGAATAAAAAATTTAGTTTTTTGTTGCTTATTGTATCCGCCTATGAATCTTTATTATTTTGCCAATTTTTTATAGGAGTTTGTCTATTTCTTCTTTATAGTTTAACTGCATAGAAAGATGTATTCTTAAGTTTTTATTCATCAAATTTGTGAGTGCTTATACACTTGTTGCTTAATGTTCAAAAGCAACAGATATATATATTGCAGTATCTTGCTTATAATGCATATAAAATTGATGTGAAAGGAGAATTAATGTAACCTATTGGTATTGTTGATGCTTAACAAAATCAAAGGTCGTACAATAGTGCATTTGCATAGGCTGCTTGTTCATGACGAGATCATTCAACCCTACACAATTGCAAGAGTATAGGTGTGCGAGTACGCAAGTGTGTAGGTGTGTTAGCATGATGGTATGAAGAAAATGGATTAGCCCGGCATTATGCACAATTGTTAGATGATCGGTACATGTGCTAGATTTTTGTTTATAAAAAAAAATACAGGCTGCCTATGAGATGAACGTTACCCGACCCGAACCGCCGAACCGACCTGAAATTTTTTATGTTCGGACATGTGAATTTGGAGCATTAAAAAAAGTGAACCCCTTGGAAAAAATTTCTGGATCCGCCACTGCATAAGGAGAATCGTGCACAGGTGCTCGACGCACCGCACAACTTCCCGGCTATACAACCAAGTACATAAGATCGATTTCGTGTTCGCGAATATATGTATGCTTACACAACCATCAACCATGTCTACACTTATCATACAGATTCACTTATACACATATAACTATAAACAGTTGCATGAAATCACTCAACCAAAGGCATGTATATACATTCACGGATATATTCGACGTCGTCAATGCGTTTCATGTCCACACACAATCATGAACCTACGGTTATGTTTATATGTACAATCAGCTCAACAAGTTCCGGTTACTCGTTCATACGACACGTTCATGCCTAACGTCACATACATCATCTTCATACCATTCATGTCTACAGTTTTGTTATATACTCATGCGTACAAGTTCACACACCCTAACCAAGTTTGCAAGACAATTGTATTTATATATGAGCATCGTTCCACTTAACATAAATTCACAACCCAATCCCAAACCGAAACCGAAACCGTGACGAAGAACCGCGACAACAGTACTAACTTAAAGAACTGCAGACGTAGGGGTGAGGCCTTACCAGTGATCGGCGGCTGCGTATCGGCTGAAAAGGCGTTGATTATGGCTTCCGCAAGTTTGGAGTGGAGATGTTGATGATGGTTGCCTCACGTTTGGAGTGGAGAGGTTAGGATTGGGTTTTTTTTTTATCTCTGTGATAACGAGAGGGATGCATGGGAGTATGCGTGTATATCAAATCGGAACAGGTGTGGGCCGAACCCACTTGTGTTATTTATTTCATGTTTGGGCTTCTAATAAGCTGGGCCGATACATTACTTATTTGGTTACAACTACCAGGCCGATATGATGTATAGTTTTGAGGTGTTGACAAAATGCCCAACACACGCGTGGCCCAACGAATATTAATATGTCCATTAACAAGGTTATCTTACGTTAACGTTTAACAGAATAGAGCGTTTTAATACATAGGAGAGGGATAACGAGAGTTAAGATCACAAGATGAAATGTTACTAACCTTGAAAGTTCGGGTTGTCACATCATCCCCAACTTGAAAGAAATTTCGTCCCGAAATTTGACAAATAAGCACAGAGGAGTGAAGTGGTAAATCAAGATTGTTGCAGGTTTTCCTTAGGTACCACATAACGAACCCAATGCATTGTATTACAATTATTAACAATATTTCAGTTAAATATATCCTTTGCTTATTGTGTTTTATTGATACGTTATATTTGTGCGTAGATATTATTAATATGTAAATTAACTTTCGGGTAACTCGTGTAATGATTTGTAACTAATTAAACTTTTTAAACCTTTTTAATTAATTAATTATTTGGTCATTTGTTAATCAATTTTATTATTATTGATAAAGATAAGTGATATTCATGTATTACTTAGTTGTTAAAAAAGTTTAAAAAATATAAATATTTTTTTAGGTTAAAGGAGAAAATATAAATATTGTTATATACAAATATAAATATAAATAGATATTGATTTTTATTTAGATAATGATATTATAATAATAATTAACTTTAATTAAAATATTTATTTATAATTAAGAAGAAGATAAAGACTTTAATTAAAAAGTGATTATCCATAATTAAGAAGAAGATAAAAGCGAAAAAACTAAAAAGTAAATAGCTTCAATAAATGAGGCTACTCGGTATGGTTGAGGCTCATCATTGGAGGATGACTCTCCACATAAGCGCCACATCATAGTTCTTGGAGGATGTCCATCCAAGGATGAAACAAAGGAAATGGAGGATGAGTTTACCCAACCTAGTTAATTTTTTTTTATTTTGGTAAATTAAATATGAAATATATATATATATATATATATATATATATATAAATAAAATTAATATAAACCCAAAAATAAATATTAATTCCAACATTACATTAAAAAAACCAACATATTCTTAAAAAAATTACAAAAACTACTAGTCTTCATCCGGCATGTAGTCGTTAGGTTCCTTTTGTGCGTTGTTCCAAATGTACTCCACCAAGTCCGTTTGTAGGTTTTGATGTATGTACTCGTTATGTAGAGATAATTCGTTTAAATCTTGTTGTTCCAAACTCACTGGAACAGAATTTCCGTTAGACGCGTTTTCGTCGTAGTCACAAATCGCTCTACCTTCGTCTTCGATGATCATGTTATGCAACAAGATACAAGCATACATAATGTATCGCAACCTCTGTGGTGTAAAGAACATGCTGGATGTTCGATGATATGCCATTTTTTTAGAACCCCAAAAGACCGTTCAATATCTTTTCCCGCCCCCTCTTGAAACTTCGCAAATTTCTTTCTTTTATCGTATGTCGGGTGCGGAATAGTTTTAAAGATTGTAGAGTACGTTGGGTATATTCCATCCGCAAGGTAGTAACCCCGCCTGTATCCACCCCCGAAACCGTAAAACTGGTGTCTGGACTTGTTCCTGCTATTACATCATCCAATATCTGTGACTGGTAGATGATGTTAAGGTCGTTAAGTGAACCAGGCAGACAAAAAAAAAAACATGTCAAATCCAAAGATCCTGTGACGCAACAGCCTCTTGAACTATAGTTGGATGATCATGATCGCCCCGAGTATATTGACCTTGCCAGGCAGTAGGGCAATTCTGCTACGGCTAGGGCATGCAATCAATGCTTCCGAGCATTCCTTGAAAGCCATGTCTTTGTTCGTGTGCTTGATATAATTTTTGGACGTCGTTTACATTTGGTTTTCGCAGATATTTCTTGCTATATAACTTCACGATCCATTCGCAAAACCTGTGCAAACATTTACGTGCAGTTCTTTCGAACATCCTTAAATACTCGTCCAACGAATCGGGTGTAGTCCCGTATGCCAGTTGGCGAATGGCCGACATACATTTCTTTAAAGTAGTGAATCCCCTATGGACCCTAGCGTCGTATCGCAGTGTGAAAAACGGATCAAACTGCCAAGTCGTCTGCGATACGTAAGAATAGTCGACGACTCATTCGGAACCGACGTCGAAACATCGCGTCCGTGTACACAGGTTCGTTGGCAAAATAATTGGCCACTAAATTATCATGGTCGGCTATATATTAACAACGAAAAATAAAATAAATTAAATTCATTATTAACACTGTAAAAAATCAAATACATTATTAAATTTAAATAAAGATCTAAAAAAATAAAATACCTTCTCGATCTCGGTTTAAGGCGGCTGTCCTAGTTTGCCATTGTGACGACGTTTCAGCCTCTTCGCCCTCCTCCATGATCATCTGCGTTGCGTTTATAATGAAGTTTGAAAAAAACAATACATCCTCACCCGAAGATGATGAACACCACGATGAAGAAGATGAAGACATGCTTATTTTTTATAAAAGTATGATAGTGTATAAAAATGAGAGAGAATGAAAGAATTTTGAGTTAAAAGTGGGTGAATAAGTGTGTATATTTATAAAGTGGGATTTGAAAAATATTTTTTTTATCCAATGGCTAGTGCACCCCAACGGTCAAAAAATTTTTCTGCTTCTGCCCGTCTCCAACGTCCCACCCTTGACAATTTGGACGCGCCGAGCCACCCGAGAGAGTGTTTGGGAGCGTCGTCGGGCCTGGACGACCCCCACACCGAATGTCGTGATATGTGTCCTCTAGTTATTTACTTTATTACATGATTATATATATATATATATAGATAGATATCTTTGGTTCAAATTAATATTGACTCTTCAAGTATCTAACTTGAAAAGTATACAAAATGATATGTGCATCGTGTCCTTCGGTCCTTCCCTTATCCTTTTGACAACTATTTCAAAACCAAGATACAAACACGGAAGCGACAAGTGAATATACCATTCACTTCCCGTAAATAAACCATTTAATTGAATTTTATGTTATATTATTTAAGATTTTAAATTGAAAATTTGAGAGCCTTGTGCAAAAAGAAAAAAAAAAGAATCGAAATTTTAAGTTATTACATGTTAACCTCAATAACAAATAATAAAAATTAACATAAACAAACAATTAAACAATACTAGTAGTAAGACCAATGTGCAAACACGGGTGGTTTTTAGAAAATCATGCATAACACATTTTAATATAATGTATAGATAAGTATATAGATATTGTACCAAAACATGTTATCTATTATAGCTAATAGACAACTATAAACATAGATCATCGGTTAATATATCAGTTACATACGACTATTTCTATTATCCTATCCAAAAAAGGGAGTACCCACCCATTGACAAAGTAAACTGTTTATAGACATAAGTACATATAAAAGATGTCTAACAAACTTAATAGAATTTGAATACAACTTAAGTTTCAACAAGCATTAACTACGAACACACGATCACCTGCCTCAACAACTTTCACCAAATCTCAATCAAGAGTGTGTTACACAGCAACATCTTCTTTGCTACATGTTGTGTCCCGGTTACATATGCTACTGGAGACAATGTCACAGCTGCTGATCCAACAATCTCCCTATACAACAGATGATACCAAAACCCTTCTTTATTACTGATCTTTATTTCTCATCAATATCTCCCTGATTTGTCCTTTGAATTGTAGTTCAAAGTCCAGGGAGAACATGTCTTCTTCATCATCCCTTTCAAGTTGAAGGTCCAACAAATCTTGGAGATCATATGCATTAGATTATATGCACTATCCATTTTAATCTCTTCAACACAACCATCTAATCTGATCAAAGTCAATACTTGGGGAGTATGACTTCCACTTTACTATTTTTGGATCAGCTGGTTTTCTTGGGAAAAGACTTATTGAAGATGAGTTTGGTGATTGTGGTCTGCTAACTAAATTTGCAATGGGTTCAGATAAAGCAGATGATGAGAGATGCTTATGGGAGTATGGGTCTTTTGAGACAGAGCAGAAGCTGTAGGATAGACTGGCTTTTGAGGAACATTTGTATCTTCAGCTCTTAGTTCTTCCAGCCTTTTAGCCTTTTGTAGGTCTCAACTATGTTGAGTTTAGACCATCTGGCAATGGATCTAGTTGAACCATAACCAGTAACCACAAGCTTTGCTCTCATTATTTTAAACTTCAATTCCTCATCTGAATCCACTAGTTTGACTTTCTTCTAGTTAGGTGGAGTTGGCTTTACCAGAGGATCATTGCGCATTTTGGTGATTCTATTGATTTCTTCTCTAAAAGCATCTGATGACCACTCTTTGAATTGATCTCTGGTTGCATTATATGGTTTGTACTTCATAATGTGTTTAACATAATCATCCCTCAGTTGCATCTGAAGCTTAGGATTTATTGGCCTCTCAGACATGGATTTACTCAGGTCCTTAGCAAAGTCTTTAAGTTTTGTGACTTTGCTAAGCTGAAATGATAAGAACCTCTAGTATTCCCTGTCATCCATCCCTATGCTATTCTTTCATGCTATAACCTCAGCCTGTGCTACTTTTAATTTCAGATACTCCTCTAAGTTTTGAGGCTTCTTATAGCCATAAAGAGATGGGAATGATCTTTTTATTGTGAAGAATGATTCAATTTCACCTTTAACAATGACTAACTCCAGAGGATATTGAGCTTCCAGGGGAATGACTGATGGTAGTGTAGCAATTTGAAGGGATGAAGTGGGTTTTCTAGGTGGAAGTGGTGAGGATGGACTGTTTTGAATGGGGGCATATGATACAGGGATTGGTGATTTAATCTCCTCATCATCTTCTAACACAACATGAGTTTTTCTCTTGCGTGTGGACATGATTTCTGGTGAAGGAGAACGTTTTGGTGGTGAAGGTGAATGTATGGGAAATCTTTGTGATGTTGGAGGTGGTTGGATTGTTGTTGGTGTAGTGAAAATGATCATGGCAGATGTTTGACAAACTTCTGCTGAAACAACTGGTGTCTCAACAGCAGTTTGGCTAATATCTGCTGATACTTTTGTTGTATCAACATCTATTGGGTGAATTGGTGATGATGGTGTTGAAGCTATTTTCTCCTTCTTTTGTGGTGATTTTTCTGGAGAAGGTTTGGGTTTAGGTTTTTCTGGTGAAGGAGCACATTTTGGTGGTGAAGGTGAATGTGTGGGAAATCTTTGTGATGTTGGAGGTGGTTGGATTGTTGTTGGTGTAGTGAAAATGATCATGGCAGATGTTTGACAAACTTCTACTAAAACAACTAGTGTCTCAGCAGCTATTTGGCTAACATCTGTTGATACTTTTGTTGTATCAGCATCTATTGAGTGAATTGGTGATGATGGTGTTGAAGCTATTTTCTCCTTCTTTTGTGGCGGTTTTTCTGGAGAAGGTTTGGGTTTAGGTTTTGTAGAGGATACAATTTCTATAGGAGTAGCAGTGCTTTCCTTTGTATCTTGCTTCTTCTACTTTTCCAAAGTTATCTCTTCACCTCTCTTGTTTAGGATCTCATCAATCCCTTTTTCCTTTGCAGCTTCTGAAGCTTTAGCAGAAGATTTTTGTTCAATTGACTCTGGCTGTTGTTACACCTTTAGTTTTGGTTTAGCTTTTGAATCGGGTGGCAACTTTCTCAGGGAATCTTTCTCCCCCTTTTTGGCATCATCATCATCATCTTTCTCAAAGATTGATGTAGGGGTAGAGCCAGTAAATTTGAACAGATGTTCCTTAATGTTCCTAACGTCTTCTTGTGTAATCTTTATACCTAGCATCAACCATATTTCTGATAAATTTCAAATGGGAATTGTGGTTCCTTTCAGCCAAATTCTTCTGAGCTTGAAGGATGGGTTGCACAGAATTCCAAAGCTCATTGGCAATTTGTTGAGTGCTAGGTTGACTTTTAGAAAGCTCCATCATCTGCTTCATCATTTCTTTCATTTCAGCAATAGATGTTTCAATGGTAGACATTCTAACCGTCAAATCCTTATATCTTAATTCATCACCTACTTTAACAGGATCATCTGAATTCCCACCTGTGGTTGTTGTATTTGTTTTGATAATAGGAGAAGACTCCATATCGTCAGAAACAAATGCCCCCTTTTCTTGGTTCTGGGGACTTCCCACTGAAGCAGAGATTACAGTTGTAACCTCAACAATGGTTGCCTTCAAGGAAGTCTTAATGATGTAACTACTGTCCAACTGATAACCAATGGGTTCAACAGTAGTAGTGGCTGCTCCACTTGAACTACCACCAAGAGTTTCGTAAAACTCAACGAGCATAACCTCCTCAATTGTTTGTAGGATAAGAGATTAAATTGGTTCTGACACAGTCATTTGTTGGGTTATACTCTCAGTAATGTGTGGATGAGAGGCACTGTTTTGATTCTGAATTTCAATTGCTTCAAAGAGAGGTAATATTGTTGATGGAACTTGAGAAGAGGGTTGTGGTGTAGAAAGCAACATTGCCCTGGGAGAGGGGCTTTTAAACATACTTTCATATGAAAGGTCTACTTCTTGTTGTGGTGTCCTTGTGCTTAAAACATGATCCTTTTGTGAGGATACATGAGGAGTTTGGATGGGTTGAGATCTTTCCAACAGCTATGAGGAAGTAGCAGCAGTGGTTTCAAGTGACATTTGTGTTGTCACTGGGTTAACCTCTTGGATCTCATCTTCCAGAGGACCCTTTTTATTTTGTTTGGTTTTGGTGGGCTTTTTGGATGTGGCAGGTTTCTTTTTGCGTTTTGCTGGTGTGCATTTCACAACACCGGTTGTGGTGTCATGATCACTAGGAGTAGTTGGCTCAACAACAGAGGTTTGAGCAACAGATGTGGACGCATCTAAAACAGGCCCATCCCCCTTTGTTTCTATTTTTGAAACTTTTGACTCTTTATCCATAAGTCTGGTAAAAGTTTTACTTGTAAGACTAGTTATTTAAAAAGCTACACCTTTTTCAAAATCTTTTTGTGACACTTGTTTTCGTAGGTAGTAGCTTAGAAGTCTTGGATACAACATACAAGCATTATTACGAGCACCTTTTTTCATTTTTTCACATTTTTCACATTAGTCAATAAATCAGAAAACAATGCTTGTGATAAATTGTAATCAGATTTTGTTAAAATAGCATATCCCAAATACTGAATGTTTAAAGGTATCTCGTTAAATGTGGTAGTCTTAGCTGAGAGACAAGTTAAAAGAGTATGGAACAAAACGTTCATTGGCGGAGGGAAGCTTGGTTTGTACATAGTAGCTTCTTTTAATTGTGCATCATACCCTCTTTCAATGAACTTTGTATGAAGTTCACGTTTTTCAAAGTTGGTCTTACCTCTGAAGTCGTCCAATGCAAATGTAGTGGAAATTGTAGATGGGGAAATTCGAACCAGACTTTTTCCGACTTTAGATGTGATGGCAACCAGCTTATTATCTTCAGACTCTATTTCAGCATTAAACCAAAATTGTCGGAGTGTTTCCGTATGAATCGGAGCATCAAGTAAGGATTGATTTGTATTTTGATGACGTTAAAAAGTCAATTATTGAATGAAAGCTGGTATTTTTGCTGGTTTTCTCGAAGATGGGGAGGTACTTGTGAGGGTTTTTGATGTTCAGAGCCATGATCAGAGAAGAAGGTGATTTGGGGATGAAACAGGGTTTATGTTGGAGGGTTTTTAATATGTTAGAAACTGCTTTTGAGAATTTTGAATTCGAGAAGACAGTGGTAGAAGCTCAATTTGGGGATGAAACAGGGTTTATATTGAGTGAAAAAGTGAATGTTGACGTGGCAGTAGTTACAAATATCTGATGGCTAACATCTGTCCACGTCAGAACCTCTCTTGTGATAATGGATGATAGTTGTTTGGAAACCTCTGTTGGCCAACAACAGAGGTTGGGAACAATGTAAGTCAACAGTCGTTAGCATAAACAGAATTTATGAGAACTGACGATACCTTTCAGCAGTGGATTTTTAGCCAATCAGAAGTTTGAAAAATAGATGCTTTCAACAGACTTTTAAAGATTTTTCAAAAAAAAATTCAAAAATAGCTATTTTTTTAAGAATGGACATTTGATTTTCTGAAAACATTTTAATGCTTTTGATTAACCAATTCAGTAGGATTTGTTGGGATCAAATTTGATTGACTAAACTCTGATACCAATTGTTAGCATCTGATTTTGATTGTTGTGACAGTTAAGATAATCACAATGGAAGAAGATAAAACAGAAATTAAAATATGTAGCAGAATAATAATTTTTTTCTCATAAGAATGAGAAGAATGCTTTCATCATCATGCTTTTAACCTAAACACTGTTATAATGGATGACAATTGTTTGGAAACCTCTGTTGGGCAATAACAAAGGTTGGAAACAGTGGTAAATCAACAGTCATTAGGATAAACAGAAGTTATGACAACAGACGATACCTTTCAGCAGTGGATGAATTTTTAGCCAAGCAGAGGTTTCAAAAATAGTTATTTTCAGCAGTGGTAAATCAACAGTCGTTAGTATAAACAGTTGTTTCATAAGAATGAGAAGATTGATGTCAGCGGCATGCTTATACAAAGATTGCAATTACAATGTTCACTTAGTGAGCAACATCTATAAGCCTAACAAACTCCCAACATCTGCTATTAGCCTAACCACTGTTACTATGAAAACCTCTGTTGAGTAGCATATTTTGAATATCATATGTTGTTCTTTAACATCTGTTGACCCATAGCAGACCTTTACTTCTTCAGACCTTCTTCATCAGCAGATGTTCTCTTTTGCCAGACTTTAGCTTCAACAAACCTTTTACAATAGCAAATATTGACTCTTTGTAATTTGGAGGAGCAAATTCTTCAAAAACTGTTATTCATGATCAAATATTCTAGATTATTTTGTCTTTGCAATCATCTGTTCACCCTTAAACCAACATTTAATCCTATTAAACCTCTCTTGACTTACCAAACATCTGTTTAGACACAATTCAAACTCAGACACAATTACACATCTACATCAATATCGGTCTGCAATCCTCAGATGATATAAAAAACTATATAATAATACTTATGCTTGCTAAAATAAGTAAAAGTAAAATGCGACAACAAAGATTAATATGATTAGAATTTATTCATTTATTCATGACATTAAAAGATCAACAATTACATAACATACTGAACAACGAAACTTTCAAATCTAACAATAACAGCTAGAAATTTAAGAATCTAACAGCAAGAATTAAGAAATTTTAGCTTCAACTCCATCGAGTGCTGAACCTCTCGATGTATATCCTTGAGCATTGCCATGAACTCCACGTCTCTATCACTGCACTCTATATTACTGACAACAAAAAGGTCACGAACAGAAGTTGAAGGCATCCGCATCAGGTTTCTGGAAACCTGGTCTCTCGTGAACAGACCAAGGTGCAGTCCATCAAAACATCTCTTCAGCTCTTGAAGAGTAACCCTATCCTCATACACATGTTCCTCAATTTGCTTGATAAAGCGCCGCTTTAAATCATCAGACTCTTTAGAAGTGTATAATGCCATTTTAACTTATATATTACTCAACTGATGTGAAAGAAAGATATCTTGGTAGCAAAACGTGATGAAAAACAGGTGAAGTTGCAATGAGTTTATATAGTGAAAAATCTAACAGCCCAAGAGGTCAGATTTAGACTCAATGTACATTTAATAATCTAAGAGGGAAAAACATGTACATTTAATATAAACATATAAATTTATATTTCAAAACAGCAGCCTTTTAACGCAAAAACCTTTTAAAACCCCAGCTTTTATAGGAAAACTATAAAATTAAATATCAAGAAACCCAAGGGACAAATTTTAAACCTTCAAAGAAAAAAACAGGTTATCATAATTACAATTAACCTCTACATTTACCATATGGATGCATTTTAAACACTATTAAAGACAATGATTAGTTTGATTCAAAACATCAACAAATTGTCTTTTAAATCACTGTCTGTCAAAAAACAAATCAAAATCAGCAAAACCAACAAAAATCTAGATGGAAAACAGATGATTCTACCACTGGTCAGACACCAACGATGTTAAAACACAATTCTCTATCTGGTCACTCAAAGAAAAGAGATCAGATGAAGAACTAAACAGAATAGTCGACATCATCAGTGATAATAATTACCAGAAAACCTGGAACAACATCGGATTGCTTGATGAAGTCCTCCACTCTCCTCCATCAGATTTCAAGAACAATGTAGAAGAGTTTATGACACAACTACTAAAATAGGATCATTAAATCTGCGACATGCTAACCGATCTGCAAAACAAAAGAGAGAATGAAATCACATGGAGAAAGGTGAGAGTCTATGAAATCCTAGCACGTGTTAATTGTAGTGTGTAATATTTTATGCATATTTCAGTAAATTTTTATCTTTCTATGTATATGTATTTAATTTAATACTATTAATATGCATATTAACATATTCTAAAATGTGACTGTTAATAAAAATTATCAACATTATCAACATTTGTTTCTTCATAATCAAATTAAAGTAGTATAACGGAAGTTAAAAAAAAATAAGCCACAAACCTAACATGCAACTCTCCCATCAAAGAATGTAGCACATGCAACTTTTCACGATGTTGCAACAATCTATACTTTCTATAAAAGGAAAAAACTCAATGACATAAGAAAAGCTTCATTGGAATGACGATGTTGGAACAATGCACCTCTCCCATCAAAGAAGGTAGCACATGCAACTTTTCACGATGTTGCAACAATGATATTGCAACATCGATGTTGAAACGTTGATGTGTGATGGGAAGCTTCATTGGAACGACGATGTTGGAACAATGATATTGGGACGATAATGTGTAAACAGAATCAACAAATGTTCAAACAAAGAACTGTAATCGGAGATTAACCGGCTGAATCATGAGAGCTATGCATTTGAGAGAGAGGGATATATATATATTTGCTCGCGGATATGAGTGAGAGAGATGAGTTGAAATTTGAATGTGGAGCTAGATTCATATATGTTATTTATATGGTTCGAATATATTGTTTGAATTTTGAATCTGGAGCCAGAATTTTGAATTTTGAATCTGGCAAGAGGTTTGAATTTTGAATGAAGAGCAGAGGTTTGAATTATGAATGAAAGGCAGAGGTTTAAATTTTGAATGAAGAGCGGAGGTTTGAATTTTGAATGAAGTGTAGAGGTTTGACTTTTAAATTAAGAGCAGAGATTTGAATTTAAAATGTATTTTAAATTAAGGTTTATGATGCAATAATGACATAAGAAAGGCATTGTTGGACAGCCTCTATGGCTACCACCTCAGCTTTTCTTATTGTGGCATTTGTGCCTTTACGACCATTCTACAATTCCAAGAATTTTCAAATCTAATGAAATCTTGTATTTCATATCCGGGATTGTACGATTACATGTGACAATTATACATATTAAATCCTGTACCGTTTCGAACTCTTGAGAAGCTTTTCTGGAGGTTATATGTAAACTGTTACGCAAACGTAATTAGTTTAACACAACGTACACTCCGGAATAATGGCATAAACTAAACAAACCCTAAATACCCTTAACATAACTTAGAAGTAAGTCAAAAACAAGTTTTTTTATCACAAGGACTATTTACGACAAACTATGAAAGTCTGCCAATTCTCTTAGCGACGTACACTCCAGAACAAGAACATAAGTTAAACATAAACTAAATACCCTTAATATAACTTAGAAATAAGTTTCAGAGGGTTCGGTATGTCAAAAACCTTTTTTTCCGATCATAGGGACTAAAAGTATCAAAACTGCGAAAGTATTCAAATTCGCGTATTTCTGCATACAGACCATATACGCACATCCAAAAATTTTTGTAATCATTAAAATATTGTATTTTAGTGATGGGAATGCAAAAATGTCATTCGTTGCGTAATTTCGATCGTTTTCGCGTCTGTTTGAGCGTTTGTCGTAATTAAGCGCAAAACGCGACCGTACAGCCAAACGAACAGACATCCACAATATTTCCAAGCATATTTCAAGTTCCCTATGCTTCAACATCCTTGTAAAGACTTAAAAATCTGTTAACGAGGGTTAGATGCAACGAAAACAAGTTTATCAAGCTGCAGGGACCATTTCTGCCAAAAACCATAAATTTAACTGAACTGGCTCGCGGGGTGCGACACCCTAAGGGTGTCTTGGTCACGACGCGTGACAGCCAGACCTGGACAGAATGTTATTTTCTCTTAAATTCAGCTTGTGCACCTTGTTTTGATTTATTGTTTACATACTTATGAGTAACCTCTAAGTCTTCAAATCTGATTCGAACACTTGAAATGATCATATTATTTCTTGTACAACACCCTAGCCACTTGTCACAATCCTACACACTCAAGATTGCTATAAATAGCAATGCCTTCATCCTCAATCCTTGCTCATTCCATTCTTATCTCATTTCCCACTTGTTCGGAGCTGGCTACCATCTTTTGGATGCCTCCCATCTGAGTTTTTCTTTCATCCTAGAACACAAGTGAGTGTTCTTCCTAGTCTTGTTTATTTATTTTAGCTACTTCAAGCTAAAAGTCAAACAGTTTGACTTACTGTTTGACTTTCGGTTTTGACCATGAATTGGTCAAGTCAAAGTTCAATTGAACTTTGCAATGTGATCATAATCACGATGGTTATAATCCCTTGCGATTATACCTACTGATTACCATGTTTACTAGTCGAAGCGACGAGTCAAAGTTTCGGTCAAAATGCACGTTTATGTGCATTTTATGATGGGACTATTTTCGGGTATCAAAACACTTTGTTTTGATACCAAATAAGTTTTTCAACTTAGTTAAACATGTTTTGAGATGTTTAAATCGCCACTTCTATTTTAGTGCTTATTTAGGATCGTAAGTCGAGCGGTTTAACCACCGCTTTGACTTTCGAATCCGACCCGTTTGGTCGATCATTAGGATCCGACCAAAAACATATTTGTGACCATAGTTGTATAGGGAATAACCTCCAGAGGTTATACCTTATGGTCACTTTGTTTGGATGGTTATATGATAAGTCGTTATTCTGCCCTTAGAAAATGACCAAAATGACCTTTTTGTGCATAAATTCATTTTAAGCATATGTGACTAAACTTTTGACACCTAAACTGATATTATAACATTTTCAAACATGTTTGGGTATTTAAGACTTATCATATGACGTGTATAATGTCGCAGCCCCCGACCCCTATCCCGGAAGCGGGTGCCGCGAGGGTCCAGATGGGTGGTATCAGTGTTTATTAATTTGGCAGCGGAATACATCAGGACCGTAGTTAGGAAATATTTTGATTAGAGTAAAACACCAAACTTTTATAATAACAACTCTTTGGGATAAAAACCCAAGTTCATTTGACAATAAATTTGTAGGGGTAAACCCTAATTATTGAAAACAAAAACTCCTTTTTATTTAGGTAACTTTTATAGCCACTTTTCCAAGCCTTCAGTGCTCTCCAGCTGGCTTCTATTGGCTTTCACATTTTGTTACCTGAAACACATTTTAAAAACATTTTATCAGAAAGAAATACTGGCAAGTTCATCCCAGTTTAATCAAAACAGCTTTTATAATTTCACGGTACTGAGAGCGATTACAATGTTTATATCTACACAATTACTCATTCAGTACTATCCACACCAGACTTGTGGGTCATATTACTCATTGGCTAACTCGTTGTCCAATGGTAACATCTTTCACATTTTGTATACAAAACTCCAACATACCGGCAATAATTGTAGAATACATAGACTCAATCATTGTTAATTATATCTTAAAACATTTGAGGTTTTGTAAAAACAGTTTACAGAAAGAGTTTATAAAAGGGGAATGACTCTCATTGTAGATTTAAGTAAAACTAAAGCTTCCGGGGAATCTCCTGGTAATTATCTATTAAAGTTAAACAATGCACACGTGTTAGTAAAATAACCCAAATCACATTAACCGTACAACTCGAGACAGAACTCCAATGACTGAGTCAGGCAGAGCCTTGACATGCATTACGGAGTCCTAGATCAATCGAGTGTAACACGAGACAGAATTCCAACGACTGAGTCGGGCAGAGCCGACATGCGTTACAGAAATCCTAAATTGATCGTGTAGGGTAATAGCAGAGTTATAGTACTTACAACGAGGCAGAGCTTCGCATTATAGTGGGTATTATGCCCGGGTATAATAATTGCTATTCAGAAGTTGAGAGAGAAATCGAGAAATGAACGATTGATCAAATAAGCCGAAGCCCTCCTTTTATAGGCTGGTCGACCACTCTCTCGCGCCCCGCGAGAGATATAGCTAGGGCCTTCGCGGCCCGCGAGAGCCTAAAAGGCGGCTGTGGCCTGGTGAGTTAAGGGGTAGGCTTACCACGAATGACGACACGTGGCGGCATTGTGTGCCGGCCAAGTAAGGGTTTTCGCACCCCGCGAATGACCAAAGGGTCTGGGTCGCAGCCTGCGAGCGACACCCAAACTTGGGTTTTCTTGATTTTTCTAAGTGTAAGGGTATTTCGGGTTCGTTTCTCATGTACGGGGTATATTTAGGAAGGTTTAGGGTCACGTTAAGGGTTCTAGGAGAGTTGTTATATATAACCATCTGAATGCGTAGTTACGCAAATGACACGTTAAAGTAGCGTAAACTACCTTAATGGGTCATAATGAGTCAAAAGCACTTAGGATTCATTCCAAATCAGAATGTAGACTTTGTTAAACCATTTCATATGAGTTCCAACACTCATTTGGTTTACAAGACCTCATTCTATCTGATTCCTCCGATTATGTACCATTACTTTAACATAGTTACCCGATGATAGAACACATTAGGACACGTTCGAAGCTTTGTTATATCACTTGATTCAAGGATACTTTGCAATCCCAAGTGAGTACATAGCTCCCCTCATTTATGATTTCAATTCTTTTGGGGTGACTTATATGTGCTTAATGTTTTTTAAGTTTTCAAAATAAAGACAATGGTTTATATAAAACACGACGATTTCAATAATGTGAACGAATTTGTTGGTGCGTTAATTCATAACACGAATGACATTCATTAGCTTTGATCAAGCCGACTAGTAGTATGTTATGGTACCATAGGACTGACAATCCCGTTATCGGGCTATCCACTGGATTTGGTGGATAGTTTGGGGTAACGACAGAATCTGTTACTTTAGCATATCATGTGTTGACTTGTTAGTCGAGTTAAAGAGGCCTTTCAGGGTCTATTAAAGATACCCCGTGGGTGGTATAGTCGAGTCACACAGGTTTGAATGTGTTCATTAAAGAACGATTGAGGATTTTTTATAACACGGACGAATGACGATTGGTTTATAACAAGGACGATTAAAGATTTGTTTATAACACGGACGAATAACAATTTGGTTTATAACTAGGATGATTTGGATGATTGATTTATGGTAAGTGATTAGATAACAAGACGAGTGTAATGTGATAAAAGTATGGTGGATACGCCGCTGGTACTTCCTATATATAAGTGCTTTTATCATATTACATGTCGTAGCATTATCTAGATCACTTGAACGAATATTTTCAAACAATGTCACGCAATGATGTTTATTTAAGATATAAACCATACAATGTTTACTTTCAAGACGATTTACTACTTGGTTTTACAAAACAAAAGTTTTCGGTCAAGATTCATTGCTACAATGGTTTTGTTTTACTTATATCAACTTATATAGTTGATAAAATATACATTTCAATATCAAACACTTTTTGATTTCAAGGATTACACTCGTCGACTCTCGAGGTTGGATGAGGTATTGTGATATGAATTCAAAGCCATGAATTTGACATACAAAACCTATGTACTCGCCAACTTTCTTTCGTGACTATTTTTTCACATATGTTTCAGGTTCTTTTATGTGATGATTGTCGATGCTTACTTCACTTAGGATGGACAAGAGCTTTAGTGACTTTAAAACTTGAAAGACAATTGTTGTGTTTATTTGTTTTGTTTCAAAACAATGAGTCTATTAACGATATAAAACAAAACTTCAATTACCATGTGTTGTGAAACAATGATTTTGTAACATGACTCCCCGACGTTTCCGCTGCGGTTTGTTGTATTACACGGTCGGGGTGTTACAGAAAAGTTGGTATCAGAACCATGGTTATAGGGAATTAGGTTATTAGTAATTCTCTTGACCTAGTCTATAACCTTCCTCGGACCCTAACGCGAAATTTCTTGCATTTAGATTCTTAATACAATACCAATCACCTATCCTTAGGTGATTAACAAAAACGAAACATAATTCATTCTCTCGAGTCGAAATTTTTCCAAAACTTCACAAGAAATCATATATCCTTAGATGATTTGTTTTAGACTTTTTAGCCTTCGATGTTTTCAAAATCCAGTCAAAGTCTGGGCTTTAATAATGTGAACATGTGCAATCTGGAAGGGTGGGTGCCAGTACCCTGAGTTTTCTGTCTAAGGCTAGAGTGTTCGTACAAATCCACATCATCGGACCAGTCACTCTTACCTTGGGTGAGTGTCCACCTATAGGCTAAATCATATATTCGTGATACATTATAAAGACCCATTTACTTTGATTAGTCACTATGTCGTTTGTTTGTTTTAGGCAACGGACAAATGATCACAATCCTTATGCTTCGTCGATATTTTAACGTTCAATTTTGACCATCCAATATCATCTAACTTATTTCTCTCATATTCTCCACTCTCTTTAGAATGCCTCCTCATCGCAGTGATACTCAAAGGTCTGAACTGGCTAACACAATCGTCCAACAAATAAGCATAATACTCTGTGGGACCATTGAGTTAGCTGTCGCCATGTCTCATCTTAATGATGAAACTACTCATGAGGCACCTAAGAAGACAAAAGCCAAGCCTTCAAAAAAAATCAAGGAAGCGTAAAGATTCAAAGAACCTTACAGTGATTGCTCCAACTCCGCTTAACCAAGTGGGATCTAGCCAGGTGGCATCACCACCAGCAAAGAAGCCATACAGAGGAAAAGCTCCTTCGTTTAATCAATGTAACCTTCATCACTATGCTAGTGTCCAATGCCGAAAATGTTCAAACTGTGGACTTATTGGTCATACAGCAAATGTTTGTCATTCAGCCACTACACCAAACCAAGCTATGGCAGTTCCTACTCAACCTATTGCAACTCCTCATGTGATACATATTTGTCCTAACTACCCCACAAGGAACCTGCTTCAATTGTGGTTATCCTAACCACTTTAATTGACCTGGCTGGCAGATGACGACTCAACGAATCGGCACAAGATTAACACTGGCAATATCAAGGCTTGTGCTTATGTCTAAATAAACACATAAACTTTTATGTTTTCTGTTTATTTTCTAAGAACCTTGAAAACACTTTGGTTGTTTTATAAATAAATTTGTTATTTCAATTTTATTTACAAGACCAATGTGATTACGCGTATGTATGGCATACCCCTACAATACCGACACCAAGGATATGATGCCTTGCAAATCAAATTACTCTCGTAGTTTCTTCTATTTTGTGATCACTCGCGATCTTCACAAAATCATAAGTACTCATTTCTTCTAAGAAACAAAGTACAAAGGTACAAGTTATAACTCTTAACGGATACTCGAAGTACCACTTTAAATCCTTGATTGGATACCTAAGGGTGCTTTTATAAGTCCTTAATTGGTCTTATACAATATGTTATATGTCGATGTACATGTCATTACCTTTTGTTTTTTCATGACATTATACATAATATATGATTTTAAAGACATTACATATGGTTTTAAAACATCTTAACATAGCATGTTTACCCAATATACCTAGTCCACGATTTCAAAAACATTATACATATTTCCAAAAACCTCATAAATGATTTCAAAGACATTTCACATGGTTTTACAACATTTTATAAACATATTTACCTAATATATATAGTGCATGATTTCCAAAACATTATAAAAGATTTCAAAAGTACTATTCCAAAGTTAAAGAGACCCTTTGGTGGTCTAGTTAAAGAGATTGTTCATCAATCTAGTTAAAGAGATCATGTGTTGATAAAGAGATCGTTCGTCGATCTAGTTAAAGAGATCATGTGTTGATCTAGTTAAAGATATCATGTGTTAATATAGTAAAAGAGACCCTTTGGTGGTCTAGTTAAAGAGATCATTCATCGATCTAGTTAAAGAGGTCATGTGTTGGTCTAGTTAAAGATATCATGTGTTGATATAGTTAAATAGACCATTTGGTGGTCTAGTTAAAGAGATTATTTGTAAATCTAGTTAAAGAGATCATGTGTTGATCTAGTTAAAGAGACCCTTTGGTGGTCTAGTTAAAGAGATCGTTCGTCGATATAGTTAAAGAGATCATGTGGTGATCTAGTTGAAGAGACCCTTTGGTGGTCTATTTAAAGAGATCATGTGTTGATCTAGTTAAAGAGACCCTATGGTGGTCTAGTCAAGTCATCACAGGATTGTTCATTTGAATTTTCCCCTACACATCATAAAATGAACTGTGCGGACTGTGCAAGGAATTACGTAATTATGGATGTATACATAATTATGGAATTCAGTGCATAGAAACCAAAGCATGTTTTGTCATGTGTATGAACGTATAGTGATAAGAATAACCAAACAGGAACAATGTAATAAGGGCATGGTGGATACGCCGCTGGTACTTCCTATATATAAGTGTTCCTTATTACATTACAAGCGTGGCGTTATTTAAGTTACTAGGAGTTCTGGACCTTGACCAATGTTGTTTTATCTCTTCGACTCCAACTCGAGCACACACAAGTTTCCTATAATAGTCTTCATAGGAAACAATCTTCCATCCGTTATTCAAAACTCCAAAGTTCATACTTTCCTCGTATTTTGCTACAACAAGGACATCACTTTGATAATTACATGACGCTCTTGAGGTTCGGTACAATCATACACCAATCTATTGGAATGAAGTTTAAATCTTCAGATCTGAATTCTTTCTGATAGACAACAGACGAGTACAATTAACAAAATTCGCTGGAAATCAAAACGTGGCCCAGAGTTTTACTTAGGGAACGGAGGATTCATTTAAAAGAGAAACAATCACATCTGTTTTTACAAGTTTCCTCTAAAATTAAATTTCAGGACGAAATTTCCTAAAGTAGGGGAGACTATAACATTTGTGCCTTTACGACCATTGTACAATTTCGAGAATCTTAAAATCTAATGAAATCTTTCATTTTATATCTGGGATTGTACGATTACATGTGACAATTATACATATCAAATCTTGTACGATTTCGAACTCTCGAGAAGCATTTCTGGAAGTTATACGTAAACTGTTACGCAAACGTAATCAGTTTAACGCAACGTACACTCCGTAACAATGACATAAGCTAAACATACCCTAAATACCCTTAACATAAATTAGAAATAAGTTTTGGAGGGTTCGGTATACCAAAAACAAGTTTATTCGATCACAAGGACTATTTACGACAAATTACGAAAGCCTGCCAATTCTCGTAGTGACATACACTCCGGAACAAGAACATAAGTTAAACATACCCTAAATACCCTTAATATAACTTAGAAATAAGTTTCGAAGGGTTCGGTATGTCAAAATCATGTTTATTCGATCACAGGGACTAAAAGCGACAAAACTGCGAAAGTATGCAAATTCGCATATTTCTGCATACAGACCATATACGCACATCCAAAAATTTTTGTATCATTAAAATATTGTATTTTAGTGATGGGAATGCAAAAATGTCCTTCGTTGCGTAATTTCAATTGTTTTCGCGTCCGTTTGAGCGTTCATCGTAATCAATCGCAAAATGCGGCCGTACAACCAAGAGAACTGACATTTATGATATTTCTAAACATATTTCAAGTTCCCTATGCTTTAAGATCCTTGTAAAGCCTTAAAATTGGGTTAACGGGGGTTAGATGTGTCGAAAACAAGTTTATCAAGCTGCAAGGACCATTTCTGCCAAAACCAGAAACTTAACTGAACTGGCTCGCGGGACGCGACACCGTCAGGGTGTCTTGGTAGCGGGACATGACAGCCAGACCCGGACAGAATGTTATTTTATCTTAACTGCAGCTTGTGCACCTTGTTTTGATCCATTGTATACATACTTATGAGTAACCTCCAAGTCTTTAAATCTGATTCTAACACTTGGAATGATCATATTATTTCTTGGACAACACCCTAGCCACTTGTCACAATCCTACACACTCAAGATTGCTATAAATAGCAAGACCTTCATCCTTAATCCTTGCTCATTCCATTCTTATCTCCTCTCCTACTTGTTTGAAGTTGGCTACCATCTTTTGGATGCCTCCCATCTGAGTTTTTCATTCATCCTAAAACACAAGTGAGTGTTCTTCCCAGTCATGTTTATTTATTTTAGCTATTTCAAGCTAAAAGTCAAACAGTTTAACTTACTGTTTGACTTTCGGTTTTCACCATGAATTGGTCAAGTCAAAGTTCAATTGAACTTTGTAACGTGATCGTAATCACGATGGTTATAATCCCTTGCGGTTTTACCTATTGATTACCACGTTTACTAGTCGAAGTGACGAGTCAAAGTTTCGGTCAAAATGCATGTTTATGTGCATTTTACGACGAAACTATTTTCGGGTATCAAAACACTTTGTTTTGATACAAAATCATTTTTTCAACTTAGTTAAACATGTTTTGACATGTTTAACTCGTCATTTCTACTTTAGTGCTTATTTAGGGTCGTAAGTCGAGTGGTTTGACCACCGATTTGACTTTCAAATCCGACCCGTTTGGTCGATCATTAGGATCCGACCAATAACATATTTGTGACCATAGTTGTATAGGGAATAACCTCCATAGGTTATACCTTATGGTCATTTCGTTTGGTTAGTTATATGATAAGTCGTTATTTTGCCCTTAGAAAATGACCAAAACACCCTTTTTGTGAATAAATTCATTTTAAGCATATGCGACTAAACTTTTGACACCTAAACTGATATTATAACATTTTCAAACATGTTTGGGTATTTAAGACTTATCATAGGACTTGTACAACCATCTGAACGCGTAGTTACGCAAATGACATGTTAAAGTACCGTAAACTACCTTAACAGGTCATAACGGGTCAAAAGCACTTAGGATTCATTCCAAATCAGAATGTAGACTTTGTTAAACCATTTCATATGAGTTCCAACACTCATTTGGTTTACAAGACCTCATTCTATCCGATTCCTCCGATTATGTACCATTACTTTAACATAGTTACCTGATGTTAGGACACATTAGGACACGTTCGAAGCTTTGTTATATCACTTGATTCAAGGATACTTTGCAATCCTAAGTGAGTACATAGCTCCCCTCTTTTATGATTTCAAATATTTGCTTAATGCTTTTCAAGTTTTCAAAATAAAGGCTATGGTTTATATAAAACATGACGATTTTAATAATGTGAACGAACTTGTTGGTGCATTAATTCATAACATGAATGACATTCATTAGCTTTGATTAAGCCAACCAATAGTATGTTATGGTACCATAGGACTGACAATCCCATCATCGGGCTATCCACTGGATTTGGTGGATAGTTTGGGGTAACAACATAATCTGTTATTTTAACAAATCATGTGTTGATTTGTTAGTCGAGTTAAAGAGGCCTTTCAGGGTCTATTAAAGATACCCCATGGGTGGTATAGTCGAGTCACACAGGTTTGAATGTGTTCATTAAAGAACGACCAAAATTTTTCACAAATAAAACAAGGACGATTGACGATTTGTTTATAACACGGACGAATGACGATTGGTTTATAACAAGGACGATTGATGATTTGTTTATAACACGGACGAATAACAATTTGGTTTATAACTAGGACGATTTGGATGATTGGTTTATGGTAAGTGATTAGATAACAAGACGAGTGTAATGTGATAAAAGCATGGTGGATACGCCGTTGGTACTTTCTATATATGAGTGCTTTTATCATATTACATGTCATAGCGTTAACTAGATCACTTCAACGAATATTTTCAAATGATGTCACGCAACGATGTTTACTTAAAGATATAACCGATACAATGTTTACTTTCAAGACGATTTACTACTTGGTTTTACAAAACAAATGTTTTCGGTCAAGATTAATGGCTACAATGTGACATTTGTGCCTCTACGACCATCATACAAATACGAATCCAATGAAATCTTGTGTTTCATTATTGGGATTTGTATAATTACATATGACAATTACACATATCAAATTTCGTATGATTTCGAACTCTCGAGAAGCTTTTCTGGAAGTTTTACGTAAACTATTACGCAAACGTAATCAGTTTAACACAACATACACTCTAGAATAGTGACATAATCTAAACATACCCTAAATATCCTTTACATAACTTAGAAATAAGTTTCAAAGGGTTTGCTGTGTCAAAAACAAGTTTATTCGATCACAGGGACTATTTATGACAAACTACGAAAGTTTGCCGATTCTCATAGCGACGTACACTCCAGAACAAGGTCTTAAGCTAAACATACCCTAAATTCCCTTAACATAGCTTAGAAATAAGCTTTGAGAGGTTCGGTTTGAGAAAATATGCTTATTTGATCAACAGGGACTAAAAGCGTCAAAACTGTGAAACTATGCAAATTAGTGCATATCTTGCATTCTGACCATATCCGCACATTCAAAAAAAATTTAATCGTTAAAATATCGTATTTTAGTGATGGGAATGCAAAAATACCATTCGTCGCGTAATTTAGATCGTTTCCGCGTCCGTTCAAGTTTCGTCGTAATTAACCGAAAAATACGATCGTACAAGCAAACAAACCGACATCCACAATATTTTCAAGCATATTTCAAGTCCCCTATGCTTTAACATCCTTACAAAGCCTTGAAAATGGGTTAACAGGGGTTAAACGCGTCGAAAAACAAGTTTTGGAGCTGCAGGGACCATTTCTGCCAACTTTTGAAACTTCTGTCTGAAGTGGCTCACCAAGAGCGACCCACTGAGCTATCTGGCTCACAGGGGGGGGAGTCACATCAGAGATAGAAGCTGTTTTCTTTAAAAAATAGTTGAATTGATGGTTCTGTTTGATTGTTTTCTTGTTTGGGGACCAAGTAAAGTGTTCTACAAGCCCAATAATCAGATCCTAACACTTGTATGGTGTGGATTAATCCTAGGTAATAATCTAAGGCAATCCTAGGTTCTAACTTGGTTTACTAGACACAAATGCAATTAGGGAACTAAAACCGACTTCTCTCAAAATCTATCTTAGCTATATACTGCACCGCGACCTAATAACTAACTCGAGCCTCTCAGCGACAAGTTAAGCAGAATACCTAATTCTAATTGTATTTTAATTACTGTTTCTAAGGCTATCGGCCGATTTACCCAAAGATCACCCGAACCCACAAGGATGCAAATAATCAACACAAATTTATTATGTGAAAGACATTCACCAAAATCTATGTGAAACAGTAAGTAATCAACAACCAAAAGTAAATACGCATATGCTCCAAATAAGAAATTCTAGAACACTTTACTTTCAGAAATCAATCCATAATCAAACAATAAAAACCGTTAAAAGATCCAAGCTTTAATCAAACTATCATCTTGTCTAGGTAGTATCTAGGGTTTAGCCAAGAAACATGTTGTCTATAGCAAACAAATCAAGTTCAACACAAGAATTCATTGGAAAATATTGAAAACACGAAATTAAAGAAAACCGGGAGATAGAACCCGAACAATCTTCACTTCCACGCTCCAAGCTTCAACCAATTGATTCCCGCAAGCTTAAACACTCCGAAATACTCAAAATCTGCTTCAAAAATCGCCTAGGGTTCTTCAAATTCGTAAGATCTGCGGCTGATGTTGTCCTAATAAAATATATCAGCGCGTCTCCTCCTGATGCTTGCTGCCGTCTCCCTTTTTATTTCCTTCAGCCCAGAGATATAAATCGGCCCTTTCTTTGATGTATATAACTCGAGATGGGCTTGGCCCATTTTCGACCGTCCAACTTCTCTCCAAATTGCCGTTTGATGTTTCTGCTGTCCAACTCCAATATAATAACTTTCCTCCTCTTTGATTTTCAAAGCCTATAGTATTCTTGCACCACAAAATGACAAATTCACAATTAACTTAAAAGCTCATTAATAGTGCATTTGATGCTTTTTTTTTTTATTAATTTGCTGTCCACTTTCTTGTATCTCACGTGAATATTAATTCATCATTATTTTTAGAATGAGCTTCAATAAATAAAATATCCAACAATTTTGATAATTCAAAGCAACATTCAATTCACTTAATTCACGTTCTTGTAAATCATTTGTAAGCTCTACTCTTTACTTTAAAGTTTATATTTTTATAACAACTTCAAATCATTTTACGCTAGATATCTCTTTAACCTATAAAAGTTAAATATAAACCAATCATGAGTAGATTTAACTAAAATTAATCCAAATACTACTCAAAAGTGTAGGAACATTGATATAAAAATATGTATGTTTTGGACCACATCAAATATCCCCACACTTAAACTTTTTTCGTCCTCGAAAAAGAATTATGCAACGGAATCAGAGACGAACAATCACTTGGGTCAAAAATTATTTATATCTTATTAAAACCAAAGCTTGCGTTAGCCGCGATTGCGAATATACTTATCCCTTTAAACCCAAATCCAATCCTAAGCCCTTATCATGTAAATTTAATTCAAGTGCGGTCAATCCACCTAGGGTCTCACACTAGAATTTACGGTCTACCTACTCCCCCCTCAAGCTTATAGGACTAAAGGAACGATCACTAGACCAATTCCTAACCGTCTTATATCAAAACCAAGAGAGTTTACAATCAATTTTTTTTCTTTTTCTTTCGTGAGTCTAGACGATGCTTTCCCTAGCCAAGAGGCAATCCGGCTGTAGAGTCGCTATCCCCAACCACAGATTACTTAGGTTTCGGTACTTTTTTTCTTTGCTTTGCACGGTCGATTTCACACCCCCTAGCGGTAATCTTGCTGTAGAGTCGCTATCCCCAGCTCAGATTACATAGGAATGCATTACTTTCATTTAGTTTCTAGCTCACTTTTTTATTCTATTTTTTTTCCCGCATGATCACAAACTCTAACAGTTTTAACTTATAACGGTGCCCCTTATACTATTATCGGCAGTTTTAGTTTCCCATATTTCCCAGGCGAAAACCCACTAGCAGACCGACAATTAACGTATATTAGATCAAAGGGACTTAAAACCAAACCCGGGCCTATCCACACATCCCTAACTAGACGCAAGCTCGATTTATTATAATCTCATATTATTATTATTCGAACCCAAGCAAAAATTCATCTTTTCTATCATTTTCCGTTTTATTTGCAAACTTCTCATATCGAAAGACATTTTTCATATTTTTTCAATTTTTTTAATTTTTTTTTCAATAAAAGACTCGATTATTTACATGTATCCCATCCCCACACTTAAAGATTGCATTGTCCCTAATGCAAGAATTGAAATACGACTCAACTACCTAAACAACTACTAATCTACTAACTACCAAATAAATAACGACTAACGACGAAATAAATAAAAATACAACAACATAAAGGGAAACGACTTAGCTGATATGTGAGACTGTCAAAGTGCCAGTCATTTCCACATAAGCCCTCCAATTCGAAACGCGCTCAGCAAACAACTCTAACCTCGGACACGCGAACGAAAGCGGCAAACGCAATCTACCTATCTGAATCAAACAGACTACCAAAATATAACATCATATATATATATATCAAAAGCATCAGTAGTTTATCTTTATCTGTTTCATCACATCAACCAACCCAGCCATCCCTAACCAACCTGTTTAAAGTATATGAATATCAGTACAAACCAAAAGTGAGGATCAAAACAACATAAAAGAAAAATAATCAGCAAAAGATATAAACGTCAGCTGCTGCTCTGCATCCTCGTGCAATCCCCACACTTCTCCTCTCTATCCACTATCGGACTCGTGACTGCTCTCCTCAAATACCTGAAATGGAGGCTCCGGATCAACTCTCGCATCCGCACCAACCTAGCCCTCCTGCTCCTTGAACTACTAGCCATGCCTGTAAAACAGATAAGATCAAGACAAAACAGGCAGACAGTCAGTCATAACAACTGTTTTTGGTATTTTTAAATTTTATAATTTTTTTTTGAATTTTTTATTTTTTTGGATTTTTTTAATAATTTTTTGAAAAAAATAAAGAATAGCCGTATAGCATTTCATTCGCGGCTAATTCTAACACAAGCGGATTACTTTTTACAATTGCTAAGTGGTGGTTAAACTCGACCGAATGGAGATTGAGTACGGGCGAGCTTAAACCACTTGTACGTGCAAGTAAACCCAAACAATACTAAACACTACTCAAACTATGCTAAAACGACACTAAGACGACGCGAAACATTAAACTAGACTCAATGTACACTACCCCCCATCGGCACTTGTAATTGTCCCAATTAAGAGCCAAAGTGCCGAACATTTACATTGAAGTCCAATCCGCGCTTTAAATGTGGTTACCTTTTAGTTGTTGTAAAACAAATTTGGCGTCGAAAGATTCCGCCTAGTGAAAGGAAGTTTCTGTCGAACGCAAAAATTTAGTTTCAAACGCTCAAAAATCGGAGCTTCAAGTCAATGTAGCAAACCAACCCATTCAAATATCTAACAATCAATTTCACCAATCGCGTCACTAAAATTGTCAAATATAGCAAGCATATCCCAACCCAATCTATTCCGCAACCGATAAAAGTCAAGTACAAGATCAATGCTTCACACTAGACTCAAACAACGACTTGACACTTTACTTCGACTGACCAAAAGAACAGACATGACATGAACTAGACTCATAAAAACTAACGACATGAAACACGACATTAGTAATATGCAAACGACTTGAAGACTTGACTCACAAAGCTGAAACTACAAGACTCAAAATACTATGACTTGACACACTTAGCTACCACAACTAAACTCAACATTAACACAAGAAGACTGACTCGATTGGACAGACTGTTAAAATAGACACTACAAACCAAAGTAGATTGGACACGGACCAAACAAGGCAACCGAAAACTCAGACTTGACATCACACTAAACCAACACACTGAACCGACAAACCAGACACGACAGAGACTTAACAGCCGCATCGGACCGACTCAACACACCTACGAAGATCGACTGACCCAACCCAAATTAATAGACAACTCAATTGAGTCAATTAAAACTCAACCCAACACAGACTCACCGGACCGAACTGCGAACTGACCGAAAATCAACAAACTCTATACCTCACAAAATCGACTACGCAACAAGACCTGCTCAACTCGGACTTGCTAATAATTACTCGACTCACTCAAAACATACCTCTGGACTGACCCGATGAACATCGAGCCGACAAGCTCGACAATTAAGACCCATAGCCAAACCAACAGAGACTGACTCGACATTAAACCTGAACCGACTCATCTGATCCGATACAAAACTCGACACACACACTACGGACCCGACTAACGGGATCGACCACGACACCGGACTGAACTGACTCGACACAACCGGACAAAAACGACTGACACACACCTAACACCGCCCTAACCACTCCACCGGACTGAACTCGACACACTAACGACTCACCAACAGACTCGACAGACGCTCATATAACCTAAACTAAACAAACATTGTAGGAGAACATACCTGAATTGATGAAAGGTGCAAGAAAAGTTGAAACTTTTATGCAAGGTGAGTCCCGAATCGAAGCCGGATTGTGAAGAACTGTGCCGGATTTAATAGAGGTTGGAGGTAGGATGGCGGTATGGTGGTATTGGGTGTGTGAATTCGATTACTTGGGTAGTTGGAAAGTAGAAGGTGGTGGTGATTTATTGGTCGATGGAGGTAGAATGTTAGATGGGAGTTATCGGTGGTGGGGGTATAAAGAAAGAAGGTTTGGGGTATTTGGGGATAACAGATGATGAAAAAGGGTTGGGTTCAGACGAAAGGGTCGATTAAATTGAGGGTTCAAACAGTTTGAAAGGGGTCAAGTGGGGTTTTTGTGACCTATAGGGTGGTGCTACGCGACTGATTAAAATGGATGGTGGTAGCGCGACGCGAGAAGCAATTTTAAACAGAAAGTTACGCAAATTTTTAAGCTTTTGCCTTAGAATCTTTTTCTAACTCTTACCCAACCTTTCCCAAAACCATCCCAAAATTTTTCTAAGTATGGGACTTACCTGGAATGACTTTTTCTTCGCGTTTTCAGCTCCTCAAAGGTACGTTTCCTGCAAACTCACTCACAAACACAAAACACAAACACGAAAGACTACCAAAACAATACGAAAAATAACGAAATTTACAAACGGTACATACTCTACAAACGAAGCTTTTCGCACTCACTGCTCGGTGAAGGTAGGTGGGTCCTCGAGAGGAATTTCTTCCTCCTCGGTAGTATCAATGGGACCTCCCAAGTAATGTTTCAAGCGATGACCGTTTACCTTCCATACACCTTTGTCAACTTCGTCGTATAATTCAACCGTGCCGGCTAGAAATACTTCTTTTACCACATACGGTCCACTCCATCTTGACTTTAACTTTCCTGCTATCAATTTCAACCTTGAATTGAATAGAAGCACTTTATCACCTACCTTAAACTCCTTTAAACCTCGCAATCTCCTATCATGCAATGCCTTAGTTTTCTCCTTGATATTCCAAGATCGTTCATAGGCGGCATCCCTCAATGCTTCCAACTCATGAATTTGGAAGAATCTCCTTCTTGCGGCTTCGGTAAGATCAAGGTTAACGGTTTTTAACGCCCAGAAAGCTCTATGCTCTAATTCTACCGGAAGATGGCAAGCTTTGCCATACACAATCATAAAAGGTGTTGTTCCTAATGGTGTTTTGTAGGCGGTGCGGAATGCCCACAAAGCGTCGTCGAGCTTTTCCGACCAATCCTTTCTACTTTTTCCTACCGTTTTCTCTAGGATTCTCTTCACCCCTCGGTTAGCATTCTCTACTTGGCCACTAGTTTGCGGGTGGTATGCGGTGGAAAGACGATGAGTGACTCCGTAGCGTGCAAGTGCCTTTTCCATGGCAGAATTGCAAAAGTGTGTACCTCAGTCACTTATTATAGCTTAAGGAACTCCAAAACGTGTGAATAGCTTTTTAAGGAATCTCACCACCGCTCGGGCATCATTGGTAGGTAAAGCTTGAGCTTCCACCCACTTTGAGACATAGTCAATGGCCACGAGGATGTACCTATTCCCACTCGAAGATGGGAAAGGTCCCATGAAGTCAATGCCCCAAACGTCAAAGATTTCTAGAACTTGGATGGGATTTTGAGGCATTTCATCTTTGGATGAGATGTTGCCGGTACGTTGGCAATGGTCACATTTTCTAACAAACTCTATTGCATCTTTCACTACCGTTGGCCAATAGAAGCCACTATCAAAAACCTTTTGTGCCGTCACATTTGCTCCGTGATGGCCTCCCGTTAAACCCTCGTGCACATGTTTAAGGATGTCTAAACCATCCTCCTTTGAAACACATCTCCTAAGCACTCTATCTTCACCTATCCTAAATAGGTACGGGTCATCCCAAATGTACTTCCTAGCATCCCTAAGAAGATTTTTCTTTTGTTGATAAGACATACCCCTCACAAGGTCACCGGTTGCTAAATAATTTGCCAAATCCGAGAACCATGGCAAACCCTCTACCTCGGCACTAACAAAATCTATGGTTTCGTGGGGAAAAGTGTCTCCTATGGAATCCTCACGCACCTCTTCTCTCTTTGGATCCTCTAAACGTGACAAATGATCGGCGGCCATGTTTTCCGCTCCCTTTTTATCCTTAATTTCTATATCGAACTCGGAGAGCAAAAGAATCCACCTAATGAGTCGCGGCTTCGCGTCTTTCTTTTGGAACAGAAATCGCAAAGTGGCATGTTCGGTGAATACAGTGGTTTTGGAAAGCACGAGATATGAGCAAAACTTATCAAACGCAAACACTACGGCTAAGAGTTCTTTTTCTGTGGTGGTATAGTTCTCTTGAGCATCATTTAGAGTTTTGCTCGCGTAGTAGATTGGATGAAAGTGTTTATCGACTCGTTGACCTAAGACCGCACCTACGGCATAATCGCTTGCATCGCACATGAGCTCGAAAGGCAAGCTCCAATCGGGCGAAACAAGGATAGGGGCACTAACGAGTTTTTCTTTCAAGAAGTCAAACGCCTTGATGCACTCTTCGTCGAAGACGAAAGGTACATCCTTCTCCAAAATTCGGGTCATGGGGAGAGTAATCTTGGAAAAATCCTTTATAAAACGCCTATAAAAGCCCGCATGACCTAGGAAGCTCCTAACAGACTTGACACTAGTAGGTGGAGGCAATCTACTTATGGTATCTATCTTGGCCCTATCCACCTCTATACCCTTTCTCGACACCTTGTGTCCTAAAACTATCCCCTCCGTCACCATAAAGTGACACTTCTCCCAATTCAACATAAGATTTGTCTCTATGCACCTCTTAAGCATTCTATCAAGATTTAGAAGACATTGTTCGAAAGTGGTGCCATAAACCGAGAAGTCATCCATGAAAACCTCCATGGAAGTCTCAAGCATGTCTTGGAATATAGCAACCATGCATCTTTGAAAAGTAGCCGGAGCGTTGCATAACCCGAAAGGCATGCGGCGATAGGCATAAGTGCCGTAAGGGCATGTGAATGTCGTTTTATCTTGATCCTTCGGGGCGATGGGGATCTGAAAATAACCCGAAAATCCATCGAGAAAACAATAGAATTGTTGACCCGCTAGACGCTCCAACATTTGGTCAATGAATGCCAAGGGGAAGTGGTCTTTCCGGGTGGCGTCGTTTAACTTTCGGTAGTCTATGCATACGCGCCAACCGGTAACGGTACGAGAAGGGATTAATTCATTCTTTTCATTCATGATCACCGTCATCCCACCCTTCTTTGGGACGACTTGGGTCGGGCTAACCCATGGTGAATCGGAAATAGGGTAAATCACCCCGGCATCTAACAACTTAAGCACTTCCTTCTTAACGACCTCTTGCATGTTCGGATTTAGGCGCCGTTGAGGTTGCACCACCGGCTTATGGTCATCTTCCATGAGTATCCAGTGGGTACAATAGGCGGGGCTTATGCCCTTGATATCCGAAAGACGCCATGCAATGGCTTCCCTATTCACTCTCAACACCTCTAACAACCTACCCTTCTCTCCCTCCTCTAACTTAGATGAAATAATGACGGGAAACTCGGAACCCTCACCTAAGAAAGCATATTCTAAGTGGGACG
Source organism: Helianthus tuberosus (assembly GCA_030545235.1). NCBI lineage: Eukaryota > Viridiplantae > Streptophyta > Magnoliopsida > Asterales > Asteraceae > Helianthus > Helianthus tuberosus. Next base: position 92,255,903 of record CM060354.1, read on the forward strand.
GGAGAACTTTGAGTTCTAATGGGGCGGGCTTCTCTATAGGTGTACTCTCACTCTCACTTTTGATCTCACTCAATTCTAGTACTTCGGGGACCCACTCGTCCTCTTCTACTCCCTCACTCTCACTCATAACCTCCTCTACCTTCTCAACTACCTCATCTATCCTACTCTCAACTAGGTCGGCTCCACTAATATAGTCAAAGCAATGGTCGACACAAGATAAGAAAGATTCTATGAAATAGACCGAATGACAAGGACTACTAAGATCATCGAAACCACTAGGATGTTCAATGGAGCGTGCTATCTCGAACGTAACTCTCTCCTCACCGACTTGAAGTGTAATTTTCCCGTCAAAGACATCAATGATAGCCTTGGCGGTACACAAGAATGGGCGTCCTAGAATGATAGGAACCTTCTCGTCGGCTTCCATATCAAGAACGACAAAGTCTACGGGAAAGACGAATTTATCCACTTTGACTAGGAGGTTTTCAATTATGCCACGTGGATACTTTACGGATCTATCGGCTAGAGACAAAGACATACGTGTAGGGGACAACTCTCCTAAACCTAACCTCTCATACATGTAATATGGCATTAAGTTTATACTCACTCCTAGATCGGCTAGGGCCCTACACTCGGTATCACTCTCAAACAAGCACGGGATGGTAAAAAGGCTCGGATCCGTCAATTTTTCCGGAACCTTGTTCAAGACTACGGCCGAGCACCCTCCACTAAGGGGGATGTTAGAAACCTCTACTAACCTATCCTTACGTTTTAGAAGGTCCTTTAAAAATTTTGCATATTTCGGCATTGATTGAAGGGCTTCTATGAAAGGGAGGTTGATTTTAAGCTGCTTAAAGATCTCTAAGAATTTCCCGTACTCTTTGGAATAAGTTTGATTTTTAAGGCGGGAAGGGAATGGAGCACGGGAAATATCAACATTAGGTGATGGAACAACTTGAATGGGCCTTTTTCCTACGCTTTTCTCACTTGAAGGCCCCCCGGTGTGTGCGGTACTTGCTGGGATGAACCTAGGTTGCACTTTACCGGGCGCCTCCATTTCAATCTCCTCATCTACGGGATCCTCATCTTCTACCTCGACACTCTCGGGTCTCACTACTTCTCCTAAGGTTCTACCACTACGGGTTGAAATTGCCTTCAAAGTACCAGATGGGTTGGGCTTTGTGTTGCCCGAAAATTGACCGGGAGGTCGTTCTTGCAACTGGCATGCAATATCCCCAACTTGCCTTTGAAGGTCTAAGAAACTTGAATGATTATTCTTTAGGAGTGTAGCGTGGTCCTCTAAAGTACGTTGGGTAGCCTGATCCTTAACCAATAGTTGGGTAAGAAGGTCCTCTATCCTAGACAAACTACCATTTGACCCCTCATTCTTAGGTTGAACCTCTTGGTTTGACCCCTCACCTCTGAACTGCCCACCTGAACCTGAACTAGCAAATTGACCTGTTTGACCCGACCCCCCACTAGAATAGAAACCTGGCCCCCTGCTTTGATATTGACCTGATGGAAAACCAGGGGGTTACCTGAAGAACGATAACTATTAGCACGCCAATTGGAGTTACTATTATTGAACGGGTTCGTTGGACCCCTATTTTGACCTGCTATATACTCGACCTGTTCCAGGGTAAGTGTTGGGCATTCTATGGTGTCATGTCCACCTCTACAAACTTCGCACCTATGGACCTTCTTCTTAATTTCTAGCAACTCTTTGGTGATATAGTCTAGTTGAGATACTACCTTTGAGTCTGAAACGACTTGGTTCACTCCTCGAGAAGATGAGGAAGTAATCACATGATTGGAATTCCTTCTGGTAGCACTATGATCTATATCAGCGTGAGCGAAGCTCTCAAAGAGATCATTACAGTCAGCCACAGTTTTCTTTCCCATTAGGTAGCCTCCTGCAGATGTGTCGAATCGGGCCTTACACTCAGGGGTGAGACCATTATAAATTTTTTCTACAAAAGCCCAATCCGACAGGCCATGTTGGGAACAACGTGATAGTAAAGTTTGAAACCTCTCCCAAGCTAAGTGATATGGTTCGTCAGGCTCCATTCTGAAGGAATGGATCTGATCTCGAAGGCGAGAGGCCTTCGCAGGTGGGAAATACTTAGCAAGGAATGCATCCCTAAGTCCAGCCCAAGTAGTGTAAGTACCTGCTGGCTGCGAATCGAGCCATGTGGCTGCGCGGCCAGCAAGTGAAAAGGGAAAGACTTAGAGAAAGCGGGCATCAAGATTAACACCTTCGATGCCGAAGGTGCTACACAGATGGGTGAGACGGTTGATATGTTCTGGCGCATCCTCATCATCACGACCGTGGAACTGACAAGAGTTGTTAATGGCGGTCATGATGTATGAGGGAATTTTCCAGGACTTGTCATTGGTGATTTCAGGGATGGTGATAGGTGAATTTGCGGTGAAACCTGAGGTGGAACACTGGTGGACAGTTTGGTTATCGGCTATTTGATGAACTGGTGGTGGACTAGGGTGACGGGAGGGTGGTGGGGAATTGTGGGGTGATGACTTCGGGGTGAAGTCGTAGTTCAGTGGTTTAGATTGAAGTGTAGAGTCAGAAGGGGCTGAAGATGAAGTTGAGGATTTTTTTACCTGAATACTGGGTGTGGAGAAGGAAGACTTGTCGATCGGTGGCTTCACTGGTCCCTGCGAACGCGTGTGGGGCATGAACTGCAAAACCAAGAACAAACAAGTAAGACGACTCCAACAAAAAAAAACTCGAGAAATACGAAAAGGACACTAAAATTACTTGGACTCCTACGACTCACAAACACACAAAAAGCACGTAACGATATCAGTTGAAATCCAAACAAAGTAGTTAACGCAATTGCTAAGAGTCCCCGGCAACGGCGCCAAAAACTTGATGTGGAAAAAGTAGTTCAACTAAATAAACTAAAATTACCCTAAATTAAGACTCAAGTAATAAAAATCTAAACTCTCTAACTTGACTAAACTACTCACCGACAAGTGAACCGGTCGACTCTAGCACAGAAAAGTAAGTCCGGATGTCGAACCCACAAGGACTCTAATGAATTACGTTAGACACTGACACGACTTAATAATTATTGTGTTTTAAGGGGGGTTTTACTAAAATACTAAAATTGCAATTAAAATGGAATTAAACTAAGACACGAATGAAGACTAAGGTTTGATTCAGATGAGATTAACGACTACCTAAACTCGAATCCAGTTTGACTATGAATGGACTTTTAACGGTATTATTGTTGTATGGAGCCGGGATCGTAAAATACTAAACCTTAAGGTATTTCAATGCTAAGACTTCCCGACCCTTCTCAGGAAGAAACCAAGGAAACCCTACAAGGCTGTTATGCACACCGACTGTTAGATTTCCTCTCAGTCCTCTAACGACTCTAAAAGTGCCCTAATACGACTATCAACCTCTCAGCGCGATAATCTAAGGCAATCCTAGGTTCTAACTTGGTTTACTAGACACAAATGCAATTAGGGAACTAAAACCGACTTCTCTCAAAATCTATCTTAGCTATATACTGCACCGCGACCTAATAACTAACTCGAGCCTCTCAGCGACAAGTTAAGCAGAATACCTAATTCTAATTGTATTTTAATTACTGTTTCTAAGGCTATCGGCCGATTTACCCAAAGATCACCCGAACCCGCAAGGATGTAAATAATAAACACAAATTTATTATGTGAAAGACATTCACCAAAATCTATGTGAAACAGTAAGTAATCAACAACCAAAAGTAAATACGCATATGCACCAAATAAGAAATTCTAGAACACTTTACTTTCAGAAATCAATCGATAATCAAACAATAAAAATCGTTAAAAGATCCAAGCTTTAATCAAACTATCATCTTGTCTAGGTAGTATCTAGGGTTTAGCCAAGAAACATGTTGTCTATAGCAAACAAATCAAGTTCAACACAAGAATTCATTGGAAAATATTGAAAACACGAAATTAAAGAAAACCGGGAGATAGAACCCGAACAATCTTCACTTCCACGCTCCAAGCTTCAACCAATTGATTCCCGCAAGCTTAAACACTCCGAAATACTCAAAATCTGCTTCAAAAATCGCCTAGGGTTCTTCAAATTCGTAAGATCTGCGGCTGATGTCGTCCTAATAAAATATATCAGCGCGTCTCCTCCTAATGCTTGCTGCCGTCTCCCTTTTTATTTCCTTCAGCCCAGAGATATAAATCGGCCCTTTATTTGATGTATATAACTCGAGATGGGCTTGGCCCATTTTCGACCGTCCAACTTCTCTCCAAATTGCCGTTTGATGTTTCTGCTGTCCAACTCCAATATAATAACTTTCCTCCTCTTTGATTTTCAAAGCCTATAGTATTCTTGCACCACAAAATGACAAATTCACAATTAACTTAAAAGCTCATTAATAGTGCATTTGATGCTTTTTTTTTTATTAATTTGATGTCCACTTTCTTGTATCTCACGTGAATATTAATTCATCATTATTTTTAGAATGAGCTTCAATAAATAAAATGTCCAACAATTTTGATAATTCAAAGCAACATTCAATTCACTTAATTCACGTTCTTGTAAATCATTTGTAAGCTCTACTCTTTACTTTAAAGTTTATATTTTTATAACAGTTTCAAATCATTTTACGCTAGATATCTCTTTAACCTATAAAAGTTAAATATAAACCAATCATGAGTAGATTTAACTAAAATTAATCCAAATACTACTCAAAAGTGTAGGAACATTGATATAAAAATATGTATGTTTTGGACCACATCAGGGTGTAAAAGAAAAGTTGGTATCAAGGCCATGGTTATAGGGAATTAGGTTATTAGTAATGCTCTTGACCTAGTCTATAACCTTCCTAGGACCCTAACACGAGATTTCTTGCATTTAGATTCTTAATACAATACCAATCACTTATCCTTAGGTGATTAACAAAAATGAAACATAATTCATTCTCTCGGGTCAAAACTTTTCCAAAACTTCACAAGAAATCATTTAGATGATTTGTTTTAAGCTTTTTAGCCTTCAAAGTTTTCAAAATCCCGTCAAAGTCTGGGCTTTAATAATGTGAACATGTGCAATCTGGAAGGGTGGGTGCCAGTACCCTGAGTTTTTTGTCTAAGGCTAGAGAGTTCGTACAAATCCACATCATCGGACCAGTCACTCTTACCTGAGAACTCTTGGGGTGAGTGTCCATGTTGGTGCAGTTGTCTGTCGACTTCATCTTCGTTCGAGTCTCAGATTGTGAAAGAGCCGAAGACCGATAAAGACTGAAGAATAAGAAGACTCGACACTTAAGACTCGTCAACATCTGAGGGGGAGTCTGTTAGTGCATTCATCTGTCGTCTTCGTCTTATATCGAGTCTGGGTTGCGTTGCGGATCTGATCAAGCATGATGTCATCATATTGAATGATGACATCATAATAGTGACATCATCATTTGCACAATACATGAAATGATGCACATGAGACAAAACAAGAAACATTTTAGTTTGAATTGACTTTTGAGAAGTCGTTTGAAAGGTTCCGTTTGAAAGGCTTAGTTCGTTTGAAAGGTCCGTTTGTACTTGACATGTATGTTTCAAACGGAAGTAGGTAGAGTATAAATTGGGGTGTTGTGTTGTCATTTGTAACAAAAATTGAGAATCGATACCGAGGTGTTGCCGGCATTCCTTGTGATTGTAATCGCTATTATTTCAATACACAAGACGTTTAAAGTGATATTCAAGTTGTTTTTACATCCGTTTCTTAGTTTCCGCCTCTGAAACAGACTAGAGCTCTTCCGAACGACTCATTCAGGTCGTGATTCGATCCTACAAGTGGTATCAGAGCTCAGGACGAGGAGTTCATACCAAAACAGCCTGTTTTCATCACAATATCTGTTTTCTACACCTTCTTTCACAAAATTGATAATTTTTCACGGTTAAAATCGGCTCAAATTCTCACATAATGTGTGTAATCATGTTTTAACAAATCCTTGAAAGTTTTGGACTAAAATTCGACCTAAAACTGATATAAAATTGCTATACCGTTTGAAACTGTTCGAAAAATGCTGATGTCATAGGTCATTCCGTTTGAAATTGGCTTGTGATCCCGTTTGAAATTGGTGTTTCCATTTGAAACTGGCGTATTCCGTTTGAGTTTAGACATTCCGTTTGAACACACCGCTTGAAAACGTCATCCCGCTAGAAATTACACCGCTTGAGTCAGCTTATCCGTTTGAAAGTGCATCGAGTTGTGTGAATTAACATGTTTTTGTGTCAGTGCATGTGATATTATCGTTTTATTTGAAAGAGGTTGTCAACATATGCATGTGATTGTATTAACTGGTTATTGTATTCGATGCATGTGAGGTCTGCCAAGTTTGCATGTGAGCTTTTGAAAGTTGTCAGTCATTTTCAAGAAGTGATATGCATGTGATATGCATTAAGTGATCTGATCAAAGATATCGGTCCAATAGGATTGTGTTGAGGTGTTAAAATTGTCGACCACCCATCTTTAGTGCAAACAAAATTCAAAGGTTATCAGATTTGTTTAAGTCATCGACCCAAGATAGTTACTCAGTTTGCGGCCCAATCAAAATTGTTAGCCCACATATAAAGGTCTAATAAAATTGAATTGCATATTGGAGTTCAGCTCAATTATATTTCAAAGTCCCAATTGATTACTTATCTCGAAATATTCGGCCCATCTAAAGTTGGAGTATAAAGTTCAAACCATTTAAAGCCCATATTACTTGGCACATCCGATCAAGTTCATTCATTCATTGTTTTCACTCGAACAACTTTGGAACAAGTTCGCAAGTCTTCGACACGAGTCTTAGATTGATTTCATCAACACACACTTTTACGTATTCAGTTCGTTTAAACTGATCGTTCGTTTGTTTGATTACAGATATTTCACGAGGTGAACCAGTTCGCATTAAATCAGTTCGTTTCAAACTCAGCTAGCTTGAAAAATTAGTTATTGTGAAAAAGTTTACCAAAACATGGAAGAAGAATTCAAATCTAAACCAAAAAGAATACCGATTTTTCCAGATCTTGGAAGTGATGTAGATACCGATGATGAGGAAGAACATCTCAACAAAGCTAGAAAAGGCATAGATCCTACTAGTTTTAAATTGTTTTTTGCAGATAAAATGGAGATGCTGAATCAGAAGAAGATTGCTAGATTGAAGAAAGAGTTGGAAGCAGTAAGAAGGCTAGCTGATGAAAAGACAAAGACAGAAGCTGGAGAAGCGAATGTTGAACCAGCAACTGAGAAAGTAGTAGAGAAAATCGTTGAAGTGGAGAAAGTGGTAGAGAAAATAGTTGAAGTTGAAAAAATTGTCGAAGTGGAGAAAATTGTCGAAGTCGAAAAGGTAGTTGAAATTGAGAAACTCGTTGAAGTTGAAAAGACTGTCGAGGTTGAAAAGATAGTTGAAAAATTGGTTGAAGTTGAAAAACCGTGTTCGAAGTGTTCAGAATCTTGCAAAGTTTGTGAGGAGAAAGATAAGAAGATTACTGAATTAGAGAAGATGAAAGAAGATTTACTGTCTGATGTGAAGTATGTGAAGGAGTCGTACGATGTACTGAACAGGACAGTTGATAGTTTGAAAAGAACGAATTCAGAAATTGAAAAAGCAAATGACAAAATGAGTGTAACTTTAATGACAAAGCAGAGCGTCATCAATGAGTACATTGAAGATTGTGCTAAGCTGAAGAAGGATGTGGAACTCGAAAAGATTGAGAGTGAAATGATTAAACGATTGTTGTTGAGCTATACAACATGTGATTATTTGATTAATAGTGTTTATCATACTGTTGCAGGTCTGGAAGCGTTTATGGATAAAAAGACTGAAGATACTGATACTGGTAAGAAACAAAGTGTCAAGTATAACATATGTCCGCCCCCTATCCATGAAACTTATTCTCCCAGGAATCCTAATGAGGAGTGTCTAAAAAAGGCAGTCAACATCAAGTTAAAGTCTGAAATCATTGATGAATTACCAGACAATATTTATGTTACATTCACAGCTTCTGACACTGATCATGAGTCTGAGTTATTAAAAAGAGTGGTCGATCAGGTGTTGGATACGGATGAAGAGTCAAAACCGGAGTCTAAGTCTGAAAGTTCGAGTTCGTCAGAAAAGAGTCCGAGTTCACCGGTTAAAAGGGTCTACAATAAAGAATTCTTGTTATCAAAATCTAATTTGAATGATGGATCAATCAAAGTGGCTTATACTTTGAATGATTCAGACAAATTATATTCTGATGAAGAATTTCCAATAAGAAGTGTCAAAACTGAAATGATCAAACAGGTTTTCAAATTAACAGAAATTAATATTTCTGAAATAAAAGATTTAAATCTTGCTGAAAAACCTAAAAAGTACACTTCAAGAGTTCAACAGAGATTGAACAAGAAAAAGGGTTACGGTTATGGTTATAATTTCTAAAAGAAATCCAACCATAATGGTAATCTCAAAAAGAAAGGTCTTGGTTTTATTTCATCAGAAAATTATAAAAATCAGAAAACTTATAAACCAAAAACAAAATTTGTTTCAGGAGGAAGTTCAGAGGATGAACAGAAGAAACCATTCTGGAAACAGTCAAACCAGGAGTTTCTTGCTGAAGTGAAGAAGAATGTGAGAAAGTTTGCTCAAAGAGTTGACAGAAGAACCTGTTTCAAATGCCAGGAAGCTGGACACATAGCTTGGAATTGTCCCAACTCTAACTACAAAGAACATGGAGTTTCTTCTAACTTTGATTCGAGAAGAAAATTTGTTGATAAGAAAGAACTATCTTTGAAAAAGGATAAAATGTTTGAAAATTCTAGTTCTGAAAAAATTGAAAGTTCAAAACGGTTTTACAAAAGAAAAGGTGATATGAACAAGCAAAAGTGGGTGGTTAAATCTGAGGGTAATTCTGACAATGAATCTGATTCCATAAAATCAGAGGAGTCATTGGTTGAGAAAAAGATTGTGAATTCCGTTCCAGAAGTGAACGATGAGAATTTTCCTCAATTGTCAAAGGAAAATCTGATGTCGAAAGTGGGAAAGGTAGAGATTTCAAATCAATTCTTCGCTGATAAGGGAGAATTTGATGTTGAGAAGGCTTTCAATGGAAAAGTTAAACATATTTTCGGGAAGATGGTTAATGGGAAGGTTAAAAGTGCTAAAGATTTTTATAAATCAAAATGTTGGTGGGATAGATGTGTACCAAAATCACCCAAGGCTGGTCAGGCTTGGGTGGACATAATGTTTGATTAAACACCTGACTTGCCGGAGCTCCCAGGTTGGTAAGCGTGGAGCAGGAATCGACATCATTCTTGAAAAGGTTTGGTTGGTAAATCTAAAGGTGATATCTTTATATTGTTATATTTTGATTTACAAGTGATTATAGTTGGTGAGTGAACTTGTATGTGGTTGAAGAAGGTTTTCATCTTCAAGTGGTTAATCAAGGTCATTAAGTTGAACTTGATTGGACCATACTTACAAGTGGTATTTTGAAAAACAAAATGATGAGTTTATCCCCTAACCTACAAATGGTTTATTAAAATCAACAAAACTTATTTTCCGGAAAAACCATTTGATTAAAACAAACTTAAGTGCTTTGAAATCAATGAGAAAATAGTTTGTTGAAAGGGGGAGTTCTGATTGTTTATGCCAAGTGGATGGCGAATTGAAGCGATTTGATATCGGTTGTCAATTTTTTTAAGAAAACAAACTGTACAGGTAGAGTATCAAAGTTTGTTTTCAAATTTCCTAAAATGTGTTTGCATTTTAGGGGGAGTAAAAAATTTCACAGAAAATCCAAAAACATTAGAAAATTTGAAAAAGTCAAAAACATGATAAAATCAAAAATGAGTTTTGTCGTATAAACGAGGAAATGATAGTACATCAGTGGACGATCACGGCATGCTAAAGAATTGAAAAGTTAAATAGTGATAAACGGTCTCACTGATGATATGCCAGTAGGTTTTTGCACATCTAGTAGATTGTGACGAGATATAAACCTAAATTCAAACTTGCTTATATCGTGGGTAACATCTCTCGGATATATAGGTAACCCCCGAAATCTTGTTTGAAAGGTCCCTCTTTCTGAGATACTAGGTCTTTATGCTCAGTGATATCTGGGGTATTATCCCGGGACTTCTGATTTTGCGGAAGCAATGGCCTAGTCCCCGGAGAATACTTTCTGCTTGCTTGAAATATAGCGCCGCCCTCAGCAAAAATGATGAAACAATAAAATTGATAATCATTGCTGTTGTAAAAAAGATCCTCTAAAGGGGACCCACCCAAGTCGAACCGTCATCTCTCTGCTGAACGAAGTTCTGACCTGAGCTCTCACGGTTTCGCAATTTAACCCCTTACATATATCATCTGTGGTATACTCACCTGTAAGACTGAATATTGGGATCTGGATACGAGAGTATATTCTGAGGTGGGGCACGCGATTAAGTTTAAGTACTTAAGATATTAATCTCGTATCTCGAAGCAATTGAACTTTGTGTAAGAATTTAAATGGATCAGTATACTGACAATCTATGTGAATCGTTTAGAACTGAAAATGTTTAAAGCTTAACTGTGCTAGTGATTTGTCTCAAAAACTGATATGATCCTCTTTCACAAGCTCACAAAAATAGTGTTTGTAAATATTTCTTTAATGTATTTCTTTACATTCAAAAATCCAAAAAGATTTTAGTGTGTTTTAGCATAAATTTTGAAAAATACAAAAAGATTTTCGACAATTGATGTTGGAGAGCTGATATTCAAAATTTTAAGTGCTGAACATGATGAACAGGGTTGGGTTTGAGTGCTGAATTGAAATTTTTCGAATTAAGAAAGAAGTTGAGATTAGTTAATCAGGGTCATTAATTTGAACTTGGTGTAACTATTTCCAGTAAGTTTTTCTTATTGATTTAAGTAAAAACTTATGTTTTGGTGAGAAGTGTGCAGGAGATGTGCTGAACAAGAGTTAAAGCCAGGAATTAATCTCAAGGTGATAGCTAATTCCAGACAGCAATCCCAGCATGATGAAAGGGGGAGTCTGACGAGGTTAGAGCCAAAGACAAGATCCTGATACATGCTAAGAAAGAAAGGAGACCGATCAAGATTGAAGAGTCGTTATGTTGAAGACTCTCACTAAAGATTCCGTCAACATTCAAGGGGGGAGTCTGTTGGTGCAGTTGTCTGTCGACTTCATCTTCGTTCGAGTCTCAGATTGTGAAAGAGCCGAAGACCGATAAAGACTGAAGAATGAGAAGACTCGACACTTAAGACTCGTCAACATCTGTGGGGGAGTCTGTTAGTGCATTCATCTGTCGTCTTCGTCTTGTATCGAGTCTGGGTTGCGGATCTGATCAAGCATGATGTCATCATATTGAATGATGACATCATAATAGTGACATCATCATTTGCACAATACATGAAATGATGCACATGAGACAAAACAAGAAACATTTTAGTTTGAATTGACTTTTGAGAAGTCGTTTGAAAGGCTTAGTTCGTTTGAAAGGTCCCTTTGTACTTGACATGTATGTTTCAAACGGAAGTAGGTAGAGTATAAATAGGTGTGTTGTGTTGTCATTTGTAACAAAAATTGAGAATCGATACCGAGGTGCTGCCGGCATTCCTTGTGATTATAATCGCTATTATTTCAATACACAAGACGTTTAAAGTGATATTCAAGCTGTTTTTACATCCGTTTCTTAGTTTCCGCCTCTGAAACGGACTAGAGCTCTTCCGAATGACTCATTCAGGTTGCGATTCGATCCTACAGTCCACCTATAGGCTAAAGCATATATTCGCGATACATTATAAAGACCCATTTACTTTGATTAGTCACTACGTCGTTTGTTTTAGGAAACGAACAAATGATCACAATCCTAATGCTTCATCGATATTTTAACGTTCAATATTGACCATCCAATATCATCTCACTTGTTTCTCTCATATTCTCCGCTGTCTTTAGAATGCCTCCTCATTGCAGCGATACTGAAGGTCTGAACTGACTAACACAATCGCCCAACAAATAAGCATAATACTCTGTGGGACCATTGAGTTAGCTGTCGCCATGTCTCATCTTAATGATGAATATACTCATGAGGCACCTAAGAAGACAAAATCCAAGTCTTCAAGAAAATCAAGGAAGTGTAAAGCTTCAAAGAAACTTACAGTTATTGCTCCAACTCCGCTTAACCAAGTGGGACCTAGCCAGGTGGCACCACCACCAGCTAAGAAGCCATACAGAGAAAAAGATCCTCTGTGCAATCAATGTAACCTTCATCACTATGCCAATGTCCAATGCCGAAAATGTTCAAATTGTGGACTTATTGGTCATACAGCAAATGTCTTCCGTTCAACCACTACGCCAAACCCAGCTATGGCAGTTCCGACTCAACCTATCGCAACTCCTCATGCGATACATGTATGTCCTATACCCCTAAGGAACCTGCTTCAATTGTGGTTATCCTAACCACTTCAATTGGCCTTGCTGGCAGATAAAGACTCAACGAATGGGCACAAGATTAACACTGGCAATATCAAGGCTTGTGTTGATGTCTGAATAAACACATAAACTTTTATGTTTTCTGTTTATTTTCTAAGAACCTTGAAAACACTTTGGTTATTCTATAAATAAATTTGTGATTTCAATTTTATTTACAAGACCAATGTGATTACGCGTATGTATGGCATACCCCGACAATACCGACACCAAGGATATGATTCCTTGCAAATCAAACTACTCTCATAGTATCTTCTATTTTGTGATCACTCGCGATCTCCATAAAATCCTAAGTACTCGTTTCTTCTAAGAAACAAAGTACAAGGTACAAGTCATAACTCTTAACGGATACTCGAAGTACCACTTTAAATCCTTGATTGGATACCTAAGGGTGCTTTTATAAGTCACTAATTGGTCTTATACAATATGTTATATGTTGATGTACATATCATTACCTTCTGGTTTTTCATGACATTATACATAATATATGATTTTAAAGACATTACATATGGTTTTAAAACATTTTAACGTAGCATGTTTACCTAATATACCTAGTCGACGATTTCAAAAACATTATACATATTTTCAAAAACCTCATAAATTATTTCAAAGACATTTCACATGGTTTTACAACATTTTATAAACATATTTACCTAATATATATAGTGCATGATTTCAAAAACATTATAAAAGATTTCAAAAACATCAAACATATTTTCAAAGATCCCATGCACGGTTTTCAAAGACATTCTGCTTCGTATGTTGACCTAGCATACGTAGTACACAGTTTTGAAAGACATTCTGCTTCGTATGTTGACCTAGCAAACGTAGTACATGGTTTCCAAAGACATTCTGCTTCGTATGTTGACTGAGCATACCTAAACATGGTTTTCAAAACATTTTCGCTACACAAATTCCAAATCCTTATAGGATCTTCCTATCTTCATAGTTAGATTCCTGAGGATGTTTAAAGTACTAATTGAAGTCCTTAATTGGATTCCTTGTATACTTTAAATGCGTATGTATAAGTTGATGAACAAGTTGATAACCAAGTTGATGATTATGTGAGTATATGTTTATGTGTTTAGTTGATTCAAATGCTCGCTATCCAAATCCTTGTAGAGTCTTCCATATTTTAGTATGCTAGATTCTTAGAAGGATATCCAAAAGTACCATCTTAAATCCTTAATGGGCTTCTATGCAAAAGTTAAGACCCTTGGATTCCAAAAGTACTATTCTAAAGTTAAAGAGACCCTTTGGTGGTCTAGTTAAAGAGATTGTTTATCAATCTAGTTAAAGAGATCATGTGTTAATCTAGTTAAAGAGACCCTTTGGTGGTCTAGTTAAAGAGATCATTCGTCGATCTAGTTAAAGAGATCATGTGTTGATCTAGTTAAAGAGATCATGTGTTAATATAGTAAAAGAGACCCTTCGGTGGTCTAGTTAAAGAGATCATTCGTCGATCTAGTTAAAGAGATCATGTTTTGATCTAGTTAAAGATATCATGTGTTGATATAGTTAAAGAGACCATTTGGTGGTCTAGTTAAAGAGATTGTGTGTCAATCTAGTTAAAGAGATCATGTCTTGATCTAGTTAAAGAGACCCTTTGGTGGTCTAGTTAAAGAGATCGTTCGTCGATCTAGTTAAAGAGATCATGTGGTGATCTATTTGAAGAGAATCTTTGGTGGTCTATTTAAAGAGATCATGTGTTGATCTAGTTAAAGAGACCTTATGGTGGTCTAGTCAAGTCATCACAGGATTATTCATTCGATTTTTCCCCTACACATCATAAAATGAATTGTGCGGACTATGCAAGGAATTACGTAATTATGGATGCATACATAATTATGGAATTCAGTGCACTGAAACCACAACAAGTTTTGTCATGTGTAAGAACCTATAGTGATAAGAATAACGAAACGGGAACAATGTAATAAGGGCATGGTGGTTACGCCGCTGGTACTTCCAAAGCATAGTTTAATATGCTCCCAATGTGATAATGTTTACTAAACTATAGTTTGATATACTACCAAGTCACAATGTATGTATATTTCGATATACTTCCAAAGCATAGTTTGATATGCTCCCAATGTGATATTGTTTGCCAAAGTATAGTTTGATATACTACCGACTCTGTTATTTCCTAAACTAAAGTATATTTTGATATACTTCTAAAGCATAGTTTGATATGTTATTTTCAAACCAAAGCATAGTTTGATATGCTATTTTCAAGCCAAAGTATAGTTTGATATACTACCGATTATGTTATTTCCAAAACCAAAGCATAGTTTGATATGCTATTTTCAAATCAAAGTATAGTTTAATATACTACCGATGCTTTCATTCTTAAACCAAGGTATATTCTTGATATACTACCAAATCTATTACTTCATGAACTAAAATATATTTTGATATACTATCAATTCAACTATTTCAAAACCAAAGTATATTTGATATACTACTTAATCTATTGTTTCAAGACCAAAGTATATTTGATATACTACCTATTCTAATATTTAAAAAACAAAGTGTATTTTTGTATATACTACAAACCTTTTTATCAATGCAAAGTGTTTTAGAAACCAAGCCTTTATCAAGGATTCATGGCTATTTTTTAAACATATAATATTTTCTTAAGTTATCCAAAGCCATGAATCTAAATCACAAAACCTATGTTACTCACAGGCATTTTTATGCTGACGTACCTATTTTCACATATGTTTCAGGTTACTATTATGTGACGATTGTCGATTTCTTGCTTCACATAGGATGGACGCGGGCCTTAGTGGCTTTAAAACTTGAAGGACAATTGTTTATACTTATATGGTTTGTTTTAAAACAATGAATCTATTAATCAAATAAAACAAAACTTCAATTACCATGTGTTGTGAAACAATGATTCTGTGACATGACTCCCCGACGTTTCCGCCACGATTTGTTGTATTACGTGGTCGGGGTGTTACATACAATGGTTTTGTTTTACTTATATCAACTAATAAAGTTGATAAAATATATATTGCAATATCAATGACTTTTTGATTTCAAGGATTACACTCGTCGACTCTCGAGGTTGGACGAGGTATTGCAATATGAATTCAAAGCCATGAATTTGACATACAAAACCTATGTACTTGCCAACTCTCTTTGCTGACTATTTTTCACATATGTTTCAGGTTCTTTTATGTGATGATTGTCGATGCTTACTTCACTTAGGATGAACGCGAGCTTTAGTGACTTTAAAACTTGAAAGACAATTGTTGTGTTTATTTGATTTGTATCAAAACAATGAGTCGATTAACGAAATAAAACAAAACTTCAATTACCATGTGTTGTGAAACAATGATTTTGTGACATGACTCCCCGAGGTTTCCGCCGCGGTTTGTTGTATTACGCGGTCGGGGTGTTATAGAAAAGTTGGTATCAGAGTCATGGTTATAGGGAATTAGGTTATTAGTAATGCTCTTGACCTAGTCTATAACCTTCCTAAGACCCTAACACGAGATTTCTTGCATTTAGATTCTTAATACAATACCAATCACCTATCCTTAGGTGAATAACAAAAACGAAACATAATTCATTCTCTCGAGTCTAAATTTTTCCAAAACTTCACAATAAATCATATATCCTTAGATGATTTGTTTTAGGCTTTTTAGCCTTCGAAGTTTTCAAAATTCCGTCAAATTCTGGTCTTTAATAATATGAACATGTGCAATCTGGAAGGGTGGGTGCTAGTACCATGAGTTTTCTGTCTAAGGCTAGAGTGTTCGTACAAATCCACATCATCGGACCAGTCACCCTTACCTGTGAACTCTTGGGGAGAGTGTCCACCTATAGGCTAAAGCATATATTCGCGATACATTATAAAGACCCATTTACTTTGATTATTAACTATGTCGTTTGTTTGTTTTAGGAAACGAACAAATGATCACAATCCTTACACTGGGTCGATATTTTAACGTTCAATTTTGACCATCCAATATCATCTCACTTTTTCTCTCATATTCTCCACCCTCTTTAGAATGCCTCATCATTGCATCGATACTCAAAGGTCTGAACTGACTAACACAATCGCCCAACAAATAAGCAGAATACTCTGTGGGACCATTGAGTTAGTTGTCGCCATGTCTCATCTTAATGATGAAACTACTCATGAGGCAACTAAGAAGACAAAAGCCAAGCCTTCAAGAAAATCAAGGAAGCGTAAAGCTTCAAAGAACCTTACAGTGATTGCTCCAACTCCGCTTAACCAAGTGGGACCTAGCCAGGTGCCATCATCACAAGCTAAGAAGCCATACAGAGGAAAAGCTCCTCTGTGCAATCAATGTAACATTCATCAGTATGCCAGTGTCCAATGCCGAAAATGTTTAAACTGTGGACTTATTGGCCATACAACAAATGTCTGACGTTCAACCACTACGCCAAACCAAGCTATGGTAGTTCCTACTCAACCTATCGCAACTCCTCATGCGATACTTGTTTGTCCTAACTACCCATAAGGAACCTACTTCAATTGTGGTTATCCTAACCACTTCAATTGACCTGGCTGGCAGATGACGACTCAAGGAATGGGCACAAGATTAACACTGGCAATATCAAGACTTGTGCTGATGTCTAAATAAACACATAAAGTTTTATGTTTTCTGTTTATTTTCTAAGAACCTTGAAAACACTTTGGTTGTTCTATAAATAAATTTGTTATTTCAATTTTATTTACAAGACCAATGTGATTACGCGCATGTATGGCATACCCCTACAATACCGAAACCAAGGATATGATTCCTTGCAAATCAAATTACTCTCGTAGTTTTTTCTATTTTGTGATCACTCGCGATATCCACAAAATCCTAAGTACTCGTTTCTTCTAAGGAACAAAGTACAAGGTACAAGTTATAACTCTTAACGGATACTCGAAGTACCACTTTAAATCCTTGATTGGATACCTAAGGGTGCTTTTATAAGTCCTTAATTGGTCTTATACAATATGTTATATGTCGATGTACATATCATTACCTTCTAGTTTTTCATGACATTATACATAATATATGATTTTAAAGACAATACATATGATTTTAAAACATTTTAACATAGCATGTTTACCCAATATACCTATTCCACGATTTCAAAAACATTATACATATTTTTAAAAACCTCATAAATGATTTCAAAGACATTTCACAAGGTTTTACAACATTTTATAAATATATTTACCTAATATATATAGTGCATGATTTCAAAAACATTATAAAAGATTTCAAAAACATCAAACATATTTTCAAAGATCCCATGCACGGTTTTCAAAGACATTCTGCTTCGTATGTTGACCTAGCATACGTAGTACACGGTTTCTAAAGACATTCTGCTTCGTATGTTGACCAAGCATATGTAGTACACGGTTTCCAAATACATTCTGCTTCGTATGTTGAATGAGCATGCCTAGTACATGGTTTTCAAAACATTTTCGCTACACGAATTCCAAATCCGTATAGGATCTTTCTATCTTCATAGTTAGATTCCTGAGGATGTTTAAAATACTAATTGAAGTCCTTGATTGGATCCCTTATATATTTTAAATGCGTATGTACAAGTTGATGAACAAGTTGATAACCATGTTGACGATTATATGATTATGTGATTATGTGTTTATGTGTTTAGTTGATTCAAATGCTCGCTATCAACATCCTTGTAGAGTCTACCATATTTTAATATGCTAGATTCTTAGAAGGATATCCAAAAGTACTATCTTAAATCCTCAATGGGCCTCTATGCAAAAGTTAAGACCCTTGGATTCCAAAAGTACTATTCCAAAGTTAAAGAGACCCTTTGGTAGTCTAGTTAAAGAGATTGTTCATCAATCTAGTTAAAGAGATCATGTGTTGATCTAGTTAAAGAGACCCTTTGGTTGTCTAGTTAAAGAGATCGTTCGTCGATCTAGTTAAAGAGATCATGTGTTGATCTAGTTAAAGATATCATGTGTTAATATAGTAAAAGAGACCCTTTGGTGGTCTAGTTAAAGAGATCGTTCGTCGAACTAGTTAAAGAGATCATGTGTTGATCTAGTGAAAGATATCATGTGTTGATATAGTTAAAGAGACCATTTGGTGGTCTAGTTAAAGAGATTGTGCGTCAATCTAGTTAAAGAGATCATGTGTTGATCTAGTTAAAGAGGCCCTTTGGTGGTCTAGTTAAAGAGATCGTTCGTCGATCTAGTTAAAGAGATCATGTGGTGATCTAGTTGAAGAGACTCTTTGGTGGTCTATTTAAAGAGATCATGTGTTGATCTAGTTAAAGAGACCCTATGGTGGTCTAGTCAAGTCATCACAGGATTATTCATTCGATTTTTCCCTTACACATCATAAAATGAACTGTGCGGACTATGCAAGGAATTACGTAATTATGGATGCATTCATAATTATGGAATTCAGTGAACAGAAACCACAACATGTTTTGTCATGTGTAAGAACCTATAGTGATAAGAATAATGAAACGGGAACAATGTACTAAGGGCATGGTGGATACGCTGCTAGTACTTCCTATATATAAGTATTCGTTATTACATTGCAAGCGTGGCGTTATTTAAGTTACCAGAAGTTCTGGACCTTGACCAATGTTGTTTTATCTCTCCAACTCCAACTCGAGCAAGCACAAGTTTCCTATAATAGTCTTCATAGGAAACATTCTTCCATCCGTTGTTCGAAACTCCAAAGTTCATACTTTCCTCGTATTTTGCTGCAAAAAGGACATCACTTTGACAATTACATGATTCTCTTGAGGTTCGGTACAATCATACACCAATCTATTGGAATGAAGATTAAATCTTCGGGTCTGAACTCTTTCCGATAGACAACAGACGAGTACAATTAACAAAATTCGCTGGAAGTCCAAACGTGGCCCAGAATTTTACTTATCAAATCCTGTACGATTTCGAACCGGATTGTACGATTACATGTGACAATGATACATATCAAATCCTGTATGATTTCGAACTCTCGAGAAGCTTTTCTGGAAGTTATACGTAAACTATTACGCAAACGTAATCAGTTTAATGCAACGTACACTCTGGAACAATGACATAAGCTAAACATACCCTAAATACCTATAACATAACTTAGAAATAATTTTTGGAGGGTTCGGTATGTCAAAAACAAGTTTATTCGATCACAAGGACTATATACGGCAAACTACGAAAGTCTGCCAATTCTCGTAGTGACGTACACTCCGGAACAAGAACATAAATTAGACATACCCTAAATACCCTTAATATAACTTAGAAATAAGTTTCAAAGGTTTCAGTATGTCAAAATCATGTTTATTCGATCACAGGGACTAAAAGCGTCAAAACTGCAAAAGTTTGCAAATTCGCGTATTTCTGCATACAAACCATATACGCACATCCAAAAATTTTTGTAATCATTAAAATATTGTATTTTAGTTATGGGAATGCAAAAATGTCCTTCGTTGCGTAATTTCGTTCGTTTTCGCGTCCGTTTGAGCGCTAGTCGTAATTAAGCGCAAAACTTGACCGTACAGCCAAACGAACTGACATCCACGACGTTTCCAAGAATATTTCAAGTTTCCTATTCGTTAATATCCTTGTAAAGCCTTAAAATTGGATTAACGGGGGTTAGATGCGTCCAAAACAAGTTTATCAAGCTGCAGGGACCATTTTTGTCAAAACCAGAACTTAACTGAACTGGCGCGGGGCGCGACACCCTGAGGGTGTCTTGGTCGCGGGGCGTGACAGCCAGACTTGGACAGAATGTTATTTTTTCGTAAATTCAGCTTGTGCACCTTGTTTTGATCCATTGTTTACATACTTTTGAGTAGCCTCCTAGTCTTTAAATCTGATTCTAACACTTGGAATGATCAAATTATTTCTTGGACAACACCCTAGCCACTTGTCACAATCCTACAAACTCAAGATTGCTATAAATAGCAAGGCCTTCATCCTCAATCCTTGCACATTCCATTCTTATCTCCTCTCCCACTTGTTTGGAGCTGGCTACCATCTTTTGGATGCCTCCCATCTGAGTTTTTCTTTCATCCTAGAACAAAAGTGAGTGTTCTTCCTAGTCTTGTTTATTAATTTTAGCTATTTCAAGCTAAAAGTCAAACAGTTTGACTTACTGTTTGACTTTCGATTTTGACCATGAATTGGTCAGGTTAAAGTTCAATTGAACTTTGCAATGTGATCGTAATCACGATGGTTATAATCCCTTGCGATTATACCTATTGATTACCACATTTACTAGTCGAAGTGACGAGTTAAAGTTTCGTTCAAAATGCACGTTTATGTGCATTTTACAACGGATCTATTTTCGTGTATCAAAACACTTTGTTTCGATACCAAATCAGTTTTTCAACTTAGTTAAACTTGTTTTGACATGTTTAACTTGTCACTTCTATTTTAGTGCTTATTTAGGGTCGTAAGTCGAGCGGTTTGACCACCGCTTTAACTTTCGAATCCGACCTGTTTGGTCGATCATTAGGATCTAACCAACACATATTTGTGACCATAGTTGTATAGGGAATAACCTCCAGAGGTTATTGATGTGTGTAAAATGCAACATATAAATTACATCAAATGAGGCATAAAACTAACCCTTTTTAGTACTAATGTTGGAAAAAGTGTGTTTTTGTCTTCCTTTTGTATTTTCAGGACCAAATGAGCTTAAACGAACAAACAGAACAAATATGCAGCAAAAACTAACATAAATACAAAGAAAAGGAATAAACATGGCATGCCCAAGCCTAACCCTTTAGCCCAAGCCTAACCCTTCCCCAAGTCCTCTTGATATTTACAAAGGTTTATAGTTAAAATACATCTTCGGCCAAGTGTTGAGTGACCTCCCGTGAGGTATGTGAACTTGTATATAAATGAAATTTTAGAAAGGCATGTTATGCCCAAATAAGTAATTTCTCTTATAAAATGTTCTAAATAAATCATAACGAATAGGATTGTAGATATTATAAAAGTAAAACCCAATAAAGATCATGGATTCCCAACACTCAAGACAAGCCCAAAACTTCTCTTCTACCCATTCCATTTGGGTGTGTAAGCCACATAATAAAGAGATTTGCTTGAGGACAAGTAAAGATTCAAGTGTGGGGGTATTTGTGTGTAAAATGCAACATATAAATTACATCAAATGAGGCATAAAAATAACCCTTTTTTAGTACTAATGTTGGAAAAAAGTGTGTTTTTGTCTTCCTTTTGTATTTTCAGTACCAAATGAGCTTAAACGAACAAAAGAAACAAATATGCAGCAAAAACTAACAGAAATACAAAGAAAAGGAATAAACGTGGCATGCCAAACCCCTCGACAGCATCTCCACAAGCAAAAACAGGAAACAAAAGGCTGACCACGGCCCATGCCCACTGGACACGGGGGCGTGGTCAGATGTCTGCAGAAATGGACAAAGTTGTAGAAGCTTCTATGCCCACCACGGGGGCGTGCCCAGCTCAGCACGGGGCATGGTCAACACTAAGATTCGCAGAATCTTGCAAATCTTGGTAGTACAGATACGCTTCTGCACACGGGGTCGTGCCCAGCGAACACGGGGCCATGTGGAGCCTAATGCAGACAATTGCAATTAATGAAGGAAGAGAAAGGAGATGGCCATAGGGGCGTGTCTAGTGGACACGGGGCCATGGACGGGCTTCTGTTCAGGCTATAAATAGGGGTGCTTGGCTCAAATCAAAGGCATCCATTGGCAAACCACCTCTCTCCCACTTTGCCACCACTACAACACCCACATCCACCACCATCATCCATCATCCACCTTAGAGTGTGTGTAGTAGTCTCGAGATCCAAGATTGATCGTAAGAGTTCTTGTCAATCAAAGACTATGTTTGGCTAAGTCTCTAACATCACTTGGTGAAGACATGCATTTAATGTATTACTTTTGATTTTTAATCTTTTCGCACTTTTTATTTGGTTTTGTATTAATGACTTTAATAACTAGTTTCTTATGTTGAAGATGAAACTTCTTTATCATTTGTCCGTGGTGTCTTGGCATTACTTTACTGTCTATATAAAGTAAAAGATTTTCACCATTCATATCTCTACGGTCTATATAGAGATATGTTGGCTACCTGGTCGGGGGTTAAGGGAATGGTTTAGTAAGGTTCTTGCCTTGTTTAGAGTATAGATCCTGCAAGGACCTGGGTCAAGCTTACTAGGACCTCCTTCAATACCCACTGGTATTGGATGGCGGGAATGCGAATGGCTTGATCCCCTCATATGTAAACTACTATTAATACATTAAACCGGATACTTGGGATTGTATCCCTGCTGACTCAAACCACTTAACCGAGGGTAACGTCACCTTCAAAAGAGAGGCCTACCACTTTTCGCATTAATAACTTAATTAATTATCTTTCAATATTTTGACCCTTTGGGATTGTATCCTTGCTGACTCAAATCACTGGGTTGAGGGTAACGTCACCTTCAAAAGAGGGGCCTACTACTATAACTAAGATAATCTATTAAAAGGGCAAAAGTGCGGAAATCATCAAAGGATACATTAAAGGCGAGTCAGATCCAAGTGATTCATCTTGTCTATCTATTTTTATTTTTTTTATTTCAGCATTTTTAGTTTTTATTTTTCATGTTTAAAACCTTTTCCAAAAATTTTAGATTGATTAGACGTTGACGATAAACCGGTATTAAAAGCTCTTGAGTCCTTGGACGACCTCGGTATCTTACCAATGCTATACTACGCTCACGATGGGTGCACTTGCCCATGTGTGTGTTTAGTGTTAGTAACATATCGTGTTTTATAAATTTAAAACTTGACTAATGTGTAAAATGGGCTTAAAATATCAATAAAAACAAATTACGCTTCGCACACATCAAGTTTTTTGGCACCATTGCCGGGGACACAAGGAGTTTAAGAAAGTTAGGAATCAACGACCTAATCATTTTTCTTATTTTTCTGTTTTTTTAGGATTCATTTGATTTTTTTTAGCTTTTGCAGACTTCAGCACGGTGCCGCGTCTGGTCGGACACGGGCCGTGCCCAGCATCATTACTGTCAGTTTTTGTCTTCTGAGTTACAGAAAGGTGACCACGGGGCCGTGGCGGTGTAGCACGGGGCCATGTTGAACCCTCCAGTAACTGGGATCCAGAAAACAATCACTGTAACCACGACCACTGGTCGTGGTCAACGACCACGGGGCCGTGGTGAGACTTCTGACCAACAATCTTTTTTTGTTTTTATCGCAGGACTTGGGACCCAGGCGTAGCACCTGAACTTCCTACGCAGTGCATGAGCTCTAGTTCCAATAAAGACATAAAAGAACCTCTAGACGAACCCGGGCGCTTTCTAAGAAAAAGACTTAAAGCTAAAATCCAAGAGAAAGTTTCGGGGGACCCACTTTCAATGGCGGATCAGCGTACCCTAATGAATTACCTATGGCCCACGGTAGGTAATCTCGACGCCGCTATCAATGCACCGAATGTCGATGCCAACAACTTCGAACTTCGGCTGCATTTGATACAAATGCTCCAAAATTCCGCAACATTCCATGGGCTTGCGGACGAAGATCCCCATTTACATATTACCAACTTTTGGAAATATGTGATACTTTTCGGATCAACGGGGCATCAAACGACGCCATCCGCCTCCGAATATTCCCATTTTCACTAAAAGACAGAGCTAAGGCTTGGCTTAACACCCTCCTAAGTGGTTCAGTAAACACTTGGGATGAACTAGCCTAAAAATTTCTATATAAGTATTTCTCTCATTCTAAAACGGCTAAATTAATGACTAAAATTAACACATACTCACAAGAGGACGGAGAATCCTTATATGAAACTTGGGAAAGATTCAAGGAGCTATTAAGAAAATGCCTTCATCATGGTCTTGCAATATGGCAACAAGTATCCACTTTCTATAATGGGTTGTTGCCACACACAAGACAAACGCTTGACTCTAGCTCCGGGACACTTCTAGGTTATCGTCGCCCAAATGAAATTTATAATCAAATTGAGGAAATTGCTCAAAATAATTTTCAATGACACACTACACGAGGCACAAAATCTATTACCCCGGGCGCCCATAAGGTAGATGAGAGCACTTCTTTACAAGCCCAAATCGAGGCCCTCTCTTCAAAAATTAAAAAAGTTAGAAATGACAAAAACGACCTCGGTTATGGCTTGCGAAGGTTGTGGTGGGCCACATGAAAATTGGAGATGTATGAAAGAAATGGATAATCAAACGGAAATGGTAAACTACATTGATAATAGACCTAGACCGTCAGGTCCCCCAACGGGTACCTACAACCAAGGATGGCGTAACCACCCTAACCTTGGTTTGAGAGAACCCGGCAATGGTAGTAATCAACAAAACCAAAACCAACGAACAAACTTTCAACAACCAAGAAATGAGTCACAAAATTTCTCTCAACAACAAGGGGGCGAGAGAGGCTTGAAGATACTATCTCACACCTCATCTCCGACACCGAAAAGAAAAACTTGGATTGATTTCAACAAATGGAATCGAGCTTTAGAAATCAACAAGCTAGTATTCAAAACATTAAAAAACAACTAAATCAACTAGCTCAACATTTCTCCGAGAGACCACAAGGCGCGTTACCCAGCAATACCGAGACCAACCCAAAGGCGCAAGTGCATCTCATAACGTTGAGAAACCGTACCGTAGGTCCCGAGGAGGCTCCGCTACCTCCATCCAACAAAAGTCCGCCCATTCAAACCACGACCTCACCAACACCCCAAAAAGAAACAACTCCTCCACTAAATCATGAACCTACTAAAAACCCCTCGGTTCCCTACCCCGGTCGGTTATTTCGCCAAAAGACCGATGAGCAATTCATAAAATTCGTAAACTTACTAAAACAATTGCACATCAATCTTCCATTTGTGGAAGTCCTCACTCAAATGCCAAAATATTCAAAATTTATGAGAGACTTTCTTACTCACAATAGGAAAATTGAAACATTGCAATTAGTTAATTTAAGTGAAGAATGCTCCACCGTGCTACTCAACAAACTCCCACAAAAGAAAATCGACCCCGGAAGCTTCACCATCCCTTGTTCCATTGGGGGATCACCTATACGCAATGCGCTAGCCGATCTTGGGGCTAGCATCAACCTCATGCCCGCATCAATGTTTGACCGACTCGGACTAGGTAAAACAACCCCCACAAAGATGAGCATACAACTCGCCGATAGGTCTATCAAATATCCACAAGGTGTCACCAAAAATCTATTGGTAAAAGTCGGAGACTTTGTCTTCCCGATCGACTTTGTCATACTCGATTTGGAGGAAGACACCGAAATAGCACTCATTCTAGGAAGACCATTCCTATCCACTGCTCACGCAATGGTAGATATGAGTGGTGGGAAACTGACATTGAGTGTCACACCCCGACCACGTGTAACATACAAAACGCGGCGGAAACATCGGGGAGTGTTGTAACAGAACTAATTGTTTCATAACCATGGCATTCAAAGTTGTATTTTATTTATTAAACAAGGGTGTTACATTGTCTTGAACAGTAAACAAAAGAGTTTATAACAAAATTAAACAAGTCTATCTCCATTTTTAGTCTCTAAGGCACAGGTCCGCCCTAGAATCATGATCAACATCCTACGGAAAAGCTCCTGAAAACACATGTGAAAATAGGTACGTCAGCATAAAAATGCCTGTGAGATACATAGGTTTGTTAAAATAGGATTCATGACTTGTATTTGAGAAAATGTTTAGTCATGAACCTTGTAATTTGCTTTGTCTTGTAAATCATTTGGAAAATCGATAAGATCAGTTGATAGGTATAAGTAATATAAGGTTAAATGGATAACCATGTAAAATGAGTTTGTATAAGATAAGTTGGTTGTAAAACAATGTCTTATGAAAAGTATGTTATTTGTATAAAATGTTATATGTATCAAACTGAAATGATTTAAATAACGTTACGCTATGTAATATTATACAAACACTTATATATAGGAAGTACCAGCGGCGTATCCACCATGTTTGTATCATATTACACACGTATCGTTACTCAAATCACTTACCCAAACAACCACCAATGTAACTTGTTCATGTACAAACCAATTGTCAAGTGTTATTGTGTAAACCATATCAAAATGTCTATGTCCAATGTAAACCACCAAATGTGTATATCAATGGCAAAATGTTTATGTTCAATGTAGATCATGTAATGTGTAACCAAAATGTCATGTATGGTAGTGAAATATATATATCAACTAAACCATATGTAAAATGCACAAAAACAAGGTATTGAAGTAAAACATAGTTTAAATCAAGGTTATGTTTTGTGTAACAAATGCATGCTATACTGATACAAACATTTATGCGGTATTGTTATAATGCATACATCCAAGCCTTGAGACTGTGGCGATAAACCCTTAAACAAATTAAAGATTTATCTAAATTATGTATATCGAATTCGGTCATTCCTTTCATCCCCTTTCCCTGGGATGTCCGGAACGGGAGTTGTCAATTCCTATGGTACCACTACCTACTAACGAACGGCGTGATCATTGTTAATGAATGTATTGTTCCATGTTAAACAAACCAAATGTCATACCAAAATGTAAGCAGGTGAAAACGATGCACTAAGTATGTAATCAAATGAACATACGTAGCGTGAAATGTAATGTAAAACGATGTACTAAGTAATGCACACAATGGGCACACTTAGCATGAAATGTAATGTAAAACGATGTACTAAGTAATGCACACAATGGGCACACCTAGCATGAAATGTAATGTAAAACGATGTACTAAGTAATGCACACAATGGGCACACCTAGCATGAAATGTAATGTAAAACGATGTACTAAGTAATGCACACAATGGGCACACCTAGCATAAAATGTAATGTAAAACAATGTACTAAGTAATGCACACAATGGGCACACCTAGCATAAGAAGTAATGAAATCATGTACTATAATGTACTAACGAACATAGCATGTATATGATGTGAAAATAGGAAAGCTTGAAAGTAACAAGTAGGCACATGTGTTCCACCCCAAAACGTTTGGAAAACAGTAAAAGAGGGGTCTATGTACTCACATAAACACCTTGAAAACATTTAAAAGAGGGGGTTCTATGTACTCACTTGAGATTGCTCAGAAGTCCTAAGATAACCACCAAGCAATGCTAGAGATCACGGAATATCAAACGACACCTAATATAGGTAACTACATTAATAACCCGGACCTAAATCGGAAGATCGGATAGGATGAGGGCTCGTAAACCATATGAGTATGGGAACTCGTGTAGTATGGTTTACTAAAGCCTACATACTAAATGAAACCTAACCTAAGTGCTTGTGACCCATTACGACCCGTTTAGGTAGCTTATGCTACTTTAACGCGTCGTTCGCGTGAAACGCGTTCGGACTGCCTAACTAGTCCTATGACAAGTGATATATGCCTTAACATGTCTAATATGGTTGTCAAATCAGTTTAGATGTCAAAAGTTATGTTACATATGTTTAAAATGAATTTTGGCATCAAAGGGGTATTTTGGTAATTTACCTAAGGCATATAAACTACCTATCATACAACTACTTAAACGAAGCGACCATAAGGTATAACCTCGTAAGGTTATTCCCTATATACTATGGTCACCTAATGTGCTTGGTCGGATCCTAATGATCGACCAAACGGGTCGGGTTCGAAAGTATAAGCGATTGTTTAGATCGCTTACCTTACGACCCTATATAAGCACTAAACTAAAAGTGACGAGCTAAGCATGTTAAAACATGCTTAACTAAGTTTAGAAAACAGGTTTGGTATCACAACAAACGGTTGTGATACCTAAGAGTAGTTTGGTTACAAAATACGTAAGAATACGTATTCTGCCCGAAACTACGGCTCGTCACTGAGCCTAGATAACGTGGTAATCAGTAGGTATAGTCGCTAGGGACTATAACCATCGTGATCACACTCACGTTATGAAGTTCAAACGAACTTCGCATCGACCATAAATTGGTCAATGCAGAAAGTCAAACAAAGTTTGACTTTCGGACTCGAAAAGCATTAAAAGAACGAAAGAATACTTACGAAGGGTCCCCGAATGCTAATCTAGATCAAAATAGCTCAGGTATGAAACAAAGGTTTCAACTTAGAGCACAAATGATCAGATTCTTGTGAGAAATGAAGTGAAATGTGATGGGTATATATAGATTTCGGAGAACCGTTAAGATCGTTTGTCGAATATCGTGCCTAAATCTCGTGCGTACATTTGTCAAAATGTTGTGGTTACTGAAAATGATCCTTAATGTGCTGAAAGGTCAAGTGTGGAACTTGTGGTTGTGGTTTAATCAGCTGATAATCTGCTGACTGGTTGATATTATCTGTTCTGGCACAGGCTAGCGCACCGCTACGTTAAAAGTGTAGCGCACCGCTAGGCCATAGTTTGGCAGATTTACCATTTTAGTCCCTGCAGTGTAATCAGCCCATTTTCGACACGTTTAAGGCCCGTTAACCCCATTTCAAAGCTCTAAAATGAAGTTAAAGTATAGGGAACTTAAAATGTGTTCAAAAATATCTCGGATGTCGGTTCGTTTGGCCGTACGGTCGCGATGTTCGGTTAATTACGACGGAATGCGCACAAGCGCGAAAAACGATCCAAATGACGCGACGAATGGATTTTTCTTATGGCGAACACTAAAATATAATGTAGTCATGCTTACATAAATTTTTGGATGTCCGGATGTATTCAGAACGTAAGTTATGCGCGAAAATGCAAACTTGTGCACTTTTTGACGCTTTTAGTCCCTGAATGACCCAAAAGTTTATTTTAACACATCGAACCCCTCAAAGCCTATTTCTAAGCTATGTAAAGGATATTTAAGGTGTGTTTAACTTATGGTCATGTTCCGGAATGTTCGTTACAGTTCAAATTGACATACTTTCGCAGTTTGTCATATTTAGTCCCTGTAGTCGAATTAACTTGTTTTTGCCATACCAAAGCCTTCAAAACTTATTTCTAAGTTATGTAAAGGTTATTTAAGGTATGTTGAGTATATGTTGATGTTCCGGAGTATTTCTCGCATTAAACTGAGTACGTTTATGCACTAGTTTGCGTATAACTCTCCAGAAAGTGATGTAGAGTTTGGAATTGAACAAAAGTCAAAACATGAAAAATGTAAAACACAATCAAACAAACATTGGGATCAAATAACATTGTTTTATTGATAATAGAACTGTTCACAATGATTACAAGCACAGTTGTTACAGTCTCCCCTACTTGTGGAAATTTCGTCCCGAAATTTATTTAGAGGAAACTCGAGGAAAAAGATGTGGATATTTCGCCTTCATTTGATCTTCGCGTTCCCAAGTAAACTCAGGTCCACATTTAGCTTCCCAGCGAACTTTGACCAAAGGAATGCGCTTGCGTTTAAGCCACTTGACTTCACGTTCCATGATTTCCACTGGTTTCTCAACAAATTTCAGTGTTTTGCCAACACGAATTTCGTCAAGCGGTATGGAGAAGTTTTCATCAGCTGAACACCTCTTGAGATTGGACACGTGAAAAGTTGGATGAACATTTCCAAGTTCAGGAGGTAACTCAAGTCTGTAGGCTACCTTTCCGATTCTTTCGACGATCTTGAATGGTCCAACGTATCTAGGTGCAAGTTTTCCTTTCTTTCCAAATCTGATCACACCTTTCCAAGGTGAGACCTTAAGTAATACTCGATCACCGACTTGAAATTCCAAGGCCTTGCGTTTTGGGTCCGCGTAAATCTTCTGACGGCTTCTAGCTGCCTGAAGGTTATCACGAACTTTCTTGACCTTGTCAGTTGTCTCTAAAATGAGGGCAGGTCCAGTAAGTTGAGCCTCGCCAATCTCATTCCAGCAGACTGGTGAACGACATTTTCGACCATAGAGAGCCTCGAAAGGAGCCATTTTGATGCTGGTGTGATAACTGTTGTTGTAGGAGAATTCAATCAACTTAAGATGTGAATCCCAACTACCACCAAAATCGATCACACAAGCTCTAAGCATATCCTCCAAAGTCTGGATTGTTCTCTCAGATTGACCATCCGTTTGCGGATGATAAGCTGTGCTCAGATTAAGTTAGGTCCCCATAGCAGATTGCATGGTTCTCCAAAAATGAGAAGTGAAACGAGCATCTCTGTCAGAAATGATGTTCAACGGAACACCATGTCGAGCTACGATTTCATCCACATAGATTTGTGCAAGTCTGTCAGCAGGAAAATCCTCACGGATTGGCAAGAAATGTGCTGACTTTGTAAGACGATCAACGACTACCCAGATGGCATCATGACCTTTCTTTGTGCGTGGGAGTTTGGTAACAAGATCCATAGTAATGTTTTCCCATTTCCAAACTGGGATCTCCGGTTGCTCCAATAAACCCGAAGGACGCTGATGTTCAGCCTTAACCTTAAGACAAGTAAGGCATTTTGATACGTATAAGGCAATGTCTTTCTTCATACCAGGCCACCAATAATGAATACGAAGATCCTTATACATTTTATCTGAGCCCGGATGAATTGAATAACGCGACTTATGGGCTTCATCCATAAGCAAGGTACGAAGATCATCCTGGCTTGGGACCCACAAACGGTCCATGAAGTAATATGATCCATTGTCCTTCAGTTCAAGAGCAGGTGTTATGTGGTAAGGAAATTCCTTATCCATCAAACCTTGTGCAACACAAGATTGTTGAGCCTGAGAAATGCGTGCTTGGATATCGGATCGAGCTTGAATAACAGACTGAACACGTACACAATGAAGCTTAGTACGTTCCTTACGACTCAATGCATCGGCCACGACATTCGCCTTACCAGGATGGTAGCGAATCTCGCAGTCATAGTCGTTTAAAAGCTCAACCCAACGTCGTTGCCTCATGTTGAGTTCTTTCTGGTTGAAGATATGCTGAAGACTTTTGTGGTCTGTGAAAACCACACATTTTGTACCGTACAAATAGTGTCTCCAGATCTTTAGAGCGAAAACAACTGCACCCAACTCAAGATCATGAGTGGTGTAGTTCTTCTCATGTATCTTCAACTGCCTCGATGCATAAGCTATGACTTTGTTCCTTTGCATAAGAACACAGCCAAGACCCAATTTCGATGCATCACAATACACAACAAAATCATCATCACCCTCAGGCAATGATAGAACAGGTGCATCGCAAAGCTTCTGCTTCAGGTGTTGAAAAGCTTCCTCTTGTTTGTATCCCTAATAAAAGGGCATTTTCTTCTGAGTTAGAGCAGTTAGAGGAACTGCAATCTTCGAGAAGTTTTCTATGAAGCGGCGATAATAACCCGCTAGACCAAGAAAAGAACGAACTTCAGTAGGAGTAGTAGGCGTATCCCAATCCTTAATCGCACTGATCTTGGAGGGATCTACATGAATACCTTGTTCGTTTATAATATGTCCAAAAAATTGAACTTCTTTAAGCCAAAATTCGCACTTGGAGAATTTGGCGAAAAGTTGCTCTTTCTTTAGGAGTTCCAAAGTAAGACGAAGATGTTGCTCGTGGTCAGCTTGCGTCTTAGAGTATATCAAGATGTCATCAATAAAAACAATGACGAACTGATCCAAATAAGGTTTGCAGACCCTATTCATTAAGTCCATGAAAACAGCAGGAGCATTAGTCAAACCGAATGGCATGACTGTGAATTCATAATGCCCATAACGAGTGCGGAATGCTGTCTTCGGAATGTCTTCTTCTTGCACCCGAAGTTGATGATATCCAGATCGCAGATCAATCTTCGAAAAATAAGAAGCGCCTTGTAACTGATCAAAGAGATCATCGATGCGAGGTAGGGGATATCGATTCTTGATGGTAAGCTTGTTAAGCTCACGATAATCGATACACATCCTAAAGGATCCATCCTTCTTCTTGACAAAAAGAACGGGAGCACCCCAAGGTGAAAAACTGGGACGTAAAAAACCTTTGTCAGAGAGCTCCTGAAGCTGTTTAGACAACTCTTGCATCTCAGATGGTGCAAGACGATATGGAGCTCTGGCAATGGGATTTGCACCAGGTACGAGATCAATGCAGAACTCGACTTGGCGTGCTGGAGGTAGACCAGGTAATTCTTCAGGGAACACTTCAGAATAATCCCGAACGACAGGAATATCTGAAATAGACTTACCCTTGCCTTTATCTTTTGTAACATGTGCTAAGAAAGCCACATAGTTCTTCCGCAGATACTTCCGAGCTTTAAAACAAGACATGAGTTTGAGACCACCGATAGGCTTCTCACCTTGAACCTGCAGGATCTCGCCTGTCGAAAGCGGCACACGAACAATCTTCTCAGAACAAACTATCTCTGCGTGATGCTTGGATAACCAATCCATTCCCACAATAACGTCGAAGCTTCCAAGTTGCATAGGCGTGAGGTCGATAGGAAAAAGATGGTCGTTAAGATTCAACTGGCAGTTGCGAAGAACAGAATCAAGAATAATGGGTTCACCACTAGCAACTTCTACTGTCAAAGATTTACTTAGTTTTGTTCTAGACACTCGAAGCATTGGCTCAAAAGACAATGACACAAAACTCTTGTCGGCACCCGAATCAAAGAGAACATATGCAGGCTGGTTATTAATAAAGAACGTACCGTTCACCACGTTATCGTCTGCCTGCGCCTCTTGGGCATTCATGTTAAAGGCTCGGCCTCGAGCCGGAGCTTGATTCGGATTCTGGTTCTGATTCTGGTTAGCCAGCCTTGGGCACCGATTTCGGTAATGGGTCAGATCCCCACAATTATAACAAGCACCAGGTGGGTATTGTGGTCGTGCAGCTTGACCCTGTTGCTGAGCAGGAGGCTGAGCAACTTGTTGAGCCGGGTTCTGAACTGCACGATTCTGAGCAAACCGACAAACATCGGCAAGATGACCTGGCTTCCCACAGCTAGTACAGAAACGGCACTGATGTTGCGGCTGATGGTGACTGTTGCATCTATTGCACAAAGGTGCATTCCCTGAATAGGGTTTCTTTGCCGGAGGCTGCGCGGGTTGGTTAGGAGCTGTCTGATTAGCTTGGGCAGTGATAGCAAAATTTTGGGAAGCCTTACGCTTCCTTGACCTCTTCGAAGAACCAGAGTCCTTTCCATTCCTGTTTTGACCCTTCTTGCTATCCCCCTTGTCAGCCGACTGTTTCTTGCCCTTGTCACCCTTCCTGTGCAACTTACCCTTCCGAATCTGCGACTCAGTCAACGTCGCTGATAACTCGATCGCCTGACGAAGTGTGGTAGGGTTGTCACACCCCCAAAATCCACCATGCGGAGTACCACCGCTTGGAGGCGTGACATGACCAGGATCGAGCCACCAATCATATTAAACAACTCAATTAAGTAAATAAAACCAAACATAATACGATTGGTGACCAAAGCCAGTTAACCTTGTTTGGTTTAAACAGCGGAAGCATAAACGTGAGTTCAAAAGTATAAGTTCGTAGTTCATAAGTTTAAAGTCCAACACTTAGGTTTAATAAGTTCATAATGTTTTAAATATTAAACACTGGACATAACCGTCCGTACACCACAACGAATCCTTCCTCGTGCAAGCTCCAAACATTTAGCGACCTGTAAGGCATGTAACAACTAGTTAACAACAAAGTTGAGTGAGTTCACGTTTGGTTGTTTAGTTTTAAGTTGTTTCTGAAAACGTGGTTTGACTTTCGTTGGCGTAATTGCCGTGGGGGTTACCCCGTAGTTGAAAGTATGTTTAACCATTTCCTTTTTCTTTACCCAATCCATAACCATGATCAGTGGGGGTTTTCCCCGTTTGAACTACTAGACGGTATGATATCGACTGCTACGCAAATAAGTTGTGCCCTATATCAGTGTTTATCATCACTGACAATCTGCCATAGTCCATTAGTACACGCCCGTCCGACTGGCACGGTGTGAGGTTTGTTAAACCTAATAGCGCTATTAACTAATGACCCGCTCGCCATTGGCCTCGGCGATTAAGTCGATATAAATTGAGGGACTTCATGATAGAGTTTTGTCTAGCTAGTTTTAAGGTTGTTGTCCTACCCAAGGAGGACGAACGTACGTATTCTGCACCAGGAGAATTCGTAGGTTTAATAATGGCATCCAATCTATGGAGGATGGCCGTACATATCCTACCCAAGGAGAATATGTAGATCCCGTTTTAATTTCATTAACCCATTCCCAACCACCGGGAATCCCATGCCTTAGAAAGTGTGAACTCACCTCGGTTTGCTCGGTTAGATTCTCAATATAGTTAACAGTCAAGGTCGGTCAATCGCGTCCTAATAAGGTACGGATAACAATCAGTTTCTCATGCATAACACGTATCCTACGTACGGTTTATTTGCACATTACTTCTACCACATAACAGGCACACACTTTAACGATTTACGCCCATATATACTTCCCATCCATTCCCCACTCATAAGCAAACATACAATAATGCATATAACACATATAACATGTCAAATCATTCACAGATAGCATACTCGACATTTAGACACGCAAATCACAACTTATGTTATTTCAGCATTAATATTCAAAACCGGCTGTTTTCGGGGATTTTAATAAAATAGTTAGATTATTCCAAAAATTCCCAAATTTTTATAGAACGTCACAAACATTCCATATTTTATTATGTAAAAATATCGGGGTCCGGTTCATTACCCATATTTTATAAAAATTCATATTCGGGACTGAACTCAGATTTATGTATTTCTGACCATAGTCCACGAAACAATTTATTAAAAATTCGTCGAGTGTCCGATTTACGAGATTCCAGTGGGGTAATTACAAATACATCGGTTATCATCTACCGTACAAATTTCATGGTCCGATTCATCATAAAACTCAGGTTATGACTGAAAGTACGACACCCATTTGTTGCTGTAAAAATTCAGCTTAAGTAGCTGTTACAAATTAACACTTTAAAAATAGTAAACGGAGTCCAAAAATTACGATTCCGGTGCCATTAGAATCGTATTTCATAATAACATATTTTAGATTCAAAATATCGATTTTTCGTTGAGGTTAAGACCTGTTTACAGCCAACAGAAGTGGGCTGTAAAAGTTAGACAGATTCTGATTTCAAGTGTTTAACCTTCTAAATCATGTTCGATCGATTCCGTTAACGAGTTTAGTGACCACAACAACATCATATACTAATATTATTCAGTAAAGCATCATATAATCACCCAATCATCATAATCACACAAGATCTACATGATTTACACACCTATCTTCTCTTTATTCATCTTTTATCCAAGACTATTGCAAGTTCTTTTAGAGTTTCATAAGTTTTTAACCATTAATCATCTATTAACCATAAAATACATGAACAATATGAAGATTTAAGAAACTTACTACTAGCACAAGGCTAGGGAAGTTCAAGTGTGGAAAAGTGGTGGTTAAAAGAAAACGAGAGCGGTCCTTCAACTTCCGAACGCACGGAGCTTCGTTGTTCACCTTCTTGCACCTTTGTATGGATGGAAAATGGCTAGAAAGTGACTTGATGGTGGGTGTATGGTGGTGGTATGATGGCAGCCGAAAGTGAGGGAGAGAAAAAGGGTTGAGTGAAGTGATGAGTGGTAGATTATATAAGGTCTTCCATAAGGCATATTCCTAGCATATTCCTGGCATATTCCTGGCATATTCTTGGCATATTCCTGGCATATTCCAAGCATATTCCAAGCATATTCCTGGCATATTCCAAGCATATTCCAAGCATATTCCTGGCATATTCCAAGCATATTCCTGGCATATTCCAAGCATATTCCAAGCATATTCCTGGCATATTCCAAGCATATTCCTGGCATATTCCTAGATTTACTGCGTTGTCTGCGTTTTGCTGTAGAAGCACTGTGTCGCGCAGAAACACACGGTACGCGCTTAAACTTGAAAAATAACGTTTTTTTTTATTTTCAACACTCAGGAAAATATAACGGACTATTTAGTGACCTTTCCGTACACTATTAGTATATTAACAAGTACATGTAAGTATAACACAGATATCAGAAAGCAGTTAAGTGATTTCGCATAGTCGTCAAGCACATTAATTATTATTAATAAATTGTACGGTTACATGTAAATTCGAGGGTTGTCACATTCTCCCCC
This sequence comes from Helianthus tuberosus, assembly GCA_030545235.1. Lineage (NCBI taxonomy): Eukaryota > Viridiplantae > Streptophyta > Magnoliopsida > Asterales > Asteraceae > Helianthus > Helianthus tuberosus. The sequence goes on from CM060354.1 coordinate 92,292,471, forward strand.
TGTTAAGCAACTCAATTATTAAATCTGTCACACCCCCAATAGTGTGACTTATTAAATCTGTCACACCCCCAAAATCCACCATGCGGAGTACCACCGCTTGGAGGCGTGACATGACCAGGATCGAGCCACCAATCATATTAAACAACTCAATTAAGTAAATAAAACCAAACATAATACGATTGGTGACCAAAGCCAGTTAACCTTGTTTGGTTTAAACAGCGGAAGCATAAACGTGAGTTCAAAAGTATAAGTTCGTAGTTCATAAGTTTAAAGTCCAACACTTAGGTTTAATAAGTTCATAATGTTTTAAATATTAAACACTGGACATAACCGTCCGTACACCACAACGACTCCTTCCTCGTGCAAGCTCCAAACATTTAGCGACCTGTAAGGCATGTAACAACTAGTTAACAACAAAGTTGAGTGAGTTCACGTTTGGTTGTTTAGTTTTGAGTTGTTTCTGAAAACGTGGTTTGACTTTCGTTGGCGTAATTGCCGTGGGGGTTACCCCGTAGTTGAAAGTATGTTTAACCATTTCCTTTTTCTTTACCCAATCCATAACCATGATCAGTGGGGGTTTTCCCCGTTTGAACTACTAGACGGTATGATATCGACTGCTACGCAAATAAGTTGTGCCCTATATCAGTGTTTATCATCACTGACAATCTGCCATAGTCCATTAGTACACGCCCGTCCGACTGGCACGGTGTGAGGTTTGTTAAACCTAATAGCGCTATTAACTAATGACCCGCTCGCCATTGGCCTCGGCGATTAAGTCGATATAAATTGAGGGACTTCATGATAGAGTTTTGTCTAGCTAGTTTTAAGGTTGTTGTCCTACCCAAGGAGGACGAACGTACGTATTCTGCACCAGGAGAATTCGTAGGTTTAATAATGGCATCCAATCTATGGAGGATGGCCGTACATATCCTACCCAAGGAGAATATGTAGATCCCGTTTTAATTTCATTAACCCATTCCCAACCACCGGGAATCCCATGCCTTAGAAAGTGTGAACTCACCTCGGTTTGCTCGGTTAGATTCTCAATATAGTTAACAGTCAAGGTCGGTCAATCGCGTCCTAATAAGGTACGGATAACAATCAGTTTCTCATGCATAACACGTATCCTACGTACGGTTTATTTGCACATTACTTCTACCACATAACAGGCACACACTTTAACGATTTACGCCCATATATACTTCCCATCCATTCCCCACTCATAAGCAAACATACAATAATGCATATAACACATATAACATGTCAAATCATTCACAGATAGCATACTCGACATTTAGACACGCAAATCACAACTTATGTTATTTCAGCATTAATATTCAAAACCGGCTGTTTTCGGGGATTTTAATAAAATAGTTAGATTATTCCAAAAATTCCCAAATTTTTATAGAACGTCACAAACATTCCATATTTTATTATGTAAAAATATCGGGGTCCGGTTCATTACCCATATTTTATAAAAATTCATATTCGGGACTGAACTCAGATTTATGTATTTCTGACCATAGTCCACGAAACAATTTATTAAAAATTCGTCGAGTGTCCGATTTACGAGATTCCAGTGGGGTAATTACAAATACATCGGTTATCATCTACCGTACAAATTTCATGGTCCGATTCATCATAAAACTCAGGTTATGACTGAAAGTACGACACCCATTTGTTGCTGTAAAAATTCAGCTTAAGTAGCTGTTACAAATTAACACTTTAAAAATAGTAAACGGAGTCCAAAAATTACGATTCCGGTGCCATTAGAATCGTATTTCATAATAACATATTTTAGATTCAAAATATCGATTTTTCGTTGAGGTTAAGACCTGTTTACAGCCAACAGAAGTGGGCTGTAAAAGTTAGACAGATTCTGATTTCAAGTGTTTAACCTTCTAAATCATGTTCGATCGATTCCGTTAACGAGTTTAGTGACCACAACAACATCATATACTAATATTATTCAGTAAAGCATCATATAATCACCCAATCATCATAATCACACAAGATCTACATGATTTACACACCTATCTTCTCTTTATTCATCTTTTATCCAAGACTATTGCAAGTTCTTTTAGAGTTTCATAAGTTTTTAACCATTAATCATCTATTAACCATAAAATACATGAACAATATGAAGATTTAAGAAACTTACTACTAGCACAAGGCTAGGGAAGTTCAAGTGTGGAAAAGTGGTGGTTAAAAGAAAACGAGAGCGGTCCTTCAACTTCCGAACGCACGGAGCTTCGTTGTTCACCTTCTTGCACCTTTGTATGGATGGAAAATGGCTAGAAAGTGACTTGATGGTGGGTGTATGGTGGTGGTATGATGGCAGCCGAAAGTGAGGGAGAGAAAAAGGGTTGAGTGAAGTGATGAGTGGTAGATTATATAAGGTCTTCCATAAGGCATATTCCTAGCATATTCCTGGCATATTCCTGGCATATTCTTGGCATATTCCTGGCATATTCTTGGCATATTCCTGGCATATTCCAAGCATATTCCAAGCATATTCCTGGCATATTCCAAGCATATTCCAAGCATATTCCTGGCATATTCCAAGCATATTCCAAGCATATTCCTGGCATATTCCAAGCATATTCCTGGCATATTCCAAGCATATTCCAAGCATATTCCTGGCATATTCCAAGCATATTCCTGGCATATTCCTAGATTTACTGCGTTGTCTGCGTTTTGCTGTAGAAGCACTGTGTCGCGCAGAAACACACGGTACGCGCTTAAACTTGAAAAATAACGTTTTTTTTTTATTTTCAACACTCAGGAAAATATAACGGACTATTTAGTGACCTTTCCGTACACTATTAGTATATTAACAAGTACATGTAAGTATAACACAGATATCAGAAAGCAGTTAAGTGATTTCGCACAGTCGTCAAGCACATTAATTATTATTAATAAATTGTACGGTTACATGTAAATTCGAGGGTTGTCACAAGGGTTGCTACCAGTAATGATGTTTTGTACAGAGTCAGGTAGGCCGTCGATATACCTTTCGATAGCCTTGTCGAGTGGGGTAACCATAGTTGGGCAAAGCAGACTCAACTCCTCAAACCTATCAGTATAAGCCCTGTGCTCACCACTATCCTGCTTCAAATCATCAAATTCCTTCTCCAAAGCTCGCTGCTCATGACGAGGACAGAATTCCCTCATCATAAGAGCTCTTAGTTTAGCCCATGTCTGTGCCAAGGCAATCTCAGCACCCCTATCTCTCATAACCCCGTTCCACCATGTCAAAGCCCTCTTCTGGAATACGCTCGAAGCAAACTCGACTTTGCGATTATCCGGACACTGCACGTGGCGGAAAGTATTCTCTATGCTCTCAAACCACTGAAGAAGCCCAGTTGCTCCCTCAGAACCACTAAACTTGAGTGGTTTAGCCGAGCTGAAATCCTTGTATTTGCATGGAGCATTATTGTTGTTGTTGGCTTGGTGCCATTGAGCAAAGAGATTTGGAAATTGAGCAGCCATCTGCTCCGCAATAATTTCTGCCAGTTCGGCAGTCGCAATCAGATTGTCGCGTCGAGGAGGCATTCTAAAAGAGGAAACATGAAAGAAATGAGTGAGATGATTGGATGAAAAGAATGAGATGAAACGAAATCAACAAAAGCAAAGATGGTGGTCATTTGTCCGTATCACAAAGTAAACAAACGACACACAGTGACTAATCAAAGTAAATGGATCAAAATAATGTATTTCGAAGACATGCTCGCCTATAAGTGAACACTCATCCCAAGAATTCCCAGGTAAGCACAACTGGTCTCGCGTCTGGTTGAGGTGTATACGAAGTGCTTGCCTAGACAGAAAACCCAGAATACAGGCATTCACCCTTCCAGTTTGCACGTGTTCACATTATTTATAACCCAAAACATTGACGAGATTTTGAAAATTTGAAGGCACAAGGCCAAAATTTTAATCAAACTGAAAAGGGTTCAAAACCATATAACAGAGGGTTCAAAACCTTACAATTGAGGGTTCAAAACCTTGTAATAAATTTTTCAAAAACAGAAGATTGTTTTTCAAAAATCGTTTCGGAAAAATTTGGTTCTTGTTTTGCTAATCACCTAAGGATAGGTGATGTACATGTTTTAAGATCTAAACACAAGATAATTTGTGTTAGGGTCCTAGAAAAGTTATAGTCTAGGTCAAAGCATTACTAATAACCTAATTCCCTATAACCATTGGCTCTGATACCAACTCTTCTGTCACACCCCGACCACGTGTAACATACAAAACGCGGCGGAAACATCGGGGAGTGTTGTAACAGAACTAATTGTTTCATAACCATGGCATTCAAAGTTGTATTTTATTTATTAAACAAGGGTGTTACATTGTCTTGAACAGTAAACAAAAGAGTTTATAACAAAATTAAACAAGTCTATCTCCATTTTTAGTCTCTAAGGCACAGGTCCGCCCTAGAATCATGATCAACATCCTACGGAAAAGCTCCTGAAAACACATGTGAAAATAGGTACGTCAGCATAAAAATGCCTGTGAGATACATAGGTTTGTTAAAATAGGATTCATGACTTGTATTTGAGAAAATGTTTAGTCATGAACCTTGTAATTTGCTTTGTCTTGTAAATCATTTGGAAAATCGATAAGATCAGTTGATAGGTATAAGTAATATAAGGTTAAATGGATAACCATGTAAAATGAGTTTGTATAAGATAAGTTGGTTGTAAAACAATGTCTTATGAAAAGTATGTTATTTGTATAAAATGTTATATGTATCAAACTGAAATGATTTAAATAACGTTACGCTATGTAATATTATACAAACACTTATATATAGGAAGTACCAGCGGCGTATCCACCATGTTTGTATCATATTACACACGTATCGTTACTCAAATCACTTACCCAAACAACCACCAATGTAACTTGTTCATGTACAAACCAATTGTCAAGTGTTATTGTGTAAACCATATCAAAATGTCTATGTCCAATGTAAACCACCAAATGTGTATATCAATGTCAAAATGTTTATGTTCAATGTAGATCATGTAATGTGTAACCAAAATGTCATGTATGGTAGTGAAATATATATATCAACTAAACCATATGTAAAATGCACAAAAACAAGGTATTGAAGTAAAACATAGTTTAAATCAAGGTTATGTTTTGTGTAACAAATGCATGCTATACTGATACAAACATTTATGCGGTATTGTTATAATGCATACATCCAAGCCTTGAGACTGTGGCGATAAACCCTTAAACAAATTAAAGATTTATCTAAATTATGTATATCGAATTCGGTCATTCCTTTCATCCCCTTTCCCTGGGATGTCCGGAACGGGAGTTGTCAATTCCTATGGTACCACTACCTACTAACGAACGGCGTGATCATTGTTAATGAATGTATTGTTCCATGTTAAACAAACCAAATGTCATACCAAAATGTAAGCAGGTGAAAACGATGCACTAAGTATGTAATCAAATGAACATACGTAGCGTGAAATGTAATGTAAAACGATGTACTAAGTAATGCACACAATGGGCACACCTAGCATGAAATGTAATGTAAAACGATGTACTAAGTAATGCACACAATGGGCACACCTAGCATGAAATGTAATGTAAAACGATGTACTAAGTAATGCACACAATGGGCACACCTGTCACACCCCGACCACGTAGGACATACAAAACGTGGCGGAAACATCGGGGAATGTTGTAACAGAATTAATGTTTCACAACCATGGTAAATTAAGTTTCGTTTAATTGATTAAAAGTGTTACAATGTCTTAACAAACAAAGAAATACAACATAATTAACTAGTCTTGCATCTTTTATTGTCACTAAAGCCCAAGTCTGCCTATGTGTATCTTGATCATCTTATGCAACAGTTCCTGAAAACACATGTGAAAATAGGTACGTCAGCATAAAAATGCCTGTGAGATACATAGGTTTTGTGAAAAATAGGTTTCATGACTTATGTTTGAGAAAATGTTTAGTCATGAACCTTGTAATTTGCTTTGTCTTTGTAAATCATTTGAAAAACAATACGTTCAGATGATACGTATAAATAAGAGAATAATGCATGGTTAAATGAATAACCATAAAAAATGAGTTTGTATAAGTTAAGTTGTTTGAAAAACAATGTATTGTGAAAAGTATGTTATTTGTATAAAATGTTATATGTCATAAACTGAAATGATTCAAATAACGCTACGATATGTAATACCATACAAACACTTATATATAGGAAGTACCAGCGGCGTATCCACCATGCTTGTATCATATTACACACGCATCGTTACTTAATCACTTACTCAAACCAAACCATCAATGTAAAATGTTCATGTCTAATGTAAATCATGTAATGTATAACCGATGTCAAAAGTGTTTATGTGTCAAATGTAAACCATGTAAAATGCATGATCAATGTAAATCATGTAATGTGCAAATGCATGATCAATGTAAATCATGTAATGTGTAACCAAACTGATCTGTATGGCTAGTGATAAATATCACTAAACCATATGCACAAGAACATAGTATTGAAGTAAAACTTGGTTTAAATCAAAGCTATGTCTTGTGTAAATGCACGATCAATGTAAATCATGTAATGTGTAAATGCATGCTATACTGATACGAACATCTATGCGGTATTGTTATAATGCATACATCCAAGCCTTGAGACTGTGGCGATAAACCCTTAAACGACTTAAAGGATTATCTGTGCTTATGTATATCGAATTCGGTCATTCCTTTCATCCCCTTTCCCTGGGATGTCCGGAACGGGAGTTGTCAATTCCTATGGTACCACTACCTACTAACGAACGGCGTAGCTAATGTTAATGAATGTATTGTTCCATTGTAAACAACCCAAATGTCATAACAAAATGTAAGCATGTGATGAAAACGATGTACTAAGTATGCACGCAATGGACATACATAGCATAAAATGTAAATGTAAAACGATGTACTAAGTATGCACGCAATGGACATACATAGCATAAAATGTAATGTAAAACATGTACTATAAATGTACTATTGAACATAGCATGTATATGATGTGAAAACAGGAAAGCATGAAAGTAACAAGTAGGCACATGTGTTCCATCCCAAAACAGTTTGGAAAACAGTAAAAGAGGGGTCTATGTACTCACTTGAGATTGCTCAGAAGTCCTTGAGTAACAACCAAACAATGCTAGAGATCGCGGATATCAAACGGCACCTAATATACGTAACTATGTTAATTAACCGGACCTAGATCGGAAGATCGGGTAGCATTAGGGTTTGTAAACCAAACGAGTGTAGAGACTCGTGTCATTTGGTTTTACAAAGCCTACATACTAAATGAAACCTAGTATAATTGTTTACGACCCATTACGACCCGTTTAGGTAGCTTATGCTACTTTAACGCGTCGTTCGCGTGAAACGCGTTCGGACCGCCTAACTAGTCCTATGACAAGTGTTATATGCCTAAACATGTTACATAATCAGTTATGTGACAAAGGTTTAGGTTACATATGCTTAATTACCAATTATACATGAAAAGGGTATTCTGGTAATTTACCTAAGGCATATAAACTACCTATCATACAACTACTCAAACGATGTGACCATAGGGTATAACCTCGGAAGGTTATTCCCTACCTACTATGGTCACCTAATGTGTTTGGTCGGATCCTAATGATCGACCAAACTGGGTCGGGTTCGAGGGTATAGGCGATTTATTAGATCGCCTACCCTACGACCCTAGACAACGTGGTAATCAGTGGGCATAGTCCCAAGGGACTATGACCAACGTGATTACACTCACGTTGCGAAGTTCAAACGAACTTCGCATTGACCATTACTGGTCAACGCTGAAAGTCAAACAAAGTTTGACTTTCTGACTCGAAAAGCAATAAAATAAGGAAAAGAACGAAAGAATACTTACGAAAGGTCCCCGAATGCTAATCTCGATCCAAGAATCTCAGGTATTAAACAATGGTTTCAACTTAGAGTTCCTAAGATCAAGATTCTAGTGATTTTAGCAATGGGGGTGAATGGGTATTTATAGGAATACCCGAACCGTTAAGATCGCTTGTCGAATATCGTGCCTTAATCGTATCCGTACAAGTGTCGGAAAGTTATGGTGCCTAAAATCCATCCTTATCAGCTGACTAAGCATGTTAGAATGTGTGGTTGTGAATTAATCAGCTGTTAATACATCGAATCTGGTCCCGAAAATGCAAAACTGAAGTTTCTGTCCAGTTAAGGCACTCGCGTAGCGCGACTGCATAGGCCCTTAGGGCTCGCGCTACGCCACTGCCCCCATGTTTCAGAATTGTTTCAAAATTGGCAGAAATGGTCCCTGCACGTGTTTAAGGCCTTTTTGGATGCGTTTGAACCCCGTTAACCTCATTTCAAGGCTCTAAAATGAAGTTAAAGTATAGGGAACTCAAAACATGCTCAAAAATATGCCGGATGATGGTTCGTTTGGTCGTACGAACGCGATGTTCGCTTAATTACGACGGAATGCGCATAAGCGCGAAAAACGATCCAAATGACGCGACGAATGGATTTTTCTTAAGCCAAACATTAAAGCATAATATAGTCATGCTTACATAAATTTTGGATGTCCGGATGTATTCAGAACGTGAGTTATGCGTAAAAATGCAAACTTGTGCACTTTTTGACACTTTTAGTCCCTGAATGACCCAAAATTTATTTTAGCACACCAAACACCTCAAAGCCTATTTCTAAGCCATGTAAAGGATATTTATGGTATGTTTAACTTATGGTCATGTTCCGGAATGTCTGTTACAGTTCAAATTGACATACTTTCGCAGTTTGTCAAATTTAGTCCCTGTAAGCGATTTAACTTGAGTTTGCCATACCAAAGCCTTCAAAACTTATTTCTAAGTTATGTAAAGGTTATTTAAGGTACGTTAAGCCTATGTCACTATTCCGGAGTGTTTGTTGCATTAAACTGGTTATATTTACGCATTGGTGCGCGTATAACCTCCCAGAAAGCGATTTAGAGTTTGGAATTGAACAAAATTTGATATGTGCAAATGATACACATATTTTTACCAATCCCAAGTATGAAATATAATATTTCATTGGTTCGGTATTTTTTTGATGGCCGCGAAGGCACAGGTGTTACAGTCTCCCCTACTTTAGGAAATTTCGTCCCGAAATTTATTTAGAGGAAACTTGTGAGAGCTTGAAAACATGAAGTTGAAAAGATTGAACAATATTGATTAGGGTTCTGAACTTCTAGTAACCTTTAATAACATCATGCTTGCAATGTAAGAGGGATACTTATACAAGTATATGAAGCGTCATTGGTGCGTCCACCGTACCTCCATTACATCGTTGTCATTTTGTTATTGTTGTCGCTATCGGTTCTTACACATAATAAATCTTACTGGGTTTCTGTGCACTAAATTTCATAATTATGTACGCGTCCATAATTAGACAATTTCTTGCATAGTTCACACAGTCTATTTTATAATGTGTAGGGAAAACCAAATGAACAATCCTGTGATGAGTGTGACTAGACCGCCATAGAGTCCTTTTAATTAAATCAATAAATGATCTAAATAGACTATCAAGGAGTCTGTCCAGCTACATCACTAGATGTCGTTCTTTAACCAAATTGTGAATCAATCTTTTTGATTAGACCACTAAAGGTCTCTTATGAATCATGGAGTAGTACTATATAATCGAAGGGTCTTAACTATTACATAGAAGCCCATTTAGGATTTAAGATAGTACCTTTTTGAATATCCTACTACGAATCCCTCATATGTAGATATGAAAGATTCTACGAGGATTTGGATAACGAATATCCAGAGTATACAAAAACACAAAATGCATAAAAGAAAACATAAGATGAGTAAACACATAGTCACATAACCACAAAATTGTTTGTTAATTTGTCTTGTAAATTGCGTACATGCATTTAAAGCACACTAGGAATCCATTCCGTGGATTTCATTTGGTACTTTAAACGTTATCAAGAATCTAACTATAAAGATAGAAAGATTCAAAAAGAAAATTCGATTTCGATTATTAGGAACCGAAGTGTTCGAATTAAGGTACATAAGGAATCCAATTAAGGACTCTGATTTGAATGATAATTATCCACAAGGATCTAATTGTAAAGATAAAAAAAAATCCCATATGGATTTTAGAAGTTGGAGATGTTTTGAAACCTTGCACTGGATGTGCTTATGTCAAAACATGAAGTAAGAATGCTTATGAAGTTGAGATGCTTGATATGTCAAGGCGACATATGAAGCAGAATTTGAAGGTTAAGTCAATGTATGAGGAAAAATATTTTTGAAAACTATGCATGGGGTTCTTTTAAGAAAAATGTGTTTAACGTTTTTGAAACCATATATATAATACTTTTGAAATCATAAAGTAGGTGTATTAGATAGATATATTTAAAAATGTTTTAAAATCATGCGAGATGAATTTTGAAATTATGTATAAGGTTTTTGAAAGACATGAATGATGCTTTTCGAAATCATGCACTTGATAAGAAAATGTATTGTGTTAATATTGTCTTCAGACTATATGAAATATTTTGAAATTAGGAAGGTTGGTTCTGATAACATGGCCAATGTTTTTGAAATAACATAGACAATGCATCTAGAAAAATTGTTTTCAAACTATATGAAATGTTTTGAGATCATGAAGATTGTTTTGAAATACTTGTACTGTGTATGTTGAAAAATCAAAACGTAATGGGTATGAGATTTGAAAATACCCTTAGTTATCTAACCAAGGATCTAAAGGCACAGATGTGCAGAAGCATGATTACTCATAATGTCACTTTATTTTCTGTATTTCGTATCTTAGAATGAAACGAGTACTTAAAATTTTTGAAGGAATCATGAGCGATCATTTGAAAGAGAGAATCACTAGAGTAGTTTGTAAGGAACATAGTTCCTTGATGTAGGTAACATAGGAAAAGTCATACACACATGTAATTATACTTGTATATCAGAATTTGTGAACAACGATTTATTTATAAACAAAACAGATTGTTTCACATTACAAGGAAACAAAAGAACAAAAGCATAAGACAACAACATCTTCTAGTCAGCCAACTGCTCATCCGTGGGTTGGATTTGCATTAGCAAGCTTTGGGCATTTGTTCCTGAAATGGCTCGTATCGCCACAGTTGTAGCACGATCCAGGCGGAAAGCGAGCTTGAGTAGGGTTGACTTGAAGTTGGGTAGCAGCTTTGTTTTGGATGGCAAAGCGGCATATGTTAATCAGATGTCCCCACTGTCCACAGTAGGTACATTTGGAGCAGGGTATGAGGTTTAAATGATGACGGTTGCATCGCTTGCACCATGGGGCAGTTCCCAAGTACGGCTTCCTAGCTGGTGGCATCGCTACCTGGCTAGGTCCCGCTTGATTAGGTGTAACTGCTGCGGTTTTCTTTGAAGCCTTACGCTTCCTTGATTTTGGTGCTAGCTTGACTTCTGCTTCCTTTGGTGGCTCTTGAGTGGCTTCATTGTTGAGACGAGAGGCTTCATTGTTGAGACGAGCCATGGCAATTCCTAAATCCACAGTCTTCTGAATCACTTCGCCTATATGCTGGACAAATTTGGCTGTTCGCTCGGAAATTTGACCAGTGCTGAGAGGAATAGACATTCTAGAAGAAAATGAAAGACAGAGGAAGAAGCAAGTGAAAGGTTATTGGATAATCAATACAGAATGGTAACGAATGAAAATTGTGATCATTTGTTTGTTACCTAAGGCAAACAAATGAGATGGTGACAAATCAAAGTAAATGGGTCAAAAATAATGTATCGCGAAGACATGCTCGCCTATAAGTGAACACTCATCCCAAGAATTCCCAGGTAAGCACAACTGGTCTCGCGTCTGATGAGATGTATACGAAGTGCTTGCCTAGACAGAAAACCCAGAATACAGGCATTCACCCTTCCAGTTTGCACGTGTTCACATTATTTAAAACCCAAAACCTTGACGAGATTTTGAAAACTCAAAGGGGTTCAAAACCATATAATAGAGAGTTCAAAACCTTACAATAGAGGGTTCAAAACCTAGTAATCAATCATCCTAGAACAGATGATTGCTTTTCAAAGCGGTTTTGAAATTTATGTTCTTGTTGTGATCGTCGCCTAAGGATAGGTGACGGTATTGTTTTATGACTAAACGCAAGTAAACGCGCGTTAGGGTCCTAGAAAGGTTATAGAATAGGTCAAAGTATTACTAATAACCTAATTCCCTATAACCATGGGCTCTGATACCATCTTTTCTGTCACACCCCGACCACGTAGGACATACAAAACGTGGCGGAAACATCGGGGAGTGTTGTAACAGAATTAATGTTTCACAACCATGGTAAATTAAGTTTCGTTTAATTGATTAAAAGTGTTACAATGTCTTAACAAACAAAGAAATACAACATAATTAACTAGTCTTGCATCTTTTATTGTCACTAAAGCCCAAGTCTGCCTATGTGTATCTTGATCATCTTATGCAACAGTTCCTGAAAACACATGTGAAAATAGGTACGTCAGCATAAAAATGCCTGTGAGATACATAGGTTTTGTGAAAAATAGGTTTCATGACTTATGTTTGAGAAAATGTTTAGTCATGAACCTTGTAATTTGCTTTGTCTTTGTAAATCATTTGAAAAACAATACGTTCAGATGATACGTATAAATAAGAGAATAATGCATGGTTAAATGAATAACCATAAAAAAATGAGTTTGTATAAGTTAAGTTGTTTGAAAAACAATGTATTGTGAAAAGTATGTTATTTGTATAAAATGTTATATGTCATAAACTGAAATGATTCAAATAACGCTACGATATGTAATACCATACAAACACTTATATATAGGAAGTACCAGCGGCGTATCCACCATGCTTGTATCATATTACACACGCATCGTTACTTAATCACTTACTCAAACCAAACCATCAATGTAAAATGTTCATGTCTAATGTAAATCATGTAATGTATAACCGATGTCAAAAGTGTTTATGTGTCAAATGTAAACCATGTAAAATGCATGATCAATGTAAATCATGTAATGTGCAAATGCATGATCAATGTAAATCATGTAATGTGTAACCAAACTGATCTGTATGGCTAGTGATAAATATCACTAAACCATATGCACAAGAACATAGTATTGAAGTAAAACTTGGTTTAAATCAAAGCTATGTCTTGTGTAAATGCACGATCAATGTAAATCATGTAATGTGTAAATGCATGCTATACTGATACGAACATCTATGCGGTATTGTTATAATGCATACATCCAAGCCTTGAGACTGTGGCGATAAACCCTTAAACGACTTAAAGGATTATCTGTGCTTATGTATATCGAATTCGGTCATTCCTTTCATCCCCTTTCCCTGGGATGTCCGGAACGGGAGTTGTCAATTCCTATGGTACCACTACCTACTAACGAACGGCGTAGCTAATGTTAATGAATGTATTGTTCCATTGTAAACAACCCAAATGTCATAACAAAATGTAAGCATGTGATGAAAACGATGTACTAAGTATGCACGCAATGGACATACATAGCATAAAATGTAAATGTAAAACGATGTACTAAGTATGCACGCAATGGACATACATAGCATAAAATGTAATGTAAAACATGTACTATAAATGTACTATTGAACATAGCATGTATATGATGTGAAAACAGGAAAGCATGAAAGTAACAAGTAGGCACATGTGTTCCACCCCAAAACAGTTTGGAAAACAGTAAAAGAGGGGTCTATGTACTCACTTGAGATTGCTCAGAAGTCCTTGAGTAACAACCAAACAATGCTAGAGATCGCGGATATCAAACGGCACCTAATATACGTAACTATGTTAATTAACCGGACCTAGATCGGAAGATCGGGTAGCATTAGGGTTTGTAAACCAAACGAGTGTAGAGACTCGTGTCATTTGGTTTTACAAAGCCTACATACTAAATGAAACCTAGTATAATTGTTTACGACCCATTACGACCCGTTTAGGTAGCTTATGCTACTTTAACGCGTCGTTCGCGTGAAACGCGTTCGGACCGCCTAACTAGTCCTATGACAAGTGTTATATGCCTAAACATGTTACATAATCAGTTATGTGACAAGGGTTTAGGTTACATATGCTTAATTACCAATTATACATGAAAAGGGTATTCTGGTAATTTACCTAAGGCATATAAACTACCTATCATACAACTACTCAAACGATGTGACCATAGGGTATAACCTCGGAAGGTTATTCCCTACCTACTATGGTCACCTAATGTGTTTGGTCGGATCCTAATGATCGACCAAACTGGGTCGGGTTCGAGGGTATAGGCGATTTATTAGATCGCCTACCCTACGACCCTAGACAACGTGGTAATCAGTGGGCATAGTCCCAAGGGACTATGACCAACGTGATTACACTCACGTTGCGAAGTTCAAACGAACTTCGCATTGACCATTACTGGTCAACGCTGAAAGTCAAACAAAGTTTGACTTTCTGACTCGAAAAGCAATAAAATAAGGAAAAGAACGAAAGAATACTTACGAAAGGTCCCCGAATGCTAATCTCGATCCAAGAATCTCAGGTATTAAACAATGGTTTCAACTTAGAGTTCCTAAGATCAAGATTCTAGTGATTTTAGCAATGGGGGTGAATGGGTATTTATAGGAATACCCGAACCGTTAAGATCGCTTGTCGAATATCGTGCCTTAATCGTATCCGTACAAGTGTCGGAAAGTTATGGTGCCTAAAATCCATCCTTATCAGCTGACTAAGCATGTTAGAATGTGTGGTTGTGAATTAATCAGCTGTTAATACATCGAATCTGGTCCCGAAAATGCAAAACTGAAGTTTCTGTCCAGTTAAGGCACTCGCGTAGCGCGACTGCATAGGCCCTTAGGGCTCGCGCTACGCCACTGCCCCCATGTTTCAGAATTGTTTCAAAATTGGCAGATATGGTCCCTGCACGTGTTTAAGGCCTTTTTGGATGCGTTTGAACCCCGTTAACCTCATTTCAAGGCTCTAAAATGAAGTTAAAGTATAGGGAACTCAAAACATGCTCAAAAATATGCCGGATGATGGTTCGTTTGGTCGTACGAACGCGATGTTCGCTTAATTACGACGGAATGCGCATAAGCGCGAAAAACGATCCAAATGACGCGACGAATGGATTTTTCTTAAGCCAAACACTAAAGCATAATATAGTCATGCTTACATAAATTTTTGGATGTCCGGATGTATTCAGAACGTGAGTTATGCGTAAAAATGCAAACTTGTGCACTTTTTGACACTTTTAGTCCCTGAATGACCCAAAATTTATTTTAGCACACCAAACACCTCAAAGCCTATTTCTAAGCCATGTAAAGGATATTTATGGTATGTTTAACTTATGGTCATGTTCCGGAATGTCTGTTACAGTTCAAATTGACATACTTTCGCAGTTTGTCAAATTTAGTCCCTGTAAGCGATTTAACTTGATTTTGCCATACCAAAGCCTTCAAAACTTATTTCTAAGTTATGTAAAGGTTATTTAAGGTACGTTAAGCCTATGTCACTATTCCGGAGTGTTTTTTGCATTAAACTGGTTATATTTACGCATTGGTGCGCGTATAACCTCCCAGAAAGCGATTTAGAGTTTGGAATTGAACAAAATTTGATATGTGCAAATGATACACATATTTTTACCAATCCCAAGTATGAAATATAATATTTCATTGGTTCGGTATTTGTTTGATGGCCGCGAAGGCACAGGTGTTACAACACCTAGCATGAAATGTAATGTAAAACGATGTACTAAGTAATGCACACAATGGGCACACCTAGCATAAAATGTTATGTAAAACAATGTACTAAGTAATGCACACAATGGGAACACCTAGCATAAGAAGTAATGAAATCATGTACTATAATGTACTAACAAACATAGCATGTATATGATGTGAAAATAGGAAAGCTTGAAAGTAACAAGTAGGCACATGTGTTCCACCCCAAAACGTTTGGAAAACAGTAAAAGAGGGGTCTATGTACTCACATAAACACCTTGAAAACATTTAAAAGAGGGGGTTCTATGTACTCACTTGAGATTGCTCAGAAGTCCTAAGATAACCACCAAGCAATGCTAGAGATCACGGAATATCAAACGGCACCTAATATAGGTAACTACATTAATAACCCGGACCTAAATCGGAAGATCGGATAGGATGAGGGCTCGTAAACCATATGAGTATGGGAACTCGTGTAGTATGGTTTACTAAAGCCTACATACTAAATGAAACCTAACCTAAGTGCTTGTGACCCATTACGACCCGTTTAGGTAGCTTATGCTACTTTAACGCGTCGTTCGCGTGAAACGCGTTCGGACTGCCTAACTAGTCCTATGACAAGTGATATATGCCTTAACATGTCTAATATGGTTGTCAAATCAGTTTAGATGTCAAAAGTTATGTTACATATGTTTAAAATGAATTTTGGCATCAAAGGGGTATTTTGGTAATTTACCTAAGGCATATAAACTACCTATCATACAACTACTTAAACGAAGCGACCATAAGGTATAACCTCGTAAGGTTATTCCCTATATACTATGGTCACCTAATGTGCTTGGTCGGATCCTAATGATCGACCAAACGGGTCGGGTTCGAAAGTATAAGCGATTGTTTAGATCGCTTACCTTACGACCCTATATAAGCACTAAACTAAAAGTGACGAGCTAAGCATGTTAAAACATGCTTAACTAAGTTTAGAAAACAGGTTTGGTATCACAACAAACGGTTGTGATACCTAAGAGTAGTTTGGTTACAAAATACGTAAGAATACGTATTCTGCCCGAAACTACGGCTCGTCACTGAGCCTAGATAACGTGGTAATCAGTAGGTATAGTCGCTAGGGACTATAACCATCGTGATCACACTCACGTTATGAAGTTCAAACGAACTTCGCATCGACCATAAATTGGTCAATGCAGAAAGTCAAACAAAGTTTGACTTTCGGACTCGAAAAGCATTAAAAGAACGAAAGAATACTTACGAAGGGTCCCCGAATGCTAATCTAGATCAAAATAGCTCAGGTATGAAACAAAGGTTTCAACTTAGAGCACAAATGATCAGATTCTTGTGAGAAATGAAGTGAAATGTGATGGGTATTTATAGATTTCGGAGAACCGTTAAGATCGCTTGTCGAATATCGTGCCTAAATCTCGTGCGTACATTTGTCAAAATGTTGTGGTTACTGAAAATGATCCTTAATGTGCTGAAAGGTCAAGTGTGGAACTTGTGGTTGTGGTTTAATCAGCTGATAATCTGCTGACTGGTTGATATTATCTGTTCTGGCACAGGCTAGCGCACCACTACGTTAAAAGTGTAGC
This sequence comes from Helianthus tuberosus, assembly GCA_030545235.1. NCBI lineage: Eukaryota > Viridiplantae > Streptophyta > Magnoliopsida > Asterales > Asteraceae > Helianthus > Helianthus tuberosus. The sequence goes on from CM060354.1 coordinate 92,309,828, forward strand.
GCACCGCTAGGCCATAGTTTGGCAGATTTACCATTTTAGTCCCTGCAGTGTAATCAGCCCATTTTCGACACGTTTAAGGCCCGTTAACCCCATTTCAAAGCTCTAAAATGAAGTTAAAGTATAGGGAACTTAAAATGTGTTCAAAAATATCTCGGATGTCGGTTCGTTTGGCCGTACGGTCGCGATGTTCGGTTAATTACGACGGAATGCGCACAAGCGCGAAAAACGATCCAAATGACGCGACGAATGGATTTTTCTTATGGCGAACACTAAAATATAATGTAGTCATGCTTACATAAATTTTTGGATGTCCGGATGTATTCAGAACGTAAGTTATGCGCGAAAATGCAAACTTGTGCACTTTTTGACGCTTTTAGTCCCTGAATGACCCAAAAGTTTATTTTAATACACCGAACCCCTCAAAGCCTATTTCTAAGCTATGTAAAGGATATTTAAGGTGTGTTTAACTTATGGTCATGTTCCGGAATGTTCGTTACAGTTCAAATTGACATACTTTCGCAGTTTGTCATATTTAGTCCCTGTAGTTGAATTAACTTGTTTTTGCCATACCAAAGCCTTCAAAACTTATTTCTAAGTTATGTAAAGGTTATTTAAGGTATGTTGAGTATATGTTGATGTTCCGGAGTATTTCTCGCATTAAACTGAGTACGTTTACGCACTAGTTTGCGTATAACTCTCCAGAAAGTGATGTAGAGTTTGGAATTGAACAAAAGTCAAAACATGAAAAATGTAAAACACAATCAAACAAACATTGGGATCAAATAACATTGTTTTATTGATAATAGAACTGTTCACAATGATTACAAGAACAGTTGTTACATTGAGGGTTGAAGACAAATAGATGGAGTTCGGAGTTGGGAATAGAGTAGAAGACGACGACCCGTTCAACTACATGAATGTCTTAGACTCAAGCTTGGATGATGCTCTCTGACGGTGCAACATGGGATGCAAGACATCCCACTTGGGTAACATATGACTGACTTTAGTTCTAGCTAAGGACCCTTATAAACGTGGCGCTCCACGGAGGTATTCCGGGGAACATTCCTTAGCTTTAGTTTATATTAACTTTTATGTTTTCTAGTTTAGCTTTACTTTTCAGGAATAAAACACACTCGAAATGGTGGAGGTTACCAAGGGAAAGAATAACCCACACCCCATGCACAAAAACAGAGCCTCCCGACAATTTTCTATCATTACAACAAGATTAGCACGGGGCCGTGCTCAGCCAACACGCCCCCGTGCCCGAGGTTCTGCAGCAAAACGCCCAGTTCAGGTAACTGGACACGGGGCCGTGCTCACTGAACATGCCCCCGTGTCCAGCCTTCTGTTTAATTATGATACTGGCAATCTGACCACGGGGCCGTGCCCGGACCAACACGGGTCCGTGCCCAGACGCATAGTAACAAAAATTTTGTTTTTTTAAAACACCTTTTTACACATTCAACCAACCTAAAAACTTATTTTTAGGACACATTGAGGACAAAGTGTAATTTAAGTGGGGGGGGGGGGATGCTAAAACCTTGAATTTTGCATGTCCTAATAACAAGCCTTACACAAAACTCTATTGGAACCGCTAATCACCCCAAATTTTTTCAAAAACTTTTCAATTTTTTTGCTTGTCTTGGTTTAATTTGGGAATAACAAGTTCTGAAAAGGTTATATTTTTACAAATTTACAACCGATAGCGTCGTGATAAAAGACCCAACATAAGAAAATTATGAAACGGCATGACAAATCTAGTTAAAATTTGATTATATATACTTGATCACATTATAAACTCATTCCCACAATAAGTGAGTTTTGAGCCTTTATTGAGCATACAAGCATAGATTTTTAAACTAAATGCTCATTTTTCGTTTCTTGTGTTAATAGCCGCTTTGTTCTTACGACTCTAGAACTTACCACGACGATACTTTCTCGGTCCTTACCAACTTAAACCCAAGTAAGTAAATGATGGAGGCATTAGGACTAACCCATTTTCCTTTCAACACCATTATTTTTCCTTTTCTTTATCACCTACTCAAAATCCCCCTAGTTAATCCCTTTGAACCTAAACCTTTTCATTTATAAACCCACAAAACAAACACCCTTTATCCACAAAAAAACCTTTTTTCTTTTAAAACCCTTTATTTTAGTAAAAAGCTCGGTTTTCTTGTGAAGTTTCTTTATAAAAAAAAGTCCAGCAATAAACAAACAAGTTACTCAAAGAAACTTTGTTTGAAAATGCTTAGTTTGAATAAAAGTCACAAAAACAAAAAGTTTTACCACGACCGACGCTTTTTACGTTTTTAGCCATTTTTACTAACCACTAACCTAAAACCACCTACCTTTAGCCCAAGCATAAGCCTTCCCCAAGTTCTCTTGATATTTACAAAGATTTATAGTTAAAAAGGAGGAGGATTGATTGCTTGGAAACCATATGGTAGAAGTAAGTTCCATGCCGGTCTCGAGTGTTTCACAAAAATACATCTTCGGCTGAGTGTTGAGTGATATATCGATGGTTATCATAGACCTTGCAGACTTTAATTTAAACAATGGTAAAAATTAGCAATAAACATGATTAAGTAAATATGTCTAGAATTAAACGTTAGCTTTAACTATAATAAGCTAAATAAAAAAATGATTATATTTGTTACCTGGTATATTAAAGGGTTAATATAGACCATGTATGCTCTATTTTAAACGACGGTAAAATTAAGCGAGCAACACAATTAAGTAAAATGTCTAGAGTTAAAAGTTATTTTTAGTTATAATAAGTTAAATAAATAATAGGTAAAATAAAAAAGAATTAAACTTATAAAAGGATAAATAAACAAATATTTTTTTAACAAGAAAATAAATAATTTTATTAAACTTTAAGTGTCGTATGATAACTCTGTTAAAGTTCAAGTGTCAAAAGTAAATCATTTATAAAAAAAATATATTAGACTTTCGTATGATAAATCTATTAAAGTTCAGACATATTCATAAATCATTTATAAAAACAAAATTATTAGAGTTCAGACGTCGTATGATAGATCTATTAAAGTTTAGTGTGAGAATATTATAAATTAGTTATAGAAATATAAACTAACAATATAAAAAAACAATAGTACCTTTAATTTATAATTGTATATTAAACTCTTAAAGCCAAAATAAAACAAATAAATATAAATTACTATTCACGATTTGTTTTATTGATATGTATAATAGGGTTAAATTTGTAGAATAGAAACCAAGTTTTAAAAGTGTTCGATTAGATAATATTTTAAAAGTGTTCCGATTAGAATAAAGGCAATTCGGCCATATAAAATGACCAAATTGGCCTTCTCTTTAATAGAAAAAATGAATAAAGTTAACCCAGTAGACTAAAATGGCAACGGTGAAAGGTTTTTGGACCCACAAGTGAAAAATGAAAACTTTTGACTAAACTGATAAAATGACCTAAACCACAGGAACTAAAATGACATTTAACTCTTCATTAAAATTAAGGTTTTTCATCAATTTCATAGGTAACCGTGGTGATATGAATTTTTTTCCCTTTTATTTGATACTAACGTCGGGTGATGACATGAATTTTACCTTGCTATTTTTAATTTTTATTGTAATTAAAGTGTTTTTATTTTTAACAAATATAATTTCATATATGAAAATAATTCGACCCCAACATCTTATGCTTCATTTTTTTTATATATGGAAAAAAGGACATGGCTCAATTTGAATGTTAAGTTATCTAATCGGGAAAAGACGATACGAATGGCCTAATTAAAATACTCTTAAAACTTGGTTACTATTCTGTGACATTTTCTTATGTATAATAATATGATTGTAGGGTTCAAATTAATATTCACTCTTCAAGTAAAGTAAATAATATGATCGTGTCCTTCGGTCCTTCCCTTATCCTTTTGACAACTATTTCAAAACCAAGATACAAACAAGGAAGTAGTGGTGCAAACGAGCCAAGCGTCTCGCGAGCTACTTGAGATTGGCTCGAGAAAAAACTCAAAATGAGCCGAGCTTGAGCCTAAAATAAAGCTCGTTTGTTTATTGAGCCCAAGCTCGAGCCTCGCATGTGAAGCTCGTTAGGCTCGTCGAGCCTTAGTGTAAACGAGCCGAGTCGAGCCGAGCTTATTTAAACTTGTTTACAAACCGACATCGAACCTAAAAATAAGCTTATTTAGTAAACGAGCCCGAACCCGAGCTTCACTTATCTAGCTCGTGTGACTAAAAAGTCTATTATTTATATTATTTTTGTTTAATATATTAATTAATAGATAATAAACGAGCCGAGCCTGATCCAAGTTCGAGCTTGAGAAAATACCAACCAGCCAAGCTCGAGCTTTGAAAACAAAGCTCGAATCAAACCGAGCTCAAGCCCGAGCTCTCATAAGTTAATCGAACTCGAGCTCGAGCCTGGTCGAACTCGGGCTCGGCTCAGCTCATTTGCACCTCTAAATACGAGTGACTTTGACTTGGAAAGTTGATGTTCTATTTGTAGAAACTGAACAATTGAGTAGTGACTTTCTACTTATTTGTATTTTAGCATTGAATGTTGCCAAAGAATAGGAATCATTAACTTTGAATAATTCTTTGTGATGTGAGGCCAAGTTTTGCATCGACAAAAACTTAGGTCTGTTTGGCAACTTCTAAATGGTTAAGTGTTAAATCAGTAAGATGTCTGAACCATTAAAAGCCAATATAATGCTTAGCCGTTCAGAGACAAATGTCTGACTAATTCAGATTAGAGGTCTTAACCATTCAGACTCAGTATAATGTTTAACCATTCAGATTCAAATGTTTAAACCATTCAGACATCTGCTTGTGAAACAAACAGTCTGAATCATTAAGTGCTAAACCAGTAAGGGGTCTAAACCATTAAGAGACATATTAAGAGATAAACAAACAGCTCCTTAATCATGTACGCTTCGATGGGATTATAATGGGATTATATAAAATACAATAGCCATAGAAGTAAAAATGTATAATACATCTAACGAAAAGAATTTGTCATGATTTGATCATGTATGGAACCTAAAATTTCTTGCACCACACAAAAGTTTTGAATATTAAAACGACTGACTTTGACTTGGAAAGTTGATGTTTTATTTGTAGAAACTGAACAATTGAGTAGTGGCTTTCTACTTATTTGTATTTTAGCATTGAGAATAGGAATCATTAACTTTGAATAATTCTTGTGATGTGAGGCCAAGTATTGCATCAACGAAAACTTAATCATGTAAGTTTCGATGCCCTTACTTGCTATTTAGACCATGCGTAATGGGTATTATAGGGTCGTGAAAGGGTATGATAATGCCTTCATTGTCGGCCCATTGGGTATTATAGGGGCATGAAGAGAGAGGGGTATTTCTAGAGTAATGCCCAAAAAGGAGAAAAACATTGGAAACTAATGAATGAAATGAGCATTAACCGTTACACATTTTTTGAGAGACATTATAAAGATGATATGGCGAAAAATGCCCCTTAAGAAGCATTAACCATTACCCTAAGAACTTGCTTTTTTAATAATTTTGGTAAGTAGGCCATAATAACTTGTTACTATTGTCTATTATGTCTAAGAGATTGTTTATCCACTGAACTTGTTCCTACTCACAGTTTTAAATCTAACTTGGAAACGTCAACAAATTATTCGACATCGTGTGTGATTTTTTTTACATTCAACACCGTGCGCGAATTTTGTTTAACATTCGACAACGTACGAGAAACAATTTTTTAAACGTATGTAAAAGCTAAACATTTACGCATGCCGTGTTTACGTACGTTTGAAAAATATATTTATGCGTGACGTTTAGAGGAGCTCGGACCGACGATCAAGGGCGTAAAAACATTATTTTTTCATTCGATACCATGCGCAAAAAAACATTCGACTCGACAACTTACGTAAAAACATTTTTCAAACGTACGTAAAAACTATTTTACGCCTTCCGTTTTTACATATTAATTGAAAATTATATTTACGTGTGACGTTTAGAGGAGCTCGGGTCGGCGATCATTTTTTACGCACGTTGTCAAAACATTTTTTATTTATTTTTTTACATAGTGGTGTTCTTATACTCAGTTCGTGTAAATGTGTACGCACGTTGTCAAACTTTTTTTCCGCACGTTGTCAAAACTTTTTTTACGCACGTTGTTGAATGTGTTTTTAAAAAGTTGTAGCGCAAAGTCATCAAACGTTAAAGAATGAAATAGAAATTCTCAACAAACATATAAGACAAATATAGCTTGCATTTTATAAAAAAATATTATGTCCGAATTAGGGGAAAATAGAGTAAAAAGAAGTAGATATTATTTTTGATAATTTTATATTTTCTAATAAACATGTAAGACAAATATAGCTTGCATTTTATAAAGAATATTATGTCATAATTAGGGAAATAGAGCAAAAAGAAATATATATCATTTTCGATATTTTTGTATTTTTTAAATTACGTAATACTTTTGTTGTTTGAATTTAAAAACTAATATATTTTTTCTCAATTTTAAATATAAAAAGAATAAAAGAGATGAAAGGAGAGAGATAATGATTATGTGACGTGTTTTAGAGATAAAGAGAGGAAATATGACATTGAAAGAAAAAGACTAAAATACCCTTCTGAATTAAATTGATTATAGGTGATTTGTTAAAATTCTATTGGATGAGAGGAGTTCTCTGGTTCTCGCAACTGGTAGTGGTTCCCCCTTTAACCGAATCTTATATATATATAGGGTGGGGTTCTAAAGTTAACATTAGTGTATTTGTGAACTGAGTAAACAAATCATGGCCATTGATTTACATCAAATCGTAAAATACACTAGTGTATTTTCATCATCAAATCCTGATCAAATTCTGCCCATTGATTTACACTTGTGTATTGATAATCAAGGGCTAGAATTAGTTCACACAGTTCACTATCAAGCGGGTTGTTCACAAATGAACTTAACCCTATATATATTATAGGGGATGATCATTTGAGAAATAAATAAATTGAGAATAAAAAGAAGAAAGGATATAATTGTAAAATATTAAATAGTTTTTCTCTTATCTCATTTATTATTCTCTTTGACTGATTAATTAGTCACAAACACTATTATTCTACACATAAATTTTTTTTGTCTACACACATAAAAATTTATCGTACACTACATATCGTAATTTGTCCTACACATATTGAAATTCAACTTACACTCAAAATTAATTTTTTTTGAAAGAATATATACTTTGAAAATAAATTACAAATTTACTGTAGTTAGCTATTAAAAAGGAAAACTACAAATTAATGATTTATGTAAGTTTACCAATATATCTCTAGAATAACAATAAATACAAATATTAAATAAAGCATTTTTATCAGTTAGAATTTCTTCTTTTTTCTTTTTACAAAACATTTCTTCTTATTTGAACTCTTTAGTATGTATGTGTGTATGTGTGTGTAGTACGTACGTATGTATGTATGTATGTATGTATGTATGTATGTATGTATGTATGTGGTAGGGTTCAAGCGGGAACCACAATTTATCGTGAGAACTACTTTTGAACACAATCAAATTAAACCCAAAACAAACAATGAACCCCCACACCACCACCACCCAAAAACCTACACACATCAAAATTTATCGTACACTGCATATCGTAATTTATCCTACACATATTGAAATTCAACTTACACATTAAATTAAATTTTTTTTTTTTGAAAAAAAAAATATATTTTGGAAATAAATTACAAATTTACTGTAGTTAGCTATTAAAGAGGAAAAATACAAATTAATGATCTATGTAAGTTTACCAATATACCCCTACACTAACAATAATACAAATATTAAAGAGTAAATTACAAGCTTTGTCCTTTATGTTTACAACAAATTGCAGGCGTTGTCCTTTAGCGCAAAAGTTGACAAGTTTTGTACTTAATATTCCAAAATCTTGCACGTTATATCCTTTAGACCAAACCCAGTTAGATTTTTTGGTTAAATCTGATCATGTGCCTTGCACATGAGAGCATTGTTGTCATTTCATTTCTTCAGGGACTATAGTGTAAAACAACGTATTTTTAGGGACTAGTTTGAAATAAACTGAAAAATAAAAGACATTTAATCTCTCTCTCTCTCTCTTTAAGCTGAAAGTCCCCATCTCTTTCTCTCTTCTCTCTAACACAATCTGAACTCTCTCTTCTCTATAACACAATCTGAACTCTCTCTTCCAAATCAGTAGTGGACAAATCTTTGATTCAGTTTAGTCTTAAATTTCTATAATTTGGTTTTAGATTTGGCATCGATTCAATTTTTTATGTCGAGTAGGTGTGGCTGATGGAGTTGTCACACCCTGACGTTTGCGGAAGCGTATGATGTGTGACTTGCTTAATATCATTGCATTCAGTTATAACAAACAACTATATGATTAACACCATGATGTTCATCCGTTAATACGTTTCAAAGTAATACAAACCCAAGTTGTTTAGTACCAACCATCAACTTCAAGTTTAACTTACAAACCAACCAAATGTATTAAGTTCCATAACGGACTTTTAGCAAAAGTCATTAAAACACAAGGCTTTGATTCATATATCTTATCAAAGATAAGATATACCATTCAAACCCTTCAAAACAGGATGACATCAATTCTTGAAATTATTTCTTGAAACTTTCGACGCCCGCCAGATCCATATTAGTTTCCAGAAATACATGTAATTTGAAAACATCAACAAAGGTTGAGCGAGTTCATGTGTTTTGTATGCGCGCTGGTATAAACTTGTAATCATTGTAAGTATGCCTTTGTAAACCGGTATGAAAGCGTCTATGAACAGATCAATTAATGAATTGCAAGGTCATTAATATGTGTGCAATGGTGCAGGAAGGCTCAAACCTTTGCGGATTTCGTACTGGGCCACCCGGCGGGGACGACATAGTCACCACATGGGCCAACTCCCGGTCCCATGGGTGTGGCTCGCAACACCCAAATAGATCTATCACTCATGCCCCTCGGTCCTATACAAGGATTAATGGTCTTAAGTGTGTACCCACCACTCACATGATCTAACAGTTCATTCCTTGGCTAACCATACCATTTGTAAACGTTTGAAACATTGAAACATGTATTTCACCCCCGAAGTTATAAAACTAAAAACAGTTAAAAGAAAAGGGGGATATGAACTCACTGATTTGCGTTCTTCTGTCTAGTAACTCAAAGCTCATTTCCACTGGTCGTACAACTACCTACACACGTGCTATGTTTTATTATGACTTATTTGGTATTCTTGGTATACTTTGAGTTACATCTTTGATGTACTTTATATAATTTCAAAGTATATAATTATTGGTTAAAATAATAATATTTTAACTTAAATTATATTTATCTAATTATTTGAAATATTGATAAAATAATATATTTTGACTTAGTTCCTTTTGTAATTCTTTCATGACTATTTCCCAAGTATGGGTATACTTATACTTGTGTATTTTGCCAAGTATTGGTGGTGTATTTCGTGTATAATTGTACGTACGAGAATACGTATTTTCTTATATTTATTAAGTATTTCACACTTAATCTTGTATTTAATTTTCCGGAATATATTTATAGACAACTAAAAATTACCAACTTTGTATTCTTAAAATATTCATATTTTAAGAGAATTTTTATAGGAAAATATCTATAAATTTACTTGGCAAAAATAATATATTTTCATATAAACCTCAAAAATAATATATTTTTAAGATTAACTTAGAATATATATATATATATATATATATATCTAATTTTCACCAAAAATAATATACTCTTAACTTATTTAAGAAAATATATATTTTTCTTCATTCAAAAATAATATATCTTCAAATTTTTTAAGAAAATATATATTTTTCTCCACTCAAAAATAATATATTTTCTACTTGATAAAATATGATACATTTTGTAATAGTTATAAGAATCCATATTTTACCGTTTCTCCGGTTTTCAAAATACCGTTTAACTCGTTTGTCGAAATATGAATTTATTTCCGCAATATATATACTTGTAGTTCTTATGTCCGTTTGTCCGATTGTCAAATATTCGGGTATAATTTATATATTTATTTTCTTGGAATTTTGGTAGTATTTTGTATTCCAAATTTTTGGTATTTTGGTGGGTTATATTATTTTCAAGTTCCTAAATTAATATAACTAATACACATAATATACAAGTAACACACAATTTGTGACATCTAAATATATATTTTCCTAAATATATACTTAGTCATTTTTATTTATCAAAAATCAACCTCCAATGTTTGTAATTTTTGTAATAAAAATTATGGCAAGTTTTTATATGAAAACCATGATCAAAATTTACTTGTAAACACTTGTTTAAAAATATTTTTCTAAGTGTTTAATTTCTACAAAATTTTGCCATAGTTTCCCCTTAAAAATGGAGGTTTCCATTCTCGTAGGCATATCATTTTCTTTTAGTAATTCATCACCAATCATCAACAATTTCACACATAACTTACCAAGAGCAAAAAATGTGCATTTTACACTATGACATGAACTTGAAAGTTTGTAAAAATTTGTAGTAACTTCACATGTTGTTTAGTAAGTTTAGTTACCTCTAAAAACATGGTTTTTAGTTTATAAAACTCATTCTTGTAAATTTTAGTTCATTACAACTTGTATGAAGATTTTCTAAAAATAATTCTTCTTGTATTTTTCTTGTTACCAACACTCTTCTAACTTTGTTTTAACACTTAAAACATGTTTACTTCCCTTAAAAACCAAGTTCATGTTAATCTTGTAATAAACTTTGTTTTCTTGAAAATATTATCTTTGAAATCTTTTATTTTCAAGACTTAATACTTGTAAACATAATCATCATACACTAAAACAAGCTTATATTCAAGTTCATGATTAACATAAAGGATGATCATTATGATTTTCTCAAGATCCGTTCTTATACTTGCAAGATCATGTGTTTAATCATCATCTAGCAAGCTTCTTATGATGATCAACATCTCACAAGAAATCAACAATCAAGTTTCATATATACACTAAAACAACTTAGATTTTCATGTTATTAAGCTTTATGTTCAAGATCATCTTCAGGTTTCTTTGAGTTTCTTTAGGTTAACATATTACATAATACTTTAACCACTAAAATTAGAGGTAATAACAAGTTGCGAGGAGCTTACTACTAGCTCTATTGTCGCAACCCCCCGACCCCTGCCCGGGACGGGCGACCGCGAGCGACTTACAGAGCAGGTGGTATTGGTGTTTATTAATTTTGCAGCGGAATACATCAGGACCGTAGTTAGGAAATAATTTTTATCAGAGTAAAACACCAAATTTTTATAATAATAATTCATGGGGATAAAACCCAAGTTTATTTGACAATACATTAATAGGGATAAACCCTAATTATTGAAAACAAAATGTCTTGTTTATTTTAGGTAACTTTTATAGCCACTATCCCAAGCCTTCAGTGCTCTCCAGCTGGCTTCTATTGTGCTTTCATATTATGTTACCTGAAACGCATTTTAAAATATTTTGTCAGCAAGAAATACTGGTGAGTGAATCCCAGTTTAATCAAAACAGGTTTTATAGTTTTCACAGTATTGAGAGCGATTACAATGTTTATATCTACACAATTACTCATTCAGTACTGTCAATCCATGACTGGTGGGTCATATTACTCATTGGCTAATTCATTGTCCAATGGTAACGTGTTCCACATTTTGTATACAAAACCCCAACATACCGGTAGTAATTGAAGAATTACAAAGACTCAATCACTGCTAATTATATTTTAAAATAATTAAGGTTTTGTAAAAACAGTTTATAAAAAGAAAGATTACTCACATTGCAAGTTTAGATAATACTAAGGCTTCCTGAGAATCTCCTGGTTATTTTCTATTAAATCAAATAATGCACAAGTGTTAGTAAAATAACCCAATTTAAATTAACCGTACACTCGAGACAGAAATTCCAATGACTGAGTCGGGCGGAGCCGACATGCATTACGGAAAATCTAAATCAATCGGGTATACACACGAGACAGAATTTCAATGATTGAGTCGGGCAGAGCCGATATGCATTACGGAATTCTAAATCGATCGTGTAGGGTAATATCACGGTTATAGTACTTACAATGAGGCAGCGCTTCGCTATATAGTGTTTATTATACTCGAGCAGAATTTCTATATTTTAGAAAGTTGAAAGAGAATTCAGAAAATGAACGACGATCAAATGAACCCTAGCCCCCCATATATAGGCTGTTGGAGGGGGCCGTCGCGCCCCGTGAAAGCCAAGGCTAAAGCCTTCGTGGCCCGCGAGCGCCTGAAAGGCGGCCATAGCCTTGACGAGTCAGCATGTAGCCTTGCTGAGTCAGGTGCCACATGGCACGCCACGTGTCTGGATAAAGACCAGGTTGTCGCGCCACACGTAAGCCAAAGCTTAGGCTTACGCGGCCAGCGAGAGACTGCCAAACTCAGTTTTTGTTGATTTTTACAAGTATAAAGGTATAACGGGTCCGGTTTTCCTGTAAGAGGTATATTTAAGGACATTTAGGGTGTCTGAAAATATTTTTAGGAGGGTTGTTATATCCTCCCCATCTTGTTTTGGATCTCATCCTCGAGATCTACTAGAACAGGTATGGGTATTTCCTTTGTATCTCTGATTCGAGTTCCCATGTGTATTCTGGTCCTCTTTTAGAATCCCATTTTACTTTGACCAGAACTAATCTCTTGTGTTTGAGATTCTTGATTGTTCTATCTTCAATCTGAATAGGTCTCTCGATAAACTTAAGTTTCTCATTTACCTCTATGTCCTTAAGAGGCATTACTAGAGATTCGTCTGCTAAACACTTTTTGAGATTACTTACATGAAATACATCATGTATTCCTGCCATTTCCTCTGGCAGTTGTAGCTGATAAGCTACATGTCCTATTCTGCTAATAATCTCAAAAGGTCCAACATACCTAGGGCTTAGCTTCCCTCTTTTAACGAATCGGACTACTCCTTTCCATGGAGAAACTTTTAACAACACTTTATCTCCTACTTGAAACTCCAATGGTTTTCGTCTATTATCAACATAACTCTTTTGCCAATCTCGTGCTGCTTTTAGTCTTTCTTTGACTTGAATTATCTTATCTGTCGTTTCTTGTACTATTTCTGGTCCAGATAATTGTTTTTCTCCAATCTCTGCCCAGCAGACTGGAGTTCTGCACTTTCGTCCATAAAGTGCCTCAAATGGTGCAGCATTTATGCTAGTATGATAGCTGTTATTGTAGGAAAATTCTATTAATGGTAAATGGTCGTCCCAATTTTCTCCAAAATCAATTACACAAGCTCTAAGCATATCTTCCATAGTTTGGATTGTCCTTTCGCTTTGTCCGTCAGTCTGTGGATGGTAAGTTGTGCTTAGGTTCAACTTGGTTCCCATTGTTTTTTTGGAAACTTGTCCATAAATGAGAAGTAAAACGGCTATCTCTATCGGATACGATAGACAAAGGAATTCCATGTAATAAAACTACTTCATTTACATATAGCTTGGCTAACTGTTCCATACTGAAAGTTTCCTTCATGGGTAAGAAATGAGTAGAATTAGTCAATCTGTCTACAATCACCCAGATTGTATCATTTCCTTTTCTTGTCTTGGGTAATTTAGTAACAAAATCCATTGTTATTAATTCCCATTTCCATATGGGCATTTATAATTGTTGCAATAATCCTGATGGTTTCTGATGTTCAGCTTTAACTTGAGAACAAGTTAAACATTTAGCAACATAATCAGCTATATCCTTTTTCATTCCTATCCACCAGAAATTCTTTCTTGGATATTGATACATCTTATCATTTCCAGGATGTATCGCATACTTAGATTTATGAGCTTCTTCTAGAATCCTATGATGTAGGTTTCCTTGTTTAAGTATCCATATTCTTTTCTTATGGAACTTCCAAATTCCATCTGTTCCTTGTTCAAATTCCTTAATCATTCCTTTCAATTTTTCAGTATCGTCCTTGATTACTGATTCCTGTACTTCTCTGATATGTTCATTTAAATCTACTAGTAGATTTAATCTGAGAGAACGTACTCGCTTTGGTTTTTCATGATACTTTCGACTTAAAGCATCAACTACTACATTGGCTTTTCTAGCGTGATACTGGATATCACAATCATAATCACTAAGAACTTCCATCCAGCGTCTCTATCTCATATTTAATTCTTTTTTTCCTGAAAATATACCTTAAACTCTTATGATCGGTGAAGACAACAAATTTATTTCCATATAAATAGTGTCTCCAAATCTTAAGGGCAAAAACTACGGCTCCTAATTCTAAGTCATGGGTTGTGTAATTCTCTTCATGTTTCTTAAGTTGTCTAGAGGCATAGGCTATAACCTTTTGATGTTGCATCAACACACATCCATATCCTAACTTAGATGCATCACAATAGACTATAAAGTCTTAAGTTCTTTCTGGTGATGCAAGTATGGGTGCGTTGGTTAACCTCTGCTTAAGAATCTTAAAAGCTTCTTCTTATTTTGGTCCCCATTCAAACTTAACTGGTTTGCAGGTCAGTTTAGTTAATGGAATGGCTATTTTAGAGAAATCTCGGATAAACCATCTATAATATCCTGCCGGTCCAAGAAAACTTCGTACTTTTGTTGGTGACTCAGGGACTTTCCACTTAGTAATCGCCTCAATTTTTGTGGGATCCACATGAATTCCTTCATGATTAACCAGATGTCCAAGGAATTGCACTTCTTGTAACCAAAATTCACATTTTGAGAATTTAGCATAAAACTTCTCTTTTCTCAATAATGTGAGGAGAGTATGCAGATGGGCTGCATGGTCCTCTTTACTATTAGAGTAAATGAGAATATCATCTATAAAGACAATTATGAATTTATCTAAATATGGGTTACATATTCGGTTCATCATGTCCATAAATGCGGCTGGGGCATTGGTTAAACCAAATGGCATGACATTAAATTCATAATGACCGTATCTCATTCTGAAAGCAGTTTTAGGAGTATCTTCTTCCTGTACTTTTAGTTGATGATATCCAGAGCGTAAGTCGATTTTAGAAAAGAATCGAGCTCCTTGAAGTTGATCGAACAGATCATCGATTCTCGGTAGTGGGTACCGATTTTTAATCGTGACTTTGTTCAATTCTCGATAGTCAATGCACATACACATCGATCCATCTTTCTTCTTAACGAACAACACTGGTGCACCCCAAGGGGATGAACTTGGTTGTATAAAACCTTTGTTAAGAAGTTTGTCTAATTGCTTCTTCAGCTCCTGCATTTCCGTTGGTGCTAGTCAATATGGTGCTTTGGCTATCGGCGCCGTCCCTGGTATTAGGTGAATTCTAAATTCAACCTCTCTATCAGGCGGTAATCCAGGTAACTCTTCTAGAAAAACGTCTGCGAATTTAGATATTACAGGAATATCTTTTAATTCTTTTCCTTTAGTATTAATGATTACAGAAATCATATATACTATTCCTCCTTTCCTTTCATAACTTGCAGCTTTCATCATAGAGATGAATTTCATCGATCTAGTTGGCTTATCTCCTTTAATTGTGATCTTTTCACCGCTTGGTGTACTTACTTGTATTAACTTTTGATCACATAAAATATTGGCATGATTGGCTACCAACCAATCCATTCCTAATACAAAATCAAAACCCGCTAAATTCATTGGGAAAAGGTTAGCAAAGAAACGATGGTTTAGGATTTCTATTATTGCTTCCTGCAAGATTTCACTTATCTTATCAGATTCTCCATTCGCCGTTTCTACCAGATAGTCTTGTTGAAGTTTGACTAAGGGTTGGTCAAGAAATTGGTAGAAAGAAGTATTGATAAAACTTTGGTTTGCACCAGAGTCAAACAATACTTTGGAAAATATGTCATTAACTAAAAACGTATCGGCGATCACATCCGGAATCATCTTAGCTTCCTCAGCTGTTAGAACAAAGGCTCTGGCATTCTTCTTGGGTGCTTCTGTCGTCTTAGCCTTGTTGGGCATGGCTGGAGCTAGTTTCGAACAATTTGGTCTAATGTGTCCTTTTTCTCCACAATTATAGCATATCCCATTGCTGGGTTTCTTCCTACAATCTTCTTCCTTGTGTCTAGATATTTTGCAAAAGTTGCAATATATAGAGCATCTTCCAGAATGCTTTCTTTTGCAATAGTTACAGTAGGGTACAGAAGAACCTGTTCCTTTTCCACGGTAGGAATTACTAGAACGGAATTCCTGTGTAAGCTTTTGAGCTAGGTTCTTCCTCTGGTTTTCTTCTTGCGTACGTACCAGTTCGTCAGTCAAGATATTAGCTAATTCTACTGCTTCTTCTATGGTTTGCGGTCTAGCTGGCTTGACTACATGCCTAATCTCACTAATTAATCCCCAAATATATCGGGAGATCAATACTGGTTCAGGTGAGGCTAAGGATAGTACTATCCTAGCATATTCGAAGAATATGGTAGTGTAACCTTTGCAGTCTATTCCAATCATTCTGAGATTTAGGAACTTATTGGTGATTTGTTCCTTCTCATTAGGAGGATTGAATTTTCTTTCAACTATTTCCTTAAAGTTGATCCATTCCATATTATAAACTCTGCCACTTCCCCTAGACTGGAGAATAGTATTCCACCATTCTAAGGCTGCGTTTTTAAAAGATTAGAAGCAAACATAATCTTATCTTCGTCTGCACATTTACTTATTTTTATGACTGCTTCTGTCTTTTCTATCCAACGTAGGGTTGCAATGGCTCCTTCATTGCCTGAGAATTCTATAGGTTTGCAGGCCAAGAATTCTTTAATAGAACAACTATATGGAGCGGTTCTTCTTCTTTTAGGGATTGGAACTTGGATAATAGGTCCATTGTCATTATTCACACTGTGACTTGGTTCAGTGTGTTGACGTTTACTGCCATTTGCAGATCTATCTGCTTCTCTAACAGTCTTGATAATGTAAGGCATGGCATCTATAATTCCTTGTGCCACTATATGTTGAATGACACTGCTATCTATTTGATTTCCGTTATTCTCATTATTCGGGTTTTCCTGATTTACTTCGTTGTCTATCTGAATTGTGAACATTTAATCAGATATTCATTATCACAGAATAGAATTGAATATAATTATCTATACACAATCACAGGAACAAGTTGGTCAAAAACGTCGATCATTGCGACTTTTACTCTTTTTCATATATATATGCATTTATTACAAAATACAACTGGAAAGGAAAAATACTATGCATCCTTACTTATATATATATTCTATAGAACAAAATTACACGTATATCTAATTATGGATCCAATCATGTATATCACGCACGACCTGTTTCCACATAAGTTTCTCTCCTATTATTCGTATTCTATCTCCTTCTTCTACTAATTCATCACCTAATGAGCGAAGTTCCTCCAAATTTTCCTGGCTCATAGGTGGCATGGGTGCTGGTATAGGATCAGGGTGTTGAGGGATAGGTTGTCCATAAGGGTATGGGTTTCTTATTACACTTTGCGTCCACCATTCGCTACTCCAAAAGGGATCTAAAGAATTAAGACCAGTGTATTGGGCTATGGGTTTTGGTGGGGGAATTCTAGGAATCTCGTAAGGGTCTACATCAGGAATTGGAAATGGATCTTCTTGGTCAGGTTCTTGCATCGGATGGTCTGGGAATAAGGGTAACAGTGGCGGATAGGCTTCCTGATTTTGGTTATTATCTATGGCTGGAGTGGCTAACATATGGAGATTGGCCAATTGTCTATCTAATTCTTCTTCCCAAGGTGGTCTACTGGTTACGTCCTGGATTTGTGCGTTTGCCTCCCTATTGGCCCTGACTATGGCTCTCTTTTGTTGTAACTTTTTCATTCTTTTTCTCCTTTCCTTAGCCCCTCTACTAAACCAACCTCTTTTCTTAGTAGAAAAAGGTTCCTCCGATTGTGCCTTAAAAATAAATATTCCTTCTTCAGTATCGGCTGAATATCCTGATGGATCAGGCTGAGAGGATGTTCCCTCATTATTCTGTGAACTATCTAAATGACGATAAGCGTCCTCTGTTCCTTGATTACTCATACTATAAACTAACAAATAGTCAAATAACACATAACACATAATCACATAATTTATTTCCTAACACAAAATTTAAAATTTCAGTGTCAGCAGAACACTTTTCTGGCTTAAATTAGTGGCTGTAGCTCTGATACCACCTTCTGTCACAACCCCCGACCCCTGCCCGGGAGCGGGCGGCCGCGAGCGACTTACAGAGCGGGTGGTATCGGTGTTTATTAATTTGGCAGCAGAATACATCAGGACCGTAGTTAGGAAATAATTTTTATCAGAGGAAAACACCAACTTTTTATAATAATAATTCATGGGGATAAAACCCAAGTTTATTTGACAATACATTAATAGGGATAAACCCTAATTATTGAAAACAAAATGTCTTGTTTATTTTAGGTAACTTTTATAGCCACTATCCCAAGCCTTCAGTGCTCTCCAGCTGGCTTCTATTGGTCTTTCATATTATGTTACCTGAAACGCGTTTTAAAACATTTTGTCAGCAAGAAATACTGGTGAGTGAATCCCAGTTTAATCAAAACAGGTTTTATAATTTTCATAGTATTAAGAGCGATTACAATATTTATATCTACACAATTATTCATTCACTACTGTCAATCCATGACTGGTGGGTCATATTACTCATTGGCTAACTCATTGTCCAACGGTAACGTGTTCCACATTTTGTATACAAAACCCCAACATACCGGTAGTAATTGAAGAATTACAAAGACTCAATCACTGCTAATTATATTTTAAAATAATTAAGGTTTTGTAAAAACAGTTTACAAAAAGAAAGATTACTCACATTGCAAGTTTAGATAATACTAAGGCTTCCTGAGAATCTCCTGGTTATTTTATATTAAACCAAATAATGCACAAGTGTTAGTAAAATAACCCAATTTAAATTAACCGTACACTCGAGACAGAAATTCCAATGACTAAGTCGGGCGGAACCGACATGCATTACGGAAATTCTAAATCAATCGGGTGTATACACGAGACAGAATTCCAATGACTGAGTCGGGCAGAGCCGACATGCATTACGGAATTCTAAATCGACCATGTAGGATAATAGCAGGGTTATAGTACTTGTAGGATCGTTTGCACGACCTAAGGAGTCGTTCAGAAGCATTCTAATCAATACGAAAGGCGGAAACAATCGTATCGACTTGGAATCAGCTTGATTTACACACAGAATCACTTTTAATGTCTTGTATATTGATTTGACAAAGATTACAGGCAGTAGACACGTCGGCAGCAGTTCGGTACCGGAATCAGAATCGTTACAAATGAAATAGCACCACATGTATATATAGGCAGGGTATTTCGTACGAAATGACTCTTTGCCATTTCGTGCGAAATGACTTCTCCTACACATTTCTCGTTTTTTCGTGCCCTGATCTTATTAAACTAGTACAAGACTAGATACGAGACAAAGTCGACAGACATATGCACCTACAGACTCCCCCTTAGATGTTGACGAAGTCTTCGGTGTCGAGTCTTCACAGTCTTCAGTCTTTATCAGTCTTCTCACTTTCTCCGAAGTATCTGACAGTGTAATCTTCCTTCATTCTCTTCTCTTCTTCTATCGCCTCATTCTCTTTCAGACTCCCCTTTGCTAGCAGACTCCCCCTTAAGTTGTGCTAGGATCGTAGTCTGGCTTTCACATGTTCTAGAATCAAAACCTGGCTCAACTTCTGCTCAGGTTTAGACATGGGGACCTGCACAAATCTCTACGTAACAATAAATTTCATAAATTTAACATTTGACAAATTTATAGTCTACTTGCAGATATAGAACAAAATGATTTAACATTTTTAAATTTTGATGACCACTTGTAAAATATCATTTTTCATCATTTTTCATTTTTAAACAACTTCTCCCAACCCTGTTCATCATGTTTAGCACTCGGAATTTTGAAAATCTGCTTTCCAATATCAGTTGTCGAAAATCTTTTTGAATTTTTCAAAAAAATTATGCTAAAAATCTTTTTGGATTTTGAATATAATGAAATGTAGAAAAGAAATATTTACAAACAATTTTTTTGTGAGTTTGTGTAAGAGGATCATATCAGTTTATCAGACAAAACACCAATACCGTTAAGCTTTAAACATTTTAAGTTCTAAACGATTCACTTAGATTGTCAGTATACTGGTCCACTTAAATTTTCACACAAAGTTCAACTGTTTTGAGATACGAGATTAATGTTTTAGAGACTTAAACTTATTCGCGTGTCCCACCTCAAAATATACTCCCGTATCCAGATCCCAATATTCAGTCTTACATGTGAGTATACCTAGATGATATCTGTAATGCGAGGGCCATGAGAGCTTAGGCTATTGCTTCCGCAAAATCAGAGAGATAATGGCTTCGACTTTAGGTGTGTTCCCTTTAGAGAATCTTTTCTTCAACAGCACATGATTAGCATTTTGCAATGTTTCATCATTTTTTATGCTGAGGGGGGTGCTAATATTTCAAGCAAGTGAAAAGTATTATACGGGGACTAGGCCATTACTTCCGCAAAATCAGAAGTCCCGGGATAATACCCCAGATATCACTAAGCATAAAGACCTAGTATCTCAGAAAGATGGGTCTTTCAAACAAGATTTCGGGGGTTACCCATATATCCGAGAGATGTTCCCCACGAAATAAGTAAGTTTGAAATTTAGGTTTATATCTCGAACACAATCTACTAAGTGTGCAAAAATCTACTGGCATATCATCAGTGAGACTGTTTATCATATTTTAACTTTCCAATTCTTTAGCGTGTTGTGATAGTCCACTGATGTACTATCATTTCCTCTTTTTTCACAACAAAACTCGTTTTTGATTTTATCATGTTTTTTACTTTTTCAAATTTTCTAATGTTTTTGGATTTTCCGAAATTTCTTACTCCCCCTAAAATTCAAAATCATTTAAAGGAAATTGAAAACAAACTGTACACATAAACTGACAAACTGATTCGAATTGCTTCAATTCGCGACCCTCTTGGCATAAACAATCAGAACTCCCCCTGACAACAAACTATTTTCCCATTATGATTTCAAAACACTAGAGTTTGTTTTAATCAAATGGTTTTTCCTGAAAATAAGTTTTGTTGATTTCACTTGTACAACCGGGGCTATGATCATCACTTTGTTTTCTAAACCACTTGACTGAAAGTTAAATCAAGTTCAACTTAATGACCTTGATTAACCACTTGTAGGAATAGTTGGTTCAACCATACTATTTGTAAAATGAAATATGAGAATTTTAAGAACAGCTACCACTTGGAGATTGAAATACCACTTGTAGTTGTAGGAAGATGCCGATTCCTACTCCACACTTACCAACCTGGGAGTTCCGGCAAGTCCACACTTGTAGGATTTTAACAATTTTAAATATTTGATAAAAACAAATTTTTAAGAATTTATGCCGATTCATGCTCCACGATTACCAACTTGGGAGCTCTGGCAAGTCAGGTTTTTAATCAGAAAAAGCTGTCACCCAAGCCTGACAAGCCTTAGGTGATTTTGATTCATCTTCACTCCATCCTCTTTTTAATTTGTAAAACTCTTTAACACCTTTACCTTCCCGTCCACCATCTTCCCAAAAATATGTTTGACTTTCCCATTGAAAGCCTTTTCAGCATCAAATTCTCCTTTACCAGAGAAGAATTGATCTGAAATTTCAATCTTACCAATTTTCAACTTCAAACTTTCTTTTGACAATGGAGGAAAGTTTTCATCGTTCAATTCAGGAACGGGATTTTCAACATGTTTCTCAACAGATGACTCCTCTGATTTTATGGAATCGGATTCATTGTCAGAACTACTCTCTGATTTTTTAACAACCCATTTTTGTTTGTTCAAATCAACTTTTCTTTTGTAAAAACGTTTCGAACTTTCACCAGTTTCTAAAGTTGAAACTTTGAACTTTTTAAAACTTTCTGTTGGTTGTTTCTTTTTCATTATTGAGTTAGAAGTAACTCCCTGTTTTGTATAAGTGGACTTTGGGCAATTCCAAGCAATGTGTCCAATTTCTTGACATTTAAAACAGGTTCTTCTATCAACTCTTTGTTCAGATTTGTTCACCATACTCTTTTTCTTCTCAGCAAGAAACTCTTGGTTTGTCTGTCTCCAGAATTGTTTCTTCTCTTCTTCAACAGAACTTGTACCTGAAACAAATTTAGTTTTTGATTTATAAGTTTTCTCATTTTTATAGTTTTCTGGAGGATCAAAACCTAAACCTTTCTTTTTGAAATTACTGTTATGGTTTAGTTTCTTTTGAAAACCATAACCAGAACTGTAACCCATTTTCTTGTTCACTTTCTGTTGAATTCTTGAAGTGTACTTTTTAGGTTTTTCATGAAGATTTAAATCTTTTATTTCAGAAATATTAATTTCTGTCAATTTGAAAACCTGTTTGATCATT
Organism: Helianthus tuberosus; assembly: GCA_030545235.1. Taxonomy (NCBI): domain Eukaryota; kingdom Viridiplantae; phylum Streptophyta; class Magnoliopsida; order Asterales; family Asteraceae; genus Helianthus; species Helianthus tuberosus. Next base: position 92,332,276 of record CM060354.1, read on the forward strand.
TCAGATTTGGCACTTCTTATTGGAAATTCCTCATCAGAATATAATTTGTCCGAATCTTTCAAAGTATATGCCACTTTGATTGGTTCATCATTCAAATTATTCTTTGATAACATAAATTTTTTATTGTAAACCCGTTTGACTGGTGAACTCGGACTCTTGTCTGACGAACTCGAGCTTTCAGAATTAGACTCCGACTTTGACTTTTCATCCATATCCAACACCTGATCAACCACTTTCTTTAACAATTCAGACTCATGATCAATGTCAGACGCTATGAATGTGACATCAATGTTGTCTGGTAACTCATCAATGGTTTCAGACTTTAACTTTATGTTGGCTGCCTTTTTTAGACGCTCCTCATTTGGTTTTCTGGGGGAATAACTCTCATAGATTGGAGGCGGACACTTGTTATACTTGACACTTTGTTTCTTACCAGTATCCTCTTCCATCTTTTTGTCTTGGAAAGCTTCAAGACCTGCAACAGTAGGATAAACTCGATCAATCAAATAATCACAAGTAGTATAACTCAACAGCAATCGTTTGATTCTTTCATTTTCAATCTTTTCAAGTTCCAAACCCTGCTTCAGCTTAGCACAATCTTCAATATACTCATTAATAACCTTCTGCTTAGTCATTAGTGTTGAACTCATCATCGTCTGAGCAGCTCCCATCTCTAAATTCGTTTTGTTCAAACTATCAACCATTCTGTTCAGGACATCATATGATTCCTTTACATATTTCACATCAGATAACAATTTTTCTTTCAACTCTTCTAGTTCACAAATATTCTTGTCTTTCTTCTCACAATCTTCACAAGGAGCTAAACACTTCAAACACGGTTTTATAATCACAACTATCTTTTCAGCTTCGATGATTTTTTCAACTTCGACAACTTTTTCAATTTCGACTATTTTCTCCACCTCTACAATTTTCTCGACCACTTTTTCTGCTACCTTTTCAACAATACTCGGTTCTTCATCGAAATTTATTTCTTTTTCCCATCTTTCAACTTCAACCTTTTCTGTCGAATTTTCTTCAACTTCCGCTTTCTCAACTTCCAACTTCGCCTTTTCTTCAGCAATCCTTCTTGCTTCTAATTCTCTCTTCAATCTAGCTGCCTTCTTCTCATTCAACATCTCGACTTTATCTGCAAAAAACAAATTAAAACTATCAGTATCCAAACCTTTTCTAGCTTTATTGATATACTCTTCTTCGTCATCGGTGTCTGCATCAATTCCTAATTCACTAAAAATTGGTATTCTTTTCAGCTTAGATTTGACTTCTTCTTCTCCCAGAATTCTAGTAACAAGTCCTAAACCATCCGGAATGTATTTATCCCAGCTGAATCCCTCTGCAACTTTTTCATCATCTTGATGAATAAGATAAGCTTTCTTCTTTCCATCATCAATAGCACGGGATGATGATGGTTGTTGAGCAATCTGATGAAAAATTGATTTCTGATAACAATCGTTCTTTTCTTGTTTTCCAGTTGCTTCTTTGTTTGTACATTCTCGTTTAAAATGTCCCTTTCCTTTACAACGAAAACATGTAACCTTTGATTTGTCAAACCCTAACGGAGAATTAGCCATCTCACTAAACACATCTCTCCCAGTGATTTGTTAGAATTTTTCTGCTCTTCTTACAGCACTGGCTAAACACCACTTGATGTCCATCAATTCAAGTTCCTCAGAATCAATCTGGTCATAATCCTCTTTGATGAGCACCGGATTTCCAATTCTTCCAGCAACTAAGCTTTCATACGACTCTAACATAGCAACAAGTGAAGCCATGTGTTGCTTAGCCATTTCTGGAGAAAGATTTTGACCGTTTTGAATGTTCAATGTTACATTGCATTGTATATTTGTTGAATTCTGTCGTTGAGGACTTGGTGTTGTGAAATTTGTATCAAAACTTGAATATGAAGATGAATGTCCACCACTCTGAGTTACAGTACTACCATTTGTTCCAGAAGAACCATCAGCACTAAAAGCATTTTTAATCTTTGGACTTGGAGTAGTCTCAAATTTTCTTCCTTTATAGTATAGACTAATATCATGTTGAGCGCTTGGATTATTCATGATAGCAGTTTTCTAAACATCCAACTCATGTTCTTCAAGCTTCTGAATGAACCTCGCCAAATTCATACTTTCAGATTTTCTCGTATGTTTTAGGATCAACAAATATGTTCCCCATTTATGTTGAGGTAATGCATCAACAAGCTTATCAACCCATTCATTGTCTTCTTTCTTGATCTCCATTCTTCTCATTTCCTGAACAAGACGACAATATCTATCGATGGTTGTTTTTGTTGTTTCACCTTCAAAAGCTGTAAACATATCAAAAGATTTCTTTAGTAAAGCACATTTATTTTTGATCATATATGCACTTCCTTTAAACTTTTGAATTAATGCCAACCAAATTGATCTAGCAGTGTCCTCATGTTGAAGCAACACAAAGATGTCTTCTTTTACCGCTTATTGAAGAATGCTAATCATCATCTTTTCACTTGTGTACTTTAATTTCTCACCATCTAAATAGTCACTTAAAGCTTTTTCATTCCCACGTTCATCTTTTGGTTTAACGTAATCTATATCTAATGAACACCATGCATCAAACCTATAAGCTTGCACCGAGTTCTCAAAACGTTTTTTCCATCCTTTAAAATCCTCAATATACATAAGCTTTGGAGGCTTTTGATGGGTTCCTGACTCATTTTCACTATAAAACGTTTCAGCAATGGTGGCTGGAGTAACCGGATCAGTAGCAAACGCATTGTAAAATTCCTCTTCCATGTTTCAGTACAAACTTTCACAAATTCTCAAAGTTCAAACGAAATGACAATCCAAACGAAATTAACTCCTCAAATGAAATCACTTTTGGTGCGGAATACCCTTTGGTGCGAAATGGAACCTTTGGTATGAAATAAAATTCAAACGAAATGACCACTTTCAAACGGAACAACGATTTCGTGCGAAAACAACCACACGAAATGACAATCTGGTGCGAAATGATTTGATTTCGTGCGAAGTACGATTTCGTACGAAATAGGGGATTTCGTGCGAAACAAATATCTTTTCAAGCGAAATGAGGTAATTCGTGCGAAATAAGGGTTTCAAGGTTGATTTCGTGCGAAATAAACTGATGATTTCGTACGAAATGAAGAACTGATTCAAACGAAATAGACTATTCCGCGCGAAATGCTGCTGATGTCATCATTTTGATCCGTTTTTGCTAAAATTGAACAAGTTTTTGTCTGATTTTAAGTCTGATTATTTCAAGGCTTTGTTAAAACAGTGTTTCGCACTTAATATGTGAAATTCAATCCATTTTAACCGTGAAATTCTGTTAAATTTTGAAAAGAAGGTGTAGAAGTCAGAAATTTTGGTGAAATCAAGCTGATTTGTCAAGAACTCTTCCTCCTGAGCTCTGATACCACTTGTAGGATCGTTTGCACGACCAAACGAGTCGTTCAGAAGCGTTCTAATCAATACGAAAGGCGGAAACAATCGTATCGACTTGGAATCGGCTTGATTTACACACAGAATCACTTTTAATGTCTTGTATATTGATTTGACAAAGATTACAGGCAGTAGACACATCGGCAACAGTTCGGTAGCGGAAATCAGAATTGTTACAAATGAAATAGCACAACAGGTATATATAGGCAGGGTATTTCGTACGAAATGACCAGGAGTTCATTTCGTGCGAAATGACTTCTCCTACACATTTCTCGTTTTTCGTGCCCTGGTCTTATTAAACTAGTACAAGACTCGATACAAGACAAAGTCGACAGACATATGCACCTACAGTACTTACAACGAGGCAGCGCTTCACTATATAGTGTTTATTATACTCGAGCAGAATTTCTATATTTTAGAAATTTAAGAGAGAATTCAGAAAATGAATGACGATCAAATGAACCATGGCCCCCCTTATATAGGCTGTTTGAGGGGGCCGTCGCGCCCCACGAAAGCCGAGGCTAAAGCCTTCACGGCCCGCGAGCGCCTGAAAGGCGGCCATAGCCTTGACGAGTCAGCATGTAGCCTTGCTGAGTTAGGTGCCACATGGCACACCACGTGTCTGGATAAAGACCAGGCTGTCACGCCCCGTGAAATCCAAAGCTTAGGCTTACGCGGCCCGCGAGAGACTACCAAACTCAGTTTTTGTTGATTTTTACAAATATAAAAGTATAACGGCTCCCGTTTTTTTGTACGGGGTACATTTAGGGACATTTAGGGTGTCCGAAAATATTTTTAGGAGGGTTGTTATATCTATGGCTAGGGAAGAAACAAAGATGAAAATGATGATGAATGAGGTGGATAAAAGCTCTAGGTGATGGTCCTTCAACTTCCAAAGCTCCCAAGTCTCTTAGTTATGCTTCTTACACCCTTGAGTGTCCTTAGAATGCTTGTGATTGAAGTGAAAATGGATGTTGGTATGTGTGGGTTTGGGGCCATAAACAAGAAGGGGATGAAGGAGAGAAGGACTTGTTTTGGAGAAGTGAAAGTGATGAGTAGTGAGGACTTGTGGGTTTTTTAAAACAATCTTCCAACATTTGATAATCCTTTGGTTATAATGTTTCTAATCTTCTATACTTATCAATTATAATAATGCAAAGAAATCAACAAGTGGGGGCCCACTTGTGACCGTCTTTGGGAGGGGGGGGGTCATGGTTGGTTTTTAATTGTTAGTTAGGAAGTTAAGTTAGATGTTAAGCATGTTAGTTAGTGTTTTAGGTGTTATAATGTTTGTATGATCGTTGTTGGACCCAAACGAGTCGTTCAGAAGAGCTTGTAATCCGATTCAAAGGCGGAATCAGTGAAACGGACGTGGAAACAGCTTGATACTCTTTAATTTGTCACTATGATTGATTTAGCAAAGATTACAACATGGACAAATTTTGGCAGCACCTCGTTACAAGTTCTAGATCTGTGTCAAATGAAAACACAAGTTCCCTATTTATACTTTTCCTGATTCCGCTCGAAATGGACAAGGTAGTTTCAAGCGGAATCACTTGTTCTAATTTCGCTTGAAATGTTCCTTGGTCATTTCGAGCGGAATCACTACCTTAAACCTGAAAATTTGTTTCTTGAACCTTGGGCACTGATAATCCTATCCTATCCTATTACATGATACAAGACGAAGTCAATAGACGTAGTGCACTAACAGACTCCCCCTCGAATATTGACGAAGTCTTCAGTGTCTAGTCTTCAGCATGACACATCTTCGGTCTTGATCATTCTGCCTTCTCATCCAAATTGTAACATTATAAGCATCCATCAATCCTTTTCTTCTTCCATCAGCTTCAGGCTCCCCCTTTCGTCAAGCTTCCGTGCTTTGGGATCGACACCTAGCTATCCATCTACAAGCTCCTCCTTGCTTCAAGCTTATCTTCAGACTCCCCCTTAGACTCTGCTCTCGGGATCATAATCTGGACCATCTGCAATCACTCAAACATCTATAAATACAATGTTTTTCATATCATCAATCAAATTCTCTAATCCACTCTTCCTATCAACAAACTAAATGATTTAGCAGTGTTAAAGAATCCAACTCCCTCACAGTTAATCATCCAAGTCCAAATTAATGACCTTGGAGATATCACAAACTGTTTTTGAAATTTTTTATTTTTAATTCAAGTTTCAAAATAATGAACTTGTTTTATTTTCAGAAACACAATCAGCATACTTAGATTTTGAAACTCAGCATTTCAGACATCGGTTGTCGAAAATAAAGCAGAATCAAAAATCTTTTTGTATTTTTCTGAAAATATAAAGCAGTAAAGAAATATCTACAAACATATTTACAGACAATATTTTTGATTGAGTATGCGTCAGAGGATCATATCAGTTTTTGACAAGTCACAAGTACCGTTGAGCTTAGTTACAAATTAAGAATTAAACAATTCACTTAGATTGTCGATATACTGATCCACTTAGATTTTCATACAACTTTCAACTGATTCAGGATACGAATTAGGTGAATTAAGAACTTAAACTCATTCATGTGTCCCACCTCTTGAATATACTCCCGTATCCAGATCCTAATATTCAGTCTTACAGGTGAGTATACCACAAATGATATCTGTAAAGGGTTAGATGCGAGGGCTGTGGGAGCTCAGGTCGATACTTCCGTATATGCAGAGAGATGACGGCTTCGTCTTTTCGGTGTGTCCCCTTTAGAGGATCTTTTTTACAACAGCAATGACTATCAATTTTATTATTTCATCAATTTGCTGAGGGTGAAGCTATTTTTCAAGCAATGCAGAAAGTATTATTCGGGGACTAGGTCAGAACTTCCATTCAGCATAAGTCCCGGAATAATACCCCAGATATCACTAAGTATAAAGACCTAGTATTTCAGAAAGAGGGACCTTTCAAACAAGATTTCAGGGGTCACCTTATATCCAAGTAGTGTTCCCCACGAAATAAGTAAGTTTGAATTTAGGTTTATATCCCGAAAAAGTTTACTAAATGTATAAAAATCTATCGACACATCCACGGTGAGATCATTTAATACATTTTAACTTTCCAATTCTTTAGCGTACTGTAACTGTCTACTGATGTACTATCATTTCCTCTTTTTATGCAAAAACTCAATTTTTGAATTTTATCATGTTTTTGGCTTTTTCAAATTTTCAAATGTTTTTGGATTTTCTAACAATATTACTCCCCCTAAAATGCAAAATCATTTAAAGAAAATTTGACAACAAACACTGATAGCTTTGTCTCGCCATCCATTTTCTGCTTCTTATGCACTGATTTGCAGAAAAATAATGTACCTCCATGATTTACAACACATTGATATTTACAGTTTGAAAACCATTTTTCAATCTTGTGAAATTAATCATGTTTGTTCAGTCGTGAGGGTTTCGGCGTATTCAATCAACACATATTTTTTGTATTTTTCTATTTTTGACAAGAAATTAAAAACAAACATATTTTTAGTTTTTCAAATTTTTAACAAACTAAAAACATATTTTTTTTTAATTTTTTCAAATTTTTAAGGTTTCAAGATATTGTTTATTTATATACATAAAAACAAATAAATTCCCTGTTCAACCAAACCAGGGTCCAGCAGCAGCCTCCTCCTCTTGTTGTGCCAGGCTGCTCTGAGTTCCAAACTCACAATCTTCAAATTCCATGAGCACCTGTACAAACAAACTACTCAATTACTTGAACAATTTAGCCCAGGTCTGTTGAACCTTAGGCATTTCAACACAATAATTTTCATTCAATGCTAGAAACTCTTTGTCATCTTTCACAAAAATCTTTTCAACTTTTACTTCAACTTTTTCATCTTTTTCAAGAATCACCTGTTTCTTTGCACTCCATTTTTGACCTTTAGGAGTACCACGTTTGTAAAAATGTGAATCTTTTTGAACACTTTGTTTTTGAACAACATTCGATTTCCAGAATTGTTGTAGTTTTGTCATATCAACAGATGTTTTCCAGCTTTGTGTTGTTTTAAATCTGGGTGTATGAGAATTCCAGGTCTGTCTAGTATCAAACCTATACGGGTTTGACTTCCAATTTTGATTCGAAGCAAACTTGTTTGTGTTGTACCGCCAAGTTTGTTTTGAGTCAAATCTGGTTGACCTTTGTCTCACATTCTCAGATTTTCGTTTCTCAGCATCAATCTTCTTTATGTCAACATCCACAGGTTTCAGATTTGGACACTTGCGAGTAAGATGTCCTTTTTGATCACATTTAAAACATGTTCTCATGGACACATCTTTGACCTGTGGTTGTTGCTTTTTCTTTTGAGCTAGGAACTCTTCAATAGACTGTTGTCCAATTTTAAGTTCTTTTTCTTTTTCTAAACTGTCTCCTTGAGCAAAACTCATTTTTGCTTGATAAGTTGGCACTTCATTTTTCTTCCAATTCTGTTTCTTCTTATAACCCAAACCAGCCTTCATGTTTTTCTTCTTGAAACTAGGTTTGTTATACGAACCTCTATGACTCTTACCAGCAAACTTTGAAATCTCAGACTTCTCAATCTCAACCATTTTGAAAACTTTATCAACCTTTCCTGAAATCACATTCTGAATTGGGAATACAACATCTAAGAACAATTTGTCCGATCCAATCATGGTATAAACCAATCCTTTTGAATCATCATTCAAACTTTTCTCGGATTTTGTGTTTTTCAGATAACTATCATGAAGATTTCCTTCATCTTCATCCTGTGATTCAGATTTACCTGTATTAACCAACTCTTCTTTCAACACACATTCAACGACTTTACCTACCACCTCTGAATCATGAGAATCATCAGATTTGGAATAGGTTATGTCAATGTTGTCTGGCAATTGGTCTACCATGTTGAAAGCTTTTTCGACCTTTTCATCATCATAAAATACAAATTTTCCTGGTGGTGGAACTTGATGAAATTCTGAGCCAATGCCTTTCTTGTTTTGCTCAGACTCACCATCTCCCGGTTTTATATTGAAAATTCGTTCAAGCACATATGACGACACGTGATAACTCTTTAACTTGTTGTTATCCTGTTCTAGATCAGCAATCTGTCGCTTTAGCTTAGCAACATCTTCAATATAGGAATTAACAACATCTTGTTTTATTGAATACATTCGTTTAAGTTCTTTAGTTGCTTCAGAAAGATAATTCATTCTTGATTGAGCATATTTCATTTCATCTTTCACTTTTTCATATGACTCTTTTGTAATATGATATGCTAATTTCATTGAGTCATATTCTTTCTTCATTTCTTGACAAGCAATTTCTTTTTGTGAACATTCTTCTATCATTTTAGAAACATTTTCTTTCAAAAGTTCATTTTCTGTTTCTAACTTTTTACATTTTTCTGAAAGTTTTTCATCATTTTCTTTTAAAACGTTTTCTTTTTCTAGCATTTCTTTGCATTTTTCTTTAAAAATGTTTTCAATTTTAGTGAATTCAAGATCTCTTGTTCTGAATTGCTCATCTTTTTCAGTACAAGCTCTGCACGGTTCCATGCATTTCTTGCACTGATCAATCGTTTTTAAGATTTCAGAATCAGAATGTACCTCAGTGATTGGCACTTCGGTGTTTGATGCAGTTGCCTCAGTTTGCTTCTGATCAGCATCATCTTGCTTTTCTTCAACACCGACTTCATCACCAACATTACCAGCTTCCAAATTCTCATTCTTTACTTCTTCTTCTTCTTCTTCTTCTTTCCTCACCTCTTCTCCAATCTGCTGTTCTTCACTAACAGCTTTCTTAACCTCTTCATTCACCTCAAATTCTTCACTTTTGATTTCCTTCACAACCTCAACTTCAACAGCTTCTGCTTTAACTTCTTCAGCAACCTTCTTCAGATTGTTCACCATTTCTTCAACATTCTTCTTCATTCTCTCTTCATCCCTTTTTCTTAGACACGATGTCATGGCATATCTGATCTCCTTTTCATGCCTTTTAGCATATGTGTCATCTTTCATCACATTTCTATAGTATTCGGCTCTCAAAGGAATTATGAGAAGAACATCATCAAAGATTATGTCTTTCTTTGGAACAACTGGTTCTCCTTCTCTGTTGAAGTAACATTCTCTCTTCTTATCCCATCTTTTGCTACTGACAGCAATCTCATACTCTTCCTACATTTCATCCATTCTGTTCAACACAATGTTTCTTTCTCTGTAGGTCTTTTATTCCAGAATCTCTTTTCTTGTTTTCACTTTGATCTCAGCTGTATCTTTGTCTTTGTTTTCATCTTGAATCTCAGCAACAAAAACAAACTTTCTTTCCTCTGTTATAGCTTTGCCATGAGCTGTTTTTTGAACATTCTCCAAACGATCTTCTTCTGGACAAATTGAGCTCCAGTCAAAACCTTCATCATCTTGAATTACAAAACAAGCTCTTGATTTGGTTTTATCTTCAATATTATCCAGCTTGGGTGGTTTGGAATAAGTTCCATAAAAATTGTCATGATTAATATTTTCATTGACCACTTTTGTGATTGACTTTGGTGTGACCGTTGATGTTTCGGAAGAATCGGATGTGAACGCGTTGAAAAACGTGTTGTAGAATTCTTCAGCCATGATGTAATCCTGGACAAATACAATCAAACAAACACAATCAGTAAAAACAATATCAAATATTTTGAAACAGACTGACACTCGATTGATGTGAAATGATCTCGACGCGAAAAAACCCTTTTTCAAGCGAAATAAGAGACTCAAGCGAAATCACTTGAATAGCAATTCGAGCGGAATCAGATCTATACTTCAAGCGGAATCACTTGAAATACACTTCGAGCGGAATCAGATCGATTTAAAGCGGAATCAGAAATATTATCCAAGCGGAATAGCCGACTCGAGCGGAATCAGACCCAAATTCCAAGCGGAATCAACATTTCAAGCGAAACCATGTTAATTTTTTCGAGCGGAATCCGGTTCCTGTCCAGTTTTTGTCATTTTAAAGTTGTATTTTGGTCTCAAACTTTCAAGGCTTAGTTATTATACTGTTTTGCATGTTCGGTGAAAAACTCAGACCATTTTGACCGTAGAAACTTGTTCAGATTGAAAAAGAAGGTGTAGAAGTCAGAAAATAGATGATATCAAGCTAAACTCTTCTTCCTGTGCTCTGATACCACTTGTAGGATCGTTGTTAGACCCAAACGAGTCGTTCAGAAGAGCTTGTAATCCGATTCAAAGGCGGAATCAGTCAAACGGACGTGGATACAACTTGATACTCTTTAATTTGTCACTATGATTGATTTAGCAAAGATTACAACCTGAACAAATTTTGGCAGCACCTCGTTACAAGTTCTAGATCTGTGTCAAATGAAAACACAAGTGCCCTATTTATACTATTCCTGATTCCACTCGAAATGGACAAGGTAGTTTCAAGCGGAATCACTTGTTCTGATTTCGCTTGAAATGTTCCTTGGTCATTTCGAGCGGAATCACTACCTTAAACCTGAAAATCTGTTTCTTGAACCTTGGGCACAGATAATCCTATCCTATCCTATTACATGATACAAGACGAAGTCAATAGACGTAGTGCACTAACAATGTTTAAGGATGTGTTATGATGTTCGGTGACCATAACTAGCTTCGTAACACTAAAACAATGCTTCTAGTGAAAATTTGGTGTTTCGGGTAGTGTCCGGTTGTTCGGTTGGTTACTGGTTCGTTAATGTGCTAAATTGCGCAATTTAGTGTCCTTTATGTAGGCGTTTATAACAGTTTTGATTCCCGACACCTAGGAAGGTATTATGGACCACTAAACCATAATTTTGCATTATATTTTGTTGTTAAAATGCTGATTTTTGCTGAATTGTGCAGAACTCTGCAGTTTTTGTGAGTTTTGGGCACTTTCCGGCACTTAAATCATCACTAGGAAGGAAGTTTTATGATCCCTACTTTCCTACACACTATTCTAGTGTAACTCTTGGTTTCGGGCTCATTCTGTGTCTTAACATCATGTCTGTCTGAGTACTGAACTCCCGTCAGTACTTCTGGTTTGTCTGATAACTGTGCTAACTTTGTTCTGTGCACTAAGTGAACCATACTGTGTTGCATGCAATAATGATAAGACATCATGCAACATTTAATGCACTTATATGTATATGACAGTAATCAGAAAATCATTTATGTCATTAATTTTGATCAGGCACAGTCATTAAAGATACAAATTACTGTTTAACATTGTACGGATACACGGAAAATTGCCAGTTGTCACATTCTCCCCCCCCCCCCCCCGTTAAATGAATTTCGTCTCGAAATTCAAGCTGCGTTATCGGTTGCAGGGGAGTTAGGAAACAAATGCGGATACTTTGATTTCATTTAATCTTCACGCTCCTAAGTAAACTCTGGGTCGTGACGTGAATTCCATCGAACCTTGACAAGCTTAATACGACTTCTCCGACTCTTGTGGACTTTCCAGTCCGTAACCTCAACGGGTTCCTTAGTAAATTGGAGACTGTCGTCGATATGCACCTCATCCGCAGGGATGATAACTGTTTCCTGAGTTTGGCTCTTCTTCAGGTTTGACACATGGAATGTATCATGTACACCGTTCAGCTCTTCTGGTAATTCTAGTTTGTACGCTACGGTACCAACCCTTTCCAAAATCTTGAATGGCCCAATGTATCGTGGATTCAACTTACCACGTTTTCCGAATCATGCTACACCTTTCCAAGGTGAGACCTTTAACAAAACCCTGTCTCCTACCTCGAATTCTAAACGTTTCCGTCTTCGATCGGCATAGCTCTTTTGTTGGTCACGAGCAGCCTTGATGTGCTCTCGGATCTGCATGATTTTGTTGGTCGTTTCTTGAACAAGTTCGACCAATCAACTGTTTATCTCCAACGACTGCCCAACACAATGGTGAGCGGCACTTACGGCCATAAAGAGCTTCGAACGGTGCGACTTGAATGCTCGTATGGTAGCTGTTATTATAGGAAAAGTCAACTAGAGGTAGATGAGTATCCCAACTGCCACCTAAATCCATCACACATGCGCGAAGCATATCTTCCAGTGTTTGTATAGTCCATTCGCTCTGACTGTCTGTTTGCGGGTGCAAGGTCGTGGTTAGATTTAACTGAGATCCAAAGGCCTCCTGAAAGGATTGCCAGATCCTTGATACAAATCGTCCATCTCTGTCTGAAATTATCGAGATAGGCACTCCATGACGTGCTACTATCTCCTTGAGGTAAAGCTTGGCCAGCTTTCCAGTGCTATCTTTCTCTCGAATTGGCAGGAAGTGTGCGGACTTTGTTAATTGATCCACTATTACCCATATCATGTCATGCCCTCTTGGGTCCTGCGTAATTTCGTTATGAAGTCCATAGAATTTTGCTCCCACTTCCATACAGGTATTTCAGGTTGTTGCAAAAGACCGGAAGGTTTCTGATACTCGGCCTTAACCTTAGCACAGGTTAGGCATTTTCCAACATAAACGGTTGTAGGACCATTTGCGTGACCCTAAACGTCAGTAAAAGTAGTTCATCTCAGTTTACAAAGGCGGAATCAAAGTAAACTAAGTCAAACACAGTTTTTCCAGTCAATCTCTTTTCTATTAACAATTTCTGAGACTTTACAACGAGTTCTAATGAAATTTCGGCAGCACCTCGTCTCACATACACAAAACCTGTTCGCTTCAAATGAAACACCACAACCCCTATTTATAGTTGTGGCTTGATCACTTGAATGTGCACATGTAGCTTCAAGCGAACACACCTGATCCGGTTTCAAGCGAACTTGCAAGAACCTGTTTCAAGCGAACTTGAAGTTGTTGGTTTCGCTTGAACATGACATGATGTCATTTCAAGCGAACTACCTTACATTAACATATCAAACCCTAAATCTAACCATCTAGACCTAAGACTTGATTAAAACGTAGTCAACAGATATTCAGTGCACCAACAGACTCCCCCTTGGATGTTGACGAAGTCTTTAGCGTCAAGTCTTTAGTCTTTGTCTCTCTTCAAATTTTGTCATTGTAAAGCTCCTTCTTCACAGGTTCAGGATTTTAATCTGGCTCCATCTTCAGTCTCCCCTTTGACTGTTGATCCAGAATTCTAACTCCCCCTTTCACAGACTCCCCCTCTCAATAAGCTAGGGCTTTAAATTCTGGTACAAACTTTAATGTTTTGTTGCCATGGGAATTCCTGTATAATCTCTACCCAAATATAAGATATATGATAATAACAATTTCAAATCAAAACTTACCATTTAATCTTCAGTGTTAGAAATCCATTTAAGTACTCAAGTTCAAGTTAATGACCCTGATTACTCAATTTATCTACCATGTCCAATTTAATGACCTTGGTTGATCTGAGACAATACACACTGACATTTGATAACAAATAAGTTCAAATACTTCTGAAAATTACAAGTTTCAAATTAATGAACTTGCTTTAATTTTTTAACTTCTCAAACTTATCAAGATTTTGCTCACGACTCATCCTCCAGTCCAGAAATCTCCTGCATTTGCTTTCAACTTTCGAATCCGAAGATCAACTCTCCACTTTGGTTTGTCAAAAATAAAGCAGAAATGTAAAATCTTTTTGTATTTTAATAAAGCTTCTAAACTAGGAATGAAATACAGAACTAAAATACAGTAAAATAAACTATTTACAAACATATTTTTGATGAGCATGTTAGGGAATCATATCAGCTATTCGACAAATCACAAGTACCGTTAAGCTTCAATTACATACTCAGAATTAAACAATTCGCTTAGATTGTCGATATACTGATCCACTTAAATTCTCACACGCATTTCAATCTGTCCAGGATACGGATTTAGTGTTTTAGAGACTTAAACTTATACGTGTGTCCCACCTCTTGAATATACTCCCGTATCCAGATCCCAATATTCAGTCTTACAGGTAATTATAACACAAATGATATCTGTAAGGGGTTAATAAATTATGAAGAATCATGAGAGCTCAGGTCAGAACTACCGTTCAGCAGAGAGATCATGAATCAACTTTTGAGTGTGTCCCCTTTAGAGGATCTTTTATACAACAGCATTGCTAAGCAATTTTATTGTCTCATCATTTATGCTGAGGGTGATGCTATATTTCAAGCATTGCGGAAAGTATTATTCGAGGACTAGGTCAGAACTTCCATTCAGCAGAAGTCCCGGAATAATACCCCAGATATCACTGAGTATAAAAACCTAGTATATCAGAAAAAGGAATCTTTCAAACGAGATTTCAGGGGTTACCTATATATCCAAGTAGTGTTCCCCACGAAATAAGTAAGTAAGATTTAAGTTTATATCCCGAACAAACCTACTAAATGTGTATAAACCTATCGGCATATCATCAGCGAGACTGTTTAACGCATCTAAACATTCCAATTCTTTAGCATACCTTGATTGTCAAGCCGATGTACTATCATTTTCCCTTTTTACACAAGCACTTTTTCTGGTTTTCTATTGTTTTTGGATTTTGAAAAAATCTCATGTTTTTGTATTTTTGTCATTTTTTATTGTTTTTGTATTTTCTGAAAAATTACCCTATACTCCCCTTAAATACCAAAACATGTAAAAAATTGACAAACCATTGCAGATTGCTTCTCAACATCATCTACAATGTCTCCTTCATCAACGCCAAGAATCTCCTCCAACACCGATAAAAGTTTCATACCGTTCAGTTTTAGCAAATATTGAAAACGTGCTTTATCAAAAGCTTTGGTATGTAAATCAGCTTTTTGCTCATCAGTGTGGATTTTCTGAATTCGTATCAACTTCTTCTCGAAACAATCTCGAATGAAGTGATGACGAATCTCAATGTGTTTCGTTTTAGCGTGATGTACTGGATTTTTAGTAATGTTAATTGCTGCCTCATTATCAACAAAGATAGGGGTGTTTAGAAATTGCAAACCGTAGTCGCGCATCTGTTGCTGGATCCACAAGATCTGTGAGCAGCAACTGCTAGCAGATACATACTCCGCTTCACATGTGGATAAAGCCACAGAGGTTTGCTTTTTGCATTGCCAAGTGACCAAACGTGATCCGAAAAACTGACACCCTGCTGTTGTTGATTTAGCATTAACTTTGCAGCATCCGAAATCGGAATCGGAATACCCTTCGAGCGTAAATTCGCCTTCTCTTGGATACCACAACCCCAACGATGGAGTTCCTTTCAGGTAGCGTAATATCCTTTTCACAATCACCATATGCGATGCTCTCGGGTTAGATTGAAATCTTGCTGCGAGGCAGGTTGGGTACATAATATCGGGTCTTGAAGCTGTCAAATACATCAGCGAACCGATCATGGAACGATACATCGTTTCATCTACCTTCTCTCCGGTGAGATCAGGGTTTATCCCATGATTCGTTGCTAATGGGGTGGCTGCTGGAGTAGAACCTAACATCCTGAACTTCTCCAAGATATCATGAACGTACTTCGTTTGATGTATGAAAATTCCTTTGGGTAGTTGATCAACCTGCAATCCCAAAAAGAATTTCATCTCACCCATCGATGACATTTCGAATTTCTGCTTCATAACACGTTCAAAATCTTTGCATAGATCCTCATTTGTTGACCCAAATATGATGTCGTCCACATAAATTTGAACTATCAGAAGATGACCGCCGACCTCTTTCGTGAAGAGAGTGGCATCCACTTTTCCACGAATAAAACTGTTGGCTAGTAGGTGTTGAGACAACGTCTCGTACCAAGCTCTTGGGGCCTGATGTAAACCATACAGTGCTTTGTCTAGCAAATATACCTTGTCTTTGTGAAGTGGATCGGTGAAGCCCGGTGGCTGATCGACATAAACCTCCTCTTTAACCTTCCCGTAAAGAAATGCCGATTTAACATCTAACTGATATACTTTAAAGTTTTTCCATGATGCAAATGCTAGGAAGATTCTGATAGCTTCTAGTCGAGCTACAGGAGCATACACTTCGGTAAAAATCTATCCCCTCCTGTTGACAGAAACCCTGGACTACGAGTCGAGCTTTGTTGCGAACCACAACTCCTCTATCGTCTCTCTTACACTTGAACACCCACTTGGTGTTTATCTTCCTCTGACCATCTGGTAAATCCACTAACTTCCACACTCCCAACTTCTCGAATTGGCTCAGTTCCTCCTGCATTGCATTGACCCAAGAATCTTCAGTAAGCGCCTCTTTGAAAGTCCTTGGTTCAAACTGCGAGATAAAACAAATCAATGAGAATTTAGTTTGCAAAGGAGCAACTGTTGTATAAAAACATGTAAGCCCTTTATCAATCTGTCTTCGAGTGCGGACTCCTGTCTGCAATTCTCCAATGATCAACTCCTTTGGATGATATGAAAGAGTTCGTGGCATTACTTCGCCTGGAACATCTACATCACCTTCCAGATTAGTAACATTCTGATTTGCATCTTGGTCACTGACTGGGTTTGTTTGACTTAAAATCTGAATTTGCTCCCCCTCAGAATCTGAATCACCACTATCAAATACTGGCATGTTCTCAGATTCTTGATTATCATTCTGTGCCGACTGATTATCTTAAGCAACTTCATTTTGTTGGACATCATCATGTTCACCAGCATTGCTTGGACCTGCTTCATCATCACTTGAAGTTTGTCGAGGTCTTCTTGAATATTCAGCTGGAAACCTTTCCTGCTGTAACACCCGTTCTTATTATTCAAGGTTTAACGTAAATTTTGAAAGATAATCATGTAATTAATGATTATCATATACATCGGAAATACGAGTTTATTAAAACTTTTACAAATCATAAGTTATTCTACATGACCTGATTGAATTCGTTGTTTAAATTTTACAATGTGTCTAAGTGCGGAAGCGTGTGTCTTTATCGTGTTCGGTTCTTCGTTGAGCTTGATCGTCTTCCGGCATCCAAGGTGTACCTACATTTCATAAACATGAAATGCTTTAGTCATACAGGGCTTAAAACGTGTCTAAACGAGTCCGAGAAACAATTGATAACAAAAACAAAAATTTCAATCTAGCCTCCACCGTAACTTACGGTGGCACCGTAAGTTACAGTGGCCACTGGTTTGACATGCCCCTACCGTAAACCAGTAGGGGGCTACCGTAACACTTTTCAGCTCCACCGTAACTTACGGTGGCACCGTAAGTTACGGTGGTCTCTGCATTCCAGCTTTCCATTTTGCCGTTTTCGACACGAAAACTTTCGTATCTTTCAATCCGCTCGTCCGTTTAACCTACCGTTTCTTCCTACGTGTTTGTAATTTGATTCTCCATCATATGGAGTTAAAATCTAACATCCGGTTTAACAAAATTTCAGACTTTTAAGTCTTTGGCTTATTACCCTTTTTGCCAACTTTTGACCCGTTCGTGATTTCATCATCAAACTTGTGTATTTGACCTTTATATCTCATATACTTCTTCAACTTAATGTTATTTACCATACTAGATTATAGTCCCCGGTCCCGTTCTTATTATTCAAGGTTTAACGTAAATTTTGAAAGATAATCATGTAATTAATGATTATCATATACATCGGAAATACGGGTTTATTAAAACTTTTACAAATCATAAGTTATTCTACATGACGTGATTGAATTCGTTGTTTAAATTTTACAATGTGTCAAAGTGCGGAAGCGTGTGTCTTTATCGTGTTCGGTTCTTCGTTGAGCTTGATCGTCTTCCGGCATCCAAGGTGTACCTACATTTCATAAACATGAAATGCTTTAGTCATACAGGGCTTAAAACGTGTCTAAACGAGTCCGAGAAACAATTGATAACAAAAACAAAAATTTCAATCTGGCCTCCACCGTAGTGGCCACTGGTTTGACATGCCCCTACCGTAAACCAGTAGGGGGCTACCGTAACACTTTTCAGCTCCACCGTAACTTACGGTGGCACCGTAAGTTACGGTGGTCTCTGCATTCCAGCTTTCCATTTTGCCGTTTTCGACACGAAAACTTTCGTATCTTTCAATCCGCTCGTCCGTTTAACCTACCGTTTCTTCCTACGTGTTTGTAATTTGATTCTCCATCATATGGAGTTAAAATCTAACATCCGGTTTAACAAAATTTCAGACTTTTAAGTCTTTGGCTTATTACCCTTTTTGCCAACTTTTGACCCGTTCGTGATTTCATCATCAAACTTGTGTATTTGACCTTTATATCTCATATACTTCTTCAACTTAATGTTATTTACCATACTAGATTATAGTCCCCGGTTTAATACACAAATTAAACCCGTTTTCGTTTGTATGCTTATTTTGACCCGTTAAGGGTATTTATGCACTAAGGTCCCATACATCCCTTTTATACTTATCTTAAGGATTTAATCTACCAAAACACTTATTTCCAACAACCTTTAAAGGTCGTTTGCCCGGTTTACCCAACAAGGGCATTTTAGTCAACTTTAGCCCCTCATTTACGACGAAGGGCATTTGCTACAATTTGACCCAAAAAAAAATGTATGTTTAACCACAATCGTATTTATACGTACCTGGCTCGAGTCAACCTAGTGACCCGTTTCAACACCTTGCTTTTATTACCGATATTCTATGGCGACACAATTATCCAAATTACTATTCGCTCCTGTAACACATGACTTGACCACCACATTAGTTGATTTTGTCAAATGACATTATTCCCACCATTTGACCCGTTCGATCTATATATAACACAACATTTTCATATGTAACAAAAACATGGTTTTTATTTACAAATCACACATCCGAACCATTTCGGATTTTCTCACTAGATCCCTTTCTTTCTAAAGTCAATTTCCTATATTTTTAACCCATTCGGCTTATGCTATGGGTGTCCTTTGAAACTTATTTTACTTTAGTCAATACTTGACTAAATTTCCATTTTTACCCATTTTCCATTGCTAGTTACGCTATAAGGTAACTTTAAGAAAACTCTTAAACTATTAACCAATTCATGACTAGTTTACCATTTTGCCTTTTTCACCATTAATCATGGTTTAAAATGTTTATATTCGTTCCAACCCAATTCGTTTCATGTTGGAACTCATAATTCGAACCAAATCCTTTGTTGTATTTATCGCCTATAAAATAAACACGTATACTACAAGTAGGTGTAAGTTTTACTTACCTTGCATCCGAAACATGCTTTTACTTCTTATTTGCTTCGTTTGACCCGCTTCCTTTCCAAGCCTCCACCTAGCTTGTCAAGCGTCAAACTATCATCATAATTCGTAAGACGATTAGTTTAGTCATAATCATTTACGACTATTCCATCCTACGGGTTTTATGTCGAATTTATCATTCGTCCATATCAAAATTATCATTCGATCTAATCATTGGTCAGTTTGACTTTTTAAAAGTCAATTGACTTATCAACATATTCAAATGCACATTTGGTTCAATGAACTCACTTAGGCATATTTCATCCGAACTCTTAACGAAATCAAATTTCACATACTAACTAGTAGGCCGCGATTTCATTTAGGCATTTCATATCACTGAAAATAGGCTGTTTTTTGGTGAGTTGTTTAACCTGTTTACATGTCTTCAAAAATTATGATTTTTTTATATGGCGTACATCTCAGAGGGTTAGGCCTTGTGTTAAAATTTCAAGATCTAACTCTTTACCAAAAATTCATAAAAATTCATTTACTAAGATGCAATCAGATTCGTCACTTCTGACTGCAGCTTACGGAAAAATTCATTTAAAATTCCTCGTTTATCCGATTGACGAAATTCCAATTGGCGATTCTTTTAATCACTTAAAACTTTCTACAGTAAGAATTTGAGACCATAACTCAATTCCTAAATTGAGTTATGACATTCGTAATGGGCTGCAAATTCTGCCAGAAAACGCAGCTTGAACCTTTGATACGGAAAAATTCATAAAACGCTCAATTCTCGTCGAAAAAATGCGATTCCAGTGGGGTTTTAAAGATATTTCCTGGAATTACATTTTAGACTCAAGAAACACATGTTTTTATCACGTTTTGTCCAGGTTACAACCGATACAAGTCGGCTGTAAATTCTGATCAAGAGTCGTTTGAATTCAGCTTTCAATTTAAGCAAGTTCTTGACATCATAACACCATTTTAGCAATCAAAAACCCTAACAACAATCACCTTCAATGGTGTTCATGGATTTTTTTACTAAAATTTGGCACGATTTCAACCTATCTTGTCTAGGGTTTACTCCTAAACACTACAAGGTTCCTATTTCATCCATATAACAAGCATGCATCAACAAATTTCGAATACCCTAAATTCATGAGAATTTCAAGTAGAGAATTAACACCAAATTTTACATACCTTGTAACCCCCTTGTGATGAGGATCACTAATCTATGCTCAATTTTCGATTTGGACTTGGTTTGATCCTTCAATTTTGTTGATTTGTTGAAGTTAGGGTTTGAGCTCCCATGGAGCCTTCCCCTGGTCGCATACGTATGTGTGTGTATTGATTTCTATTATTTTTTTTTATAAGTGTTTTAATAAAACACTATTTTAGTTGCCCATGATTAGTCCCTCAAGTTTAGAGATTCATATATGAAACTATAACTCATAGTTTATTATTTAATTACCCTTTACTAACTAGGTTAATTTTACCTAGTTAACTTGGTGGGTTCCCGGAGCTAAAAACCCGTTCTATTTTAAGTCCCGTTGACTCGGGTTCTTATAAAGTCAATTCCTTAATTCTTTGATTCGCTTGTATTTAAATTATTAGGATTTTTTATTAAATCCAAATATTTACCGGGTTAACTTTACTGCTAACGGTACTTTACCCGTCTTTTGGTATTAACGAAGTATGATTACCAAACCCGTTTTAGGGGTGTTACACCTGCGATTCTTCATACTCTCTCAGAATATCCAACTCATCAAAGAAATCCTCTTCTTCTTCCTTTTCTTCTTCCATGTCAAACGAATCCCACAATTTATCGTAATTAAAACGCCATGAGTCACCGGGATTTTGAGGCGGCATAGTATACCCCTGACACTCAACATGATGTGCTTCGATGATCTGCTTCATGCTTGGAACAAAGACTCGTCTTTGTGGACTTGAATAACCAACAAATATTCCTTTGATACACTTTGGACCAAACTTACCAAAAGGCTCTAGAACTGTACAAGGAGACCCAAACGGTTCTAAAAACTTCAGGTTCGGTTTGCGGTTATTGATCAACTCAAAGCATGTCTTGTTGAATTTCTTTACAGTGAGAACCCGGTTGAGTGTATAACATGCGGCGGAAACTGCTTCTGCCCAAAAATTTATCGGTAGCTTTGAATCAGCAAGCATCTTTCTAGTCGTTTCGATTAGCGTCCTGTTTTTGCGTTCTGCTACTCCATTCTGCTGCGGAGTATACGGAGCACTAAACTCATGCAATATACCTCTTTCATCACAATATTCTTCCATCTTGTTGTTCTTGAACTCAGTACCATTATCACTTCTAATTCTTCTGATACGCCTTAGGTACAGATTTTCAATCTTTCTGAACAACGCTATCAAACTATCAAACGTTTCATCTTTCGATTTCAAGAATGAAACCCATGAAAATCTGGAATAATCATCAGTAACCATAAGACAGTACAGATCCCCTGTAATACTTTTGACATTCACTAGACCAAACAAATCCATATGTAGTCTCTCTAACGGTCTGGAAACTGAATTGACTTGCTTTTTAGGGTGTGACTTTTTCTTCTGCTTGCCTTTGACGCAACTAATGCACTGCCCTTCCAGATGAAAACCTTTGATATTAACTCCAAGAACCAAATCATTGTGCACCAAGTGATTCATTTTTCTAAGATGTATATGCCCCATCTCCCGGTGCCACAACTTCGATTATTTCTCTGTTGCTCTTGACACAAAACAATGAGCCTGACCCGTGGTTGTAGTAGCTACGCTCATGTCCAACACGTACAGATCATTGACTCTTGGTGCCCTCATGATAATCCATTCTTCAGGGATAACAAATCCTGGTTTCAAGATCAAACATTCTTTATCAGTGAAGTGAGTGGTATACATCCTGTCACAAATCTGTGAGATACTCAGCAGATTATTCTCCAGCCCAGCAATGTAGTTAACTCTTTCAAACGTAACAATCCCATTGGATAACGTTCCTTCACCAACAATTCTACCACCTTGATTTCCTGCGAATCCCACGTATCATCCATTGAAATTTCTTACATCATACAACAATGCAGTCTTCCCTGTCATATGTCGAGACGCTCCACTATCCATAATCCATCGTGAAATAGCTCTCGGAAGTTCCTGCACATATCACAAACAATTCAATAAAGATGCCGATTCATGCTTCACAATTACCAACTAGGAAGCTCCGGCAAGTCCAAAATCTTTAGTGAGATTTTGATGCCACCCAAGCCTCTTTTGACTCGGGTAACTTGACTTTAATGTGAGTTTTAGCAGTGTAAAGTGGCGCAAAATTTTTATCATTCATTTTCAAACTTTCAACTGATCCAACGTCAACCTTTTTGTATAAGAAAAACACATCTATTTTAAGTTGACCGGTTGGTTGATTCTTCTTTTGAACATTCTTCTTCTCTGGTGGATTAGAAGATTGTTTCTCCAACTTCTCATAATAATCCAAAGGAACATCCATCTTTACCGGTGTGGTAGAAGACGATTGTTTTTCCGACACTAAAACCTTTGGTTTATCAACAACTTTTGGCTTCCATGTTTGTTGAGATGATGCAACCCGTTTGTAAAATTTTTCATTTTTAGTTACCAAGTTCTTAACAGGTTCAATTTTGACTTTAGCTTTCTCATTTTTCAAAACTTTCTCAACAACAATTGGAGCTTTGCCTTTTGCATCAACATTCTTCTGTCGATTCTCAACAACTTCAGTCTTAGGCTTGGAGTTGGTGCAATTTCTTGCAATGTGACCAAATTTTTTGCATCTAAAACACGTACGAGTATCAACTACCCGACTTGTGCCTTCAGACTGAGGTTGTGAGGCCCTCTTCGCAAAAAATTCTTCATTTGATTTCAAAAATATTTCATTTTCCTTATCAGAAAGTGAACTTGAACCGTTCACAAACACCTTCTTTTCAGCAAACCTTTTGTTTTGAAAACTCCTTTTCTGATAACTCTTACCACCCTGATATCCACCCGACCAATTATTTCGATTGTTGTTATTAAAACGTGGTGGAACAACGGGCTTTTTGTAGTAAGCTTTATCTTCTTCAAAATTCATTTGCCTTTTTGTTTGTTTTAAACTCTTTACTTCAGACAAATCGATTTCAACCATCTTGAACACATTTGTCAATTTTGAAACATTTACATTCTCCAGAGGAAACTCAGAGTCCGAATACAACTTATCAGATCCAGCCATCTTGTACATCACAAGACCCAGTTCATCACCTAAGTTGTTTTTGGATTTTTGTTTCGGAATGTATTTGTTCAAGAAACATTCATCATCTCCAGCTGAATCACTATTCAAAACACTTTCAGCCGTGCTTTTAACAATCTCTGTCTGAACACAATCATCAGATGATGAAGAAGAAAATGTAACATCAATTGAATCAGGAAGTTTCACTTCATTTTCTTCCTCAAGATTAACCAACCCAGATTGCTTTTTCGAATAATTTTCAAGAACTGGTGGTGGAACTTGATGAAACCCAACCTCAGTTCCATCACAGTATACATCTTCGCCTGCTTTGTCTTTCCCAATGGGTTTGGGAATAATGTGTTGCAAAAAACAAAGCTTGCAGAGCTGTAACTGTTCAATTTCAAATTGATACGCTCATTCTCAATCTTGGCTTCTTCAAACTGAACTTTCAGTTTAGCAATCTCATCCAATTGTTTGTTGATTAATTCTTCTTTGATTCTCAAAACACAATGCAATTGGCAATTTTCTTTGTAAGTTTTACCGTTTCTATCATCATTATCTTTAATCGTGCTTTTAAGTTTTTCAAATTTTTCAGTGATCTGACGATTTTCAAGAACTAACCTTTCATTTTCTTTCCTAACCTTTTCCTGATCAGTTTTATCAGTTTCAATTTTGTTAGTTAATTCTTTTTACCGTTCAGTTGAAGCTTTCACCATTTTGTCACGATCAAGGATTTAATCCTCAACACTTCTGACTTTAGCAGTCAGATCCTCAATCTTCTTACCTTTGAGATAAGTACTTGTACTACAAACCTTGCATTCTTTGATGCAATTTTTGCAGTCAACATCACCACTGACCTTCTTACCTAACTCAGTCATTGACGCGTTTGAATTGACTTGGCTTTTAGACTCAGAAACGGATTTAGAATCTACCTCAAGTGCATTAGCAGCCAGCACCTTGTCAGCCATCTTTCCCATGTTTTCAGCATTCAACTCCTGTGTCGTGTCAATGTTCCCAGTGTCAATCTTCTTTGACTTCTCTTTCTCTTCTTTCTCCTTCTTTTCTTTCTCTTCATCTTCACCGCTTCCCCACCATTTCTTCTGCCAATAATCATCTTCAATTTTATACTCTTGGATTATGGTTTCCAAATCAAGAGTTTTATGATCAACAGCAAAGTTTCCATAGGGGTCAAGATAACACTCCCTGTCTGGATCCCATCTATTTGCTCTTTTTGCTTCAGAAAAGATACCAGATATTCTGATCATTTTGTTTATAGCTAACTGCTTTCTGTAACCATACTTCTGTTCTTCAGTTCTGTCATCTTTCCAAGGAACATGTTCGGTTTTTTCCATGAAAGCATATCCAACCGCATCCTCCTCAGGTAACAACTCACTCCAGTCGTAACCTTCATCGTCGTGAATCACCGCAAGAGCTCTAGATTTTTCTTTGTTATCCTCAAGCTGTTTCATTCTTGGTGGCTCCAATTTGTTCTGATGATAAATCGCCCTCTTGTAGTAGTCTTCTCTAAACGGGTTTTCAGACTCATCAGCATACGCGTTTCTTCATTCACGCTTAAAGTGACCTTTCTGTTTGCACTTGAAACACGTCACCTTGGATTTATCAAAGCCCAACTTGGTAGATGGTCCACCAATTGACTTCCTTCCAGTTATCTCCATGAAATGTTGTGCTCGACGAACTGCACTGGCCATACACCACCTTATGTCGATTAGTTCCATCTCATCAGGATCTATCTGATCATAATCTTCTTTTGTCAGGTTGGTGTTTGTCACACCCCCAAAATCCACCTGCGGAGTACTACCGCTTGGAGGCGTGACTGACCAGGATCCAGCCACCAATCATATTGAACAAGCATATAAGTAGTTATAAAAATCCAACCAATATAATTGGTGTTCAAACAAAACATAGTTCAAGTTGTGAGCGGAAGCATAAGTCTTAAATCAAAACATAAGTTTAATTGTTTCAAAGTTTAACATGGCACACAGTCGTCCATGTCCCACAACGATCCTCCTCCGTGCAAGCTCCAGCTGAGTACCTATTGTCCTGCAAAGCATGTAGTAACGAGTCAACAACAAGTTGAGTGAGTTCACGGTTGGGTGTTCGTTTTAAGTTGTTTCGAAAACAGTTTCCTTTAGCTGGCATCCTGCCGTGGGGGTTACCCCATAGTTAAAAACGTGACTTGTTTAATCCCGGTTACTCTGGCAATCCAGCCGTGGGGGCTACCCCGTGTTAGTTATCTGGCATTTCGGCCGTGGGGGCTACCCCATGTATACACTAGACTCGTTACCATATCGACTGCTGACTGTAGTCATGTTTAAGTGCCCTGAAACTGTCAATGTCTATCATCATTGACGTGCCCCAGATCCATTAGTTCACGCCCGTCCTCTGCGGCACGGTGTGAGGTTTGTCAGACCTAAATAGCGCTATCTAACTAATGACCCGCTCGCCATTGGCCCGGCGATTAAGTCGATATAAAAATGAGGGACTTCGTGATAGAGTTTTGGTCTAGTACGAGTTATCTGTCCGTGAGGACGAGGAATTACATTCCTGAACCTTTGCTGTCCTACCCAAGGAGGACGAGGAACCCACGTTCCTTAACCCCAATTCCCGACCCCTGGGAATCCCATGCTTTGTAGAGGGTGTGAACTCACCTTGGTTTGCTCGGTAGTTACACAGAAAAGTCAATCAAGCAATGTTGTGGTTACTCACGTCCTATCATAGTTGTATCATACAATCAGGTTCGTATTCAAGCAGTACACGTATGTTTCTAGCATAATGCATTCAAGTACCGTTCATGGCATACACGTTTGATCATAGCAGTTCAACAATATTCACGTTCAACAGTAACATATCAGGCCTGAGCATTAGGCCCAAGAGTCCGGCCCAAACAATTAAGCCCGTAATGGGGTGCAAGCCCAAACAGCGTGTATCTGCGTATAGTCTCGAGTCGCAACTAGGCGTTTGCGACTCGCAACCTGAGTCGCAATCATGGTCTCGGTTCGTGCTGCTTTGGTCTCGAGTCGCAACCGGACTCGTAACTGTGGTTTCGAGTCAAACGGTTTATATGCTGATCTCGTGTGGCTCCGAGTCGCAACCAGGTGTTTGCGACTCGCAACCGATGTCGCAACCGGGAGATTTCGACTCATCATGCACTGGTTTCGAGTCGCAACTGGAGGTTTCGGTTGGACAGGAGCTGATTCTGCACAGTGTACTATCCAATGGAAATATGATTTTCATGAAATGGTTTGTACTATCCACTTAAACATGTTTGTTTGTCTAGTAATTTACTAAATTGGATCAAACATATCAGATTTCAAATATTTAAGCATGTTCATATCACATTCAACAAGTTCTTCATACATTCATCATGATCATCAAACACAAACAGCCCTTATTCAACATATTTTGCATTTTTCGGACAAGAGTTATATTATCTAAACTAGATATCAAGCTCATATTGCAACAAAACATCTATTCTATAATCCTCATGAATCGGATGGTCATCATTATTCTTTTATCATACCAAAAATCTAGACCTTTATTAAAGAGGTCATGTTCATAACAAATGTTGTAACTAAACATGTATCATCACCAAGGATTCATTAAATCCACCAACACCTTGTCATATTCAAATGATAGTCATGTTCTCCTAAGCATGTATCATCTAATCAAACAAGAGCTCATCAATCAAACAAACACTTAATCATACATGAATCTTTAGCAAGCAAACACATTATCATCATCAACATCCGAAATACATAACAAGAATCACTAACCAACAAGTATCATAAACACTAACCGGTTTGTGAAAGGACACCGAGTTGCTAAGGAAGACGAGTGGAATGGGGTGTTCGAGTGATGTTGATGAGCTCAACCGAGTCTCCTTGTGGCCACCGGTTTGATCCGAGATGAAGGGGAGCAATGTTGTAGCTTAGGGTTTAATGGTTTCTAGAGAGAGAGTAGAGGAGTGTGTGTGTTGTCCAAGAAAATGGCAAAGATGGCTAACAACCGGATTATATACTAGCTTCAAGTGCACCCTAATGGGTTTCGAAATAGGCTAAGTGTGTATGTGTGGCCCAACCGGCCCATGAGTCATAGTTCACTCGAGACCACATGGTCTCGAGTCGGGTTCTTGTTGTCTCGGTTCATATACATACTCGCATATATACACACAAGTATACACGTAACATAACACATAATCATATAAGTTCACATGTATCATTCATTAAATCGTCAAATCAGTTAGTCACTAAACGTTCAAGCATACAACGAAAGGTTCTAAATTTCGAGTTGTCACATCATCCCCAAGTTGAAAGAAATTTCGTCCCGAAATTTGGTAGGCACTCACTGAGGAAGCTAGTTAAGTTGTATGGTTTTCCCGGTTTTCCTGGGGTGTCACATCCACCCCCCGTTGATCTGGAATTTCGTCCCGAAATTCCGTAGCTTCGGCCTCAGTAGTGGGTGTACTGTTTGCGAACAGTTGGGGATACTTTTGTTTCATCTGATCTTCGCGCTCCCAGGTGAACTCTGGGCCGCGATGTGAGTTCCAACGAACTCGAACGAGAGGTATTCTGGTGCTCTTGAGGACCTTAACATCCCGGTCCGTGATTTCGACTAGTTCCTCGACGAATCGTAACTGTTCGTCGATAGTGAGTTCCTTCAAAGGAACTACGTGGGTCTCATCTGATGGACACTTCTTCAGATTCGACACGTGGAAAACGTTGTGAACTGCACCGAGTTCCGCTGGTAAGTTCAGTCTGTAGGCCACCCTGCCTATTTTCTCAATGACTTCGAAGGGTCCAACGTATCGTGGGTTAAGTTTGCCGCGTTTACCAAAACGAACCACACCCTTCCAGGGTGAAACTTTGAGTAGTACCCGCTCCCCAACCTGGAGCTCAAGCGGTTTCCTGCCCATGTCGGCGTAAACTTTCTGACGTTCGCGAGCGGCCGTCATGCGTTTTCGTATCTGAGCGATTTGCTCGGTTGTATCTACCACATATTCTGGACCAGTGATCTGACTATCTCCCACCTCTGCCCAGCAAAGAGGTGACCGGCATTTACGTCCGTACAATGCCTCAAACGGAGCAGCTTTAATGCTGGTGTGGTAGCTGTTATTGTACGAGAATTCCACCAGTGGCAGATGCTTTTCCCAGCGGTTGCCAAAGTCGATTACACACGCACGAAGCATGTCTTCTAAGGTTTGAATAGTGCGCTCGGACTGCCCGTCCGTCTGAGGGTGATATGCTGTGCTCATATCTAATCGTGAGCCGAAGGATTTGTGCATTGCTTGCCACAGCTCTGAAGTAAAACGTGCATCTCGATCCGAGATAATGGAGGTGGGCACCCCGTGCCTCGAAACAACTTCCTTGAGGTAAATTTCTGCGAGAGTGGAGAATTTATCCGTCTCCTTGATAGCCAAGAAGTGTGCAGATTTTGTGAGTCGGTCCACGATCACCCAAATAGTATCGTTCCCGCGCTGGGATCTAGGCAGGCCAGTGACAAAATCCATGGAAATTTGCTCCCATTTCCATTGAGGTATCTCTGGTTGTTGGAGCAGGCCTGAGGGTTTCTGGTATTCGGACTTGACTCTCGCACAAGTCAAGCACTTGCTGACGTAAGTTGCTATGTGGGCCTTCATGCTAGGCCACCAATACGTGGTTTATATCGTGGTACATTTTATCCGAACCAGGATGTACCGAGTAGCGAGACTTATGTGCTTCGTCCATCACAAGCTCTCGTAGGTTGCCATAGAGTGGGACCCAAATGCGTCCCGTTACGTAGTAAGCATCGTCTTCCTTTTGTTCTAATCGTTGCCTTGACCCGCGTAGGGCTTCAGCCCTGACGTTTTCCGGTTTCAGTGCTTCCATCTGAGCTGCTCGTATCTGGGAAGGGAGACTAGAGTGGATCGTGAGTTGTAAAGCTCGCACGCGCTTAGGCGCAGTGTCCTTTCGACTGAGGGCGTCAGCCACAACATTGGCCTTGCCCGGGTGATACCTGATTGAGCACTCGTAGTCATTCAGTAGTTCGACCCATCGTCGTTGTCGCATATTCAGTTCCTTCTGCTTGAAGATATGCTCAAGGCTCCTGTGGTCGGTGTAGATCGTGCACTTGGTACCATACAGGTAATGTCGCCACAACTTAAGTGCAAAAACAACAGCTCCCAGCTCTAAATCGTGCGTAGTGTAGTTCTTTTCGTGAACCTTGAGTTGGCGTGAGGCGTAGGCTATAACTTTATCTCGTTGCATCAACACGCAACCAAGACCCTGAATTGATGCGTCGCAGTAAACCACAAAGTCGTCTGTGCCCTCCGGCAAGGAAAGGATAGGTGCGCTACAAAGTCTATCCTTTAGGTGCTGAAATGCCAACTCCTATGCGTTTCCCCAGTGATAAACAACGCCCTTCTGCGTTAGTGAGGTGAGAGGCTGTGCAATCTTAGAAAAATCCTTTATGAACCTCCGGTAATATCCCGCCAAACCCAAGAATTGGCGAATTTCCTTTGGTGTACGAGGTGCAGGCCAGTTCTTAATCGAGTCTATCTTGGATGGATCAACGTGAATCCCATCCTTGTTCACCACGTGGCCTAGGAAATGGACTTCTCGAAGCCAGAAGTCGCATTTCGAGAACTTTGCATAAAGCTGTTCTGTTCGAAGGAGTTCCAGAATAAGTCGCAGATGCTGCTCGTGTTCCTCCCGACTCTTGGAATAGATCAGGATGTCGTCGATGAAGACTATAACGAACTTGTCCAGGTAAGGCTTGCACACTCGGTTCATCAAGTCCATGAAAACCGCAGGTGCGTTCGTCATCCTAAAAGGCATGACCAAAAACTCATAGTGCCCGTATCGAGTTCTGAAAGCTGTTTTGGAGACGTCCTCTTCCCGGACTCTCAGCTGGTGATAACCCGATCTCAAATCGATCTTCGAATAGTAGCTCGATCCTTGCAGCTGGTCGAATAAGTCGTCGATATGCGGTAGAGGATAACGGTTCTTCACCGTCACCTTGTTGAGTTCCCGGTAATCGATGCACATTCTGAAAGTACCGTCCTTCTTCTTTACAAATAATACCGGAGCTCCCCAGGGCGATGAGCTAGGACGAATAAAACCCTTATCCAAGAGTTCTTGTAGTTGCGTGGAGAGTTCCTTCAACTCTGATGGGGCTAAACGATAAGGTGCACGGGCTATAGGCGCAGCCCCAGGAGCTAATTCGATCTGAAACTCGACTTGGCGATGAGGCGGAAGACCAGGTAATTCCTCAGGAAATACCTCTGGAAAATCGCGTACAACTGGAAAATCTTCTATCTTCTTCTCTTTTTCTGAGGTGTCAGTAATGAGAGCCAAAATAGCGGTGTGCCCCTTTCGCAAGCACTTTTGGGCCTTAAGGAGAGAAATGACGTTCTCAACAGCACTCCTCTTGTCGCCATGAATCATGAGAGGTTCACCATCGGGGCCTGGAATACGGACAACCTTCTCGTTGCAAAGAATCTCTGCTCGGTGTT
Source organism: Helianthus tuberosus (assembly GCA_030545235.1). Taxonomy (NCBI): domain Eukaryota; kingdom Viridiplantae; phylum Streptophyta; class Magnoliopsida; order Asterales; family Asteraceae; genus Helianthus; species Helianthus tuberosus. The sequence continues at coordinate 92,363,504 of CM060354.1, forward strand.
GGGATAACCAATCCATCCCGATGACAACGTCGAAACTACCCAAGACAATGGGAATGAGGTCGATAGAGAAGGTCTGGTCAGCGAGGATAAGTTTACAACCCCTGACAATGTGTGTGGCTTCTAAACTCTTACCATTTGCTAGCTCTACGGTGTGCTTGTTGTTTAAAGGGGTTGGAATACGCTTAAGCATTCGACTAACTTCTAGTGACATGTAGCTAGTATCGGCACCCGAATCAAATAAAACTGAAACATAAAAGTCGTCGAGAAGGAACTTACCCGCCACAACATTGGGGTCATTCCTTGCTTCACCTTGGCCAATCACAAACACCCGCCCCCTGGCGCCATTGTTGTTATTGTTCCCATTGTTACCATTCCCCTGATTGTTGTTGTTGTTGTTGTTGTTGTTGTTGTTCTGGTTCCTGTTCAGTTGGGGACAGTCTCTTTTGAAGTGGCCCTCAGCTCCACACTGAAAGCACCCTTTGTTATCACCTTGCTGCTGCTGCTGGCGTTGATTCTGTTGAGCTTGCTGACGATTCTGATTGGCGGGGTATAAGCTCCTGCAATCCTTTGCAGCGTGACCAGGCTTGTTGCACCGATGACAGTTGCCCCTGGTGCATGGCCCGCTGTGGTGCAGGCTGCAGCGATTGCATTTGGGGTGATTTCCTTTGTACCCACCATGACCTTGACCACCAGACGATTGCTGATTAGGGCTCTTGTAGTCCTCAGTCTTTCTCTACTGAGACTGGGACTGAACAGAAGTCGAACCCTTACTTGAAGTTCCATCCCATTTCCGTTTGTTGTCACTAGAGGTACCAGAAGTAGTTGCAGCACCTATGCGTTTTGGTAATTTGTTCTGCTCCACCGCCTGGTCCGTGAGACGGTGAGCCAACTGAACAGTTTGCTGGTAGGTGGCGAGGTTCGCTGAAGTCACATGACTTTGGATTTCTGGCACTAAGCCCTGAAGAAAGAGTTCGATGCGTTTGATGGGAGGATCCACCATAGTGGGGCACAGAATTGCCAGTTCGTTCGACCTTTTCACATAAGCTTCAATTTCGGACCCTGTCATCTGGAGGTTGAAGAACTCCACTTCGAGTTTGTGAATCTCATCACGACTGCAGTATTCCTCCTTGATCATCTCTTTAAAATTCTCCCATGGGGTGGCGTTGGCAGCAACCAACCCTAGCATTTGAACTTGAGCGTTCCACCATGTGAGGGCTAAACCCTCGAGAGTACCGGTAGCATATTTCACCCTGCGCGCCTCCGGGCATTCACACATTTCGAAGACAGATTCTAGTTTCTCAAACCAGTGTAGGAGACCTACTGCTCCTTCAGTGCCGCTAAAAGTAGTTGGTCGGCAGTCCATGAAAGTCTTAAAAGTGCACACGGGTGGCTGAACATGATGACTTATTGTGGGTGAAAGAAAAGACAGAGTTTAACACAAAGGTTGGTTCACGAGAGTAGGATCCTAAAGATCCTAGAATGAGTTCGGACTGCAGGATATACCTCCGGCTTGTGCAGCTGCAAGTGCTGCGGCAACTCGTTCGTTGATCAGAGCCGTCAACTGGGCTTGTGTCAGGTTAACGCGTCCAGACATGATCTTTATAGCAAGAAGAACGTAAGTGAGAGGGGTTCGCGAAAGTACGACGATAAAATAGAGTAAGCACGCACGTGTTCAAGCAACTGTAGTTATACTAACCAAGCATACCATAAGCAATGTACTATGTAACTAACGAGTAGGCAATATATACACAGATCATATCACCTAGAATGTCGAGCCTTGCATGTGGAGTGAAGCATCGTTGTGGACCGTCGAGCACTGTACAGGTTATAGTCTGATTTTAATAAAACCTTTCCCTTATTAAAACCAAGTTCACTATAACCAATGGCTCTGATACCAATCTGTCACACCCCCAAAATCCACCTGCGGAGTACTACCGCTTGGAGGCGTGACTGACCAGGATCCAGCCACCAATCATATTGAACAAGCATATAAGTAGTTATAAAAATCCAACCAATACAATTGGTGTTCAAACAAAACATAGTTCAAGTTGTGAGCGGAAGCATAAGTCTTAAATCAAAACATAAGTTTAATTATTTCAAAGTTTAACATGGCACACAGTCGTCCATGTCCCACAACGATCCTCCTCCGTGCAAGCTCCAGCTGAGTACCTATTGTCCTGCAAAGCATGTAGTAACGAGTCAACAACAAGTTGAGTGAGTTCACGGTTGGGTGTTCGTTTTAAGTTGTTTCGAAAACAGTTTCCTTTAGCTGGCATCCTGCCGTGGGGGTTACCCCATAGTTAAAAACGTGACTTGTTTAATCCCGGTTACTCTGGCAATCCAGCCGTGGGGGCTACCCCGTGTTAGTTATCTGGCATTTCGGCCGTGGGGGCTACCCCATGTATACACTAGACTCGTTACCATATCGACTGCTGACTGTAGTCATGTTTAAGTGCCCTGAAACTGTCAATGTCTATCATCATTGACGTGCCCCAGATCCATTAGTTCACGCCCGTCCTCTGCGGCACGGTGTGAGGTTTGTCAGACCTAAATAGCGCTATCTAACTAATGACCCGCTCGCCATTGGCCCGGCGATTAAGTCGATATAAAAATGAGGGACTTCGTGATAGAGTTTTGGTCTAGTACGAGTTATCTGTCCGTGAGGACGAGGAATTACATTCCTGAACCTTTGCTGTCCTACCCAAGGAGGACGAGGAACCCACGTTCCTTAACCCCAATTCCCGACCCCTGGGAATCCCATGCTTTGTAGAGGGTGTGAACTCACCTTGGTTTGCTCGGTAGTTACACAGAAAAGTCAATCAAGCAATGTTGTGGTTACTCACATCCTATCATAGTTGTATCATACAATCAGGTTCGTATTCAAGCAGTACACGTATGTTTCTAGCATAATGCATTCAAGTACCGTTCATGGCATACACGTTTGATCATAGCAGTTCAACAATATTCACGTTCAACAGTAACATATCAGGCCTGAGCATTAGGCCCAAGAGTCCAGCCCAAACAATTAAGCCCGTAATGGGGTGCAAGCCCAAACAGCGTGTATCTGCGTATAGTCTCGAGTCGCAACTAGGCGTTTGCGACTCGCAACCTGAGTAGCAATCATGGTCTCGGTTCGTGCTGCTTTGGTCTCGAGTCGCAACCGGACTCGTAACTGTGGTTTCGATTCAAACGGTTTATATGCTGATCTCGTGTGGCTCCGAGTCGCAACCAGGTGTTTGCGACTCGCAACCGATGTCGCAACCGGGAGATTTCGACTCATCATGCACTGGTTTCGAGTCGCAACTGGAGGTTTCGGTTGGACAGGAGCTGATTCTGCACAGTGTACTATCCAATGGAAATATGATTTTCATGAAATGGTTTGTACTATCCACTTAAACATGTTTGTTTGTCTAGTAATTTACTAAATTGGACCAAACATATCAGATTTCAAATATTCAAGCATGTTCATATCACATTCAACAAGTTCTTCATACATTCATCATGATCATCAAACACAAACAGCCCTTATTCAACATATTTTGCATTTTTCGGACAAGAGTTATATTATCTAAACTAGATATCAAGCTCATATTGCAACAAAACATCTATTCTATAATCCTCATGAATCGGATGGTCATCATTATTCTTTTATCATACCAAAAATCTAGACCTTTATTAAAGAGGTCATGTTCATAACAAATGTTGTAACTAAACATGTATCATCACCAAGGATTCATTAAATCCACCAACACCTTGTCATATTCAAATGATAGTCATGTTCTCCTAAGCATGTATCATCTAATCAAACAAGAGCTCATCAATCAAACAAACACTTAATCATACATGAATCTTTAGCAAGCAAACACATTATCATCATCAACATCCGAAATACATAACAAGAATCACTAACCAACAAGTATCATAAACACTAACCGGTTTGTGAAAGGACACCGAGTTGCTAAGGAAGACGAGTGGAATGGGGTGTTCGAGTGATGTTGATGAGCTCAACCGAGTCTCCTTGTGGCCACCGGTTTGATCCGAGATGAAGGGGAGCAATGTTGTAGCTTAGGGTTTAATGGTTTCTAGAGAGAGAGTAGAGGAGTGTGTGTGTTGTCCAAGAAAATGGCAAAGATGGCTAACAACCGGATTATATACTAGCTTCAAGTGCACCCTAATGGGTTTCGAAATAGGCTAAGTGTGTATGTGTGGCCCAACCGGCCCATGAGTCATAGTTCACTCGAGACCACATGGTCTCGAGTCGGGTTCTTGTTGTCTCGGTTCATATACATACTCGCATATATACACACAAGTATACACGTAACATAACACATAATCATATAAGTTCACATGTATCATTCATTAAATCGTCAAATCAGTTAGTCACTAAACGTTCAAGCATACAACGAAAGGTTCTAAATTTCGAGTTGTCACAGTGTTGCCTACCTTCCCTGCTACAAGACTTTCATAAGATTCTAGCACAGATGCTAGGAAAACCATCTGTTGTTTGGCAGACTCCTCGCTGAAGTTCTGAGCGTTCTTTAAGTCTACAGCGATGTTGTTTTGAAATAAGTTCTTTGCATCAGACTGGTTTGAATTTGATGAAGACCCACTGTGATATCCACTGTTATATCCACTGCTTTGACCTTCTTTGCTTGTTTTGGAAACATTTTCAGCAGAAAACACAGTCTTGGGAGATGTGTTCTTTGGCATCATACTATTTGGATAATACAAATCCAAGTTCTGCTGATAAGACGAATGATTGACTTTGTGCGTCTTCTTTAACTCCAACTCGTGACTTTCTAATCTTTCAATCAGCAAGTCGACTGTCAACGCTTCTGGTGGCTTGATAGTATTCTTTAGCATCAATGCATAATATTGCCAATCCATCTCATCTGGTAATGCATCAAACAATTTTTCGACTAGCTCTTCTCGAGAATAGGAAATTTCATGTCTTGCCAGTTCCAGTTTCAGATGCCCAAACCTCTCTATCATTTTACAAACTGATTCATTCTTTAAACACCCAAACAAATCAAACTCTTTTCTAAGTAGTTTCTTTTTGTTTTTCACAATTTCTTCGCTTCCTATACATTTGTTTTTCAATTTGTTCCAGAGATCTGTAGCACTAGAGTATTCGATCAAAGATATTATATCTTCTCTGACGGACTGAAACAGCAACGCAATACATTTTTGCTCAGCAACAAACAAATCTATCTCCTCATTTGTTGTTAAGGTTTCACCTTTTTTATTTCCATTTTGGTATACATTTTTTAGACTCTTCCAGCTAGGAAAAGCAAAGGCCATCAACCAATCCTCAAACTTCTTGGCCCACCCACTATATTCTTCGAAAGCCATCAACTTCGCAGGTTTGTTATAGGTTCCGAAAGCACTTTCAACCTCCAATGCATCCGATAGCTTTTTCTTTGGATTCGGCGTGTTCTCATTGGTGTTACTCGAAGATGTATCATTTCCACCATCTCCAGCAAACGCAAAGACATCTTAGAACGGATTGAAATCATCCATCTTGTACGTATCTGAAAAAACCAGCAATCACTTAGAAAATTTTAAGTTTTGAAAAATAACAAGTTCAAACAAGATCACTTGAAGCGAAATAGCAAGTTGAAACAGCAACTTTCAAGCGAACTCAGGTGATACAAGTTCAAGCGAACTCAAATAATACACGTTTAAGCGAACTAAGTTCAAGCGAACTTAATTCAAACGAACACACTGAATACTTTCAAGCGATCACAGACTATCTTAGTTCGCTTGAAAATACACAAGTATTTCAAGCGAGTTGTTCAAGCGAACAGTATATTTCAAGCGAATGACGTCATCATTTTCACGAACAATTTCAAGCGGACAATCGATTTTGATCAATTTTAAGCCGTGTTTTAGTCCAAAACTTTCAAGGATTAGTTAACTATGTATTTCGCTTGATTTATATTAGTTTCAGGCCATTTTAACCGTGTAGGACCGTTTGCGTGACCCTAAACGTCAGTAAAAGTAGTTCATCTCAGTTTACAAAGGCGGAATCAAAGTAAACTAAGTCAAAAACAGCTTGTTCCTTTCAATCTCTTTTCTATTAACAATTTCTGAGACTTTACAATGAGTTCTAATGAAATTTCGGCAGCACCTCGTCTCACATACACAAAACCTGTTCGCTTCAAATGAAACACCACAACCCCTATTTATAGTTGTGGCTTGATCGCTTGAATGTGCACTTGTAGCTTCAAGCGAACACACCTGATCTGGTTTCAAGCGAACTTGCAAGAACCTCTTTCAAGCGAACTTGAAGTTGTTTGTTTCGCTTGAACATGACATGATGTCATTTCAAGCAAACTACCTTACATTAACATATCAAACCCTAAATCTAACCATCTAGACCTAAGACTTGATTAAAACGTAGTCAACAGACATTCAGTGCACCAACAACGGCTACGTCGCTCTTGAGTTTTGGCCACCAATAATACTCTTTCAGATCTTGGTACATTTTGTCCGATCCTGGGTGAATCGAGTATCTCAACTTGTGAGCTTCATCAAAGATAACCTCTCGAATACCACCATAGAGCGGAACCCGAATGTGTCCCATGAAGTATAAGGTTCCTTCCTCATTTGTCACCAACTTCTTCTCCATTCCTCGGAGATATTCAGCCTTAATATTCTCCTTCTTAAGGGCTTCTTGTTGCGCGTCATGTATGCGTGAAGTGAGATTCGTCCGAATAGTCATTTCTAAAGCTCGAACCCTTAGGGTCTTAACCCTTTCCTTTCGACTCAATGCGTCTGCTACCACGTTTGCCTTTCCAGGATGATACTTGATCTCACAGTCGTAATCATTCAGCAACTCAACCCATCGTCGCTGACGCATATTAAGCTCCTTTTGATCAAATATGTGTTGCAGGCTCTTGTGATCTGTGAAGATAGTATATCGAGTACCATACAAATAATGTCTCCAAATCTTCAAGGAAAATACCACCGCGCCTAGCTCCAGGTCGTGGGTGGTATAATGCTTCTCATGTACTTTCAGTTTTCGTGATGCATAAGCGATGACTTTTTGGCGTTGCATGAGCACACAACCTAATCCCTAACGTGAAGCGTCGCAATATACCATGAAGTCTTCAATGCCTTCCGGTAGGGATAATATCGGTGCATCGCATAGCTTGTTCTTGAGTAGTTGAAAGGCTTCTTCCTGCTTGTTTCCCCAATCATACTTCTTGTCTTTCTGAGTAAGGGAAGTTAGCGGTTGAACTATTTTGGAGAAATTCTCGATGAACCTGCGGTAATAGCCCGCTAATCCCAAGAACTGTCAAATTTCCGTCGGTGTTTTGGGAGTTTCCCAGTTCTTTATCGCTTCAATCTTCACTGGATCCACATGGATACCATTCTCGTTCACCACATGACCAAGGAACTGTACCACGTGAATCCAAAATTCGCATTTTGAGAACTTTGCGTAGAGCTTCTCCTTCTTCAATAGTTCCAGAATGGCTTTGAGATGTTGCTCGTGCTCTTCCTTCATTCGTGAATAAATCAGAATATCGTCGATAAATACAATCACAAATTTATCGAGATATGGCTTGCATACACGATTCATCAAATCCATAAACACTGCTGGCGCATTAGTGAATCCAAACGGCATTACACGGAACTCGTAGTGTCCATAACGAGTCCTGAACGCAGTCTTTGGTATGCTCTACTCTTGAATCCTTAAATAATGATAGCCAGACCGAAGATCAATCTTGGAGTAATAACTCAATCCTTGCAATTGGTCAAATAATTCATCAATCCTCGGTAATGGATACCGATTCTTGATAGTCAACTTATTCAACTCCCTGTAGTCGATGCACATGCGAAAACTACCATCCTTCTTCTTAACAAACAACACCGGAGCTACCCAAGGAGAGAAGCTCGGCCTTATAAATCCCTTGTCCAACAATTCCTGGAGTTGCGTAGATAACTCTTGCATCTCGGATGACGCACGTCGATATGGTGCCTTGGCTACAGGCGCGGCGCCTGGAACCAAGTCAATGTGGAATTCGACTTTTCTCTGCGGAGGAAATCATGGCAAGTCTTAGGGGAAGACTTCAGGATAATCCCTCACCACTGGGATGTCTTCAAGCTTAGGCTCCTCAACCTTCTTATCCACTACGTGAGCTAGGAAGGCAACGCATCCTTTCCGTAGACACTTCTGTGCTTTCAAACAATTGATAATCCGTAAGGGCGTATCATGCTTTTCTCCATGAATCACGATCGTCTCCTCATTCGCCAACGGAATGCGAATGATCTTCTCATGGCAAACTATCTCTGCACGGTTGTTCGACAACCAATCCATCCCAACCTCGACATCAAAGCTTCCCAAATCCACAAGTAGAAGATCAATAGAAAATTCGCGCTCTCCAGTTCCAAGGTGCAACCCTTAATCACCTCGTTCGCCTCTACTAACTTTCCATTAGCCAGTTCTATCGAATAGGGGACGTCTAGCTTACTTGTAACTAAACCACGTGCATTCTTAAAGTCTGTGGATATGAAACTAAAATCGGCACCAGTATCAAACAGCACAGATGCATAGCGCTGGTTAATAGGGAACGTACTAGTAACCACATTTGGATCCTAGCGTGCTTCCCTGGCGCTAATGGTAAACACCCTTCCCCGAGCTTGATTGTTTTTAGGGCAATCCCGTTTAAAGTGCCCCATGTCACCGCAGCCATAACATCCCTAGCCGCGTCCGTTTCCATTACCACCCTGGTTGTTATTGTTTCCTCCATTATTTCCATTACCCGCTTGATTTCGGTTTCCATTCCTGTTCCCATTTTGACTTCCATTCCCACCATGATTACCATTACCACCTTGTCCTCCATTCCCCGCGCCCAGCGCCATACCAGCATGCTTCCTTCACATGCCCAATTCTTCCACAGTTGCCACACTTCCTATATCTGCACTGGCAGGTATGATGATACTGACAGATGTTGTACTTGGGCAGGGTGCCTATATACCCTTTTCCTTTGGGCTCAGTGTTGTTTGCGCTAGTCTGGGCCTCAGCTGGCTGATTGGTCTCCCTTCATTTGTTGGCATTGTTGTTTGCTTGGGTGCTCTTCTTGAAATTTGTGAACTTCATCTTATTGTCACCCGAGGACTCCACGTGAATCTCCTTCTTCTTGGTTTCAGAGATAGAAAACTTTCCCAAACGAACTGCCTCCTTAGTAAGTGTCACACTTAGATCAATAGCCTCAGCAATAGTCGGAGGCTTGGAAGCTGTAACCATACTTAAGATCTGAGGTGCCAATCCCCAGATAAAACGCTCAATTCTTTTGAACTCTGGCTCCACAAGGTAAGGAACAAGCCTTGACAAATCATGGAATCGCTGAATATACTCGGCTATTTTCGGACCATCCATTTTTAGGTTCCAAAACTCTGTCTCCAGTTTCTGAATCTCAGCTCGCGAGTAGTACTTTTGCGCATTAACTCCTTAAGTTCATCCCATGTTAACGCGTATGTAGCAGTTTCGCCCAGTGTTTGAACTTGGAGGTTCCACCATGAAAGCGCTCCATCCAGAAATATACGTAACTCTTTGTTCAGGAGCACACTTGCTCATCCTTAGCACAGAGTTGGTTTTCTCTACCCAGCAAACAAACGCGACAGCACCCCCAATGCCATCGAAGTTAAGAGGCTTTCAATCCAAGAATTGCTTGTAAGTACAACCTGTAACACAAGCAACACAATTCATAGTAAGCTTTGGCAAAACACAATTGGAAATATCCAAACGAGTTGTAATGTGTCTTAGTTGACTTAACATTACCGGTTGGGGGGTTATTTCCAGAGGTACCACCGCTATGCTCTGAGCGGATGGCCTCGTGCTGGGCAATGGCTTGTGAGATGCGTTCTTGCAGTTTTTCTTCAGTCCTTGGCAGCGTGTTGTTTTTATTGGTATTTCATCGAGGCGGCTTCTTTCTTCTAGTAAGAGGATCGGGTTGGTTAGGCCTTATTCATCAAATAATTGTCTAGGAGGCGTACATATATATATATATATATATATAGGGAGGAGATCATGCGAGAACCACCCTTATTGTAAGAACCGCGAGAACCAATGTGAACACAACCTATAATAGCTAAAAAAACATAAAAAAAACCTAACCCCCACCCCCCCCCCCCCCCCAAAAAAACCTAACCCCCCCCCCCCAAAAAAAAAAAACCTAAACCCCCACCCCCCACCCCCAAGCTAAAATGCTAAAAACTAAACCCCCAAAAAACCTAAAAAAATCAAAAAAAAAATCTAAATTTTTTTTAATATTTTTTATGCTGAAATCGCTACTTTTAGTGGCCAAAATTTTTTTTTCTTTTTTAAAAAAAAAAAAAATTTTATTTTTTTTTCTTCGAAAAGTAGCGATTTTTAATATAAAAAATATTAAAAAAAAAAAATTTTGTGAGATTTTTAGCTATTTTTAGGCATTTTTGGTTGTGTTTACATTGGTTCTCGCGGTTCTCGCAATAAGAGGTGGTTCTCGCATGATCTTCTCCCTGTATATATATATTTGTCACAACAAGCAATCACATAATAACACAATCATCACATGAACAGATAAGTCAACAATGTATTTAACGATTCCACTACAAGTTACATTGTTTTTAAATTGTAGCATATCAAAAGAGACACGAGGTCACACTGCCACGGTCAGACAAGTCTGTCATATACAAAAGTAACAATCAAAAACTGGTCTTCATTTCTTCACAGATCTTGGGGCTTAATTGTGGCGTTCTCATCAAAAGTAAGGTACCTGCGTAAAACCAAAAATCTAGGATGCTGACGGTGGTGGAGGGAGGAGGGAAAGAGATCAAACTGCGAACGTGAGCGAGCTCCTCCTCGAGCTCATGAACTCGGCGAATAAGAAAGCTGATCTGCTGCACAGCTGTGAAGAAACGGGCATCAAAGCCCAGAATAGATGTAGGAGCAGCAGGTGGAGGAATAAAAGAACCTGATGATGAGGGTGGGGGAACAGGAGTAGGATGCAATGGAAATGGTGATCGTCTGGCACCCTCACCAAACTTTAGCTCGAGGACTCTGCGGCTCAGTATCTCGAACTGTAGCTGCAGAGATAGAAGTAACTCATCCCGTGTGTAACCGGCGTGGTGCAAGGGGTAGTACGGATCAGAAATGGGCATGGTGTAAGGTGGGAACCATCTAAATGGCTCGACAAGAGGATATGGTGTAAATGGTGTAAACTGTAGGATGGGTGGGAAGTCAGCTGATGCAAAAGGGTCAAAGCTTGGCGGCTGACCAGAAGTGCCTTCCCCTGGACGGGGAGCTGGGATCTCCTGTAGAAAAAACAATAGGGAGATCGGTACGATGCTCGTCTGAAAAGAAATGTGGGGGAACAACATCAACAGGTGGAGGCTGTGGAACAAGTGGAACAACGGGTGGAAGATCGAATGGAGCGGAAACAGGCTCAGGAATAAGCGGTGCAACAAAAGGTAAACCAAAAGGAACTGGATCTGGATCAGGTACATGACCTGGAACATGAGGGGGTTTGGGGGATCGAATAGGAGATGATGGAGCAGCAGACATCGCATCAACGTCATCAGTAGCATAAAGGTGGAGTCCTGCAGCCTGCAGGGCCGAAGAGGTTACAGACTCAAATGAGTCTGCAACAGAATGTATGCTAGAATCAGAAGAGATATCAATAACAGGCACAGCAGGAGGGAGGTACATCCAATGCAATAACGTCATCCACCTCCCCGTCACCCTGCTCCCCTGCAGGGTGATCGCCCACAAAAAGATCCACGTCGTCATCGAAGAGATCGTCAAAAGACCAATCCTCTGGTGGAATGGCAACGAGGGGAATAACGTTTAGAATCGGAGCAACAAGGTGCTCCCCATCGGGGTGACCGCTGATGAGATGATCATGAATCGGAGCAGGGAGTGTAAAAACGTCATCAATAAGAATATCATTAGCATCCGGGATATCATCCCCAAAATCCGGCAGCGCAAACGGCTGGAAATCATCGTCGTCATCGGACAACATCTCTGGATCACTCTCCGTGTTGAGATGTGAAAACCTCTGGGTCGTGTGCTACCTCATCGTCGGATACGATGGCCATAGGATCATACTCATCTGACAACCCACTCTCTAAAGAAGGCATCAGTACCTGTAACACAATAATCATGGCATATGCACATATGTTATCTACTATCACTCGGTGGATGTAAGCAAAGACATGCATCACTTTAACATGTATTCATGTCACTCCTACGTGAGACTTTTTCCAACTTAACAAGTCTACCCTATGCAAACTAATCCACTAGCCAAAGTCCTTGTTCGTGTTTTTTCTCTTTCCTTTGTAAATTGTTTGTTCCATGGATCTTGGCGTTTTGTAGATGCAATGAAAAATATTCTGTAAAAATATTTTCGTGAGAGAGTCCTAATGATTGTAGTCTAGACTCGAGAAAGAATCCTAGTTCACTACAATCGAAGCTCTGATACCAAACTGTCACACCGTGACTTTTGCGGAAGCGTATGATGTGTGACTTGCTTAATATCATTGCATTCAGTTATAACAAACAACTATACGATTAACACCATGATGTTCATCCGTTAATACGTTTCAAAATAATACAAACCCAAGTTGTTTAGTACCAACCATCAACTTCAAGTTTTAACTTACAAACCAACCAAATGTATTAAGTTCCATAACGGGCTTTTAGCAAAAGTCATTAAAACACAAGGCTTTGATTCATATATCTTATCAAAGATAAGATATACCAGTCAAACCCTTCAAAACAGGATGACATCAATTCTTGAAATTATTTCTTGAAACTTTCGAAACCCGCCAGATCCATATTAGTTTCCAGAAATACATGTAATTTGAAAACATCAGCAAAGGTTGAGCGAGTTCATGTGCTTTGTATGCGCGCTGGTATAAACTTGTAATCAGTGTAAGTATGCCTTTGTAAACCGGTATGAAAGCATCTATGAACAGATCAATTAATGATTTGCAAGGTCATTAATATGTGTGCAATGGTGCAGGAAGGCTCAAACCTTTGCGGATTTCGTACTGGGCTACCCGACGGAGACGACATAGTCACCACATGGGCCAACTCCCGGTCCCATGGGTGTGGCTCGCAACACCCAAATAGATCTATCACTCATGCCCCTCGGTCCTTATACAAGGATTAATGGTCTTAAGTGTGTACCCACCACTCACATGATCTAACAGTTCATTCCTTAGCTAACCATACCATTTGTAAACGTTTGAAACATTGAAACATGTATTTCATCCCCGAAGTTATAAAACTGAAAACAGTTAAAAGAAAAGGGAGATATGAACTCACTGATTTACGTTCTACTGTCTAGTAACTCAAAGCTCATTTCCACTGGTCGTACAACTACCTACAAACGTGCTATATTTTATTAGACGGCTAGGTCGTGTTACGACTCTTAGTCATAGGTATTATGACTTATTTTGGTATTCTTGGTATACTTTGAGTTACATCTTTGGTGTACTTTATATAATTCAAAAGTATATAATTATTGGTTAAAATAATAATATTTTAACTTAAATTATATTTATCTAATTATTTGGAATATTGATAAAATAATATATTTTGACTTAGTTCCTTTTGTAATTCTTTCATGAATATTTCCCAAGTATGGATATACTTATACTTATGTATTTTTATACTTGTGTATTTTGCCAAGTATTGGTGGTGTATTCCGGTGTATAATTGTACGTACGAGAATACGTATTTTCTTGTATTTATTAAGTATTTCACACTTAATCTTGTATTTAATTTTCCGGAATATATTTTTAGACAACTAAAAATTACCAACTTTGTATTCTTAAAATATTCATATTTTAAGAGAATTTTTGTAGGAAAAATATCTATAACTTTACTTGGCAAAAATAATATATTTTCATATAAACCTCAAAAATAATATATTTTTAAGATTAACTTAGAAAATATATATATATTTCTAATTTTCACCCAAAATAATATACTCTTAACTTGTTTAAGAAAATATATATTTTTCTTCATTCAAAAATAATACATTTTCAAATTGTTTAAGAAAATATATATTTTTCTCCACTAAAAAATAATATATTTTCTACTTGATAAAATATGATACATTTTGTAATAGTTATAAAAATCCATATTTTACCATTTCTCCGGTTTTCAAAATACCGTTTAACTCGTTTGTCGAAATATGAATTTATTTCCAGAATATATATACTTGTAGTTCTTATGTCCTATTGTTCAATATTCGGGTATAATTTATATATTTATTTTCTTGGAATTTTGGTAGTATTTTGTATTCCAAATTTTTGGTATTTTGGTGGGTTATATTATTTTCAAGTTCCTAAATTAACATAACTAATACACATAATATACAAGTAACACACAATTTGTGACATCTAAATATATATTTTCCTAAATATATACTTAGTCATTTTTATTTATCAAAAATCAACCTCCAATGTTTGTAATTTTGGTAATAAAAATTATGGCAAGTTTTTATATGAAAACCATGAACAAAATTTACTTGTAAACACTTGTTTAAAAATATTTTTTTTAAGTGTTTAATTTCTACAAAATTTTTGCCTTAGTTTCCCCTTAAAAATGGAGGTTTCCATGCTCATAGGCATATCATTTTCTTTTAGTAATTCATCACCAATTATCAACAATTTCACACATAACTTACCAAGAGCCAAAAATGTGCATTTTACACTATGACATGAACTTGAAAGTTTGTAAAAATTTGTAGTAACTTCACATGTTGTTTAGTAAGTTTAGTTACCTCTAAAAACATGGTTTTTAGTTTATAAAACTCATTCTTGTAAATTTTAGTTCTTTACAACTTGTATGAATATTTTCTAAAAATAATTCTTTTTGTATTTTTCTTGTTACCAACACTCTTCTAACTTTGTTTTAACACTTAAAACATGTTTACCTCCCTTAAAAACCAAATTCATGTTAATCTTGTAATAAACTTTGTTTTCTTGAAAATATTATCTTTGAAATCTTTTATTTTCAAGACTTAATACTTGTAAACATAATCATCATACACTAAAACAAGCTTATATTCAAGTTCATTATTAACATAAAGGATGATCATTATGATTTTCTCAAGATCCATCCTTATACTTGCTAGATCATGTGTTTAATCATCATCTAGCAAGCTTTTTATGATGATCAACATCACAATCATAAGAAATCAACAATCAAGTTTCATATATACACTAAAACAATTTAGATTTTCATGTTATTAAGCTTTATGCTCAAGATCATCTTCATGTTTCTTTGAGTTTCTTTATATTAACTTATTACATGATACTTAAACCACTAAAATTAGAGGTAATAACAAGTTATGATGAGCTTACTACTAGCTCTATGGCTAGGAAAGAAACAAAGATGAAGATGATGATGATGAATGAGGTGGATAAAAGCTCTAGGTGATGGTCCTTCAACTTCCAATGCTCCCAAGTCTCTTAGTTACGCATCTTACACCCTTGAGAGTCCTTATAATTCTTGCGATTGAAGTGAAAATGGATGTTGGTGTGTGTGGGTTTGGGGCCGTAAACAAGAATGGGAAGAAGGAGAGAAGGAGTTGTTTTGGAGAAGTGAAAGTGATGAGTAGTGAGGACTTGTGGGTTTTTAAAGCAATCTTTCAACATTTGATAATCATTTGGTTATAATGTTTCTAATCTTCTATACATATCAATTATAATAATGCAAAAAATCAACAAGTGGGGGCCCACTTGTGACCGTCTTTTGGAGGGGGGTCATGGTTGGTTTTCAATTGTTAGTTAGGAAGTTAAGTTAGATGTTAAGCATGTTAGTTAGTGTTTTAGGTGTTATAATGTTTAAGGATGTGTTATGATGTTCAGTGACCATAACTAGCTTCGTAACACTAAAATAATGCTTCTAGTGAAAATTTGGTATTTCGTGTAGTGTCCGGTTATTCGGTTGGTGTAACACCCCAAAAACAGGTTTGGTAAGCAAACCACGTTAATATTACTGACGGGTAAAATACCGTTAGTGGTAAAAAAAAAATTTACCCGGTAAATATTAGGATTTAAATAATTAATCCTAATAATAAACAAAAAGTGAATAAAAAGCTTTTAAGAAATAAAGTGATAGAAGGCCCGAGTTAACGGGACCTGAAATAAACTTGGTTATAGATTTCCCGAACCCACTAATTTAACTTGGAATGTTTAACCTAGTTAATAAGTGGGGAATATTGTTAGAAATAAGTAGGTTGTGCCCTACTTAATTAACTAACCAAATTAGAGGGGCCAATATTGTTAAAATTGAAACTTATATTATTGATTTTAATTAAAAATAAAAACAAAACACCCCATTTGGGGGTTCTGGTCGATCAAGAATGAGCAGGGGCGACACCCCACTCTCAAACCCTAGAAAAGTTCACTAAAACTCTCAATTGGAGGTGCAAATCTGGTCCAAAACGAAATTCGAGCATAGATTATTGATCCTCATCACAAGAGGATTACAAGGTATGTAAAATTTGATGAAAACTCTCAACTTGAAAACCTCACGAAATTAGGAAATCTGAAAATTTATGATGCATGTTTGTTAATTGCATGGAATAGGAACAATATAGTGTCTAGGAGTAAGCCCTAGACAAGTATATGTCGAAATCATGCTTAGCTCAAGTTTTTGTTGATACTAAATTCATGTATGCGATGTTTTTATGGTTTTGATTGCAAAAAAATAGTGTTATGATGTCAAGAACAAGCTTAAATTGAAAGCTGAATTCAAACGATTCTTGATCAGAATTTACAGCCGATTTGTATTGGCTGTAACCTGGACAAAAAGTGATAAAATATTGTGTTTCTTGAGTCTAGAGTGTAATTCCAGGAAATATCTTTAAAACCCCACTGGAATCGCATTTTTTCGACGAAAATCGAGCGTTTTATGAATTTTTCCGTATCAAAGGTTCAAGCTGCGTTTTCTGACAGAAATTGCAGCCCATCACGAATGTCATAACTCAATTTAGGAATTGAGTTATGATCTCAAATTCTTACTGTAGATAGTTTTAAGCGATTAAAAGAATCGCCAATTGGAATTTCGTCAATCGGATAAACGAGGAATTTTTAATGAATTTTTCCGTAAGCTGCAGTCAGAAGTGACGAATCTGATTGCAGCTTAGTAAATGAATTTTCACGAATTTTTGGTAAAGAGTTAGATCTTGAAATTGTAACTCAAGGGCTAACCCTCCGAGAGGTACGCCACATAAAAAAATCATAATTTTTGAAGACTTGTAAACAGGTTAAACAAGTCACCAAAAACAGCCAATTTTCATTGATATGAAATGCCTAAATGAAATCGCGGCTTACTAAGTTAGTATGTAAAAATCTGATTTTTGTTAAGAGTTCGGATGAAATATGCCTAAGTGAGTTCAATGAACCAAATGTGCATATGAATATGTTGGTAAGTCAATTGACTTTTAAAAAGTCAAACTAACCAATGATAAAGTCAAATAGTAGTTTCGACATAGAAAATACGTGAGGTGGAATAGTCGTGAATTGAAATGACTAATCTAACCACCTTGTGAATGATGATAGTTTGACGCGTAACAAGCTAGGTGGAAGCTTGATGAGGGAGCGGATCAAACAAATCAAGAAGGAAAGGAAAAGCATAGTTCGGATGCGAGGTAAGTATAGCTTACACTAGTCATATAGTTTAGAATGTCCTTTTTGTTGTTTTGATTTCGAACAAGACAAATGGAAAGTTGAGATATGGTGTTTCCGGCGTGTAGTCGTACGGAACAAGATAACCAATAAGGGTAAAATTGAAATTTGGACACTTGTTGACAATAATTATTGGTTTTGAAAGATACATATTTCGTAAGCCTTATTAGGCCAAAAAGCGTTAAGAGGTGAATTATAGTTAAAACGACCGTGCAGTGTAAATCGGAACGATTCGTGTAGAAGAGATGGCAATAAGCTTTATCTCGTCAATATTATCGGTCATTTAGACCAACGGGTCAAAAGGTGAAAATATCACTTTTGACAATATCGACTAATGGTTTGATGAGTTGTTTGATTTCAGAAATAAATATCGAGTGGATATTTACATCGCTATTACTTAGTAGATATTGAGGCAAGGTACTTAAATGGGTCAATGTAATGATCCGAGCCAGGTACGCATAATAAGATAACTCTCATTTAAATGTAAGGCTAATGAGAGTTAAACGAAGTCTAAAATAAGTTTTTGGTTACCTTAATATGTAAACCAAATGTTACGGACGATGGTCATTATATTTGTTATAGGTTTCTAACCATTACCAAGAGTTTAATAAGGGTTTTAGCCATGGAAATGGGTTGCATTTGATGGTTTGGTTCGAATTTAAAATGACCCTAAACATGATTTCCGCAGCTTTTTATACGGATTTCGACTAATCTTTAAAAAATCATATAAAATCAACCGTTTATCCGATTTGGGTGTTCTATACCTTTTCGGAAAGCTTATGAAGTAAATTTTTACTGTTTTCAATCATAAGAAACAAATGTGGTTGTTAAATAGGCCAAAAGAATGAATTAAACAGCTGTTCAAAACCTTGAAAGCTGTTTGAAAAATGAAAATATAGTTGTTGTGCTGATTTTATAAAAATCATATAAAATCATAGAAAATTCGTTAGAAGGTGTACCTTATATGCTTGCGAAGGTATTGAAGTTTTCTACGATCCATCTTTGAACATGTTAATCTAGTTCGGACTTTGAATGGGTCATAATGGTCAATTACAGCAGCTGTATAGAAAATCGCTGCACATTAATAATGTCATTATTAATCCAGAAAAAGACATATGATTGCGCATACTTGATTTAGTCATGCCACCGTAAGTTACGGTGGAGCTGATATGATTACAATGGTTACATACTGAGTTACGGTGGACCCAGAAACAAAGTATATTTTATTTAGTTTAAATTCCCGGATTCGTTTAGACACGTTTTAAACCCCGTTTGACTAAAGTATTTCATGTTTATGGAATATAGGTACGTTTGGATGCCGGAAGACGATCAAGCTCAGCGAAGAACCGAACACGATAAAGATACACGCTTCCGCACTTTGCCACGTTGTAAATTTTAAACAACGAATTCGATCACGTTATGTAGAATAACTTATGATTTGTAAAACTTTTAGTAAACCCGTATTTCCGATGTATATGTAATCGTAATTACATGATTGTTTTCGTAAAAGATTCATTAAACCTTAAATTATAAGAACGGGTGTTACAAGTTGGTATCAGAGCCTTGGTTTAAGAGATTCGAGTATGGTGGGGAGGAACCATGCTTGGACTTAAACCTTATGCTCTTGACAAAGAATAGTGTTCGGTTCGAGGCTTGATCGCAAATCCGGTAAGTACAAGTACGTTAATAGTTAGTATGCTAAAGTGTTGTAAACAACTCATAGGGCTATCGTGTGGTATATGTTACCCCAATTTAAATGATTGATATGGTTGACGAAAATACGCGCGTTGACGCGTATAGTAGAAAAAGCCTTGTATTATAATACGGGCGATTATTGAAGTTGACATTACTAACTCTTGTGAATGTTTTAATTGAAGGACACTCGCATCTGAAGATGACGGGAGTTGAACGAATTATGGATATGATGATGGAACGGTCCGAGGTATGATAGGAAGAGCATACTCATCAATGACCAAAATCGCGTAACGGTCGCGAACAAGACTAATGACAAGAGAAGCCCGTTAGGGCAAGCATTACCAGGTGCACACTTTTAAATTTAATCGTACGAGTCGTTATATGCAACAAACACGTAAGTAATAACGGTTGCATACACATATGATAGAACTTGGAAAACCTGATTTCCAAGAGAAATTTAATAGGAAATGTGTTATTCACAATGATGAATAACAAATGAATAACAAGACTTGTTTATATAGAAACTTGGACGAGAGTGATCATCCAAGTAAATATTCTCAATATAAATCCTATTGAGAAAAGTAATGATCACATCAATGAATGTGAATAAATGTTTATAAAAAGGGACATTGTACATGTTCAAGGAATAAACGACTAAAACTAATAATTGTTAACTAACAATTAAATAAAGTTTTACCAAATGAAACCATAAACATGGAGATAATTTGAGGAGTTACTTACATGGGACGTGATGTGGTAATTATAATAAGGTCACGCGTACCACGTGTTGATCGCTTACTCTGGCCAAGTAAGTAGTGAACACATGATAGCATGAGCTTCTTATAATGAGCGCAGTTATGTCCGATGTAGTAAGGTCAAGATGAATGAAATTTAAAGGATCCTTAGGGTCAAGAAATCTCATGGGCATACTCGTATAAATGGTTTTCGCGGGAACCATAAAAACGATGTATGGCGCACATAGAAATAAAAGACCCAAGGAAAATCGTGACATAAGTCATTTTTGATGAAACAACCATGGTAGACAAAAAGGGCATTGTAAAACCAAAGTATAAATGACCCGCGGGGTCATAGAAACAAAGGTATTGCCCACACGAGAAAAACGATCAAAATCGTTGACTTTGGTCGTAGTAAAGAAATGATGATGATGATAATCATCATTCATAGTTTAAAAGACTGTCAAGGATGGTCAAATAAAGAATAAAGGTTTGGTTGAATAAAAGCGAGGGCTTCCGCTAAGACAACCAAACAAATTAAAACGAAAACTTGATGTATACCGGAATGCTTGCACTAATAATGACTTCGGTAAAGTACCCGGTTAATGGGTAAGGATTTAAACACATGCGTAAACCGAGAAACGAGAACACGAATTTAAAGTCAAAAGACTCGGATTATGAGTTATGACTAAAAGACCATAAAATTTCGTAAACAGAAATTTTGATAATTATATTCAACTATTTTGAGATTGAACGGGTTGAATAAAGTATAATGCTTGAAGGCATAAGTAAGCGCAAGCCGGATAACGGTAAGCTTGAGACAAATGATTTTCAAACGTAAAAAGAGTGCTTTGACACCAAATATATATTTTAATAAGACACGAGTAAAAAAGAGTGATCTACGGGATCAACATAACCTTTAGGGTTATAAACAAATGAGAGATATACGGACTAAAACGACCCACGGGTCATGATTAGAAAGAAGTTATAAGGACTTCGCCCTAAAGAGGTGAATGTCGAATCAAAAATAGCCCGTAAGGCTAAGTGATAAAACCTACGGGTTAGATTGGATAAAGCGAGGAAATCAGTTAAGAATCCCCGCATAAAACTAAGACTGTAAAGGATTAAATTACGGACTGTCAATATCCGGGTATGGATGATTGACACAAGTTAAAGAAAAGATCCTAAAACTAAAACTTCGGTTTTAGTAAGAAATAATGTTTTTACAAACATAAATTCTGATAGGAATTTAAATAGTAAGCATGAAAGATACAAGTCTTGACACTGATAGGCGCAAGATGATATATTCGAAAAGTGATATTTTCAAAAATGAAAGGTTGATACAAATTAAACATGATGTGACACGATCACGGTTAGGAAATGTAATGTGAAGTAAAATCACATTATAACCAAGCGAGTGATAAAAGTAACTGAACTAATAAGACTAGTTAATGAGACCGGTTAAGGTCACCAATTCAAATCAAGAAAATTTGGTTTGCTTGTAAGCGGTAGATTCGGTATAGCTGAACCGAATAGATAAATTTGAAAACAAAAGAATTTGTTGCTAAAAGTAAAAGATTTCACTAAAGATCTTTAAACGGGTCAAAATAACGGATTCGTAAGGAATTCGATAGTATATGAAAGCGATGGATATCGCTAAGTTAACTAAACTAGTGGAAATAACGAGATTACGTTATTTTAAGTTGCACTAAGTCATATGAGATACGTAGACAATTAGTGACCAAAAAGATGTTACCATGCTTATCTGGTAATACTAATAATTGGTTAAAAGTATAAGTAATGTTTAAATGATATCTCGGATCAAATACATTGAGTTTAAACTCAATGAATTATGTAAGAAAAGGTTTCGAGGACGAAACCTCTTTAAGGGGGGTAGACTTGTAACACCCAAAAAACGGGTTTGGTAAGCAAACCACGTTAATATTACTGACGGGTAAAATACCGTTAGTGGTAAAAAAAATTTACCCGGTAAATATTAGGATTTAAATAATTAATCCTAATAATAAACAAAAAGTGAATAAAAAGCTTTTAAGAAATAAAGTGATAGAAGGCCCGAGTTAACGGGACCTGAAATAAACTTGGTTATAGATTTCCCGAACCCACTAATTTAACTAGGAATGTTTAACCTAGTTAATAAGTGGGGAATATTGTTAGAAATAAGTAGGTTGTGCCCTACTTAATTAACTAACCAAAATAGAGGGGCCAATATTGTTAAAATTGAAACTTATATTATTGATTTTAATTAAAAATAAAAACAAAACACCCCATTTGGGGGTTCTGGTCGATCAAGAATGAGCAGGGGCGACACCCCACTCTCAAACCCTAGAAAAGTTCACTAAAACTCTCAATTGGAGGTGCAAATCTGGTCCAAAACGAAATTCGAGCATAGATTATTGATCCTCATCACAAGAGGATTACAAGGTATGTAAAATTTGATGAAAACTCTCAACTTGAAAACCTCACGAAATTAGGAAATCTGAAAATTTATGATGCATGTTTGTTAATTGCATGGAATAGGAACAATATAGTGTCTAGGAGTAAGCCCTAGACAAGTATATGTCGAAATCATGCTTAGCTCAAGTTTTTGTTGATACTAAATTCATGTATGCGATGTTTTTATGGTTTTGATTGCAAAAAAATAGTGTTATGATGTCAAGAACAAGCTTAAATTGAAAGCTGAATTCAAACGATTCTTGATCAGAATTTACAGCCGATTTGTATTGGCTGTAACCTGGACAAAAAGTGATAAAATATTGTGTTTCTTGAGTCTAGAGTGTAATTCCAGGAAATATCTTTAAAACCCCACTGGAATCGCATTTTTTCGACGAAAATCGAGCGTTTTATGAATTTTTCCGTATCAAAGGTTCAAGCTGCGTTTTCTGACAGAAATTGCAGCCCATCACGAATGTCATAACTCAATTTAGGAATTGAGTTATGATCTCAAATTCTTACTGTAGATAGTTTTAAGCGATTAAAAGAATCGCCAATTGGAATTTCGTCAATCGGATAAACGAGGAATTTTTAATGAATTTTTCCGTAAGCTGCAGTCAGAAGTGACGAATCTGATTGCAGCTTAGTAAATGAATTTTCACGAATTTTTGGTAAAGAGTTAGATCTTGAAATTTTAACTCAAGGGCTAACCCTCCGAGAGGTACGCCACATAAAAAATCATAATTTTTGAAGACTTGTAAACAGGTTAAACAAGTCACCAAAAACAGCCAATTTTCATTGATATGAAATGCCTAAATGAAATCGCGGCTTACTAAGTTAGTATGTAAAAATCTGATTTTTGTTAAGAGTTCGGATGAAATATGCCTAAGTGAGTTCAATGAACCAAATGTGCATATGAATATGTTGGTAAGTCAATTGACTTTTAAAAAGTCAAACTAACCAATGATAAAGTCAAATAGTAGTTTCGACATAGAAAATACGTGAGGTGGAATAGTCGTGAATTGAAATGACTAATCTAACCACCTTGTGAATGATGATAGTTTGACGCGTAACAAGCTAGGTGGAAGCTTGATGAGGGAGCGGATCAAACAAATCAAGAAGGAAAGGAAAAGCATAGTTCGGATGCGAGGTAAGTATAGCTTACACTAGTCATATAGTTTAGAATGTCCTTTTTGTTGTTTTGATTTCGAACAAGACAAATGGAAAGTTGAGATATGGTGTTTCCGGCGTGTAGTCGTACGGAACAAGATAACCAATAAGGGTAAAATTGAAATTTGGACACTTGTTGACAATAATTATTGGTTTTGAAAGATACATATTTCGTAAGCCTTATTAGGCCAAAAAGCGTTAAGAGGTGAATTATAGTTAAAACGACCGTGCAGTGTAAATCGGAACGATTCGTGTAGAAGAGATGGCAATAAGCTTTATCTCGTCAATATTATCGGTCATTTAGACCAACGGGTCAAAAGGTGAAAATATCACTTTTGACAATATCGACTAATGGTTTGATGAGTTGTTTGATTTCAGAAATAAATATCGAGTGGATATTTACATCGCTATTACTTAGTAGATATTGAGGCAAGGTACTTAAATGGGTCAATGTAATGATCCGAGCCAGGTACGCATAATAAGATAACTCTCATTTAAATGTAAGGCTAATGAGAGTTAAACGAAGTCTAAAATAAGTTTTTGGTTACCTTAATATGTAAACCAAATGTTACGGACGATGGTCATTATATTTGTTATAGGTTTCTAACCATTACCAAGAGTTTAATAAGGGTTTTAGCCATGGAAATGGGTTGCATTTGATGGTTTGGTTCGAATTTAAAATGACCCTAAACATGATTTCCGCAGCTTTTTATACGGATTTCGACTAATCTTTAAAAAATCATATAAAATCAACCGTTTATCCGATTTGGGTGTTCTATACCTTTTCGGAAAGCTTATGAAGTAAATTTTTACTGTTTTCAATCATAAGAAACAAATGTGGTTGTTAAATAGGCCAAAAGAATGAATTAAACAGCTGTTCAAAACCTTGAAAGCTGTTTGAAAAATGAAAATATAGTTGCTGTGCTGATTTTATAAAAATCATATAAAATCATAGAAAATTCGTTAGAAGGTGTACCTTATATGCTTGCGAAGGTATTGAAGTTTTCTACGATCCATCTTTAAACATGTTAATCTAGTTCGGACTTTGAATGGGTCATAATGGTCAATTACAGCAGCTGTATAGAAAATCGCTGCACATTAATAATGTCATTATTAATCCAGAAAAAGACATATGATTGCGTATACTTGATTTAGTCATGCCACCGTAAGTTACGGTGGAGCTGATATGATTACAATGGTTACATACTGAGTTACGGTGGACCCAGAAACAAAGTATATTTTATTTAGTTTAAATTCCCGGATTCGTTTAGACACGTTTTAAACCCCGTTTGACTAAAGTATTTCATGTTTATGGAATATAGGTACTTTTGGATGTCGGAAGACGATCAAGCTCAGCGAAGAACCGAACACGATAAAGATACACGCTTCCGCACTTTGCTACGTTGTAAATTTTAAACAACGAATTCGATCACGTTATGTAGAATAACTTATGATTTGTAAAACTTTTAGTAAACCCGTATTTCTGATGTATATGTAATCGTAATTACATGATTGTTTTCGTAAAAGATTCATTAAACCTTAAATTGTAAGAACGGGTGTTACAGTTGGTTACTGGTTCGTTAATGTGCGAAATTGCGCAGTTTAGTGTGCTTTATGTAGGCTTTTATGACAGTTTTGATTCCCGACACCTAGGAAGGTATTCTGGACCACTAAACCACAATTCTGCATTATATTTTGTTGTTAAAACGCTTATTTTTGCTGAATTGTGCAGAATTCTGCAGTTTTTGTGAGTTTTGGGCACTTTTCGGCACTTAAATCATCACTAGAAAGGCAGTTTTATGATCCCTACTTTCCTACACACTATTCTAGTGTAACTCTTGGTTTCTGGTTCATTCTGTGTCTTAACATCATGTCTGTTTGAGTACTGAACTCCCGTCAGTACTTCTAGTTTGTCTGATAACTGTGCTAACTTTGTTCTGTGCACTAAGTGAACCATACTGTATTGCATGCAATAATGATAAGACATCATGCAACATGTAATGCACTTGTATGTATATGACAATAATCAGAAAATCATTCATGTCATTAATTTTGATAGGCACAGTCATTAAAGATACAAATTACTGTTTAACATTGTACGGTTACACGGAAAATTGCCAGTTGTCACAGGAGTGGGATATGAGCGGAATGACACTAGCAACTTCAGCGAAATTTCTGTAATATGAGCGAAATTTCTGTAATTTGACACTAGTAAGCATCTCTATCGGTGATGAATGATTTGGTTGCAGTGGCGAGTGATTTGGTTGCGGCGGCGAGTGATTCAGTATACGGCGTCGTTTCTGTTGTTGCTCTGGTGAGATTTATAGTTACTTTGTTCGGTTTGATCTTGTTTTGTTTCTAGGGTTTTTGTTTGAAAGTGACTGATTTATTTTGATTTTGGTCAAAGGTTCTTGTTAGCTGTGTTGATGATTGGTGATTTGTTCGAAGCTGGATATTAAACGGATTCTTGTTAGACGGGTGTTCATAAGAAAATCAACATTTAATTTGGTGGTGGTCGGTAGGTGGGGGTGGAGGCGGTGAAGGCTAAGGTGGGTGGTGGCGGTGAAGGTTGTGGGGTGGTGGTGGGATGTGGTGGCGGTGGGTTCAGATTAGAAAGAGAGAGAGAGAGATAAAAGAGAGAGAGAGAAAGAGTTTATATATTAAAGAGTATTTTATTTTTCAGTTTTGTATAAATAGCCCTTGAATAATAATTTACTTACAACATAGTCCCTGAGAAGGTGAAATGATAAGAATACCCTCATGTGCAAGGCACATGACCATATTTAACCAAAAAATCTGACTGAGTTAGGGCCAAAGGACATAACGTGCAGGATTTAGAAACGTTAAGGACAAAACTCGTTAACTTTTGCGCTAAAGGACAACGCCTACAATTTGGTGTAAACGTAAAGGACAAAACTTGTAATTTACTTAATATTAAACGAAGCATTTTTATCGGTTAGAATTTCTTCTTTTTTCTTTTTACAAAAAATTTCTTCACATTTAAACTCTTCAGTATGTATATATGTACGCACGAACGTACGGATGGATGGTAGAGTTCATGCGGGAACCACCATTTATCGTGAGAACCACTTGTGAACACAACCAAAATAAACCCAAAACAGACAATGAACCCCCCACCCCACCACCACCAAAAAACCTAAACCCCCCCCCACCGCGCCTAGGGATGGCAAAAATACCCGAAACCTGACACAAATGGTACATTTATATCCGATACCCGACGGGTATGGGATTAGTTTTAAAATTTTTCACGGGTATAGGTCGGGTATAGGATTAGGTGATACCCGACCCGATTACCCGAAACCACATACATGTTTACCCGAACTATATACCCGATCATATACCCAAATTTTTAATTTATATTTTTATCTTTCGTTAACCCTAAATGGCATCCAGACGTCGTCGTCATCTGCACCATTGAAATCATAGTAAAGGTGCTTGGTCCTAAAGTGACAAACTTTTAAATCTTTGTCTATTAGTGATTTATTTTAGTATGTTTATAATGTGAAAAAAAAATTTTCTTTTTGTATATGTATTTGATAATAATATTTATATTTTATATGTTGTGAAGTATATACATATAAGTGTATAAGTATCATAAAGTTATTATTAATTTATTATATAACTTATATGTATGTAACATACATTTTTTGTTTATAATAGTTATTGTATATATAAAATTATATAATCATTGTAATAGTAAAGAATATCTTTGGAAATCCCAACGTATATCTTTTAAAAACTAATGGGTATACCCGATACCCGCGGGGATACCGATACCCGACGGGTAATTACCGAACAAATACCTGACGGGTATTGAGCCGGTTATGGGACACGATTTTACAACCGGGTATGGGTATGGGATTACCAATACCCCACCCATGACATCCCTACCCACGCCCTAAAAAAACTATACCCCACCAAAACCCCTCACCCTCACGCACTCCACCCCACACTGAAGCTAAATATTAAAAACTAAACCCTAAACCACAAAACTAAATGTTAAAAAACATTATTTTTTTTTTAGTTTTTTACATTTAAACCGTGACTTTTTATTAATAAAAAAATCATTAAAAACAAAAAGAAAGTTATTAATAAAAAGTTGCAATTTTAATGAAAATTTGTTTAAAAAAAATAAATAAAAAATGTGTGTGTTTTAAAGCTTTTTAAGGTAGCTTTGGTTGTGTTCATAAGTGGTTCTCACGATAAATTGTGGTTCCTAAATGATCCTCACCATATATATATATATATATATATATATATATATATATATATATATATATATATATATATATAGGGGGGGGGTTCATTGGGGAACACTAAAAAAGTGGGGAACGGGGGAACACTTTTAAAAATTATATTTAACATGTTAAAAAAGATATTTTTCTAAATTTTTTCGGCACTTTTTCTTATAAATACAAGTAGAAACATTTTTGATAAAAAAAATCAAAAACTAAAAATATAAAAAAATGTTTAAAAAACAGTTATATCTTATAGAATTAACTTAACATGTTAAAAATATTTTTTTTTAAAAACTTTTTCAGCGCTTTTCTTTATAAAAAGGAGGAGAAACTAGTCGAGTAAAAAAAAAATTTCTAAAAAAAAAAATATTTAGCCTTTTTTTATTTGTTTTTTTTAATATTTTTAGTTTTTTATTTTTTTTATTAAAAATGCTTCTACAAGTATACATAAGGAGAAGCGCCGAAAAAGATGTTTAAAAAATTTATTTTTAACATGTTAAGTTAAATTTTTAAGAGTGTTCCCCGATTCCCCACTTTTTTAGTGTTCCCCAATGAACCTCACACTATATATATATATATATATATATAGAGGCCGGTTAACGTACAAATGCGCTTATCGTACATTACGTACGCTACAATCTCAGCCGTCAGATCATCTTCCCGCATTGAAAATCGCATGTGAAATTGAATTACCACATGCGAAATTGTTACCAACATTATCACATGCGAAATTGAATTACCACATGTGAAATTGTTACAAAAAAAAAACAACCTGCTATTTCATCAAAATTATAACATGCGAAATTGAATTACCACATGCGAAATTGTTACAAAAAAACAACCTTCTATTTCATCAAAATTATCACATGCGAAATTGAAATTGTTACAAAAAAACACCTGCTATTTCATCAAAATTATCACATGCGAAATTATTACAAAAAAAAACAACATGCGATTTTCATTGCGGGAAGATGATCTGACGGCTGAGATTGGCGCGTACGTAATGTACGATAAGGGCATTTGTACAGTACTCTTTACCTATATATATATATATATATATATATAGTGTAAGTATTAGGAGAAAACTCGTTATTATTGAGAAAACCTAAGAAACTCTAATCTCTCAACATTTTTTTATTTTGAAAAAAACCACACATGTGATATACTTGTTTTTAAGAGTTTTGGGCAAAAAAAAGCCCAAAGAGCATATTTTTTATAAACATGTATACTACATGTGTGATTTGTTTCAAAATCAAAAAATGTTGGGAGGTTAGATTTTCTTAGGTTTTCGCAATAACTATGGGTTTCCTATATAACCTTACCCTATATATATATATAACACCTCATCTAGGCATATAAACAAGAGATACTATGCAAACGCCACACACACCCAAAAAGATGAAAAAACTAAGCTTATATGACAAGAAACTAATAAATATCTATACCATTATCTGAAAAGTCTTTAGCCTTAATCTTACGTCTCTACGAGATTTTTTCCACGATCAAGCCTTTAGAGAGGTGCAAGTCTACAAAATCCTAACTACTAATCTCATCCTCGCCCTCCCGCAAAAAGAGTTTCCATAGTTCTAGCTATGGCCGAAACTTGTCTCCTCCTCACATGCCCAAACAATCTCGACTTACCTTCCTTTACCTAATCTGACACACTGGTCATCTCAAATTTTTCTCTAAAAAACTTCATTCCTTATTCTATCCAACTTGGTGTGCCTACAAATCCAACTCAACATACCTATCTCTGTTACCTCCAGCTTACGTGCATGTTCCATATAACATAACATGTCTAATAGCACCATTATCTAGGAACATCCAGTCACATAATACCCTAGTGGCTGCTCTACACCATCTTCAACCAACCCGAATGTGATGGTATAACAACCCTCCTAAGACCCCTAACGTGACCCTAAACGTCCTAAATATACCCCGTATGCGAGAAACGGGCCCAAAATACCTTTATATTTATAAAAATCAAAGAAAACAAAATCTGGAAGTCGCTCACAGGGCGTGACCCCCTTAGCCACAACTGTCATGGGCTGCGACTGGCTTGGATTGCCGAACAAGGCATTGTGTAACATCCCGAAAACGGGTTTGGTAATCAAATCACGTTAATACTAAAAGACGGGTAAAGTACCGTAAGTGGTAAAAGTAACCCGGTAAAAACTATGATTTAAATGAATAAGCCTAATATTAAATAAAAGTGGAACAAATCCTTTTGAGGAAAATAAAGTGGATAAAGGGCCCGAATTAACGGGGCTTCAAATAAACCTAGTCGTAAACTTCCCTGAACCCACTAAGTTAACTAGGGATGTTTAACCCGGTTAATAAGAGGGAATATGGTTTAGAAATAAGTAGGTTGTAACCTACTTAATAATTAACCAAACATGAGGAGCCAAAGTTAGATAATTGGAAAAGTTTATGTATTAAAAACAAAATAAAACACACATACACACTAAGTGTGTGCGTGTTCTAGATCGACCAGGAGAGCTCCATGGGGGCTCAAACCCTAAAACTCAACAAAATCTTCAAATTGGAGGATCAATCGAAGGCCAAATTCGAAACTGAATACATATAAACGATCACTAAGTCAAGGGAATCGTAAGGTATGTCGAATTTGTAACATTCATGAAGTTGTGAAAATTTGTTAACTTTGCATGATGCGATCTATGTATGAATCGTAGAGGTTATGGCTGAATTTGAGATGTATGATTACTTAGGAACAAATGCTAAGTGAAGATTTAGAATAAATTGCTATGATTTAGGTGTTTGGTTGAATTACCACACCTAGCTAAGTGGGTTTTGATAATATGATGAAGTTAAATTTGTGCTTAGAATCATCATATTGAATAATGAAATCAAGATACTTGAACAAATTGTAAGTTTGAGTAATTGTTCATACATGACTTAAAAAGGGGTTTTTGTATGATATGCAGAAGTTGATATTAAAATCATGTTATAGATGCTAGAAATCATATTACCTACTAGTTTGTGTGCAAAAACTTGAATTGTTAAGAGTTCGAATGAAAATGTCTAAGTGAGTTCAATGAACCAAATGTGCATTTGAATATGTCAATAGGCACTTTGACTTCTAAAAAGTCAAAATGACCAAAGATATGATCGAATGATAAATTCGACATAAAAGCCGTAGGATGGAATAGTCGTAAATGATTATGACTAATCTAACTGTCTTACGAATTGTGATGATGATAGTTTGACTCTAGACAAGTTAGATGAAGGCTTGGGAAGGAAGCGGGTCAAACGGATCGAGTACGCGGAAAAAGAGCATAACCGGATGCAAGGTAAGTACAACTTACACCTTTTCGTAGAATACGTGTTTAATCTATAAGTTATGAATTCAGTAAAGATAATATTCGAAATATGGTTTCCGACGCGAAAAGACACGGGTCGGAACTAATATAAATGATAGAAACCATGTTTAATGGTAAAAAAGGGTGAAACAGTAAATTAGTCACGAAAAGACTAAGTTAAAAATGGGTTTTCGAACGGCTACTTATAAGTAAGCCTAAATGAATGAAAAAGGGGAAACTGTGATTTAGTCACGAACAAATAGAATGTTGAAATATAAAACGACACCAAGTGACATAAGGCATATCGGGCTAAACGCGTAAAAGGGGGGGGGGTTAAGAGGCATAGCTAAATAGGTGAGAAATCTGAATTGAGTTATTTAATGAAATGGTAAATAAATACCATTTCAATATAAGCACAAGATGTTTAGTTATTTGACATAAACGGGTTAAAAGGTAATGTAGATACCATTTGACAAATAATGACTAATAAGTGATGTCGAGTCTTATGCGCACAGGATAAAACGGTTGTGATTTAGCGGTGCTATGAATTAGCATATTATGGACGCAAGGTATTAAAACGGGTCAATATGTTGATCTGAGCCAGGTACGCATAAATAAATTTATAGTTAAAAGTGCAATTTTGATCAAATAATTAGTGAAAGTCCTTCGTCGTAATAGAGGGACTAAAACTGACCAAAACGCCTTTGATGGGTAAATCGGACAAATGACCCTTGCGAGTCGTTTAGAAACATGTATTATGTTAAAGTAAGGCTTAGTTAAGTGTTGAAGCATAGGCATAAATCCTTTT
Source organism: Helianthus tuberosus (assembly GCA_030545235.1). Classification (NCBI taxonomy): domain Eukaryota; kingdom Viridiplantae; phylum Streptophyta; class Magnoliopsida; order Asterales; family Asteraceae; genus Helianthus; species Helianthus tuberosus. The sequence goes on from CM060354.1 coordinate 92,395,635, forward strand.
CGGATCAAATGCCTCAAAATAGCTTCTTGTCGTAAAATAACAACCGAAAGGGGGTAAATTCGGAATAATCAATTGATATTCATTAACCACCATAAGGATAGTTGTGGTGGAAGTTCATTTGACAAGTAATATGAAAATATAACGCTAGAAATGAATGAGCAGGGTTGGTGCGTAAAAGCACTTAAATACCCTTAACGGGTCAAAATAAGCGCATAATTATAGACGGGTTAATGATGCATAATAACCCATTATTTAAATCTTGTGTCATAAGAAATAATTGAAACGTGATGTTCATAGGAATTTTTGAATAACAAACATGTTGGTTTAATGAATCATGAAATAGGTCAAAAGTGTTAAAAAGGAATTTCAAGCCGAGAGTTTGAAATCCGAATTTTTGAAAGTAGTTGGATATCAGGTTTTAACTCCCTAAGATGGGGAATTAAATTACGAACGCGTAGGAAAAAGAATCACCTAAAACGGACATGTATAATAAAAGTGATGAATGTTTGAAGTTAGAATTTTGTAAAATTTAAGAGCTGAGAATCTGCAGCTTAAAACCAAGCAACAGTCTGTCGAAAACAAGGCGTCGCGTCACGCGACACCAAACCTAATATATCGTCGCGTAACGCGACGTCCTTCGCGGGCCGCGAAGGCTAAGAAAGGATCTGTCGCGGGGCGCGACAGACCTAAAGCTCAGAATTTTTCTTTCGTTTTTATTGTTTGGTACGCAGAACTTGTTTTAACCCATTTTAAACTACGTATGACTAAAGCATTTCATGGTTTATGAAATGTAGGTATATCATGGGATTCCGGACGACGATCAAGCTCAATGAAGAACCGAACATACGAGAACCGATCGTATGAAAATGAAGCTTCCGCACGCGTGTCGTCGCAACTTTTAAACGACGAACTTTATTACATTATGTTGTACATATTTTAAATTGTAACAGATTTAATTATCCTATGTTTTCAACATACTTGAATTCATAATTACAAGTTTATTTCGTAATATATACGAAAATCTTTGAAAATAATAACAAGGGTGTTACACATTGCGCCACGTGTCCTAGCTCGTGGCAACCCTACTCGATAACTGGTTAAGCCTACCGCCGACCCGGAGGTCCTCGCGGGCCGCGAAGGCCATAGCCGTATCCCTCGCGGGCCGCGACTCGCTATCCGACCAGCCTATAAATAGAGGCTTCAGGCCTCATTTGCAAATCGTTCATTTTCTGATTCTCTCTCAATTCTCTAGGCAATTATAATACTCGGGAATAATACCCCTAAAAAGCGAAGCTCTGCCTCGTTGTAAGTATTATAACCCTATTCGTTACCCTACACGTTCGATCTAGTGCTCCGTAACGCTTGTCAAGGCTCTGCCTAACTTAGTTGTCGGAGTACTGTCTCATGTTACACCCGATTGATCTAGGACTCCTTAATGCATGTCAAGGCTCTGCCTGACTCAGTCATTGGAGTTCTGTTCTAGTTGTATGGTTAATGTAATTTAGGTTATTTTACTAACACGTGTGCATTGTTTAATTTTAATAGATAATAGCCAAGAGATTCACCAGGAAGCTTTAGTTTTACCTAAGTAAACAAAGTGAGTACATTTTCTTTTTCTAAACCTTTTTGTGAGTGATTCTCTTATTTTACCAAATTGTTTTACCAAAACCTCGAATGTTTTCAATTACAATTACAGTGATTAAGTCTTTGTAACTCTATAATTGCTGCTAGTATTATGGGGTTTGTATACAGTACTTGATAACCTTCACAATTGGGCACGGGTATCCAATGTGTGATATGTGACACCCCAGGAAAACCAAGAAAACACGCAACATAACTAGCTTCCTCAGTAACTACGTGCTAAATTTCGGGATGAAATTTCTTTCAAGATGGGGATGATGTGACAACCTGAGTTTTCAAGGTCTTTCCTCGACGCGTTACCTGTTTCACAATTATGTCTGCATAACTTGTTGCCCTGTAATTGTGCATGTTGTTTTATATTGAGATATTGTGTTAGTATTTATATGATTAATGGTCTTTCCTCGACGCGTTACCTATTTCACAATTATGTCTGCATAACTTGTTGCCCTGTAATTGTGCATGTTGTTTTAAATTGAGATATTGTGTTATTATTTATATGATTAATGTGTTGCTCTATTGTTTGGTTATTAAATGAAAGTTCATAAACTGTTTAAGTGCATTTACTATTCGACGAAACCTACTCGACGAAACCTGGAGTTTCGTCGCTATCCTATGCTCGATGAAACATGATGTTTCGTCATCAACCTTATACGACGAAACCTTAGGGTTTCGTGGAAGTAAGTTTCGCTACAATGGGCTTCGACCAGAATAGGCCCAGTCATACTTAGTTAAGTTGTGTCACACCCAGGCTTTGCGGAAGCGTGGTTAATTTTGGTGTGACTTCTTAATACCATAGCTTAACCATAACAAAGCTATATGAAATAAAATCATGCAAGATCATCCATTTGATTTAGTTTTAAAACCAGAGTAACATAACATTGTCTTAGGGACTTACAACCTCATAACGTAAAACATTGTCTTGATAAACATAAACATCAACATGAAATAAACGCAGTTTAAGATTTGTGACTCGTCCAGGAAAAAGTCACATTTCCTAAACCCGGATGACCTCGGAACCCTTATGCAGCGGGAAAACATAACATACCGCGCCAGATCTTTAATTTCCTGAAATACATGTAAGTTGAAAAATCAACAATAATGTTGAGCGAGTTCATGTGTAAGTGAGTAAGTAAACCTTTGTGAGTATAAAAATAGTCTTGGTATGTAGCAAATAAGGGAATTGAGATCACCAATGGTTTGCAAGGCCACTGATATATGTGAAGTGAAAATAGGGAGACTCAAACCTAGCAGATTTTGCCACGGCATTAGTATGTGGACAAAGTCACCCCAAGGTCCGTTTCTAGTTTGGCCTGGGGCTGGGCTCGCTACACCTATTACAAGTAAAACTCTTTTACACAAGTTCATGATTCGCGTGTGGTAGAATTTCACCTTTTAACCCTTGTATCATTCAAAACAAGCTTATGTTAAGATCCATGATCTTACCAAACCGGGTTAAACGATGATCCGAGCTACCACATCATAGATCGGGGGCTAAATAATCATACATTTCGAATACTACATCATTTACACAACATATGAGTTATTAACCACCATTTTTAGTGTTTTAAGTAGACTTTAAAGCATCAACTAGTAAGATTTCGAGTTTTAATCATCATACATCCTATTATCCACCTTAGATTAGTTCAAATACGAGTTTTAAGTATTATACCTCTAGCTCGAGGCTAGGGAAGAATCTACGCGCAAATGAGGTGGATAAAAGCTAAGTAGAGAGGTCCTTCGCGTTCCGTTTCCTCCAAGACTCCTTGTATACGACCCTCGACACTTGTATGGACTTGGAATCGGCTGATCAAGATCGAAAATATGATGGATGGGGGTGGGATGTTCGGCCGAGAGCTCTAGAGGGAGAGAGGAGTGTGTGAGTGTTGTGATGAGTGTGATGAATGATCATGTGGGTTAAGCTAGCATCTTATAGATAATCTCATGTGCTAATAACCAATGGTTCTTGTGTCACTTAGATATTAGGCAAAGGTGATTAAAATAATCACCATGGTACAAGTGTGTCCCCTAGGGGACCGAATTCGGTCAAGAGGGGGGGGGGGGGTCTCCTAGTCCATTTCCAAGTGTTAGTTACTTATTAGTTAGGTTAAACCAAGTTAGTTAAGTAGTTAACTTGGTTAGTTGTGTGTCATGCGTTACAAAGGGTGTTAGGGTAATCAGGGACCCTAACTAGCTCAGAAAAAGATAAATAATGAAAATAACAATATTTTCATGTTCCGGGTATAGTCCGGTTGTTCGGTTGGATAGTAATCCGTTAAAGTGCTTAACAAAGCTTAAAGTGTCGTTAATACCCTTTTTAGTGACACAACTCATTTCTGACACTTTGGAAAGTGTCTAGTGTTATTTTTCTCATGTTTTGGCACTTTATTAGTTAGCTAAAAGCTGAATTATTTTGTAAAGTGCTGAGTTTTGTACTTAGAGTACGTTTTAGGCACATCCAGTCATTGTGACTTATTCCTAGAGACGCAGTTCTACAACCCTTGTATCCCTACACTCACCACCAGTGTAGCAAAATATCTCAGGCTCTTACAAGCCTTAGAGGCAGTGTTTGCCTGATGCTGGCTTTATCAGCATGTTCAATAGGTTATCCGCTATTGTGCTACTGTGCTTTTTGTGCATCATGTTTGTCACTAAGGTTCAGTATGTAAATAATGTAGTGACAGCAAGCAAGTATGATGCAAGTAAGTACATGTATCAGTATTCGAGTAGCAGTTTATTCACAAGTTCAAGTAAGCACAGTAATTCAGCAGTAATTAATTACTAATTAAGTCGTACGGATACCTGGTTTAGTGCGGGTTGTCACATTCTCCCCCCGTTAAATAAATTTCGTCCCGAAATTTAAGTTCTGCTTGTAGATGCAGGGTTCTTAGGAAAAAGGTGGGGGTATTTCTCTTTCATCCGGTCCTCACGTTCCCAGGTGTATTCAGGACCATGTCTGGCATTCCAACGAACTTTGACGAGCTTGACACTGCTCCGGCGGGTCTTGTTAACTTTCCAATCCGTGACCTCAACAGGTTCTTCAACGAAGTGGAGCGTGTCGTCAACATGAATCTCGTCGGTGGGAATGGCAACGGTAACTTGAGTTGGACTTTTCTTTAGATTGGATACATGAAAGGTGTCGTGAACACCATTCAGTTCAGCAGGTAGGTCCAACTTGTACGCTACTAGTCCTATTCTTTCCAGAATTCTGAAGGGACCAATGTAGCGCGGATTTAACTTCCCACGCTTTCCGAAGCGTGCCACACCCTTCCAGGGTGAGACTTTCAATAACACCATTTCTCCAACTTGGAATTCCACATGTTTCCGGTTTGGATCCGCATAGGCCTTCTGTCTGTGACGAGCTGCTTCGATGCGTTTAAGGATTTGCGCAATCTTGTCTGTCGTCTCTTGGACGATTTCGGGACCAGCAAGCTGCCTATCACCTGCGTCAGCCCAACATAAGGGTGATCGGCACTTGCGTCCGTAAAGGGCTTCAAATGGCGCGACACCAATACTGGTGTGGTAGCTGTTGTTGTATGAAAATTCGACCAAAGGCAAATGTTTGCCCCAGCTACCGCCCAAATCCATAACACACGCTCTCAGCATGTCTTCCAAAGTCTGTATCGTTCGCTCGCTCTGACCGTCAGTTTGCGGATGAAACGCAGTGCTCAGATTCAATTGTGAGCCAAAGGCTTCTTGGAAGGATTGCCATATCCTTGACACAAACCTTCCGTCTCTATCAGAGATGATTGAGAGAGGTACTCCATGGCGCGCGACGATCTCTCTCATGTAAATTTCAGCCAATTTGCTAGTGTTATCCTTCTCTTTGATAGGTAAGAAGTGTGCTGACTTTGTTAATCGATCCACTATTACCCAAATAGTGTCATGGCCTCTTGGCGTTCTTGGCAATTTCGTAATAAAATCCATGGAGATTTGTTCCCATTTCCATTTGGGAATCTCAGGTTGTTGCAGAAGTCCTGAAGGCTTCTGGTATTCGGCTTTAACCTTAGCGCACGTTAAACATTTGCTCACGTACACAGCAACATCGCCTTTCATCCTAGGCCACCAATAATAATCCTTGAGATCCTGATACATCTTATCCGCTCCAGGATGGATAGAGTACCGTGATTTGTGAGCTTCATCAAAAATAACTTTCCTTAAACCACCAAACAGAGGAACCCAAATCCTTTTCTCGAAGCATAACGTTCCTTCCTCGTTTGGTACCAGTAGCTTCTCCATCCCACGGAGATATTCTTCTTCAAGGTTTCCTTCCTTGAGAGCTTCCTTTTGCGCGGCACGAATGCGCAAGGAAAGATCGGTCTGAATAATCATTTCTAAAGCTCTAACCCTTATGGGCTTGATTCTCTCTTTACGACTTAGGGCATCGGCGACTACATTCGCCTTCCCTGGATGATACTTTATCTCGCAGTCGTAATCGTTCAGCAACTCAACCCATCGTCTTTGCCTCATATTCAGCTCCTTCTGGTTGAATATGTGTTGTAGGCTCTTGTGATCTGTGAAGATTGTACACTTCGTACCATAAAGGTAGTGTCTCCAGATCTTTAAAGCAAAAACCACTGCGCCGAGCTCCAAATCGTGTGTGGTATAGTTCTTTTCATGCACTTTCAACTGACGCGATGCGTAAGCAATAACCTTTTGGCGTTGCATCAACACACAACCCAGTCCTTGACGCGATGCGTCGCAGTATACCACAAAATCATCAGTACCCTCTGGTAGAGCTAAGATTGGCGCGTTACAAAGCTTATCCTTCAGTACCTGGAACTCTTCATCCTGTTTGATTCCCCAATCAAACTTCTTGTCCTTCTGCGTGAGGAGCGTCAATGGTTGAGCGATCTTTGAAAAATTCTCAATGAATCTTCGGTAATAGCCAGCCAAACCCAAGAATTGCCGAATCTCGGTTGGCGTCTTTGGCGTTTCCCAATCCTTGATCGCCTCGATCTTGGTTGGATCCACGTGTATTCCATCTCCATTTACCACGTGCCCAAGGAATTGGACTTCACGTAGCCAAAATTCGCACTTGGAGAATTTGGCATACAACTGTTCCTTCTTCAGCAGCTCTAGAATGGCTCTAAGATGTTGCTCGTGTTCAGCCTTCATCTTTGAATAAATTAAAATGTCATCGATGAACACAATTACGAACTTGTCCAAGTACGGCTTGCAAACTCTATTCATCAAATCCATAAAGACTGGAGGTGCGTTTGTCAAACCAAACGGCATAACAAGGAACTCGTAGTGTCCATAACGAGTTCTGAAGGCTGTCTTTGGGATACTCTCCTCTTGTATCCTTAACTGATGGTATCCAGATCGAAGATCGATCTTTGAATAAAAGCTTGAGCCTTGCAGTTGGTCAAATAGATCATCGATTCTTGGCAGAGGATATCTATTCTTGATCGTCAGCTTGTTCAGCTCCCGGTAGTCGATGCACATACGAAAACTACCGTCCTTCTTTTTGACAAACAGGACTGGAGCTCCCCAAGGCGAGAAGCTTGGTCGGATAAATCCCTTGTCTAACAACTCTTGAAGTTGTGTCGACAATTCTTGCATCTCAGACGGAGCAAGTCTATAAGGTGCCTTAGCCACAGGCGCGGCGCCTGGAACTAAGTCAATGCGGAACTCTACTTGTCTCTGAGGTGGCAGTCGAGGTAAGTCCTCTGGGAAGACTTCTGGATACTCCCTCACGACAGGGATGTCTTCGATTCTTGGCTCAGCAGCCTTCTTATCCACAATGTGTGCCAGGAAGGCAACACATCCCTTCTGTAAACACTTTCGCGCTTTCAGGCAGCTGATAATTCTTAATGGCGTATCACGCTTCTCTCCGTGAACCACAATTGTCTCGCCATCTTCGGTTGGGATACGAACAATCTTTTCATGACAAACTATCTCTGCCTTGTTGCCTGATAACCAATCCATTCCTACCACCACGTCGAAGCTTCCCAACTGGACTGGTAGTAGATCTAAAGCAAACTCACGCTCTCCTAATTCGATCACGCAACCTCTGATAACTTCATTGGCTTCTACTAACTTCCCATTGGCCAATTCGATTGAGTAGGGAATATCTAACTTATTAGCGGCTAAACCAAGCATATTCTTAAATTCTAACGACACGAAGCTATAATCGGCACCAGTATCAAATAAAACGGATGCATAGCGTTGATTTACAGGGAACGTACCAGTAACAACATTGGGGTCCTGGCGCGCTTCCCTAGCTTCGATTTGGAACACTCTTCCACGGGCTTGGTTTAACTCTGGGCAGTTCTTCTTAAAATGCCCGATATCACCGCAGTTATAGCATCCAAGTCTTTGCCCGTTTCCACCTCCATTTCCAGCTTGGTTGTTGTTTTGGTTTGCATTGCCAGCTTGGTTCGCAAAGTTGCCTCGATTCCCGTTTCCTCCATAGTTTCCTTGTGGGCGATTACCACCACGATTATTATTCCTATTCCCAAATCCTCCCTGGCCTCCCCGGCCAGCACTAGCCCAACAAGAATCTTTCGAGTGGCCCGGCTTTCCACACGCTTCACATATTTTCACATTACAATGGCCAGTATGGTGGCGTTGACAGGTATTACACTTGGGCTGGGTGCCCTGATATCCTTTTCCTTTCTTTCCACTGCCAGCTGATCCTCCTTTCTTAACCGCCACACTGGCGCCTTGCTTGAAGTTTGAGAACTTCCGTTTGCTACCTCCTGATGACTCGACGTGAGTCTCTTTCTTCTTATGCTCAGCATCATCAAACTTGTTCAGGCGAATGGCCTCCTCTGTGAGAGCCACTCTCAAATCAATCGCCTCAGTAATGGTCGCAGGCTTGGATGAGGTTACCATGCTTATGATTTGAGGAGCTAGTCCCCAAATAAAGCGTTCAATTCTCTTGAACTCAGGAGTGACCATGTAGGGTACCACATGCGATAAGTCATGGAACCTCTGAACGTATTCTGCGATCTTTGGACCGTCCATTTTCAAATGCCAAAACTCGGTCTCCAATCTCTGGATTTCTGCGCGGGAACAGTACTTTTTGCGCATAAGTTCCTTCAGTTCGGTCCAGGTCAGCGCGTAGGCAGCAGCTTCGCCTAGTGTCTGTACTTGTAGATTCCACCAGGATAGGGCTCCATCTAGAAACAGCCCTGAGATATAGGTGACTTGCTGATCCAGCGCGCACTTGCTCATGCGAAGAACAGATTCGGTTTTCTCAGCCCAACGAACAAAGGCGACAGCACCTCCTGTGCCATCAAAGTTTACGGGCTTGCAGTCTAAGAACTGCTTGTAGGTGCATCTTGCACATACGTTATAACATACGATCGACATTAGCATCATTGCTAAGGATATCCAATTAGGTCATGGTATGTCTAAATGACTTAGTATTACCATGAGGTGGATTATTGTTGTTGCCAGTGTTGCCAGAGTTGCTTCCACTAGTCCCTCCTTGAGAGGCGGCGTATTGTGCAATGGCAGCAGCGATAATTTGCTGGAGTTCTGCCTCATTAGTAGGCATGTGTGTCTCACGTCTCGGCGGCATCTTCTAAAAGACGGTTTACGTTGGTCAGGCCATAGTAAAACGTACGTATATAGTAATAGTAATAGCACATAACATCTCATGTTATCAACACATCACAAATACCAATCACACAACACCCCATATCATAAAAATATAAATAAGCAATCAAGCGAATCAATTATGGTGAGAATACTGCGATTGCCATATATCGAGACCACATAGTAAGTGTATCAGTACATCCCTGTGTCATACAATCATCAATCAACTAGGGGCTACATCACCCCTGTCCAAAAACTATATCATGTCAGTGTCAAATACGTCAAATACATGTCAACAAAAGTCAGGATCATAAAGTAGTCTCCAAAAATGCTGTGCAGTCAAAAGCATTGGCCGTCTTCTCACCAACGTCTACCCAAACAGCACTGATGAGCTCTATACAGATGGTGGTGGAGGAGGGGGAAAGTGGGTGTAAAACAAACGACGTAACTGGAGCCAGTCCTCCTCCATGGCTCGCTGGGTACGAATGATAGAAGCAACCTGCTGCTCTAGTGTAAAGAGACGGGCAGCATAATCTGGAGGTAGGGGTCGAAATGGCTGCAGAGGAGAGTGTGTCCGACCATGACACTGGCATGGTGGCAGCTGAGCTCTCTCAAGCTCCTGGATGCGCTGCGTGTGTGACTCGTGCTGGGCGACAAAAGACATCAAAACGTCCTCAATAGTATACCCCCTGTGGAAAGAATGGTAGGGGTCAGTCGGTGGCATAGCAGAGTCTGGTGCCCAAAGGAACGGCTCACTGGTGGGATCAAAAGGTGCCACATGAAATGGAGAAACAGAGGGTGGAACAGATGACATCTGGGGCATGAAGGGGATAGACATCGGTACATGCCCAAAAGGATGGGCTGAAGAACCCTCTCCAGTCCTCGCTGGAGGTACAAACTGAGGAACCTGAAAAGTAAAATCAACATGTCGTGTATCAGGTATCTGAGGGGGAAAAGGTGGAACATCCTCATCAGCAGGTATCCAACCGTGCTGTGCATGCTCATCTGGTGGATCCATGTGTGCCGCGAACAGTGCATGCTCGGGCTCTAGTGGGATGGGATCAGGTGGGGGAGCAACAAAAGGATGAACAGGTGCAATGTGCTCAACAGGATGGTCAACAGGTATATCAACAACAGGTAGAGGAACAACAGGATCAACAACAACATGATTGCCCTCTAACAAAGGAACATCCACGTGGAGATCATCAACAGGTGGGTCTGCTATAACAGGCTCAATAGGGATGCCAGCATGTACGGGATCATGCTCAAGTATGGGGTCTAGAGCGGCTGCCTGCTCAGGGGCGACGGCAGGCTCGGGATCATCAAAAGCCATCTCGAAGTCAAACTCGGGGTCGATAGGATCTACTGGGTCAGCTGGATCCTCCATGGGCTGATCCATAGGTATAAACTCGATATCATGATCCGAGTCGAATCCCGGGGGAAAGATAGGATCAGAATCCTCTATGTCATCATGGTCAAACGCAAAGCTGGGAATAGGTGCAACAGAGGATGCCTGGTCAGGATCAGAATCATGGGCAAAGTGCTGTGCGCTCAATGTGTGAGAAGGTGCGGATGCCACAGACTCGAAGGAGTCTGGGACAGGAGAATGTGCAGGCGAATCCTCAGCGGGAACGTCAACGATCATCAGAAGATCGTCTGCAGGAAGAAGGGCCTCGCCCTAGATCTCATCCTCAAAGGGGTCATCCTCAAACAGGTCAATATCTCCATCAGCCTCGGCGTCAAGAAGAAGATCATATGCTGGATAAACGGCTAAGGGTATAGGGGCCGGAATCTCTACTAGAGGTAGGTACTCAGCGGGAAGGTCATCTGCAGGCTCATCAGCACCATCGGGTAGTGCGAAAGGCTGGAAATCATCCTCGTCAGTACTGGTATAGTCAGATGTGTGCACCTCGTGCTCGGAGGATGTGAGATCATCAAATACGATAGGTATGGGTCCAGTGGTGTCCGAAATGCCAGTACCGGCTGAGTCCATGAGTCTGTAACATAAACACAAATATGCTCAAATAATCAGTCATACAATCAGATAATCCCATAAGTCACCAAGGATGATATCACATAATTCTCCTAGTCCACTAGCCAAATTCCTCCCAGTCTCTAAGACTGCTCTATCCTCCACCTCGACCTCTTAGATCGAGCCTCGGTCCCCTTGACCGAGCCTCAGCCTTCACGATTGAGCCTACTCTTCCTAGTCTCACTAGCCAACTACCTCGGTCACCTAGACCGAGCCTCGATCCTCCAGACCGAGCCTCAGCCCTCCAGGCTGAGCCTATAATAAAATGTGCTCAACATTTATTTGTAAAAAGTTTGGATCTGGACTTAAGTGGTATGCAGTAAAATGTTTTCGTGAGAGCCCTAGTGATCATAGTCTAGACTCGAGAAAGAATCCTAGTTCGCTATGATCAGAGCTCTGATACCAAGCTGTCACACCCTGGCTTTGCGGAAGCGTGGTTAATTTTGGTGTGACTTCTTAATACCATAGCTTAACCATAACAAAGCTATATGAAATAAAATCATGCAAGATCATCCATTTGATTTAGTTTTAAAACCAGAGTAACATAACATTGTCTTAGGGACTTACAACCTCATAACGTAAAACATTGTCTTGATAAACATAAACATCAACATGAAATAAACGCAGTTTAAGATTTGTGACTCGTCCAGGAAAAAGTCACATTTCCTAAACCCGGATGACCTCGGAACCCTTATGCAGCGGGAAAACATAACATACCGCGCCAGATCTTTAATTTCCTGAAATACATGTAAGTTGAAAAATCAACAATAATGTTGAGCGAGTTCATGTGTAAGTGAGTAAGTAAACCTTTGTGAGTATAAAAATAGTCTTGGTATGTACCAAATAAGGGAATTGAGATCACCAATGGTTTGCAAGGCCACTGATATATGTGAAGTGCAAATAGGGAGACTCAAACCTAGCAGATTTTGCCACGGCATTAGTATGTGGACAAAGTCACCCCAAGGTCCGTTTCTAGTTTGGCCTGGGGCTGGGCTCGCTACACCCAGATAGATCTACCGCTCCTGTCCCTCGGTCCCGACATGAGGACTAATGGCCTCATATTGCTCCTACCCACTCACATGATCTAAGTAGTAAACCTCCTTACGCTAACCATACCGTGTATAAAGTACTTGTAATCAAAGTAACATGTATTTCACCCCCGCAGTTAAGAAAACTGAAAACAGTTAGAGAAAAGGGGGACATGAACTCACAGTGAAGCGTCTCTACCAAGTATCTCCTGCTCACGCAGCCGTGTGACGACCTACACGTACTAATTCTATTAGACGGACGGCCGTGCCTTAGCTTCATGGTTTATGTTTTTGGGAAATAGTTAGACAACTATTTCGTGTTTACATTTTGCAAATACTTGGTAATTATTTTCCTTCCCAAGGGTGGGGGATTCAATACATGTGCGTTCAAATTATATCATGAAGTCTCACTTAATATATGTATATATTTCCAATTTCACATAATTTTTCTCCAATAATACGTTGTTAAAATACGCGTTCATAAATATTTCCGTAAGTGCGTAAGTTACGTTTAATAATCGAGTGGTAATATAATCACCGGTGTAACTTATATATTTATGATGAAGGCGTTCGTATTATTTTGGAATCGTTAACGTTCGTAAATATTATTTTTACTCTAAAAATAATATCTATGTATTTTCACAAAATAATCATAAACGGTGTGTGAAAATATATATTTATCACGTTAAATTTTGTGAAAATCCCACCTCCGAATATTTAGTAAATAAAGTCATGGCGAAATTTATATTTCGAAAACATGTCAAAAATAATTCTAACACTTGTAGTGTAAATAGTTCTAAGTGTTAGGTTTTTAGAAAAAAAAATTTCGCCAAAGTTTCCTCTGTAACTGGAGGTGGCCACGCTTTCGAGCGTATCATTTTCTTTAACAAATCAACTCAACAATTTTCTTTATTTGATCAGAACAACTTTCATCACAACAACTAATCAACATATGTGTAAATTGCCAAAAATTACATGAACTTGCAGTTTTCCCAAAACTGTGGTGTAAATCCCCTTAAATTTAGTAGATCTTCATATAAGGTAATTTGATCTTGTAAAAACCTCGTTTTTAGAGAAAATCCATCTTTACAACTTCCAGTCATCTTTTACAAAAACTGTTATTTTGTCGGATCTTTTCGTTTCACAAGTGTTTTACACACTTGTGGTTTATAAAAATCATTCCTGTTAGTGTAAGACCCATTTTTAGAAAGCATGATTTCTTTAACGGTTGGTCCTTTGAAATTACCACTTGCAGATACGTAGATCTGCTAGTTTTAAACACAAATTTACAAGTAAAACTCTTTTACACAAGTTCATGATTCGCGTGTGGTAGAGTTTCACCTTTTAACCCTTGTATCATTCAAAACAAGCTTATGTTAAGATCCATGATCTTACCAAACCGGGTTAAACGATGATCCGAGCTACCACATCATAGATCGGGCCTAAATAATCATACATTTCGAATACTACATCATTTACACAACATATGAGTTATTAACCACCATTTTTAGTGTTTTAAGTAGACTTTAAAGCATCAACTTGTAAGATTTCGAGTTTTAATCATCATACGTCCTATTATCCACCTTAGATTAGTTCAAATACGAGTTTTAAGCATTATACCTCTAGCTCGAGGCTAGGGAAGAATCTACGCGCAAATGAGGTGGATAAAAGCTAAGTAGAGAGGTCCTTCGCGTTCCGTTTGCTCCAAGACTCCTTGTATACGACCCTCGACACTTGTATGGACTTGGAATCGGCTGATCAAGATCGAAAATATGATGGATGGGGGTGGGATGTTCGGCCGAGAGCTCTAGAGGGAGAGAGGAGTGTGTGAGTGTTGTGATGAGTGTGATGAATGATCATGTGGGTTAAGCTAGCATCTTATAGATAATCTCATGTGCTAATAACCGATGGTTCTTGTGTCACTTAGATATTAGGCAAAGGTGATTAAAATAATCACCATGGTACAAGTGTGTCCCCTAGGGGACCGAATTCGGTCAAGAGGGGGGGGGGGTCTCCTAGTCCATTTCCAAGTGTTAGTTACTTATTAGTTAGGTTAAACCAAGTTAGTTAAGTAGTTAACTTGGTTAGTTGTGTGTCATGCGTTACAAAGGGTGTTAGGGTAATCAGGGACCCTAACTAGCTCAGAAAAAGATAAATAATGAAAATAACAATATTTTCATGTTCCGGGTATAGTCCGGTTGTTCGGTTGGATAGTAATCCGTTAAAGTGCTTAACAAAGCTTAAAGTGTCGTTAATACCCTTTTTAGTGACACAACTCATTTCTGACACTTTGGAAAGTGTCTAGTGTTATTTTTCTCATGTTTTGGCACTTTATTAGTTAGCTAAAAGCTGAATTATTTTGTAAAGTGCTGAGTTTTGTACTTAGAGTACGTTTTAGGCACATCCAGTCATTGTGACTTATTCCTAGAGACGCAGTTCTACAACCCTTGTATCCCTACACTCACCACCAGTGTAGCAAAATATCTCAGGCTCTTACAGGCCTTAGAGGCAGTGTTTGCCTGATGCTGGCTTTATCAGCATGTTCAATAGGTTATCCGCTATTGTGCTACTGTGCTTTTTGTGCATCATGTTTGTCACTAAGGTTCAGTATGTAAATAATGTTGTGACAGCAAGCAAGTATGATGCAAGTAAGTACATGTATCAGTATTCGAGTAGCAGTTTATTCACAAGTTCAAGTAAGCACAGTAATTCAGCAGTAATTAATTACTAATTAAGTCGTACGGATACCTGGTTTAGTGCGGGTTGTCACAAGTTGAACTTGGTTATATTACGTGAATCACAACTTGCAAACCCTAGTTCCCTTCTATTTCTCCTTCTTGATTGCTCGACGGCAGTAGGCTTACCCCCCCCCCCCTTCGAAGCATCATTCTACTTGATCAAGACTGTGGTTAGTGAATTCTTATTCATGTTGAATCTCGCCCATTCGATCTTGTTTGTATGTGAATTTTAGATAAATGCTATATAACAATGAGCTAATGTGATTGGCTTATGAAATTAAATGTTGTTTTAGGAGGTTCATGGCTGATTAATATGCATGTGACTTGTCTCGATAGTGCAACCATATTAGATAAAGATTACTTCATGAATTGTCGGCCATTTTGTTCTTGTCTTGCATGTGCATTTAAGATTTGATATGATGACTGCTAGTGCTCTCGTAAATAGGGATTAGGCTTTGATAATCGGTGACTTGCTTTTGATTTGGTCGGATATAAATGAGAATGATGTAATCAATGTAACACCCTCTAAATTTACTTGAATATAAGTATATTTTTATACAAAAGATAATAGTTTAACATAAGTTTCAAAAGTATCAAGATAAACATTAGTCATCTAATGCCTAAGTTAAACATTCAAAAGTCGATTAATAATTGTTTACAACCCATGAACAAAGTTTAATTAAACTAAACACATAGCGGAAGCTTCAAAAATCGTGTTCGGTTCTTCGACGTTGCTTGATCAACATCCGTAAAGTCCATCTAATCACCTAGGGTCAAAACCATTAAAACATTAGTTTTGACTTTGGTACATAAGACTTAAACATATGATCCAATCATCAATTAAATAAAAAAAAATTTAAAGTTTTCTGGTTCCACCGTAAATTACGGTGTTACCGTAATTTACGGTGAGTTCTGGAGATTTTTGGTCCACTGTAAACCAGTGAAAATCCACCGTAAACATTTATCCTCTACCGTAATTTACGGTATTACCGTAAATTACGGTAGTTCCTGGAGATTCATGATTTTGTTTGGTTTGTTCATCTCACTCAAACCAAATTCTTGGATTTCGCTTTTCTAAGAAACCACTACATCAAATTCTCATATCTCCAACATATTATACATTATCCAATATCAAAGAACAAATCCGCCATAATTCAAAGCATTAACCATGCTTTACTTGATTATTCGACCCGTTTGGCTCGTCTAAGGTAATCCTCCTCTATGACGTCTACCAACGGGTTCAAAACAATAATCGACCTATCATTTGATATAGCGACATCATCGCTTTAATTCCATACGACCCTCATTCCAAAATTTAATTACGCACTACAATATCATCAAAATCTACTTAATGTAACGAGTCAAGTTACATACCTTATTGTACGCCCTTCAACCGCGAATCGCCACCGGCGTGTCCACTTGACGTTCCGGTATCCTTTCCTATAGAGTTCAATGTTATCATATTTAGAACTCTTTGTAATCACATTTCGCATAATAGTCAAAACATCACAATTAGGTGTTTTAACTACAAAATTCTAGTTTCAAGCCTTCTTTGAGGCATTTCAACAAACACTTCTTAGGCAGAATTTTTATATCTTTAGTATTCAACTTCATAGCTTGCTAATTAGCTCACTTGACAACAATAAAGCCCTCCTATAGTATTTGAACATCATATCTTTCTGGAATCACTTTCTACAATCGAATTACACTAGGATAATCATTCTAAACCCTAATGTTCATCATCATCTTGTAAAACCCACAACCCACCTTCAAGGTGTTCATGGAATTTCCTGAATTTGAACATGATTTCACATGTAGTTGTCTAGGTTTCACTCCTAGACACTATATTATCCTTAATCTAATCACATAACACACATGCAACATCTGATTTTCGGATTTTCCAAAATCATGAGAATTTCAAGTTTAGAGATTTCATCAATTTTTACATACCTTATAATCCTCTTGCAATGAGGATCATGATTCTATGCTTTAATTTCGATTCCGACTTGAATTGAGCCTTCAATTTACTGATTTTGTGTGTGTTTGAGTTTTGGAATGGGGGTGTCGCCCCCCTGCTTGTTCTTGATCGACCAGCCCCTTAGTGGGGTGTTTGGTTTTCATTTTTATCACATTCTAAAATACAAGTTTCACTTTTAACATCTTTGGCCCCTTCACTTTTATTTAACATAAAGTTTTGGTTAATTAACCCTATTTCATGTTATTTCTAGAGAATTTGTTAACTAGGTTAAATTCCTAGTTGGTAATTCTCATTTATTTATACTTTAAAATTTTAGTATAAGGTTTCATATTTTCGGGGTGTTACAATCAAACAGTAGGGTTTGCAGGCGGTATTATTGTTGACGAAACCTAGAGGGGTTTCGCCATAGGGGACTCGACGAAACCTAAAGGAGTTTCGTCGTGCATGGCTTCGACGAAACGTGGGTGTTTCGTCGTGTATGGGCTGTTAAGTTGTTGTTCGTTAAGTATGCTCGTAATACGAAATGTTATATGGCTCGAATGAATGTTGTGCATTAGATAATGATGCTCAAGATGAGTTATGATAAATAGTGATGTAACAGTGTACTTGATGGGGTGCCCGTGAATTTGATTAATAGTGATGTTAGTGGTTAGTTCATGATTAATGAATATGTATGAATTAGAATGTATATTAGGTGGTCAGTTCATGAACTACCCATTTGTTTTGAAAACACTCATGTTGATTAGTCTGAGCCAAATATTGTTTGTTGTTTGTTACTTAATGTAATTCGAGGAAAATGGTAAGGGTTACGAGGGTAACAGTGGGCTATGTACATTGGGCCTTAGGAATTATCGGGTCTATGGGCCACGAATGATAAACGGAGCCGCACACTGGTTGAATGTTCGTTATTAGTTGCTAAGTGACTAATTGGAACTTGGTATGTGTAGTGCAACTTTGTATGTGTGGAACCTAGTACGTAAATATACTTTAATAACGGAGATTCGTAACACAATTAAGTGATATACCATGCCTATTGTTAAGCATATACTATTTGTGATATTGTGATGAGGTATGTTGCCAATTGCATTGTATGGACAACTGATACAACATGAATGTTAGTATGTGCGTTATTTATACATTGGACTATATGGTATGTGAATAGGGAATATGTGATTTAATCATGCATGAAACATCTAGAGTTTGTGCACTCGAAACTGACTGTTACTGGTAACCATGTTAGGACGTTGTGACAGACTGTTAAACAAGTAACTGGTCTTACCGAGCAAACCAAGGTGAGTTCACACACTTTCTAAGGCATGGGATTCCCGGTGGTTGGGAATGGGTTAAAGAATTAAAACGGAACCTACATATCCTCCTTGGGTAGGATATGTACGGCCATCCTCCTTGGGTAGGATGCCAATATTAATCCTGCGTATTCTCCTTGGGTAGAATACGTACGTTCGTCCTCCTTGGGTAGGACAACAACCTTAAACTTACTAGACAAAACTCTATCATTAAGTCCCTCATATTATATCGACTTAATCACCGAGGCCAATGGCAAGCGAGTCATTAGTTAATAGCGCTATTAGGTTTGACAAACCTCACACCGTGCCGGTCGGACGGGCGTGTACTAATGGATCATGGCAAATTGTCAATGATGATAGACATTGACGTATGGCACAACTATTGTTCGTCAGTTGTCAATATGGTAACGGTCTAGTGGTTCACATGGGGAAGCCCCCACTGATTATGGAAATGGTTTGGGGAAAACAAAGATACTGGTTAACTCGTGGTTTACGAAACAACTTCTGGTTTTCAAAACAAACTGGTAAAACTAAACAACCAACTGTGAACTCGCTTAACTTTGTTGTTGACTCGTTGTTACATGCCTTGCAGGTCTTTAGGTGCATATTGTTGGAACTTGCTGTCTGGGAAGCTGGAGTGGTCATGTGTAGAGATACATGGAAACACAATACAAGACTAGTGGCTTTTACATGTGGTTTATAAACATTTAATGAATGAAATATGCTTTCGCTGTACACTGGGAATTATTTGAAACGTTGTATCATTTAATGTTATTAAATGAAAGCTTTATTTAAATATAATTATGAGTTCAATGTGATTGGTGGCTAGATCCTGGTCAGTCACGCCTCCGTGCGGTGATACTCCGCTTGTGGATTTTGGGGGTGTGACATGATATGACCATAGTCACAGATCCGTCGAGTCACACGTACTGAACGAGTAATTGTGCAGATATAAACATTGTAATCGCCCTTAATACTGTAATATGTAACAACTGATGTTTTACAAATTGGAGTGTACTCGCCAGTATTTCTTGCTGATAAAATATTTTTAAAACGCGTTTCAGGTAACTTAATGTGAAGCCAATAGAAGCCAACTAGAGAGCACTGAAGGCTTAAAGTTGTGGCTATAAAAGTTACCAAATAAGAAATGGAGTTTATGTTTTCAATAATTAAGGTTTATCCCTATAAATGTATTATCAAATGAAACTCGGGTTTTATCCCATTTATTATTATAAAAGTTTGGTGTTTAACTCTGATAAAAATATTTCCTAACTACGGTCCTGATGTATTCCGCTGCTAAATTAATAAACACCGACACCACCCGCTCTGAGTACCTGCGGCCGTCCGTCTCCCGGGGCAGGGGTCGAGGGCTGCGAAAGATGGGGATACCATTCAGGATAAAAAAATACGGACTCAACGCAGACCCTTAGTTAAATCTTACCTTCATATGGAAGAAATATGTAACTCTTACAAGTGCACGAACACTAGTTTTAGCTCTACCCTCCAGAGTTCTGCCGTACAATACAAATCCCTTAGTTAACTCAATTAGTTTGGGAGGAGGCATCCTATGGCCTTCTAATCTAGAGGTAATGGGTTAGAGTCCCATTTGATACAATATTTTCAAGGTGGGCAAGGGGTTTTATCACAATGAGTCTTTGGGCGTAGGTTTCCCCTGGAAGGGTGGGCAGGCCTGGTCACCAAAGTAGTATGTGTTCGGAGTAAGGATGAGATCTGTATCATACCGATACTGAAATTGAGGAAAAGTGGATACCGGATACTGTACAACATGTATCGGTTCGGTAGGTACAGTGCTGGTATCGGTACCGGTTTTTCGGTACTTTACCGCATTGGTACCGCTTTGGTGTTTTCCATTGTTTTACTTAATATCCATAACTAACGGATATGAACTATTGTATTACAAATAAGTTCAAATTATCATACTAGAAGATGCTAGGAGTGAGTACACTTAGGCCATGCTTTATACTGATGTTAAAGATGTCATAAACAAGTTAGAAGAAAGACCATGAAGATGGAATATTGGTTTGTAATTCAGATCTAACTAGAAAAGTATAATATAATAAAAAATTAATAATAAATGAGTACAAGATCATCTAGCACATATGCATAACTTGTTTTAATCAATTGACTTAATCATGCAACTACTATAGAGTATCTGTCTACGGTTCATTTCACAAACCATTCAAACACTTATATGTTTAGTTTAGAAAAACAATAAATAACTAAACTAATTGTAAACAAATATTCAACTGTTTATAAGAAAAAAATACATCACCCAAGTTAACCCATTATTTAAAATAGAAATTGAAGGATAAATAATTAAACAGTGGCAAAAAAACCCTTGAAATTCGTTAGTAAAATTTAGTACTAATACCAGTTTTTACCGAAAAATACCGGTACCGATATTTAATGATACCGAAATTCAAAAAATCTCATAACGATACGGGTACCGTTTACGATCGGTACGGTATGGTACCGGTATTTTGGTAAAAAATCTCATTCCTAGTTCGAAGGGCGTAGGTGACATTTCGCCAATAGGTTTGCCCAGATGACCGGACTTGAATAGCATTCGTTGGCTGTTATAAAAAAAAAAACATAAATCCTTTAATTAAAGGAAACGATCTAATTAAATAGTAAATGTAATTAAACAAAAGAAAACTTATGTTGCAATAAATGAAAATATGAAATCAAAGAAGTGGTGTATATTTGGTGGGAGCTTGGCTACCCTCGTAAAGTTGTTGGAGTTAAGAGTGTGAAGTCAAATGTTTGAACTCAGTAATATCGTATTTAAAAAAAAATGGTGTATATCTCAACCCACATCTATCAAAGTGGACGACCATTAATGTTGAAAAGGAATTCATATGTTAACCATGATTTTCAAAACTTAGATTCTGATTTGAAATTTTCGAGGATGGGATCTTTTGCATGCATGAAGAAGATGTTTGTGAACTATAGGTTTAAACCTAACTACCCTTTTGTGCACATATCCATTATTCCTCTTCTTTTTATTGATGACATAAAAATACATAGGATGGTTTGTATATGATTGTTTAAACCTTTATTCTTTTTTTATAAATTATTAAAATGTCCATTGATAATAAAGTTGGTAATAAGATATTGTTATGAGATAAATAGTTAGATAAGAATCAAAATGGGGTAGTTGGAATTGCTAAGGGTGTTAGGAGTGGAGCGGCAAAGTGGTCGGCAAACGGTTTTGCCGAGCGGCAAACACCGCCGCCTACACTTTGCCGTTGCCGACAAACGCTTGGATCGGGGAGGGGAAGCCGACGCGGTGAGGGGAGGAAGGAGAGAGAGGGGTGTGTGTGAGTGGGGTCCATTCCATCTCTCAACCAATCACACTTTTTTTTTAAGTTTACCACTTCACCAAATGTCTAAACCATTGCCAACACTTTTCACCAAAGTTTAAACATTTTCACTGATTGACGTGACACACTCTCATTGGTTGATTTTTTTAGTTTGCCACTCTCAAGTGTTTAACCACTCCTAACACCCTAAGTGCTAACCCGTTGTCGGATACTTATAAACTAATAATAAACTAACAACACGATGGTATAATAGTTAATAGAACTGAAATACAATAATAATATAGACACCCAACAAAATGACCATTTTCATGCTTTTCCCATATTTTAGACCTAGTGGCTTCGACTTGGAAAGTTGATGTTTTGTTTATGGAAAGTGAATGATTGGGTAGTCACTTTCTTATTTGTATTTCACTGTTGAGTGGTTGTCAAAGGATAAGCATGATTAATCTTGGATAATATTGATTAACCTTGATTGATTCTTGTGATGTGTGGCCAAAAGTGCAATCATAACAACTTACGCCAGATTATCCGTTCTGATCCATAGACGTTTGTCGGTGGTATTACGGAAAAAGAGAATATGATACATAAGGGTGTCCGGGGCACTTAGCGGGGAGGGGATCGGTGAGCTTAGTACCCGAGCGGGAACACCGCCGCCGACCCCTCGGGGAGTGTAAGCGAACGTTGGGCAACGGTCGGATGGAATAAAAAAAAAATTCAATTTTAACCTATATAAATAACCAACTTAAATCTATTTTTTTACCACACAAATTCTCAATCTTACTCTAAAAATCTTTCAAATACAACACAAAGCCAAACCGAGCAATGGAGAACCAACCCAGCGAAGCCAAGAAAAAGTCCGTCGGCTCTAACACTAAGGGACGCGGCTCGCAACCGTCTCGTGGTGGTTCGAGCGGTGCAAGTGCACAACTACAACCACCTTTCGGATATACTTCACAACCCCCGTTTTTTTACCAACAACCTTCACACCCCTCTTTTTACAACACCCAACCACAATCCCCTTTCGGCTATTTTCAAAATTTGTTATCAATGGATCCTCAATCCCCCGCCTTCGACCCGTATGGTTTTCGTTCCCCACAAGTTCCATCTCCACGAGAAAATGTTGAATGTCTTCTACCTATTCACGAGGACGAGGAAGTAGTGCCCGAAACTCAAAATTTGGGCGACTATGAAGATGACACCGGTGACGATGAATATAATGTGGATGAAGGCGCCGGCAACGAAGAAGATGACGCTCGGGGTAAAAAGGAAAAAATGGAGCGTCAAAATTGGACAAAATACCAAGAAGAGGCGTTGGCGAAAGCGTGGGTACATTGCTCTACCAACAAAAAGAAGGGCAATCAACAAACCCACGATGGTTTTTGGCGTAGGATTTTAGATCATTATAACGCCACCGTTGGTGGAAGTAACCGGACCGTTCATCAAGTACGGTCTAAATGGAACCCGATGATGACGAAAATAAACTTTTTCAACGACCTATACCAACAAGCGGTAAAAATTATATTTTTTAACGTTGTATATTTTTTAATTTTGTTTACTAAGTTCATATGTTTTTAACACTGGTTATTTTATAATATGTAGGATCGCACACGAGAAAGCGGGTGTAGCGATCTCAACGTGATGAAAATCGCTTTAAAGGATTTTAAAGATAGATATCCGAGCGGTTTTCAACATGTCGAGGCATGGGAGGTCGTTCGAAAACACGACAAATGGGCCCAAGTCCCATTGTTGGGTGAGGAAGGGGAAGGTTCAGCACAAAAAAGAAAGCCCGTTGACGTGGACCCTTCCATACCCGATATGAACGAAGACCCCTTGCCACAAAGAACACAACGGCGAGACAAGCGTCAAGCGACATCGTCCGAGGGCTCGGCTGAGTTGGCGGCTCAATTCAAAGAGTACACCGCCATGAAAGAAGCGAAGCACGTGAGTGAGATGGAGGCGATTGAATTGAGGAAGAAAAGAGAGTTGGAGGCTCGCGATCTCATAACGGAACAACGCGAGACGATGAAAAACCACGCGCACGATCGAGGTGTACAAATCGGTTTTTTTTCAAAAACCGGTTTCGGTTTTTTCACCCAAAATAAAAACCGTTTTTTTTTATAACCGGTTCCGGTTACTAACCGGTTTTTGAGGTCCAAAACAATAACCGGTATAACCGGTTGGGACCGGTTTTTTAATAACCGGTTTTTTAAGTCAAGAATAGTAACCAGTATAAAAACCGGCGGTTAAAAAAACCGGTAAAAAGAAACCGGTTTCGGGTTTTTTTTCCGGTTTCGGTTCTAAAATCAGTTTTTTTGTACACCTCTAAGTACGGGTGGTCGTGCAATTTCTAAAATTTTTATGTAGTATTGCGATGTAATTTTTATTTTATTAAATGAAATGTATTTTTTTATTTTATGAAATTATTATGTTTTACTTTTTATAAAAATATTTTCTTAATTAAAAAAATAAAAAAACAAGTCCCCTAAGAGAGGAGTGCCGCCATCAAATTGAGGGTGTGAGGGGAGTTGACGTGGCGCGTGCTGATTGGTTTTTTGTAAGAGATGTCACCCCCCTAAGAGAGGAGTGCCCCTCTCACCCTAAGGATTAAGTAATAACATATCCACAACTGTTTTAACAATAATTTCTAGATTTTCTATAATAATATTATATATTGCAATTTACACATTGGAGATATAAACTCGAAACATTTTTGATAGGTGAAAGGAAAGGACAATACATAATAAGAAAAATGCTTATGTACGTAATTAGCATTAACTAGATAAGAGGCCCGTCGTGTTGCGGTGGGGCATACAAATTGAACCTATCATAAACGATGTCTTCACAATCCTTTTCAAATCAAGCAAGTTTAAACTCAAAACGTTGGAGGTTCCAATCCTATACCTCCTTGTTTATTTTCTTTTGTTCAAGGAGCCAAAACTGTCATAAACAGGACCAACATTATAACAATAAAATCTTCAAAGACCTTTAACTAAATACCAACTCAAGCAGCAAAAAATTTCAAATCCTTGAAGAAAAAAACATGCCCACAGGCTTTGACAACAACATACATCAATACAACAAACATGTTCTTCTAAACCTACAAGTACAACTGATGACACCTTGAAGTTGCTTCCTTCTTAATAACACCCTCAAGAACATCGTTGTGCAAGTTGCTTTCCTTTAATATACGGCTAAACTAAAAACATGCTAAACTAAATGGAAAGACAAACATAAACAGATACACAACATACACACATGACATAAATTAAAACATAAGATAGTAAGACAAACCTCATGAGCAAAGCGAATAACAATCTTCACAATCATGACTGTACTCGAACACAACTATCAATTAAAAAAAACAAAGTTGGTGTCAAGAGGATTGGCAAACCAATAGCTTAATCACAATGCTACCAACATGTTCACAATTAATCTCCCTTTTAGTAATGACCAACAACCAAGATGCCAGTTACAAATCCTTATATCTACCAACACAATTAGCAAAAGAAAATTGGAAAAAAAATTAATAGGTAACTCCAATACAACCTAAACAAAGATAATCTAACAAACTTCAAATCTGTTTGTGCAAAAAAAGTACAAAAAGATATCCAAGTCATAACCAGCTTCAACTGTTACAATCGTCACTCACCATCCTAACCATCATGCAACCACCATCACAATACACAAACCTTTTTTTATTTTGGTGATTTTGACTTTGGTCATGCTTGTTAGTTTGAGGTGACTTGTTTGACCAAAGCTTAGCATGGTTACCCGCTAGAAACCAGTTTCGCAAAGCTAAAGCAAACTAATATTCTACTATTATGCCCACATTAATGATACAAAACTTGCTATCACATTTATACATTTGAACGAAACTACCCGCTCTAGTTCATTAAGCTAACCTAACTTAAAGATTCATCACCGTCCCAATTCTTGTACATGTCAAACCCGAATAATCTTGACCTTCATATCCCACCCATACCTACACCAAGAACTCCTTCCCTTTTGTTCCCCAAAAACATTATCAAAACTCAATAAACATAAAACCAGATCTATGTGACAATTGTCAAATTTGCATGTATCCGTACAATGATTAGACAATGATTAATGCTTAATGACTGTGCTGATTTACAATTTATGACATGAATTGCTTTCTGATTATTGTTATCATACATACATGTGCATCATATATTGCTAATGACATAACATTATTACATGCAAACTTTATTGATTCAAATGATGCACGAAACAAAGATAACACAATTATCAGATAAATCAGAGAAATGCTGACAGAGTTCAGTACATAGACAGACATAGTAATGGGATACAGAATGTGCCAGAAACCAAGAGTTACACTAGTATGGTGTGTAGGAAAGTAATGATCATAAAACTGCCTTCCTAGAGATAGTTTAAGTGTCGGAAAGTGCCTGAAACTCACTTAAATTGCTGAATTCAGCAAAAATCAGCATTTAAACACTTGAATATCATGCAGAAATATGGTTAAATGGTCCAGAATGCTTTCCTAAGCGTCGGGAATCAAAACTGTCACAAAAGGTAACATAAAGCATACTAAACTACATAGTTTAGCACCTTAACGAACCGGTAACCAACTGAACAACCGGACACTACCCGAAACACCAAATTTTCACTAGAAGCATTGTTTTGACATTTCCAAGCTAGTTATGGTCCCCGAACATCATAACACACTATATAACATCCTAATAACTAATCACCCTAACTAAACACTTGGATTGTAACTAAGAAATCTAACTAAGCATTACACCCTAATCTAGACCCCCCCCCACCTATTTACGGCCAACAAGGTGGTCCCACCTTTGATTTCATTTGAATATTTTATAACATCATGTCTCTAACTTTACTGAACATATAAACCATTAGATAAACATGTGTTGATGGATTATAAGTGAAACTCAAATATCATAAACTTATCATTCTCAAACAAACAACACTTCACTCTTTCTTCTTCCACTCTCCTTCCTCTCGGCCGTAACCCACACCCACACAACCATCATCATCATTCAATCTTTTAACCATTCTCTTGTTACTCAAAGGTGTAAGAAGCTATACAAGGAAGCTAGGAACTCTTGGAAGTTGAAGGACCTCTCATACAAGCTTTTAACCACCTCATCTTCTTCTTGTGATCATCCCTAGCCTTGAGCTAGTTGTAAGATCATCTATACTCCATTTCTCATCTTATTTAGTTGGTTAAAGAATGATACAAGTAACTAATCTTGAAGAACACTAATGAACAAGAACATGAAACTTAAACATAAGCTTAAAAATCATAAGAGATCATGGTTAAGTGATATTATGCTTCTTGATGATTGATTATTTGTGTTTATGATGTTAAACATCATATGACCTTGCTAGATGGTAATTAAAGACATAATCTAGCAAGATGAGAGGATGATTATGTTGTAGATCAAAGTGATCATCCTTATGTAAAGCATGAACTTGAAGTGTATATTGTTTTTCTTGAAAAATGATGATCAAAGTGAATATAAAGTCTTGTAAACATATGATTTTAAGAATGATTTTTCAAGAAACTAAGTTAAAAATACAAGATTTACATAATCTTGGTTCTTAAAGAAATTAATCACATTTTTAGTGGTTAATCAAGTGTAGGATCATGTATTTAACAAGAAAAACTCAAGAAGAAATAATTTTAGAAAAATGATTTACAAGTTGTAAACATCTAAATTCTTCAATAATGATGTTTAAATAAATAACCACACTTTAAAGGGTAACTAAGCTTACTAAACACACTAGTAAGTTACTACAAATTTTTATAAATTTTCAAGTTCATGAATTAGTGATTATAGCTTGATTTTGGCAAATTGGTCAGTATTGCTTGATGTGTTGATGATTGTGATGATTTATAAAAGAAAATGATATGATTTGAAAGCATGGAAACCTAAATTTTTAAGGGGAAACTATGGCAAAATCTTTCTAAAAATTAAACACTTAGAAAAATATTTTTAAACAAATATTTACAAATATATTTTTAACCATGATTTTCGTATAAAGGTTGCCATAATTTTTGTTACCATAAATTGTAAATATTGGAGGTTGGTTTTTGATAATAAAAGTAACTAAATATGTATTTAGGAGAATATATATTTAGATGTCACCATGTGTGTGATTATTTGTATATTATGTGTATTAGTTATATTATTTTAGGGCTTGAAATAATATAACTCACCAAAATACCAAAAATTACAATACAAATATTACCAAAATTCCAAGAAATAAATATATAATTTATAGCCAATATATTGAAGAAGCCAAACAAGGAATATAACCTACATAAATATTCCAGAAATAAATTCATAAGTATATTTTGGAAATTGGTATTTTGGACACCAAGAGAACAAAAATATGATTCTTACAATTATTACAAAATATATCATATTTTTACAAGGAGAAAATATATTATTTTTGGGTAAATAAAAATATATAAGTTTTCTTGAGATTATTAGAAGATATATTATTTTTAGGAGAAAATATATCTTTTCTTAAATAAATATGGAATACATTATTTTTGGGTGAAGAATAGATTTATATATATATTTTCTAAGTTAAACTAGAAAATATATTATTTTTTGAGGTTTAAATGAAAATACATTTTTTTTTCTAAGGGAAAAATTATAAATAATTTTTCTATGTAAGTTTTCTTAAAATATATATTATTTTAAGAATATATTTTGGTAAATTTTATTAGAATTATTATTCCGGAAAAATCGATACAAAAATAAAGTATATGAATACTTAATAAACACAATAAAATACGTATTCTCATACGTATAAATTTACACCGGAATACGCCACCGATACTTGGCAAAAATACACAAGGTTAAGAATACGAGTATGAATACACCCATCCTTGGGAAATTATACATGTACAAATACATAAGTGTGACAAGTTAAAATATATTACTTTAACAATTATTCCAAAATTTAATAAATATAATTTAAGTTAAAATATTTATTATTTTAACAAATAATTATATAACTTGGAATAATATTGAAGACGCAAAGAAACGTAACTCAAATACAATAATTAAGGCTAAGTCAAGGCACGACCCGCCCGTCTAATAAACCGTAGTACATTGTAGGTAGTCGTGTACACAAGTAGCAGCTTTGGGTTACATTGGATACGAAGAACGCAAGACTGTGAGTTCAAGTCCCCCTTTTTCTTTTAACTGTTTTCAGTTTTATAACTTCGGGGGTGAAGTACATGTTACAAATTGTTTACAAACGTTTACATATGGTATGGTTAGCTAAGGAAGGTACTGTTAGATCATGTGAGTGGTGGGTACAACGCTTAAGACCATTAATCCTCGTAGTAGGACCGAGGGACATGAGTGATAGATCTATTTAGGTGTTGTGAGCCCCACCTATGTGGACCGGGATTTGGCCCATGAGGTGACTATGTCTTACAGCCGGAAGCCCGGTACAAAATCTGCTAGGATTGAGCCTTCCTATATCACGTCACACATATTAATGGCCTTACAAACCATTAATGGATCTGTTTTCCTTGTTGCTTTCATACCGGTTTACAAAAACATACATACAATAATTACAAGGTTTATTTGTGCACACTTACAAAACACGTGAACTCGCTCAACTTTTGTTGATGTTTTCAAACTACATGTATTTCAGGAAACTAAATATGGATCTGGCGGGCGTTGGAAGTTTTCAAGTGTTGCCTGTAATAAAAGATGTCATCCGAGGTCGAAGGGTTTGGGTTTTGTATTTTATCTTGGATAAGATACATGGCTCAAAGCCTAGTTGTTTGTTTGTGTCTTTTGTTAAGTCCTTATGCAACCTAAAACTTTGTTGGTGTTGTGATTTGAACATGAAGTCTGTGTTTGGGATTTGAAAACAATGTTGTTTGTAATGTTTTAAAACTATCTATGGATGATCATCTTGGATTTGATCATATAGTTGTTTGTTATGGTTGAATGCAATGATATTAAGCAAGTCACACATAATCACGCTTCCGCAAAAAGTCAGGGTGTGACAGTTTGGTATCAGAGCTTCGATTGTAGCGAACTAGGATTCTTTCTCGAGTCTAGACTACAATCATTAGGGCTCTCACGAAAATACTTTTACAACATGTTTACATTGCATACCCAAAATGCCCAGATCCATGGAACAAGCGTTTTACAAAAGGAAAGACAAGAAACACGATTGCAAGGTCACACTGGTGGTTTAGTCTGGGATAGACTAGGAAAGATAGAAATATTTCGTGAAAGATAATGTGAATACATGATTGAGTGATAACTGTCTTGATTGCATACTAAGTGTTAGTGGTTAATGTATGTGCACATGTTATGATTGTTATGTTGTAGGCATCATGTCTTCTTCAGAGAGCGGATTATCAGACGTTGATGATCCTATGGCTATCGTCTCAGATGATGAGATTGCACCTGAGCCGGAGATACTTATGTCAGACACGGAGAGTGACCCTGACATGCTATCGGATAATGAGGACGACTTCCAGCCGTTCGCGTTGCCCGACTTTGGCGATGATTTACCCCTTGCTGATGGTATTCCTGACGAGGATCCTTTTCTCATTCCTGTTCCAGTCCATGATCATCTCATCATTGGGCATCCCGATGGTGAGCACATCGTGGCTCCGATCCTCGATCCTGTTCCTCTCGTGGTCATTCCTCCCGATGATTGTCCTTTTGATGATTTGTTTGGTGATGACATTGATTTGTTTGTTGATGGTCCTCCTGTTGACGCCCAGGGTGATGGAGAGATAGACGAGGATGTTGTTGCTATCCCACCTCCTGAGATTCCTGTTGTTGAGATATCCTCTTATTCTAGTTTGCACTCTATTTCAGATTCCTTTGAGTCTGTGACGTCTTCAGCTTTACAGGCGGTCGGATTACAGCGTTACGCTACTGATTCTGATGATGATACTGCTATGTCAGCTGCACCATCTCCTCCACACGACCCCGAGCCTGGTCCTGAGCCAGATCTTGCTCCTTTTGATCAGCCTGATGTTGCACCCGCTGATCCTGAGCCGATACCTGATCATGACCCTATTCCTTTTGGTTTACCAGACATTGCACCTCTTATCCCTGACCCAGTTCCTGCACCTGTTGACCCTCCTTTTGTTGAGCCATTTATTCTTCCACCTGCACCCGATGATGTTGCTCCTCTCCCTCCTGTAAAGTCTGATGTCCATCGCACCGACCTACCGATCGTTTTCCTTTAGGACATCCCTGCACCCAGTCCAGGGGAAGGTACTTCAGGTCAGCACCCGCGTGACGATCCTTTTGCTTCAGCAGCATTTCCTTCGATCTCACAGGCTGCACCGTTTGCTCCTTTCACTTTTTCACCGCTTGATGAGCCATTCCGATGGTTCCCACCGTACTCTATGCCGATCTCAGATCCCTACCATCCCTCTCATTTTGTTGGTTATACACGGGATGAGTTGCTTTTATCGCTTCAGCTTCAGTTTGAGATTATGAGTCATAGAGTTTTGGAGCTTGAGCTTACTCTGTGTCCCCTACCGTGTCCTTGTCAGCCTGCTTTTGTTCCCCCATGTTCATCACCGTCTCCTTTTGCACATCCACTTGCTCCTCTTACTCCTTTTCCAGAGTTTGATGCTCAATTTCTTACTGTCGAGCAGCAGATCAGTTATTTGCTCCGTCGTGTATATGAGCTCGAGGAGGAGCTTGCGCATGATCGCAGCTTGCTTTTCTTCCCTCCTCCTCCCCCTCCTCCTCCACCATCAGCATAGTTGGTTTTTGGTTTTATGCAGATTGCATTACTTTTGGTGAGAGCACCACTATTGAGCCGACATTGTGAAGACTTTTGGAGACCACCTTTTTTATCATGTGATTTTGTATATTTACAGACTTATTGGACAAGGGTAGTGTGACCCTGTCTCCCTTTTGATATGATACACTTTGTAAACAATGTAACCATGGTCGATGATTTATGCAAGCTCAATCGACATGTTCTCACTAAACACTTTGTTGATTTACATGTTTATGCTATGATTGTGTTGTTGTATGATTGCTTGCTATGATAAATGTTATCATATATACGTGCTATATATTTATTTAATAAATAAGTCCTGACCCATCCGATCTTCTTCTTAGAAGATGCGGCCGTGAAGGAACACCGACACCAACAATCCTCGGCCGACGACCGAGGCAGAATTACAGGAACGCATCTCACAGGCCATCGCACACCACGAGGCCCTACGTTCCGAACACAGTGGGGGTACCTCAGGGAATAACCCACCTAACGGTAATGTTTAAGTCACCTAAGACACATTACAATATGTTTGGACATTTCCGAGTGTGCTTTGTTAATGCTTTCTGTGAATGATTCTGCTTAGGTTGCAGGCTGTACCTACAAGCAGTTTTTGAACTGCAAGCCTTTGAACTTCGACGGTACTGGAGGTGCCGTAGCTTTTGTGAGATGGGTTGAGAAGACAGATTCTGTGTTGCGGATGAGTAAATGTACTCTAGAACAACAAGTCACGTACATTTCTGGACTATTTCTAGATGTGGTTCTGTCATGGTGGAACCTTCAGGTTCAGACTCTAGGTGAGGCTGAAGCGTATGCTCTAACATGGGATGAGTTGAAAGAGCTGATGCGTAAGAAGTATTGTTCGAGGGCAGAAATTCTGAAGTTGGAAACTGAATTTTGGAATTTGAAAATGGATGGTCCTAAGATAGCTGAGTATGTTCAAAGATTCCATGATTTGTCTTGTGTTGTCCCCTACTTGGTAGAACCAGAGTTCAAGAGGATCGAACGTTTCAACTGGGGTTTGGCACCTCAGATACTGAGCATGGTGACTGCTTCTAAGCCTCCAACAATTACCGAAGCAGTCGACCTGAGTGTGGCACTGACTGAAGAAGCGATTCCTCTGGGAAAGTTCTCAATTTCTGTAACAACTCTCATCAAAAGTCATATTTATTAAATTAATTTGTTTAATAGGAAACCCTAATTGAGACACCCAAGTGATTCTGTATAAACCCTAAAATTTTCAGAATTTTCAGAATCAGGATCAGGGCCCCTAAAACTCAGGGGGGGGGGGGGGTAAATCCCTAGTTACGATTATCCACATAACTATCTGTCAAAATCGAATTTTACGATTCCGTCAAGTCAGCAAGGCTAGTTAGACACGAAGCTACTCTATGGACATAGGTGGACCGTCGCGCTACACGACGCCCATAAGGGTAACTCGTCGCGCTACACGACTAGGTCAAATTTCATGTATAAATAGAGGTGTCTGGGACTTGAAT
This sequence comes from Helianthus tuberosus, assembly GCA_030545235.1. Taxonomy (NCBI): domain Eukaryota; kingdom Viridiplantae; phylum Streptophyta; class Magnoliopsida; order Asterales; family Asteraceae; genus Helianthus; species Helianthus tuberosus. The sequence continues at coordinate 92,428,542 of CM060354.1, forward strand.
TATGGCGCTTGAACGATGCTAAAACTCAAAATATACGCTGAGTTATAGCAGAAACAGTCCAAAACACACACACGATTCACGAAGTGCTGCCACAAATAGGGTAATAGCTAGATCGCTGATACGATTCAATGTCCGATAGATTAAACTATCCAATGGATGTTTAAGTGCTGCCCACATTAGGGTTTATGCTTTGTCATTCGTTGTTAAATCAATGGATGTTTAAGTATCGCACTTTGTCATTCGATGTGAAGGTTTAATCTCGTGAGTTATCGTAAATGCTGTATTAAGTTACTAACCGAATTGTGTGCATGTTATTAAATTTAGGTTAAAAGGCTAATCAGTAGGCTAGGCTCTGCTCAAATTAAATCTGCAATGTGAGTCATTCTCATTTTATCAAATTACTTTCAAAATCATGTTTATTTTCAAAGTTATAATTACAGTGATTAAGTATATGTAGTCACCAAATTACAGCCGGTATGTGGGGTATTGTGCACATTACTGCTGTTTTTTCACTTTAGGTGGGCGAACCTAAGTAGTGATATTCGTCACTATTGGGTGAACGAACTCAATAGTGGTATGACCATAGTCACAGATCCGGTCGAGTGACAAATACCGTGGGTAGTTGGTTGATATCTGAAACATTGTAATCTCTCTTAATACTGTAAATTATAACAAATGTGTCATTTAAATAAATAGAATGATTCACCAGTATTTCCCGCTGACAAAACCTTTTTCAAACATGTTTCAGGTAATCTATTGTGATCCAAGAAAAGTGCCGAGAAGCACTACAAGCTTAAGGAAGTGGCTCAATATGAAAATAAAAGTAACATGTTTTGTAAAAATAAAAGATTTCTCCGTGAAATCTTCTGATTGTAAATTATCGGGGTTTATCCCGAATTGTGAAATAAAATAAATCGGGAAATTTCAGTTTTAAAAAGATCCTGAAGAAAACTTCCGCTGTCGACTTAATTAAATAAATACCACGGGATTTTCTGTCCCGCGGCTCCTGAAACGGGTCAAACCGGGTCGGGGGCCGTGACAGAAATAAGGTGGTATCAGAGCCACTGATTTAAGCCAATTAAGTATTTAGAAATAATTAATTTTTACTGATTGCCGATTATGTGATTATGTGTTTTATTAATTAAATATTTGTGTACAGTATGGGTAAGCAAAAGCTGTCAAATATCTATCTTAAATTAGATAGGTCATCAAACGAGAAGGGAAGTTCGTCCCAAACAAAATCCTCAAATCAGTCTGTAATTCCTGATGAAGGAATATTTGTGCGAAAGGCACAATATGAGGAACCACTTTCTCCTAGTAAAAGAAGTCTGATTATTAGGAAAAGTAAAGAGAAAATAAAGAAATTCCGAGAAAAGAAGATTAAACAGGAAACCCAGGAATTAACCAGTAAATCACCTTGGGAGGACAAGTTAGATGAGAAATGGGCATATCTTTATATGCTAGCTACTCTAGCAGTTAATGCAAATCTTTAAATAATTTTACCCAAGTCTTAGCACCTTTATCAACCACAGTCCAGAAACTTTATTTCAGTAAATAAATAAATTTACAATAAAACTTAGTGTGTTTTAATTTTCATTTGTTTTGTAGTTACCTAGTCTGAAATAATATTTAAAGGTTTTCTATGAAATTTTGTTATAATTTTTAAACTTATTAATTATGTGTATTTTGTATAACAGCATGAGTGATTTGTCTGACGCCCTTCAGAATTTAAATCTCTATCCGGTAAAAATAGAGGTTTCCAGAGATTTCAATAGGTATATACCCGACATAGAAGAACCTATTGAATTCAATGCTCCACCTCCGGAGAAACCCAAGCCCAAGAAAAGAAGGAGATTTGTAGGATGGAGGCGTGTGCGTAGGAGGAAGCCCGTTACTAGAAAGATGCCTAAAATAGAAAATCCTTTAGATAAAGGGAAGGGAATTGAAGTCGGGGAAGAGTCTAGGCAGATGGGATTACAGTTTGATGAATATTCTAAGCAAATAGAGATGAAGATTGGAAGAGGTTCTCAGGTAGAAGTCGGAGAAAGCTCTAAACAAAATCAGGAAATGACATTACAAGAAGAGTTAGATTTTATATTGGCAAGCTGTGATACTATTCAGCCTGTCAATAAAAATGATTTTACTCATTCTATTGAAACTCAACTTCCAATCAATTTGGAACCAGCAATCCCAGAACCTATAGTCCACACCCAACCTTTTGGAATGGACGAATGGTGGACGAATGATTGGCAGTTCCAAAATCTGCTCAACAGTCCTTATTCCTTTCTTCCTCAATTTGACCCAGAACCTATACCTAATCCACCTATGAGTAATGAGAATTTAGCTGAACTTCGCCACTTTGGCGAGGAGCTGGTGGATACCGGAAATAGGATCAGGGAAGTAGGAGAGCATATCTCCTGGAAGTATGATGAGAGGGAGCGCCGTTATTAAAATATTAGCTGAAGAAGGATAAGGGGTTTGTGGGAAACTGTGGTTGTAAAATAAATAAGTAGAATATAGTTGATGAAATAACTTAAAATAAAACTTTGTAAATAGTGTGTATTGATGCATACTATATAAAAATGGGAATCGAGAAATCGATAGTTTTGGCCATATGTGTGTATGTGAAATTTGCATGATTATTTTATGTTTAATTGTTATTTATTCGATACTAATAAAATTATATATATTAATGATCAGATGGAAAACGTTAATAATGAACCAGTTAATGAGGTTAATCAATCTGAACAACACCCAGGGATCAATATATGACTAGGCAAGATATAGAAAATATCGTTGCTCAAGGGATAGCCAATGCTATTCCAGCAATAGTCGCTGCTGTCCAGAAACCTGCTGAACCTCAACAAATCATTCCTAGCAAACGTATTTCTGACGATAACTTCAGTAATAGCGTAAATGGAGGCGGTAATCATATTAATCACGATAATAATCCACGACAGGCTCCGCTCCCTAAGAAAATGAAAGCTGCAACGCCTGGTTGCACTTACAAAGAATTTCTTGCTTGCAAACCCACTGAATTTGCAGGCAATGAAGGAGAAACTGCGGTACTGCGTTGGTTAGAAAAAACCGAGGCAGTAATCACAATAAGTAAATGTGACGAAGACGATCATGTTATGTACGCGTCAAATCTATTCAAAGAAGGGGCGCTAGAATGGTGGAACACGGTGTTACAAGCAAAAGGAAGGATGATGGCGTATGCTATGAACTGGGAAGAATTTAAGAGTCTTGTAGAAAGAAAATTCTGTCCCGAATATGAAAAAGATCAAATGGAAAATAAGTTCTTAAACCATAGAATGATGGGTGTAGATTGTCGCGGTTATACTTCGACATTCTTTGAATATGCTAGAGTGGTACCAACGCTGGCTTCGCCAGAAGCGGTACTCATTTCTCGCTACATTTGGGGACTGATTAGTGAAATCCGTAACATCGTTAAGGCTGCGAGACCTTATACTATTGACGATGCTGTGGAATTAGCTAACACCCTAACTGATGAACTGGTACGCACAAGAGATGAAAACAAGAAGAAGGAACTGGCTCAGAAAATTACCCAAGGATTTCGTGTGGGTAATAATAGCAACTTCAAGAAAAGAGGAACAGGACAATATTCAAATCCTCCATTCTGCAGGAATTGTAAAAAGAAACATTATGGAAGATGCAATATAACTTGCAACTTTTGTAAAACGGTAGGACATCGTGAAGAAAACTGCAGAAAGAAAACCATAATTTGCTTTAATTGTGGAGAAGCAGGGCATTTTAAAACAGAATGTCCTAAATTGGCAAAACCAGCAGACAACAAAGCCAAGACAGCCGATGGAGCTACTAAGAAGAATGTTCGAGCTTTTCAGTTAACTACTCAGGAAGCTGAGATGATTCCTGACGTGATAGCTGGTACGTTCTTAGTTCACAACATTTACGCCAAAGTATTATTTGACTCTGGTGCAAACCAAAGTTTTATAAATACTTCATTCTGCCAAGCTCTTAATATACCCTTAATCAACATTAGGCAGATTTTTACAGTCGAAATGGCTGATGGAAATTCAGTTAAAATAGATAAGGTTTTGCAAAATGTAGAAATAGGACTTTCAGGTCATAAATTCTCTGCAAACCTATTACCTATGAAATTAGCTGAATTTGATGTTGTGTTAGGAATGGATTGGTTAGTAGCCAACCATGCTCGAATTCTTTGTGATAAGAATTCCATAGAAATTCAGGCACCCACCGGAGAAGTCATTATGATTACAGGAGATAAACCACGTAAGCCCATGAAGTTCATATCAGTAATGAAAGTTGCTAGTTATGAACGAAAGCAAGGAATAGTATATATGATTTCAGTAATCATTAGTACTAAGGGTAAAGAACTTAAGGAGATTCATGTAGTCTCAGAATACTTAGATGTATTCCCAGAAGATTTACCTGGATTACCACCAGATAGGGAAGTAGAGTTTAGAATTTATCTAATTCCAGGAACTACACCGATAGCCAAAGCACCTTATCGGTTAGCTCCTACCGAAATGTTAGAACTGAAAAAGCAATTAGATGAATTACTAAGTAAAGGTTACATACAACCTAGTTCATCCCCATGGGGAGCACCCGTGTTGTTTGTAAAGAAGAAGGATGGTTCGATGAGAATGTGTATTGATTATAGAGAATTGAATAAGGTTACAATTAAGAATCGATACCCATTACCTAGGATTGATGATCTTTTCGATCAACTTCAGGGGGCTAGATACTTTTCTAAGATAGATTTACGCTCCGGATATCATCAATTGAAGGTACAAGAAGAAGACATACCTAAAACTGCTTTCAGAACTAGGTATGGTCATTACGAGTTTATAGTCATGCCCTTTGGATTAACGAATGCACCTGCCGCATTAATGGACATGATGAATAGGGTCTGTAAACCGTATTTGGATAAATTTGTAATTGTCTTCATAGACGATATACTTATTTATTAAAAAAGTCAGGAGGAACATTGTCAGCACCTGCATGCACTCTTAACTTTGTTAAGAAAAGAAAAACTGTACGCCAAATTCACGAAGTGTGAATTTTGGTTGCACGAAGTGCAATTCTTAGGACACATGGTGAATCATGAAGGTATTCATGTAGATCCTGCAAAGATAGAGGCAATTACCAAATGGAAGGTTCCACAATCTGCAATGGAAATTAGAAGTTTTATAGGTTTAGCTGGATACTATAGACGGTTTATTAAGGATTTTTCCAAAATAGCTGTACCATTAACTAAGCTAACCTTTAAAGCAGTTAATTTTGAATGGGGATCTAAACAAGAAGAAGCCTTTAGGATTTTGAAACAGAAATTAACCAATGCTCCAATCCTAGCTTTACCAGAAGGAACTGAAGATTTTGAAGTTTATTGTGATGCTTCAAAATTAGGATTTGGATGTGTGCTTATGCAACGCAAGAAGGTAATTGCGTATGCATCAAGACAATTGAAAAAGCACGAAGAAAACTATACGACTCATGACTTAGAATTAGGAGCTGTAATTTTTCCTTTAAGATTTGGAGACATTATCTGTACGGAAGTAAGTTTACTGTCTATACAGATCATAAAAGTTTAAGATATATATTTGGGCAAAAAGAGTTAAACATGAGACAAAGAAGATGGATGGAAATTCTAAGTGATTACGACTGTGATATTCAGTATCACGAAGGAAAGGCAAATGTAGTTGCAGATGCCTTAAGTCATAAATATCATGAAAAGCAAAAGCGAGTTTGTGCTCTCAGATTAAATCTACAGATAGATTTAATGGAACAAATAAAGAATGTCCAGAAAACAGCAATCAAGGATGATGCTGAAGGAATGAAAGGACGAATAAAAGAGTTAGAACAAGGAGTTGATGGAATTTGGAGATTCCACAAAAGAAGAATTTGGGTACCTAAGCAGGGAGAATTAAGAAATAAGAATTTAGAAGAAGCCCATAAATCTAGGTATACCATGCACCCTGGAAACAATAAAATGTACCAAGATTTAAGAAAGAATTTCTAGTGGATAGGCATGAAAAAGGATATAGCTAGATATGTTTCTAAGTGTCTTACTTGTTCACAAGTTAAGGCAGAACATCAGAAACCTTCAGGTCTACTACAACAGTTAGAAATGCCTGTATGGAAATGGGAACTCATAACAATGGATTTTGTTATTAAGTTACCCAAAACCAGAAAAGGTAATGATGCGATTTGGGTAATTGTGGATCGATTAACCAAATCTGCTCACTTTCTACCTATGAAAGAAACCTTTAGCATGGAAAGATTGGCAAAGTTGTATGTAGATGAAGTCGTATCTTTACATGGAGTTCCACTCTCTATTATATCAGATAGAGATAGTCGTTTCACTTCTCACTTCTGTAAAAGTTTCCAAGAAGCTATGGGAACCCGACTAAACCTAAGCACTGCATATCATCCTCAAACAGACGGGCAAAGTGAAAGGACGATCCAAACTCTAGAATACATGCTCCGAGCATGTGTGACAGATTTTGGTGGAAACTGGGATGATCACTTACCTTTAATTGAATTCTCCTATAACAATAGTTATCATTCAGGTATTGAAACTGCCCCATTCGAAGCATTGTATGGAAGAAAATGCAGAACTCCAGTTTGTTGGGCAGAAATAGGAGAAAGTCAATTGTCAGGTCCTGAAATAGTACAAGAAACGACCGACAAGATTACACAAATCAAGGAAAGACTGAAGACAGCTCGATATCGTCAAAAGAGCTATGCCGATAATCGACGTAAGTCGTTAGAATTCCAAGTTGGAGAAAGAGTACTGTTGAAAGTTTCTCCTTGGAAAGGATTTGTTCGATTCGGTAAGAAAGGAAAGCTAAGTCCAAGATACGTAGGACCATTTCTAGTAATTCAACGTATAGGACCAGTTGCTTATCGTTTACAACTACCAGAAGAGTTAGCTGGAGTACATGATGTATTTCATGTATCCAATATCAAGAAATGTCTATCTGACGAATCTTTGGTAGTACCTCTCCAAGATATAGAGGTAAACGAAAAGTTAAAATTTGTTGAGAAACCTCTTCAAATAGAAGACAGAAAAATGAAGTTTCTCAAGCACAAACGACTAGTGCTAGTTAAAGTAAAGTGGGATTCAAAGAGAGGAGCTGAATACACTTGGGAGCTGGAATCAGAGATGAAGCGAAAGTATCCTCAATTATTCCAGTAAATCTCGAGGACGAGATTTTTATTAAGGTGGGGAGGATGTAACAACTCTCATCAAAAGTCATATTTATTAAATTAATTTGTTTAATAGGTAACCCTACTTGAGACACCCAAGTGATTCTGTATAAACCCTAAAATTTTAAGAATTTTCAGAATCAGGATCAGGGCCCCTAAAACTCAGGAGGGGGGGGGGGGGTAAAACCCTAGTTACGATTATCCACATAACTATCTGTCAAAATCGAATTTTATGATTCCGTCAAGTCAGCAAGGCTAGTTAGACACGAAGCTACTCTATGGACATAGGTGGACCGTCGCGCTACGCGACGCCCATAAGGGTAACCCGTCGCGCTACGCGACTGGGTCAAATTTCATGTATAAATAGGGGTGTCTGGGACTTGAATTATGGCGCTCGAACGACGTTAAAACTCAAAATATACGCTGAGTTATAGCAGAAACAGTCCAAAACACACACACGATTCACGAAGTGCTGCCACAAACAGGGTAATAACTCGATCACTGATACGATTCAATGTCCGATCGATTAAACTATCCAATGGATGTTTAAGTGCTGCCCACATTAGGGTTTATGCTTTGTCATTCGTTGTTAAATCAATGGATGTTTAAGTATCGCACTTTGTCATTCGATGTGAAGGTTTAATCTCGTGAGTTATCGTAAATGTTGTATTAAGTTAATAACCGAATTGTGTGCATGTTATTAAATTTAGGTTAAAAGGCTGATCAGTAGGCTAGGCTCTGCTCAAATTAAATCTGCAATGTGAGTTATTCTCTTTTTATCAAATTACTTTCAAAATCATGTTTATTTTCAAAGTTATAATTATAGTGATTAAGTATATGTAGTCACCAAATTACAGCCGGTATGTGGGGTATTGTGCACATTACTGCTGTTTTATCACTTTAGGTGGGCGAACCTAAGTAGTGATATTCGTCACTATTGGGTGAACGGACTCAATAGTGGTATGACCATAGTCACAGATCCGGTCGAGTGACAAATACCGTGGGTAGTTGGTTGATATCTGAAACATTGTAATCTCTCTTAATACTGTAAATTATAACAAATGTGTCATTTAAATAAATAGAATGATTCACCAGTATTTCCCGCTGACAAAACCTTTTTCAAACATGTTTCAGGTAATCTATTGTGATCCAAGAAAAGTGCCGAGAAGCACTATAAGCTTAAGGAAGTGGCTCAATATGAAAATAAAAGAAACATGTTTTGTAAAAATAAAAGATTTCTCCGTGAAATCTTCTGATTGTAAATTATCGGGGTTTATCCCGAATTGTGAAATAAAATAAATCAGGAAATTTCAGTTTTAAAAAGATCCTGAAGAAAACTTCCGCTGTCGACTTAATTAAATAAATACCACGGGATTTTCTGTCCCGCGGCTCCTGAAACGGGTCAAACCGAGTCGGGGGCCATGACAATTTCTGAGACCAAGAAGAAAGAGACTCATGTAGAGTCATCTGGAGAGAACAAAAGGAAGTTTTCGAATTTCAAGAAGGGTACCCAAGGGAACAACAATAGTGCTAGCAAATGGAGAGATGGTAACCCACCAGCCGAGGCCAGGACTGGTGGTGCAAATGCTGAGAAGAAAGGGAAAGGATATATGGGCACTCTGCCCAAGTGTGATGTATATCAGTATCATCATGCCGGCTAGTGCTGGTTTAGGAAGTGTGGTAACTGCGGAAGGAATGGTCATTCGAAGGAAACGTGCTGGGTTGGAACCAGTCAGGGAAATGGTGGTCAAGGAGGAAATGGAAATGGTAATGGTAATGGTAATGGCAACTGTGGTGGAAACGGTTATGGGAATGGAAATCAGGGAGGTAATGGAAACCGGAATGGAAACGGAAACCAGGCAGGAAATGGAAACCGCGGAGGAAACAATAACAACCAAGGTGGAAATGGAAATGAACGAGGTCAAGGATGTTTCGGATGTGGTGAAGTAGGGAACTTTAAGCGGGATTGCCCAAAGAATAACCAAGCTCGTGGAAGAGTTTTCAACATTGGAGCTAGGGAAGCTCGCCAAGATCCGAACGTAGTCACTGGTACGTTCCCTATTAATCAACATTTTGCATCTGTGCTATTTGATACCGGTGTCGACTATAGCTTCGTGTCTCTAGAGTTTAAGAATATACTTGGTTTAGTAGCAAGTAAGTTAGATATCCCGTACTCGATAGAACTAGCTAATGGAAAGCTAGTGGAAGCTAATGAAGTGATTATAGGTTGTGTTATAGAGCTTGGAGAGTGTGAGTTTTTGTTAGATCTTCTGCCAGTGGAATTGGGAAGCTTCGACGTAGTAGTTGGGATGGATTGGTTGTCGAGTAATTGAGCTGAGATTGTATACCATGAGAAGGTTATCCGCATCCCGATGGCGAATGAAGAGACGATCGTGATTCATGGGGAGAAGCATGATACGCCTCTGCGGATTATCAGTTGTTTGAAGGCACAGAAGTTTTTGCGTAAAGGATGTGTTGCCTTCTTAGCTCATGTCGCGGACAAAGAGGCCAAAGAACCGAAGCTCGAGGACATCCCTGTGGTAAGGGAATATCTTGAAGTCTTCCCCGAAGACTTGCCAGGATTACCTCCTCAACGACAAGTCGAATTCCACATTGGCTTGGTTCCAGGCGCCGCTCCTATAGCTAAGGCACCTTATCGACTTACGCCTTCAGAGATGCAAGAGTTGTCAGCGCAGCTTCAGGAGTTGCTAGATAAGGGATTTATAAGGCTAAGCTTCTCACCTTGGGGAGCTCTAGTTCTGTTCGTCAAGAAGAAGGATGGTACTTTTCGAATGTGTATCGACTACCGGGAGCTGAACAAGTTAACCATCAAGAATCGGTATCCCTTGCCGAGGATTGATGATTTATTCGACCAACTTCAGGGTTTAAGTTATTATTCCAAGATCAATCTTCGATCGGGTTATCACCAGCTGCGGATTCAAGAAGAGAGTATACCGAAGACTGCCTTCAGAACTCGTTATGGACATTACGAGTTTCTAGTGATGCCGTTTGGGTTGACAAATGTGCCGGCAATGTTTATGGATTTGATGAACCGGGTTTGCAAGCCGTATCTTGATAAATTCATGATCATGTTTATCGATGATATCCTAATCTATTCGCGGACAAAAGAAGACCATGAGCAACACCTCAGAGCCATCGTAGAGCTGCTAAAGAAGGAGAAGCTCTACGCTAAGTTCTCGAAGTACCTATTTTGGATACGTGAGGTACAGTTCCTCGGTCACGTGGTAAATGAAAATGGAATTCATGTGGATCCCACCAAGATCGAGGTGATCAAGAATTGGGAAACTCCAAAGACGCCGACCGAGATCCGTCAGTTTCTGGGTTTAGCAGGCTACTATCGTAGGTTCATTGAGGATTTCTCCAAGATTGCTCAACCACTGACCTCCCTCACTCAAAAGGATAAGAAGTTTGAATGGGGTGATAAACAGGAAGAAGCCTTTCAGCTACTTAAGAATAAGCTTTGCGCTGCACCTATTTTATCCCTACCCAAAGGCACTGACGACTTCGTGGTCTATTGTGACGCCTCGCGTCAGGGTTTGGGATGTGTGCTAATGCAAGGCTAAAAGGTTATTGCTTATGCTTCGCGCCAACTGAAGGTCCATGAGAAGAACTACACCACGCATGTGTGACAACCCTCATAAATCAAGGTATCCGTACAATTAATTAATATTAATTAATGCTTAATGACTGTGCTGGATTACATAACTGCTTTCTGATTACTGCATCATACTTACATGTGCATCACATATTACATAATGTCACCTTATTATCACATGCAAACTTTATCGACATACATGATGCACAAAGCACGGTTAGCACATTTAACGGATAGACCGGGAATATGCTGACGGGAATCAGTACATAGACAGACAGTGTTTTGAGACCCAGTATGGGCCAGGGACAAGGTACTACACTAGTATGGTGTGTAGGGAAGTAAGGACCATAAAACTGCGTCACTAGGTGATAGTTTAAGTGCCGGAAAGTGCCTAAAACCCACTTAAAGTGCAGAATTCTGCATTTTTCAACAAAATTCGGCTTTTTAACAAGCTAGTCACATGCAAAAATTTGACTAAATGGTCCTGAATGCTTTCCTAAGTGTCGGGAATTAAAAGTGTCACAAAAAGTAATATAAAGATCATTAAACGGAATGGCTTGACACTTTAACGAACCGGTATCTAACCGAACAACCGGACACTACCCGAAACACCAAAATTTTACTAGAAACATTGTTTAATTATTTCTGAGTCAGTCATGATCCCCGAACACCTTAACACCCACTAAAATATCTAGTAACTAACCTAACTAACTATATACTTGGTTTTGGATTATAAACTAACTAGTGGTTCAAAGTTACATTTAGAACCCCCCCCCCCCTAGACTAGTGATTGGCATACCATCACCACCTTACCTCTAGATTTTATTTCCTTTTTATATTTGATCTTTCTTGATCTTGTGGACATAATATTGAGAAGTATGATTATAAGTATGGTGTGAAGATTCATAAGATCATCTCCTTTCACTCACTTCACCACACTTCATCTCTCTTCCTCCTTCCCTTCTACCACTCGGCCGACCCCCACACTTACACCACAACCATTTTCATCCACCATTCAAGCATTCCAAGAACATTCTAAGGAGCTAGAAGGTGTTTTATGAAGCTTGGTGCTTGTAGAACTTGAAGAACCTTCATCACTTGCTTTTATTATCCATCTTTGTCACCTTCATTCTCTTGTGTTCTTCCCTAGCTTAGAGCTAGTAGTAAGACTCTCTTAATCCTTTGATACTTCTAATTTTAGTTGGTTAAAAGATGTATTATGTTGTAAATCACAAGAACACTAAAGAACATAATCTTGAATCATGAACATAAAGCTTACATATGATGAAATCTTGTTGAGATAATGTTGTTTAAGTATATGTATAATACTTGCTTATTGTTTCTTGAGAATATGATGTTGATCATCATATGGAGCTTGCTAGATTGTGATTAAACACATGATCTAGCAAGTGAGAGGATGATTATGTGACAACATAAGATAATCACCTTCTTGTGTAAACATGAACTTGAAAATAAAATGATTTCTTGAAAAACGATAATCAAGTGAGTTGGTAGACTTAGAGATCTAAGATTTATGAATGATTTTTCTAAAAGAATCAAGTTCAAAATATGATTTTTAGAGGATCATGGTTCTTACTAAAACCTACACTATTTTTAGAGATAAGACCATGGTTGTAAAACAAGGTTTCCAAGGCCGAGTACTCTCCGAGTAGTCGCTACAAGGCAGGCTGCCGATGCGACTTTCTTTGACTCCGCCTAATTACTAGGAGTCGGTCAAACACGGTCAACCTCGACTAGCATTAGATCTAGTAGGTCAACTCGGGCCTAGTTTGACTTAAATAATAATATAACATAATTTCTATGTCTATCATATTAAAGAATGAATATCATTTTCACGTATTTTGTTATAAATATTAGTAAATTTGTGTTATTTGACATATATTTAATCTCCAAAAAGTAGTTTCTTTATAATTTAACATGTCCGAGTACTCCCCGAGTAAATTTGTGTTATTTGACATAAGACAAGTGTATAAACACTTATGAAACAAGAAGATCTAATAAATAAATATTTTTGTAAAATATGTTTACAAGTTGTAAACATTCAAATCTTTCAAGAATGGGATTTTTTGAGAAGTAAACACACTTCAAGGGGTAACTAAACCCACTAAACACTTTACCCAAGTTACTACAAGTTTTTGTGAAAGATCAAGTTCATGTTGTTATGTAAATTGTATAGTTTTTGCACTTGGTAAGTGTAAGTTGTTTATGGGTTGATTTTTGATTATTGTGTGTTGATTTTGAAAAGAAAATGATATGCTTTAATAGCATGGACACCCCCATTTTTAGGAGAAACTATGGCAAAATTTTCTAAAAATATAAACACTTAGAAAAATATTTTCTAACAAGTATTTACAAGTGTATTTTGATCATAGGTTTTCAATATAAACTTTGCCATAATTTTTGTAACAAAAATACAAATATTGGAGGTTGGGTTTTATAAATAAAAATGGGTAAATATATATTTAGAATATATATACATATTATGACACTTGTGTGATTATTTGTATACTTGGTGAAATAATTAGATTATTTTAGGCTAAAATAATATAACTTAACAAAGTACCGTGAAATTTACTATCCAAAACAATACCGTTACAAATATATCTTTGGTAAATATTAATTTGAATACAAGAAAGGAAAATATGATTTTTGTAAATATTACAAAGTTATATCATACTTTGACAAAAGGGGAAAATATTATTTTGGGGAAGTTAAAATATATTTTCTTAGTATATATAGAAGATATATGATTTTTGGGAAAAATATATATTTTATGGACAATACATTATTGTTGGACAAAATAAGTTTAAATATAATTTCTAAAGTGAGACATGGAAATATATTATTTCAGAAATTACAAATACAATAATACAAACACACATGTATAAGATACCCCATCCTTGGGAGGAAAATACGAAGTTAAATACTTGAGAAGTATTAACACAGAAATATTACTTAAACAATTATTTCAAAGCCAAATATAATTTAAGTTGAAATATTAATTATTTTGACAAATAATTATAACTTGGAATAATATCAGAAACGTAACTCAAACACGAAAATACTAAGCATAGGCACGGCCCGTTCGTCTAATAGACATTAGTACACTGTAGGTAGTCGTGTTTGCTGAGGAGATTTGAGTGCCAGTACTGAAGACGCGATACTGTGAGTTCATGTCCCCCTTTTCTTTAAACTGTTTTGTTTATTTACTTCGGGGGTGAAATACATGTTACAAAGGATTACTTACAATACAATTGGTTGGTTAGCCTCGGAAAGAACCATAGATCATGTGAATGGGTAGGCGTATACTTGAGGCCATCAATCCTCTTGTAGGACCGAGGGGCATGAGTGATAGATCTATTTGGGTGTAGTGAGCCCACACCCATGAGGCCAGGGTGGCCCATAGTGGTGACTATGTCTTCCAGCCGGAAGCCCGGTGCAACTTTGCTAGGTTTGAGTCTTCCTACACCGTCACACATATCAGTGGCCATGCAAACCATTGGTGATCTTTTCCTTGTTTGCTATCATACCGGGACTTTCATACATACAATGAATACAAAGGTTTTATACATACTCACGAACACATGAACTCGCTCAACTTTTTGTTGATATTTTTAAACTATATGTATTTCAGGGAACTAGTGGATCTGGCAGGTGTGTGCATGTGTCTCAAGCTGCGTTTAAATAAAAGATGTCATCCGTGGTCGTAGAGTTTAGAAGATGTATCCTATTCCTCGACGGGATGCATGTCTCTAAACCTAGTTTTATTTAAAGATATTTTGTCGAGTCTTGATGAACTCATTTGAACATGTTGTGGTTTGTAACTTAAGTTTGGTGTTAACTTTTCAAACAAGTATGTTGTGGTACTTTCAAACTTAACTTTTATGGATGAATATCTTTTAGTATTATCATATAGCAATGGTATGATTGAATGCTATGGTATTAAGAAGTCACACCAATAACCACGCTTCCGCAAAAGTCAGGGTGCGACAACTTGGTATCAGAGCTTCGATCGTAGCGAACTAGGATTCTTCTCGAGTCTAGACTACGATCATTAGGGCTCTCATGAAAACGTTTTCATTGCATACACAAAATGTCCAGAACCAGGAAACAAATATTTTTACAAATAAAAGAGACAAAATACAATTCAATGAATTCGTTTATATTTCAGTCTGCGAGACTGGGGAGTTAGTCTGAGAGACTAGCTGGGTGGTGCAGTCTGAGAGACTGGGGAGTTAGTCTGAGAGACTAGCTGGGTAATTCAGTCTGAGAGACTAGGGAGTTAGTCTGAGAGACTAACTGGGTAGTTCAGTCTGAGAGACTGGGTAGTCTGAGGGACTAGTTAGGGCAGTCTGAGAGACTGGGAGGTTTAGCCTGAGAGGCCGGGTAGTTCAGTTTGAGAAACTGGGAGGTTTAGTCTGAGAGACTAAGTAGTTCAGTCAGAGAGGCTGGGTGGGATAGTCTTGGGAAGACTAGGATACATACATGCTTACATTGTTATTACTTACATGCTTATTTGATGATTGTTGATATGTGTGCATATGTTTGATTGTTTTGTTACAAACACCATCTCCTCTTCTGATAGTAGAGTATCAGATACCATAGACCCGATGGCCATAGTTTCAGATGACGAGATGGCCACAGACCCTAAGGTTTTTACTTTAGCCACTACAAGTAGCGATGATGATGACTTTCAGCCGTTTGCTTTACCAGATTTTGGAGATGATATGCCACTAGCTGATGGTCTTCCTGACAGGGATCTACCTCTTATTCAGATCCCTGCTCCTTTTCCTCTTGCTATATTTCCTCTTGAGGATCTGCCTCTAGACGCTATGTCTGATGACGACATCGATCTTTTTATTGAGGGTCCCCTGAGGGTGCCCAGGATGAGGGGGCTCCAGTCGATGATGTCGTTGTCGTTCCACCTGTCGAGATTCCAGTTGATGATGATGTTGTTATTCCACTTGTTGAGATCCCAGTCGATGATGTCATTACTGTTCCACAGGATGAGATTCCTGTTGTCGAGGGTCCTTCTGACCATTCTGGTCCTGATTCATTTGAGTCTGTATCATCTACTACCATACACGCACGGGGCATGCAACATTACCCCACTGACACTGATTCTAACACCGCTATGTCTGCTGCACCTGTCCCTCCGTAGTACTTCAAGTTCGACGATGATCCTGTCTTTCCTCACGATTTTAACCCTGATCATGAGATTGAGTTTGTCCCCGATGAGCAGCCTTTTGAGGCACCTGTCATTCCTGACGATCAGTTCTTTGATATACCCGCTGATCTTGAGCTTGCTCCAGCTGAACCTGAGCCTGAGATTGCACCAGAGCCTGTACCTGCTCACGATCCTTTTCCCGAGCATGACCCTGCACCTGCCGATGTACCAGTTGTTGCACCACCTCTACCCGACCCGATCCCTGTAGTAGTTGACCATACTCCTTTTGCAGCCCAGATTGACCCTAGATATGTGTTCACCCACAATGGGTGGATCGAGGACGACGATGACCTACCTCCTTTTGTTAGACCCGTTACTCCCCCTTCTGCACCTACACATGCACCAGCTGATATCGACCCGTTTCACCCACACGTATCTGACATTCATCGCACTGATTTACCAGTCATGTTTCTACAGGATATTCCTCCTCCCCGTCCCAGGGAAGGTCCATTGAGTCAGCCGTCTGGTCATGTACCACCTGTGTCAGCAGCCTTCCCTTTCATGCCACTGTTTTCACCTGCTACACATACTGCACCTTTTGCAACTGCACCATCGGGCGAGCCATTTATCTGGTTTCCACCCAACACGATGCCTATTTCTGACCCATAGCATCCCTTCCACATTGGATACACGAGGGATGATTTGCTTTTGTCGCTACAGCTCCAGCAGGAGATGCTATAGAGAGGATCCCGTGTCCCCCGCCTTGTTCTTGTCAGTCACCGTTCGCGACTTCCCCTTCTCCTCTCCTGCCATACCCAGATTCTGACTTCCGTTTTCTTACTTTGGAGCAGCAGGTTAGCTACCTGTTGCGTATCGTTCATGCCCTCGAGGTGGATTTTGCGCATTTGCGCAGGTTGCTTTTCGTTCCTCCACCTCCTCCTCCTCCACCATCAGCTTAGAGGTTTTTGGTTTTATGCAGATAGCATACTTTTGATGAGAATGCAGCTATTGAGCCAGATTGCACAGCCTTTTGAAGACCACACTTTGACTTTTGATTATTGTAGTTGGTAGATGATTTGGACAGGGGTGATGTGACCCTTTAGTCCCTTTTGATGTATGATATATTGTGGAACATGTAAAACTGTATTTGTGGTCTTGATATATGAAAGCTCAATCGCAACATTCTCATTACATCCATTGTTGAATTACTTGTTTACGTTGTGATTGTTAGTAAGTAAACACATAACATCCATGAGGTTACAAATGATAAAAGATACTATTCAGTGTTTACTTGTGTTGATGAATGTTATTACATACGCGAACTACATACTTATATGCATAAGACCTGACCTAAACAATCTTCTTATAGAAGTTGCCTCCACAAAGAGAAACTCGATTGCCCACTACTGAGGCCGAATTACAAGAAAGGATCTCCTGAGCAATAGCAGATTACGAGGCCACACGCGCCGAAACTAGCGGGGGTACCTCGAGGAACAACCCACCCCATGGTAATGTTTAAGTCACTTGGGATACATTACGTTACCTTTGGATATTCCATATGCGCTTGCTAATGTTTTCTGTGAATGACATTACTCGTACAGGCTGTACCTATAAACAGTTTTTAGACTATAAACCGTTGAATTTCGACGGCACCGGGAGTGATGTGGCTTTTGTTCGATGGACAGAGAAGATCGATTCAGTGATAAGAATGAGCAAATGCGCACCAGAACAACAAGTCACCTACATCTCCGGATTGTTCATAGATGGAGCGCTTTCATGGTGGAATCTCCAAGTCCAAATTCTGGGAGAGGCAGCAGCATACACTTTGACTTGGAATGAAATGAAGGAACTCATGCGTAGATAGTATTTCTCCAGGGCCGAAATCCAAAAGTTGGAAACAGAGTTTTGGAACCTCAAGATGGACGGCCCGAAGATCGCCGAATATGTGCAGAGATTTCACGATCTATCTCACGTGGTACCATACATGGTTAGTCCGGAATTTAAGCACATTGAGCGTCTCATTTGGGGGTTGGTACCTCAGATTATGAGTATGGTGACAACGTCGAAACCTACTACGATCACTGAGGCTATCGATCTGAGTGTAACGTTAATGGAAGAAGCTATCAGGTTAAACAAGTTTTCAATCTCTGACCAAAAGAGGAAGGAGACTCACGTTGAGTTATCCGGTGAGAACAAACGGAAGTTCTCCAACTTTAAGAAAGGTACTAGCAGTACAAACAAGAAGGATGAGACAAACACACCGGCCAATGCCAAAGGAAAGGGGTATATTGGCACTTTGCCCAAATGTGATGCGTGTCAGTCGCATCATAATGGACGATGTCGAGCTGGAAAATGTGAATCTTGTGGACAAGTTGGTCACTCGAAAGAAACATCCTGGGTTGGTACTGGCCGTGGTGGTCAGAGGGGTTCTGGTAATGGAAACAACAACCATGGAGGTAATGGATACGGAAACCGCCCTCAAGGAGGAAATGGCGGTAACGGAAATCGTGGTAATTTTGCGAATCAAGCTGGGAGTGGACACCGCAACCAAAACAACACTCAAGGTGGTAATGGGAATGGTAATGGTCGAGGACCAGGATGTTTTAATTGTGGAGACGTGGGGCATTTCAAGAGAGAGTGCCCAAAGCTCAATCAAGCACATGGAAGAGTCTTCAACATCGTTGCGAGGGAAGCACGCCAAGATCCAAATGTGGTCACTGGTACGTTCCCTATCAACCAACGTTATGCATCTGTACTGTTTGATACCGGTGCTGATTATAGTTTTGTATCGCTAGAATTTAATAGAACTAGCTAATGGAAAGCTAGTAGAAGCGAATGAAGTTATTAGGGGTTGCGTAATAGAATTGGGAGAGCACGAGTTTACGCTTGATCTGCTGCCAGTCGAGTTGGGAAGCTTCGACGTGGTAGTGGGGATGGATTGGTTATCAAGCAACCAAGCAGAGATTGTATGTCACGAGAAGATTATTCGCATTCCGATGGCGAATGGAGAAACAGTTGTGGTTCATGGAGAGAAGCACGATACGCTCCTAAGGATCATTAGTTGTTTAAAGGCTCGAAAGTGTTTGCAGAAATGATGTGTTGCCTTCTTGGCACACATTGTGGATAAAGAAGCCGCTGAACCAAAGCTAGAAGACATTCCAGTCGTGAAGGAATATCCTGAAGTCTTTCCCGAAGACTTGCCAGGATTGCCGCCGCAAAGGCAAGTCGAGTATCACATTGACTTAGTTCCAGGTGCTGCGCCTGTAGCTAAGGCTCCTTATCGACTTGCGCCTTTAGAAATGCAAGAGCTGTCAACGCAACTCCAGGAGCTATTGGACAAGGGATTTATCAGACCAAGCTTCTCGCCTTGGGGAGCTCCAGTTTTGTTCGTTTAGAAGAAAGATGGTAGTTTCCGCATGTGTATCGACTACCGCGAGCTTAACAAGTTGACCATTAAGAATCGGTATCCCTTGCCAAGGATAGATGACCTGTTCGATCAACTGCAAGGTTTGAGTTTTTACTCAAAGATCGATCTACGATCAGGATATCACCAGTTGAGGATTCAAGAGGAGAGCATACCAAAGACTGCCTTCAGAACTCACTATGGACACTACGAGTTCCTGGTTATGCCATTTGGGTTGACGAGCGCGCCAGAAGTATTCATGGATTTGATGAATAGAGTCTGCAAGCCCTATCTTGATAAGTTTATGATCGTGTTTATTGATGAGCTTTTGATCTACTCGAAGACGAAGGAAGAACATGAGCAACATCTAAGAGCCATCTTAGAGCTGCTTAAGAAAGAAAAGTTGTACGCGAAGTTCTCGAAGTGCGAATTTTGGCTGCGCGAGGTTCAGTTCCTTGGTCATGTAGTAAATGGAAATGGAATCCATGTGGATCCTACAAAGATTGAAGCAATCAAGAATTGGGAGACTCCGAAGACGCCAACCGAGATTCGACAATTCCTAGGTTTGGCAGGCTACTACCGCAGATTCATTGAGGATTTCTCAAAAATCGCTCAACCATTGACCTCCCTTACTCAGAAAGACAAGAAGTACGAATGGGGAGACAAGCAAGAAGAAGCATTTCAGTTGTTAAAGAACAAACTTTGCGATGCACCGATCTTATCCCTACCCGAAGGCACTGACGACTTCGTGGTATATTGTGACGCCTCGCGTCAAGGTTTAGGCTGCGTGCTGATGCAGTGACAGAAAGTTATAGCCTATGCTTCGCGCCAGTTGAAGGTTCATGAGAAAAACTACACCACACATGACTTGGAGTTAGGCGCAGTGGTGTTTGCATTAAAAATCTGGCGACATTATTTGTACGGTACGCATTGTACAATCTTTACCGATCACAAGAGCCTGCAGCATATATTTGATCAAAAAGAGCTTAACATGAGACAGCGCCGATGGGTAGAGCTATTAAATGATTATGATTGTGAAATCAAGTATCACCCAGAGAAGGCGAATGTGGTCGTAGACGCCTTGAGTCAGAAAGAAAGAATCAAGCCTATAAGGGTTCGAGCTTTGGAAATGATTGTACAGACGAACCTCTCATTGCGCATTCGTGCCACACAGAGAGAAGCTCTCAAGAAAGAGAACCTTAAGAATGAATATCTCCGTGGGATGGAGAAGCAGTTAGTACCCAATGATGAAGGAACGTTGTGCTTCATGAAACGAATTTGGGTTCCTTTCTTCCGTGGTCTAAGAGAAGTAATTTTCGATGAAGCTCACAAGTCACGGTACTCGATCCATCCAGGATCGGATAAAATGTACCAAGATTTAAAGGATTTCTATTGGTGGCCGAGATTAAAAGGCGATGTTGCAACGTATGTTGGCAAATGTTTGACTTGTGCCAAGGTAAAGGCCGAATATCAGAAGCCTTCAGGTCTTCTGCAACAACCTGATATACCCATGTGGAAATGGGAGCAGATTTCAATGGACTTGATAACGAATTGGCCAAGGACACCCAGAGGTCACGATACGATTTGGGTAATCGTGGACCGTCTGACCAAATCTTCACACTTTTTACCAATCAAGGAGAAAGACAATACTAGCAAGCTTGCTGAGCTATACCTGAGAGAGATAGTTGCACGACATGGAGTGCCTCTCTCGATCATTTCTGATAGAGATGGAAGGTTTGTATCAAGGATTTGGCAGTCCTTCCAAGAAGCCTTTGGTTCTCAGTTTAATCTGAGTACTGCATTCCATCCGCAGACAGATGGCCAGAGCGAGCGAACGATTCAAATGTTGGAAGACATGTTACGAGCTTGCGTGATGGATTTGGGTGATAGTTGGGACACACACTTACCCTTGGTAGAATTCTCTTATAACAACAGCTACCATGAGAGTATCCAAGCTGCACCGTTTGAAGCTCTCTATGGACGCAAGTGTCAATCACCGTTATGCTGGGCAGACGCGGGTGATAGACAGCTTGTTGGTCCTGAATTGGTTCAAGAGATGACTGATAAGATTACCCAGATCCGAGAGCGCATAAAGGCGGCTCGTGATCGAAAAAAGAGTTACGCGGACCAAAGAAGGAAACCGTTGGAGTTTGTAGTAGGAGATGTGGTTTTGTTAAAGGTTTCACCCTGGAAGGGTGTAGCACGCTTTGGGAAGCGTGGGAAGTTGAACCCGCGATACATTGGACCATTCAAAATCCTGGAGAGGATTGGTCTTGTAGCTTACAAGTTGGATCTACCCGCAGGACTGAATGGCGTTCATGATACATTTCATGTATCTAACCTGAAAAAGAGTCCAACTTAAGAAACAGTTGTGATACCTGCCGACGAAGTCCATATTGATGACACGCTCCACTTTACTGAAGAACCTGTTGAGGTTACTGATTGGAAGGTTAACAAGACGCGACGGAGTAGTGTTAAACTCGTCAAGGTTCGTTGGAATGCGCGACACGGCCCAGAGTTCACTTGGGAGCATGAGGATCATATGAAATCAAAATACCCACATTTGTTCCCCAAGACCCCTGCAGCTAGTAGCAGAACTTAAATTTCGGGACGAAATTTTCTTAACCGGGGGAGAATGTGACAACCCTCATAAATCCATGTATCCATACAATTAATTAATATTAATTAATGCTTAATGACTGTGCTGGATTACATAACTGCTTTCTGATTACTGCATCATACTTACATGTGCATCACATATTACATAATGTCACTTTATTATCACATGCAAACTTTATCGACATACATGATGCACAAAGCACGATTAACACAGTTAACGGATAGAACGGGAATATGCTGACGGGATTCAGTACATAGACAGATAGTGTTTTGAGACCCAGTATGGGCCAGGGACAAGGTACTACACTAGTATGGTGTGTTGGGAAGTAAGGACCATAAAACTGCGTCACTAGGTGATAGTTTAAGTGCCGGAAAGTGCCTAAAACCCACTTAAAGTGTAGAATTATGCATTTTTCAGCAAAATTCGGCTTTTTAACAAGCTAGTTACATGCAAAAATTTGACTAAATGGTCCTGAATGCTTTCCTAAGTGTCGAGAATTAAAAGTGTCACAAAAAGTAATATAAAGATCATTAAACGGAATAGCTTGACACTTTAACGAACCGGTATCTAACCGAACAACCGGACACTACCCGAAACACCAAAATTTTACTAGAAACATTGTTTAATTATTTCTGAGCTAGTCATGATCCCCGAACACCTTAACACCCACTAAAATATCTAGTAACTAACCTAACTAACTATATACTTGGTTTTGGATTATAAACTAACTAATGGTTCAAAGTTACACTTAGACACCCCCTAGCCTAGTGATCGGCCATACCATCACCACCTTACCTCTAGATTTTATTTCGTTTTTATATTTGATCTTGCTTGATCTTGTGGACATAATATTGAGAAGTATGATTATAAGTATGGTATGAAGATTCATAAGATCATCACCTTTCACTCACTTCACCACACTTCATCTCTCTTCCTCCCTCCCTTCTACCTCTCGGCCGACCCCCACACTTACACCACCACCATTTTCATCCACCATTCTAGCATTCCAAGATCATTCCAAGGAGCTAGAAGGTGTTTTATGAAGCTTGGTGCTTGTAGAACTTGAAGAACCTTCATCACTTGCTTTTATCATCCATCTTTGTCACCTTCATTCTCTTGTGTTCTTCCCTAGCTTAGAGCTAGTAGTAAGACTCTCTTAATCCTTTGATACTTCTAATTTTAGTTGGTTAAAAGATGTATTATGTTGTAAATCACAAGAACACTAAAGAACATAATCTTGAATCATGAACATAAGCTTACATATGATGAAATCTTGTTGAGATAATGTTGTTTAAGTATATGTATAATACTTGCTTATTGTTACTTGAGAATATGATGTTGATCATCATATGGAGCTTGCTAGATTGTGATTAAACACATGATCTAGCAAGTGAGAGGATGATTATGTAACAACATAAGATAATCACCTTCTTGTGTAAACATGAACTTGAAAATAAAATGATTTCTTGAAAAATGATAATCAAGTGAGTTGGTAGACTTAGAGATCTAAGATTTATGAATGATTTTTCTAAAAGAATCAAGTTCAAAATATGATTTTTAGAGGATCATGGTTCTTACTAAAACCTACACTATTTTTAGAGATAAGACAAGTGTATAAACACTTATGAAACAAGAAGATCTAATAAATAAACATTTTTGTAAAATATGTTTACAAGTTGTAAACATTCAAACCTTTCAAGAATGAGATTTTTGGAGAAGTAAACACACTTCAAGGGGTAACTAAACCCACTAAACACTTTACCAAGTTACTACAAGTTTTTGTGAAAGATCAAGTTCATGTTGTTGTGTAAATTATATAGTTTTTGCACTTGGTAAGTGTAAGTTGTTTATGGGTTGATTTTTTTATTATTGTGTGTTGATTTTGAAAAGAAAATGATATGATTTAATAGTATGGACACCCCCATTTTTAGGAGAAACTATGGCAAAATTTTCTAAAAATATAAACACTTAGAAAAATATTTTCTAACAAGTATTTACAAGTGTATTTTGATCATAGGTTTTCAATATAAACTTTGCCATAATTTTTGTAACAAAAATACAAATATTGGAGGTTGGTTTTTATAAATAAAAATAGGTAAATATATATTTAGAATATATATACATATTAAGACACTTGTGTGATTATTTGTATACTTGGTGAAATAGTTATATTATTTTAGGGTAAAATAATATAACTTAACAAAATACCGTGAAATTTACTATCCAAAACAATACCGTTACAAATATATCTTTGGTAAATATTATTGTGGATACAAGAAAGGAAAATATGATTTTTGTAAATATTACAAAGTTATATCATACTTTGACAAAAGGGGAAAATATTATTTTGGGGAAGTTAAAATATATTTTCTTAGTATATATAGAAGCTATATGATTTTTGGGAAAAATATATATTTTCTGGACAATATATTATTTTTGGATAAAATAAGTTTAAATATACTTTCTAAAGTGAGACTTGGAAATATATTATTTCGGAAATTACAAATACAATAATACAAACACACATGTATAAGATACCCCATCCTTGGGAAGGAAATACGAAGTTAAATACTTGAGAAGTATTAATACAGAAATATTACTTAAACAATTATTCCAAAGCCAAATATAATTTAAGTTGAAATATTAATTATTTTGACAAATAATTATAACTTGGAATAATATCATAAATGTAACTCAAACACGAAAATACTAAGCAAAGGCACTACCCATTCGTCTAATAGACATTAGTACACTGTAGGTAGTCGTGCTTGCTGAGGAGATTTGAGTGCCAGTACTGAAGACGCGATACTGTGAGTTCATGTCCCCCTTTTCTTTAAACTGTTTTGTTTATTTACTTCGGGGGTGAAATACATGTTACAAAGGATTACTTACAATACAATTGGTATGGTTAGCCTAGGAAAGAACCATAGATTATGTGAATGGGTAGGCGTATACTTGAGGCCATCAATCCTCTTGTAGGACCGAGGGGCATGAGTGATAGATCTATTTGGGTGTAGCGAGCCCACACCCGTGAGGCCAGGGTGGCCCATAGTGGTGACTATGTCTTCCAGCCGGAAGCCCGGTGCAACTTTGCTAGGTTTGAGTCTTCCTACACCGTCACATCATATCATTGGCCTTGCAAACCATTGGTGATCTTTTCCTTGTTTGCTATCATACCGGGACTTTCATACATACAATGAATACAAAGGTTTTATACATACTCACGAACACATGAACTCGCTCAAATTTTTGTTGATATTTTTAAACTACATGTATTTCAGGGAACTAGTGGATCTGGCAGGTGTGTGCATGTGTCTCAAGCTTCGTTTAAATAAAAGATGTCATTCATGGTCGTAGAGTTTAGAAGATGTATCCTATTCCTGGACGGGATACATGTCTCTAAACCGGTTTTATTTAAAGATCTTTTGTCGAGTCTTGATGAACTCATTTAAACATGTTGTGGTTTGTAACTTAAGTTTGATGTTAACTTTTCAAACAAGTATGTTGTGGTACTTTCAAACTTAACTTTTATGGATGAATATCTTTTGGTATTATCATATAGCAATGTTATGATTGAATGCTATGGTATTAAGAAGTCACACCAATAACCGCGCTTCCGCAAAAGTCAGGGTGTGATAGCATGATTTAGAGTTAGGCGCAGTGGTGTTTGCATTGAAGATCTGGCGACATTATCTGTATGGTACTCGATGTACGATTTTTACGGATCACAAGAGCCTTCAGCACATATTCGATCAGAAAGAGCTTAATATGAGACAACGAAGATGGGTTGAGCTGTTAAACGATTATGATTGCGAGATCATGTACCATCCAGGAAAGGCGAATGTGGTAGCAGACGCCTTAAGCCGAAAAGAAAGGATTAAGCCCATAAGGGTTAGGGCTTTAGAGATGATTAGTCAGACAGATCTCACGTTGCATATTCGTGCTGCACAGAAAGAAACTCTTAAGAAAGAGAAAATTAAGGATGAATACCTCAGAGGAATGGAGAAGAAGTTGGTACCCAACAAGGAAGGAACCATGTATTTTATGGGACGTATTTGGGTTCCGCTTTTTGGTGGTCTTAGAGACGTTATTTTTGATGAAGCTCATAAATTGAGGTACTCGATCCATCCAGGATCGGACAAGATGTACCAAGATTTGAAGGCGTACTACTGGTGGCCAAGACTTAAGGGTGATGTTGGGATGTATGTTGGAAAGTGCTTAACTTGTGCCAAGCTGAAGGCCGAGTATCAGAAGCCTTCAGGTCTCCTGCAACAGCCAGAAATACCCATGTGGAAGTGGGAACAGATTTCTATGGATTTTATAACGAAGTTGCCCAGGACTCCTAGAGGTCATGATACGATTTGGGTAATCGTGGACCGATTGACAAAGTCTACGCACTTCTTGCCGATTAGAGAGAAGGATAACACTGGTAAGCTGGCTGAGCTTTACCTATGGGAGATAGTTGCACGTCATAGGGTGCCTATCTTGATTATATCGGATAGAGATGGACGGTTTATGTCAAGGATTTGGCAATCCTTTCACAAAGCTTTTGGTTCTCAGTTGAATCTGAGTACAACTTTTCACCGGCAAACGGACGAACAGGGCGAGAGAATGATTCAGATGCTAGAAGATATGCTACGTTCTTGTGTAATGGATTTAGGTGGCATTTGGGATACTCATATGCCTTTGGTTGAGTTTTCCTATAACAACAGCAACCATACAAGCATCCAAGCTGCTCCATTCGAGGCTCTCTACGGACGCAAGTGTCGATCGCCGTTGTGCTGGGCAGATGCAGGTGATAGACAAATGGTTGGTCCCGAACTGGTCCAAGAAACTTCTGATAAGATCACACAGATCCGAGAGCACATCAAGGCGGCTCATGATTGACAGAAGAGTTATGCGGACCAAAGATAAAAACCCATAGAATTTGAAGTGGGTGATATGGTTTTGTTGAAAGTTTCACCTTGGAAAGGTGTAGCACGCGTTGGGAAGCATGGTAAGTTAAACCCACGATATATCGGGCCATTCAGGATTCTAGAAAGGGTTGTTTCAGTGGCATATAAGTTGGAACTACCAGCAGAACTTAATGGTGTTCATGATACATTTCATGTATCTAATCTGAAGAAAAGTCCAACACAAGAGACAGTGGTTATCCCTGCAGATGAAGTTCACATTGACGACACACTCCACTTCACCAAAGAACTCATTGAGGTTACAAATTGGAAGGTTAACTTGACTCGAAGGAGTAGTGTAAAGCTTGTCAAGGTTAGATGGAACGCACGTCACGTCCCAGAGTTTACTTGGGAGCGTGAAGACCGTATGAAGCAAAATACCCCCATTTGTTCCCCAACTCCACTGCAGCTAATAGTAAAGCTTAAAATTTCGGGAATAAATTTTCTTAACAGGGGGAGAATGTGACAATTGTCAAATTTGCATGTATCTGTACAATGATTAGACAATGATTAATGCTTAATGACTGTGCTGATTTACAATTTATGACATGAATTGCTTTCTGATTATTGTTATCATACATACATGTGCATCATATATTTCAAATGACATAACATTATTGGATGCAAACTTTATTGATTCAAATGATGCACGAAACAAAAATAGCACAATTATCAGATAAATCAGAGAAATGCTGACGGAGTTCAGTACACAGACACACATAGTAATGGGATACAGAATGTGCCAGAAACCAAGAGTTACACTAGTATGGTGTGTAGGAAAGTAAGGATCATAAAACTGTCTTCCTAGAGATAGTTTAAGTGCTGGAAAGTGCCTGAAACTCACTTAAATTGCTGAATTCAGCAAAAATCAGCATTTAAACACTTGAATATCATACAGAAATATGGTTAAATGGTCCCGAATGCTTTCCTAAGTGTCGGGAATCAAAACTGTCACAAAAGGTAACATAAAGCACACTAAACTGCATAGTTTAGCACCTTAATGAACCGGTAACCAACAGAACAACCGGACACTACCCAAAACACCAAATTTTCACTAGAAGCATTGTTTTGACATTTCCAAGCTAGTTATGGTCCCCGAATATCATAACACACTATATAACATCCTAATAACTAATCACCCTAACTAAACACTTGGATTGTAACTAAGAAATCTAACTAAGCATTACACCCTAATCTAGACCCCCCACCTATTTACGGCCAACAAGGTGACCCCACCTTTGATTTCATTTGAATATTTTATAAGATCATGTCTCTAACTTTACTAAACATATAAACCACTAGATAAACTTGTGTTGATGGATTATAAGTGAAACTCAAAGATCATAAACTTATCCTTCTCAAACAAACAACACTTCACTCTTTCTTCTTCCCTTCTCCTTCCTCTCGGCCGTAACCCACACCCACACAAACATCATCATCATTCAATCTTTCAACCATTCTCTTGTTACTCAAAGGTGTAAGAAGCTATACAAGGAAGCTAGGAACTCTTGGAAGTTGAAGGACCTCTCATACAAGCTTTTAACCACCTCATCTTCTTCTTGTGATCATCCCTAGCCTTAAGCTAGTAGTAAGATCATCTACACTCCATTTCTCATCTTATTTAGTTGGTTAAAGAATGATACAAGTAACTAATCTTGAAGAATACTAATGAACAAGAACATGAAACTTAAACATAAGCTTAAAAATCATAAGAGATCATGATGTTAAGTGATATTATGCTTCTTGATGATTGATTATTTATGTTTATGATGTTATACATCATATGATCTTGCTAGATGGTGATTAAAGACATAATCTAGCAAGATGAGAGGATGATTATGTTGTAGATCAAAGTGATCATCCTTATATAAAGCATGAACTTAAAGTGTAAATTGTTTTTCTTGAAAAATGATGATCAAAGTGAATATAAAGTCTTGTAAACATGTGATTTTAAGAATGATTTTTCAAGAAACTAAGTTAAAAATACAAGATTTACATAAACTTGGTTCTTAAAGAAATTAATCACATTTTTAGTGGTTAATCAAGTGTAGGATCATGTATTTAACAAGAAAAACTCAAGAAGAAATAATTTTAGAAAAATGATTTACAAGTTGTAAACATCTAAATTCTTCAATAATGTTGTTTTTAAAAAAACAACCACACTTTAAAGGGTAACAAAGCTTACTAAACATACTAGTAAGTTACTACAAATTTTTATAAATTTTCAAGTTCATGAAGTAGTGATTATAGCTTGATTTTGGCAAATTGGTATGTATTGCTTGACGTGTTGATGATTATGATGATTTATAAAAGAAAATGATATGCTTTGAAAGCATGGAAACCTCCATTTTTAAGGGGAAACTATGGCAATTTTTTTCTAAAAATTAAACACTTAGAAAATTATTTTTAAACAAATATTTACAAGTATATTTTTAACTATGATTTTCATATAAAGGTTGCCATAATTTTTGTTACAAAAATTGTAAATATTGGAGGTTGGTTTTTGATAATAAAAGTGACTAAATATGTATTTAGGAGAATATATATTTAGATGTCACCATGTGTGTGATTATTTATATATTATGTGTATTAGTTATATTATTTTAGGGCTTGAAATAATATAACTCACCAAAATTCCAAGAAATAAATATATAATTGATACCTAAAATATTGGAGAAACCAAACAAGGAATATAACTTACATAAATATTCCGGAAATAAATTCATATGTATATTTTGGTAATTGGTATTTTGGACACCTAAAGAACAAAAGTATGGTTCTTACAATTATTACAAAATATATCATATTTTTGACAAGAATAAAATATATTATTTTTGGGTAAATAAAAATATATATGTTTTCTTGAGATTATTAGAAGATATATTATTTTTGGGAGAAAATATATCTTTTCTTAAATAAATATGGAATACATTAATTTTGGGTGAAGAATAGATTTATATATATATATATATATATATTCTAAGTTAATGTGGACCGGGATTTGGCCCATTAGGTGACTATGTCTTACAGCCGGAAGCCCGGTACAAAATCTGCTAGGATTGAGCCTTCCTGCATCACTTCACACATATTAATGGTCTTGCAAACGATTAATGGATCTGTTTTCCTTGTTGCTTTCATACCGGTTTGCAAAAACATACATACTTACAATGATTACAAGGTTTATTTGTGCACACTTACAAAACATGTGAACTCGCTCAACTTTTGTTGATGTTTTCCAACTACATGTATTTTAGGAAACTAATTATGGATCTGGCGGGCGTTGGAAGTTTTCAAGTGTTGTCTATAATAAAAGATGTCATCCGAGGTTGAAGGGTCTGGGTTATGTATTTTATCTTGGATAAGATACATGGCTCAAAGCCTAGTTGTTTGTTTGTGTCTTTTGTTAAGTCCTTATGGAACCAGAAACTTTGTTGGTGTTGTGTTTTGAACATGAAGTTTTTGTTTGGGATTTGAAAACAATCTTGTTTGTAATGTTTTAAAACTATCTATGGATGATCATCTTGGATTTTATCATATAGTTGTTTGTTATGGTTGAATGCAATGATATTAAGCAAATCACACATAATCACGCTTCTGCAAAAAGTCAGGGTGTGACAATCTAAAACCAATTTCACCTTCAAGAAACCAAAACTAAACAATTTAACACAAACACTTTTCGAATTAAGCCAATATTACAAACAAAAACCCTCAAGAGATTAAAAAAATCAAACCCCACATAAACAAAAAGTAAAAAAAGTAAAAAAAAAAAATTGCTTTAAAACCCATTGAGGCATTTCATCAAACACATGGTGGGCAACTTACAGATGAAGTTCTTGAAGCATCCATGGCGGCCACACCTACAAGTACAACATTCTTCTACATGAGCAGCATCTGGGTCAGAACCCTAGGTCACACCGTCACAAATGCAGTAAATACCATCGCTGCTGCCGGAAACATGGTAGTAGATGTTTCTCTCCTTTGTTGTCGGAAACTCTCTATACCGTTGCAAGGTAACGACGACGTTTCTAGAGGTCATCTGTATAGAACCCAACTATGGTTGTTTTTTAGAGAGAGAGAAAGAAAAGACGGTGGGCATATGTATTGTTTTGAAGAATTATTGTACAACCATACAAAGCACATACAACCCGTTAAGCATAAGTTACAACCCTCTATTGCCTATTTATGTTACAAATTAAAGTATATATAAATGTTTGCATAATAAGAAAAAAAATGCTTAAATCAAACTCAATGCAATGCATTTGAGGTGTATTTGTGACATGGATGATGACTTGCATAAGTTGAAGGAGAGAGAAAGTAGAGAGAGGATAGAAATGCTCTTGGCTAAGTGCATGCATTTGTATCCATTAGGAATAGCCTAATGGTGTTGATAAGTTAGATAAGATGTAGGATAGTAGGAGGTCATGAGTTTAATCCCCATAGTGTGCAAGTTTAGTCATTAAAAAAAAAGTGCATGCATTTGTAAAGAGAATGAAGTTTGGTGAACTTAAGAATATGAGAATAAAGTATAAATGATTAATTTTAATTTCTAAAATTTTAAATTAAGAATGTTATTTACACAATGAGAAATATCAAGATCTTTTATTTATGTTTTAACTCATATACGTACTGTAGTACGCTCAATTTTAAGATCGTTGTTTCCCTAAAAAAAATGAAGTAATATATTGTGAAAGACCTTTACATATGTTTTTTCCGTAAAGACTCGGAAGTAATATGTTGTGAAAGACCTTTTAAACATGTTTATAGGAAACCCCTTTTAAATCGGAGGGTAAAATACCATAATAAGATCATGTGTAATTGTCAAACCCCATAACCTCCATGGATGTGGGGTTATAATTATACGACATGTGACAAATATGTAAGAAATGAGGGTTATGGGGATTATATAACTTGATTGTATAGTGGAGTTATACCCTTCAACGATATATATATATATATATATATATATATATGTGTGTGTGTGTGTGTGTGTGTGTGTGTGTGTGAGAGAGAGAGAGAAACCAATGGTGGCGCCGCTATACATATCACAAGTGGCGGAACTAGCCCATTAAATCGGGGGTATTCGAAAGAAAAAAGTTTACCGTACAATCATACAATATTAAAAAAGCGACAATCTATCTATACTTTCTATAAAAGGAGAAAACCAAGTGACATAAGAAAAGCTGAGGTGGCAGCCATAGAGGTTGTCCAACAAGGCTTTTCTTATGTCATTATCGCATCATAATCCTTTATATATAAAATCACTTTAATTTTCAAAGGTCTGGACCACATCTAAGAAATCACTTTAAACATCTGCCCAAGTCTACAAATGGTTAGCTGTTTATAAAACCGCTTTAAACCTCTGCCCATATTCAAAATTTAAAATCCTGGCTCCAAATTCAAAATTCAAACTACATATGAATTCGGCTCCCTATAAATAACATATATTATATATATGAAATTGGCTCCACATTCAAATTTCAATTTACCTCTCTCCTTTATATTTGCGATCATATCTCTCTTACTCAAATGCATAGCTCTCATGATTGAGCCGGTTAATCTTCGATTACAGTTCTTTGTTCGAACAGTTGTAGGCTTTGTTTACACATTATCCTTTTAATATCATCGTTCCAGTATCATTGTTTCAATATCATAGTTTCAACATCGTTGTTTCATTGAAGCTCTATTTCACACACCAACGTTTGACCTCGGCTTTTCTTATGTCACTTGGTTTTCTCTTTTTATAGAAAGTATAGATAGATTGTAACAGGATGCCAAATTTGCATATTCAGTCTGTTCATATGCGATTACAGCTTTTTGAACTTCACGTGATTTTTCCAACAACATCGTTGAGGGTATGTTTTTTTCTCTGATTTTGAATCTTAAAATTTGAACTGATCTATTCTAATTCTCGCTTTATATTTCAGCCTAATCAGAGTTGTTTAAAATTCAAACAATCAGTTGCGGGTTATTTTAGGTTTGTTGATTCTTTTAAACTGTTGATATATGTTGTTAATGTCTCACCCTAACTTTTGCGGAAGCGTGATTATGGTGTGACTTTCTTAATATCATTGCATTCAATCATAACAACAACTATATGATAAAAACCATAGATGGTCATTCATTAGTTAAGCTTAAAAAAAACATCACAACATCATTGTTTGAAACATAGACTTCAAATTTAAGTTTTATAAACCATACGAATTGTTTAGAGTTCCATACAGACTCATCAAAAGACTCTAAATAAAATCAGGCTTTGGTAGATGTGTCTCGTCCAGGAATAAGACACACACTAACCAACCCTAAGACAACGGATGACATCCTTTATTCTTAACGCAACTTGCAACATCCAAGGCCCGCCAGATCCACTTTTAATTCCCTGAAATACATGTATTTTGAAAACATCAACAAAAGTTGAGCGAGTTCATGTGTTTTTTGTGTGTATGAATAAAACCTTGTAATCATTGTATGTATGTATGTTTTGTAAATCCCGGTATGAAAGCAAAACATGGAAACACATCGATTAATGGTTTGCAAGGCCATTAACATGCGTGCAACGGCGTAGGAAGGCTCAAACCTAGCTGATTTTGTACCAGGCCTCCGGCTGTAAGACATAGTCACCTCATGGGCCAAATCCCGGTCCACATGGGTGTGGGCTCGCAACACCCAAATAGATCTATCACTCATGCCCCTCGGTCCTTACTCGAGGATTAATGTTATATAATTATTTGTTAAAATAATAAATATTTTAACCCAAATTATATTCACTAAATTTTGGACTAATTGTTAAAACAATATTATTGTAACTTAATACTTCCCAAGTATTTAAACTTGTATATCCTTCCCAAGGATGGGTATATTTGTATTTGTATTCTTATACTTGTATATTTTGCCATATATTAGGGTCGTATTTTGGCGTGTATTTATACGTATGAGAATACGTATTTTTATTGTATTATCTATTCTTATACTTAATTTCGTATTAATTTCTCTGGAATATCATCTTTAATAAAAGTTCACCAATATATATTTCCAAAACATATATTGTAGTAAATATTATTTAGAAAAATTATTTATAATTTTTCCTTTGGCAAAATATTTGTATTTTCTCATCAGTTTCAAAGATAATATATTTTCATGTCTAACTTGTAAATATATATATAAACTTATTTTTCTCCAAAAAATGATATATTCCGTTTTTGCTTGAGAAAATATATTTCTTTCAAAAATAATATATCTTGTAATACTTCCAAGAAAATACATATTTTTATTCACCAAAAAATAATATGTTTTCTTCTTGTTAAAAATATGATGTAAGTTTGTAATACTTGTAAAAATCATATTTTTGTCTCTTGGTGTCCAAAATATTATTTACCAAAATATGCTTGTGAATATTATTCCCGGAATATTTTGTAAGTTATATTCCTTAGTTCGGTTTCACCAATATTTTGTGTATAACTTGTATATTTATTCCTTGGAGTTTTGGTAATATTTTGGATTGTAATTTTTGGTATTTTGATGTGTTATATTATTTCATGTCCTAAAATAATATAACTAATACACAAAATATACAAATAATCACACACATGGTGTCTTCTAAATATATATTTCCTAAATAAATATTTAGTCACTTTTATTTATAAAAACTAACCTCCAATATTTATATTTTTGTAACCAAAAATTATGGCAAAGTTTTTGTAACAATTTATGGTTTGAAATACACTTGTAAATACTTGTTTAGAAATATTTTTCTAAATGTTTAAATTTTTAGAAAATTTTGCCATAGTTTCCCCTAAAAATGGAGGTTTCCATGCTTTC
This sequence comes from Helianthus tuberosus, assembly GCA_030545235.1. Classification (NCBI taxonomy): domain Eukaryota; kingdom Viridiplantae; phylum Streptophyta; class Magnoliopsida; order Asterales; family Asteraceae; genus Helianthus; species Helianthus tuberosus. The sequence continues at coordinate 92,463,351 of CM060354.1, forward strand.
AAGAATATCATTTTCTTTTGTAAAAATCATCACAATCAATCCACAATCAACAATAAACAACCTTTACTTACCAATTTTCCAAAAATCATGCATAATCTCCTACTTCATGAACTTGAAATTTCACAAAAACTAGTAGTAACTTACTAGTGTTATTTGTAAGCCTTGTTATCCTTTAAAGTGTGAGTGATTCTTTAAAAACTTCATTTTTAAAGAAGATTGATCTTTACAACTTATGATCATGTTTTCTAAAAATATTTTCTTATGAATTCTTCTTGTTTCACAAGTGTTTCTACACTTGTTTAACCACCAAAAATAAGGTTTGTTTATGTAAGAATCAAGATTTAGTAAAACTTATATTTCTAACTTGGTTTCTTTGAAAACTCATCCATAAATCTTTAGATCTACAAGCATTACTACTCACTTTGATCATTATTTTACAAGAAATCCATGTATTTTTCAAGTTCATGATCTTTGTGTGGATGATCTATCATCCTTCATCATTTCTACGTTCTCATCTTGCTAGATTATGTTTTTAATCATGATCTAGCAAGATCATATGATGATCTACATCATATACATGAACAAACAACAATCATCAAGCAAATCAACACATAAACAACTTTGTTTCTTCATTAATCATGCTTATGTTCAAGTTTACTTCTTATGTATCTTAGTGTTTTTCGTGATCAACATTATGATTCTTCTTTAACCACTAAAAATGGAAGTAAAATGGAGTGTATAAGGTTCTTACCACTAGCTCAAGGCTAGGGATGATTCAAGTGAAGAAAACAAGTGGATAAAAGCAAATAAGAGAGGTTCTAGAACTTACGAAAGCTCCTAGCTTCATTGTATGATCTCTAACACCTTTGTATATTCTTGGATTATATGTAGGAGGATTGAATATGGTGTGTGTGTGTGTGTGATGGTTCTCGGCCGAGAGCTCAAAGAGAGGGAGAGAGAGTAGTGTGTGTTCTAGTGTGTGATGAAATGAAGTTAGAACTCTCAAGTCCTTCTTATAATCCATGCTCTCATTTTAACTTATGTATAATATGTTACACAAAGCAAGACAAGATCTAAAATTTAAATGAAATAAAATCTTGAGGTAAGGGGCCAAGTATGGCCGATTATAGGTTGGGGGGGGGGGGGGTAGTAGAGTAGGTTTAACTAAGTTAGTTTGTTTAGTGTTAAAAACCAAGTATATAATTAGTTATTCTAGTTACTAGATATTTATGATGTATTATGATGCTCGAGGACCATAACTAGCTTGGTAATGTTAAAACAGTGCTTCTAGTGTAAATTTGATGTTTCGGGTAGTGTCCGGTTGTTCGGTTGGTTACTGGTTTGTTAAAGTGCTAAACTATGCAATTTAGTGTGCTTTATGTACCCTTTGTGACACTTTTGACTCCCGACACTTAGGAAATGATTCAGGACCATTTAACCATGTTTCTGCATAAAATTAGATGAGTAAACTGCCATTTTGGTCCCTGTGGTTTGGCCAGTTTTGCCACTATAGTCCAAATCTGAAACTTATTACATCCAGGGCCCTGTGGTTTGCATTTTGTTGCCATTTTAGTCCAAAAAGGAAATCAGCTGCTATTTCTCAAAAAAAAACCCTGTTTTTTTGTCCTTTTCCTAGGGGCAAGATGGTCATTAAGAAAATATCTACTCTTTTTTTTCTCTTTTATTTAAAAAAGTAAAAAATATATATATGAATGCCCAGGTTTCTTCCTCTTATCCCTCACACCCCCTATCTCTCTCTTCAATCAACCTCCACCACCACCGTATCCCAGCCACCACCGCCACTAAACCGAGCCCCACCACCACCGGATCCGTCCGCCACAAACCCACCATCACCAAATCCAGCCACCACAGCCCCACTACCTCCTGATGCGAGTAAGTTCTTCATCATCAGAACTGGAATTAGGGCCAAACTTAACACGAGGCTTTGGAGTTCTCTTTGGCGACCCGTAACAGGTAATTAGCGACTTTGTTTATAGCTAAATCTGATTTGGTGAGAGGGGTAAAGGGTGGGGTTTTGATTTGGTGACGGGTTGAATTGTTTGGTGTCAAATTGTAGCAGGGGAATTGATGTTTAATTGTAACAGGTAATCAGCGGCTTTGTCTCTTCACATTTGATTTGGTCCTGACCGAATTGATGTTTAATTGTAACAGGGGAATCACAAGTAACCTCAACATGATCCAGATCTGAGCATATACCACCAGCAGGGTATTTGGCCGGCGATGTTTGTAACAGGGCGGCTAAAAGACCAACGTTGGCCGGCGCCGGAGATTGGACGGTGGTTGACGGCGGAGGAATGTCTAAAGAGGAGGTGATTTTGTTGAGATGTTGGAGAAGGAGATTGAGAAGTTTATCTTGTTCTTTGTTGAGAAAGAAGAATATATCATCAAACTTTTCTTGATTTCTTGAAGTTTTTTGTGAGTGAAGCTGAGGTTATGAAGGGGAAAGTGGTGGGTGTATAGGTCCTGAACTTCCAAGCACATTCACAGTGATCATAAACCTCTTCTTCTTCTTCACGTTTCCGCTATAACTATTCTTCTTCTTTTTAATCATCATCTTCTCAGTTTCTTTTTATTTGAAATTGGTAATTTAAAAATCGATCAGTGGATTTAGGGAAGAGAAAGATGATATTGCAGTTAGTTCAAGGATTAGGGTTTGGTGTGGGGAGAAATAATTTGGGGAAGATGAACATCTGATTAATTTAAGAGTAAACTGCCAAATAAATAATTTGGACCAAAATGACTAAAATGCCCCTGAGGGTAAAGACAAAATAGCATGGTCATTAGTGGGGAATCTGGTCAAATTTGAGTTTTGGACTAAAATGGCAACAAAATGCAAACCACAGGGCCCTGGATGTAATAAGTTTCAGATTTGGACTATAGTGGCAAAACTGGCCAAACCACAGGGACCAAAATGGCAGTTTACTCAAATTAGATTGTTAAAATGCTGATTTATGCTGAATTTTGCTGAATTCAGCACTCTATGTGAGTTTTAGGCACTTTCCGGCACTTAAACTATCACTTAGAAAGACAGTTTTGTGATCCTTACTTTCCTACACACTATACTAGTGTGGTACTTAGTTTCTGGCTCATTCTATGTCTCAAATGCACTGTCTGTCTATGTGTTGGGTTCTGTGAGCATTTTCCTGATTTATTAGATAACTGTGCTAACTATGTTTCGTGCATCATTTGAGTAAATAAAGTTCTCATGAAATGATGATATAACATTAAGCAATATGTGATGCACATGTATGTATATGGTAGCAATCAGAAGGTAGTTAATTGCAAATCCAGCACAGTCAGTAAGCACTAATCATGGTTAATTAATTGTACGGATACCTGGATTTTCGACAGTTGTCACATTCTCCCCCTGTTAAGAAAATTGTGTCCCGAAATTTTAAGCTTTACTTCTAGCTGCAGGGGTGTTAGGGAATAAATGCGGGCATTTAGCTTTCAGGCGGTCCTCACACTTCCAAGTAAACTCTGGGACGTGGCGCGCGTTCCATCGATCCTTGACGTGTTTAACACTACTCCTCCGAGTCTTGTTAACTTTCCAGTCAGTAACCTCAACAGGTTCTTCGGTAAAGTGGAATGTGTCTTCAATGTGAATTTCATCCGCAGGTATGATTACTATTTCTTGGGTTGGACTCTTCTTTAGATTAGATACGTGGAATGTATCATGAACACCATTAAGTTCTGTGGGAAGTTCCAACTTGTATGCTACAGAGCCAATCCTTTCCAGGATTTTGAACGCTCCGATAAATCGTGGGTTTAACTTGCCATGCTCCCTAAAGCGTGCCACACATTTCCAAGGTGAGACTTTTAGCAAAACCCTATCTCCCACTTCGAATTCCAAAGGTTTCCTTCTTTGGTCCGCATAGCTCTTTTTCCGATCACGAGCCGCCTTAATGCGCTCTTGGATCTGTATGATCTTATATGTCGTCTCTTGGACCAGTTCGGGACCAACTAGCTGTCTATCACCTGCGTCTGCCTAGCATAACGGTGATCGACACTTTCGTCCATAGAGAGCTTCGAACGGTGCAGCTTGAATGCTCGTATGGTAGCTGTTATTATAGGAAAACTCTACCAAAGGTAGGTGAGTATCCCAACTGCCACCCAAGTCCATTATGCAAGCTCGTAACATATCTTCAAGCGTCTGAATTGTTCTCTCACTTTGACCGTTCGTCTGTGGATGAAATGCGGTGCTCAAATTCAACTGTGAACCAAACACTTCTTGGAAGGATTGGCAAATCCTTGACACAAATCTCACATCTCTATCAGATATAATTGAGATAGGCACTCCATGACGTGCAACTATCTCCATTAGGTACAGCTCAGCTAGCTTACCTGTGTTATCCTTTTCTCTGATCGGCAAAAAGTACGCAGATTTTGTCAGACGGTCTACGATTACCCAAATCGTATCATGTCCTCTGGGTGTCTTTGGCAACTTCTTTATGAAATCCATCGAGATCTGCTCCCACTTCCACATGGGTATCTCAGGTTGCTGCAGAAGACTTGAAGGCATCTGATACTCGGCCTTCACTTTGGCACAACTCAAGCATTTTCCAACATAGGTTGCAACATCACCTTTCAGTCTCAGCCACTAGTAGAAATCTTTCAAATCTTGGTACATCTTATCCTATCCTGGGTGGATCGAGTACCTTGATTTATGAGCTTCATCAAAGATCACATCTCTAAGACCACCAAATAAAGGAACCTAAATTCGTCCCATGAAACACAAAGTTCCTTCCTCATTGGGTACCAGCTTTTTCTCCATCCCACTGAGATATTCATCCTTCAAGTTTTCCTTCTTGAGAGCTTCTCTTTGTGCAGCACGAATACGCAACGAGAGGTCTGTTTGGATGATCATCTCCAAAGCCCTAACCCTTATGGGCTTAATCCTCTCTTTTCGACTCAGGGCGTCTGCCACCACATTCGCCTTTCCTGGGTGATATTTGATTTCGCAATCATAATCGTTTAATAGCTCCACCCATCGTTGTTGTCTCATATTAAGCTCTTTCTGATCGAATATGTGCTGAAGGCTCTTGTGATCTGTAAAGATCGTGCATCGAGTGCCATACAAATAGTGTCGCCAGATCTTTAAAGCAAACACCACCGCGCCTAATTCAAAATCATGCGTGGTGTAATTTTTCTCATGAACTTTCAACTGGTGCGAAGCGTAAGCAATAACCTTCTGTCGTTGCATCAGCACACAGCCCAATCCCTGATGCGAAGCGTCACAGTATACCACGAAGTCATCGGTGCCTTCGGGTAGGGATAGAATAGGTGCATCGCAAAGCTTGTTCTTGAGCAACTGAAAAGCTTCTTCTTGTTTATCTCCCCATTCGTACTTCTTGTCTTTTTGAGTAAGGGAGGTCAGCGGTTGAGCGATTTTTGAAAAGTCCTCAATGAATCGGTGATAATACCCTGCTAAACCTAGAAATTGACGGATCTCGGTTGGCGTATTTGGAGTTTCCCAATTCTTAATCGCCTTGATCTTGGCAGGATCCACATGGATTCCATCTTCATTCACTACATGACCAAGGAATTGTACCTCACTCAACCAGAACTCGCACTTCGAGAATTTAGCATACAGTTTCTCCCTCTTGAGCAACTCTAAAATGGCTCTAAGGTGTTGTTCATGCTCTTCCGTCGTCCTTGAATAGATCAAAATATCATCGATAAATACAATCACGAATTTATCGAGATATGGCTTGCAAACTCGGTTCATCAGATCCATAAACACTGCCGGTGCATTTGTCAAACCAAATGGCATTACCAGAAACTCGTAATGTCCATAACGAGTCCTGAAGGCAGTCTTTGGTATACTCTCTTCTTGTATCCTCAGCTGGTGATAACCTGATCGAAGATCGATCTTGGAGTAGTAACTTGAACCTTGAAGTTAATCGAAGAGATCATCAATCCTCGGCAAAGGATACCGATTCTTGATGGTCAACTTGTTTAGTTCTCGGTAGTCAATGCACATGCGGAAACTACCGTCCTTCTTCTTGACAACAAAACTGGAGCTCCCCAAGGCGAGAAGCTTGGTCTAATGAATCCCTTGTCCAAAAGCTCTTGAAGTTGCGTGGAAAATTCTTGCATTTCTGATGGCGCAAGTCGATAAGGTGCCTTAGCTACAGACGCGGCGCCTGGAACTAAATCAATGTGGAATTCGACTTGTCGTTGCGGTGGCAATCCTGGCAAGTCTTCGGGGAAGACTTCAGGATATTCCCTTACCACATGGATATTTTCCAGCTTCGGCTCTTCAGCTTCTTTATCCACAATGTGAGCCAAGAAGACAACACATCCTTTCTGTAAAAACTTTCGGGCCTTCAAACAGCTGATAATCCTTAGAGGAGTATCGTGTTTCTCTCCATGAACTACAATCGTCTCTGCATTCGGCAATGGAATGCGGATAAACTTCTCATGGCATACGATTTCAGCTCGGTTGCTTGACAACCAATCCATTCCAACTACCAAGTCAAAGCTTCCCAACTCGACTGGCAGAAGATCAAGGGTAAACTCATGCTCTCCGAGCTCTATTACACATCATCTAATTACTTCGTTTGCCTCTACTAGCTTTCCATTAGCTAGTTCTATCGAGTACAGGATTTCTAACTTACTGGCAACTAAACCAAGTATATTCTTAAATTCTAGAGATACGAAGCTATAATCAGCACCAGTATCAAATAGTACAGATGTAAAGTGTTGGTTGATAGGTAACGTACCCGTAACTACGTTCGGATCCTGGCGAGCTTCCGTAGCTCCAATGTTGAAAACTCTCCCTTGGGCTTGATTGTTCTTTGGGCAATCTCGCTTGAAATGCCCGACATCTCTGCAACTAAAGCATCCTTGCTTGTTTCCAGTACCGCCCTGGTTGTTTTGGCTGCGATTTCCATTACCAGCTTGGTTTCCAGAACCACCACGATTACCATTACTTCCCTGGTTGTTCCTGTTCCCATTGCCATTTCCACCACGGTTTCCATTGCCATTACCATTACCATTACCATTTCCTCTCTGACCATTATTCCCATGACCGGCACCACACCAGCATGTCTCTTTGGCATGGCCAACTTTTCCGCACGTTTCACACTTTCCAGCTCTGCATCATCCAGTGTGATGAAACTAACACACATCACTTTTGGGCAGGGTGCCCATATATCCTTTTCCTCTAACCTCAGCACCAGAAGTAGTAGCACTAGTCTTAACCTCAGCTGGTGGATTCGCATCTCTCTTCTTGTTACCACTGTTGTTTCCTTGGGTACCCTTCTTGAAATTTGAGAACTTCCTTTTGTTCTCTCCTGATGACTCGACATGAGTCTCCTTCTTCTTCCCTTCAGAGATCGAAAACTTGTTCAATCTAATTGCTTCTTCAGTCAGTGCCACACTCAAATCAATGGCCTCAGTGATCGTTGGAGGCTTCGAAGTAGTCACCATGCTCATAATTTGGGGTGCCAATCCCCAGATGAAGCGTTCAACTCGCTTGAATTCTGGTTCTACCATGTGGGGACAACACAAGACAGGTCATGAAATCTCTGCACATACTCAGCAATCTTAGGTCCATCCATCTTCAGATTCCAGAACTCGGTTTCCAACTTTTGAATCTCAGCTCTCGAGCAGTACTTCTTGCGTATCAGTTCTTTCATCTCATCCCAAGTCATACCATATGCTGCTTCCTCTCCTAGAGTCTGAACCTGAAGGTTCCACCAGGATAGAGCTCTGTCTAGGAATAGTCAAGAAATATAAGTGACCTGGTGCTCTGGCGCACACTTGCTCATTCGCAGGATAGAATCTGTCTTCTCAGCCCATCTAACGAAAGCTACCGCACCTCCAGTGTCGTCAAAATTCAGAGGCTTGCAGTCAAGGAACTGCTTGTAAGTACAGCCTGTACATGCAACATCTTTCACAGAAGCATTAGCAAATGCACATGGAATGTCCAAACGTATCGTAATGTGTCTTAAGTGACTTAAACATTACCGTGAGGTGGGGTATTTCCTGAGGTACCTCCGTTGTGTTCAGAGCGTAAGGCCTCATGTTGTGCGATTGCTTGTGAAATCCCAGTTCTGCCTCTGTTGTCGGCAATTGATTGTTCCTTCGAGGAGGCATCTTCTATAAAGAAGATTGTATAGGTCAAGTCTTATTCATATAATAAGTATATAGTATGTATATGTAGCAGCAATTATTTTAGCAAGCAATCAGGTAACCACACAATTATAATGCGAGCATGTAAGTTAACAACGTATTTAATGAGAACATTATGATTGAGCTTTCCATTAATCATCGACCACGCATATTGTTACATGTTTTAGAAAGTATTGTATCAAAAGGGAACACAGGGTCACACTACCCTTGTCCAAACTGTCTATCAATCTACCATAAGTCATACAATCAAAAAGTGGTCTCCAAAAGGCTTCGCTAGCTCAGCTCAATAGCGGTGATCTCATCAAAAGCAAGCTACCTACATAAAACCAAAAACCGGCTATGCTGATGGTGGTGAAGGAGAATGTGGAGGAACAAAAAACAAGCTGCGCACATGCGCTAGCGCCTCCTCAAGATCATAAACATGACGCAACAGATAACTGATCTGCTGCTCAACAGTGAGAAATCGAGCGTCAAACTCAGGAAATGGAGTAAGCAGTGCAGTAGGATGTGAAAATGGGGATGGTGATGAATGAGGAACAAATGCAGGCTGACACGGACACGACAAAGGTCACGGTGTCATCTCAAGCTCTAAAATCCTACGACTCATGATCTCATACTGGAGCTACAATGATAGAAGTAACTCATCCCATGTATAACCAGTGAAATGTAAGGGATGGTAGGGATCAGAAATCGGCATGGTGTACGGTGGGAACCATCTCAGTGGCTCATCTAGTGGTGATGAAGTAAAATGAGCAGGAGGTGCAGACTGTGGCATGTGAGGGAAAGTTGCTGATACATGAGGGTCATGGCTAGGCTGCTGGCTAGAAATGCCTTCCCCTGGACGGGGTGCGGGATGTCCTGAAGGAAAATGATAGGTAAGTCAGTACGATGGACATCGGACTCTACAGGAGGATGAGAAGTAACATCAGCGGGTGCGAGTGCGGGTGGATGAATGAATGGCTCAACCAGAGGAGGGTTGATAGGTGCGGGAACTGGATCGGGTATAAGAGGTGCAATGTCAGGTATGCCCAATGGAACAGGGTCATGATCAGGCAAAGGCTCAGGTGCAGGTATCGGCTCAGGATCAGCGGGTGCATCATCAGGCTGATCAATAGGAATAAAATCAAGCTCAAGTCCAGGCTCAATGTCATGTGGAGGAGATGGTGCAGCTGACATAGCTGTATCGTCGTCAGTATCAGTGGCGTAACGTTGTAACCCAACTGCCTGTAAGGCGGAAGAAGTCACAAACGCAAAAGAGTCTGGAACAGAGTGTAAGCTAGAATCAGAAGAAATCTCAATAACAGGAATCCCTAGAAGTGGAACATCAACAACGTCCTCATTGAGCTCTCCATCACCATGAACATCATCAGGGGGACCATCAACAAATAAATCAAAATCATCGTCAAAAAGATCATCGAAGGGCCAATCCTCAGGAGGAATGATCATGAGAGGAACGGGAGCGAGGATCGGTGCAACGACATGCTCACCATCGGGGTGACCGATGATAAGATGATCATGCACAGGAATAGGAATAACAAACGGATCCTTGTCCGAGATATCATCAGCAATCGGTAAATCATCTCCAACATCGGGCAGCACAGAGGGCTGAAAGTCGTCGTCATCGTCGGACATCATCTTCGGGTCACTCTCGGTATCGGAAGTAAAGATCTCTGGCACAGGGACGATCTCATCGTCAGAAACAACAGCCATGGGGTCATCGGTATCAGACAGTCCACTCTCGGATGATGACATAGTGTCTGTAACAAACAATCACAACATATGCACATATATCAACTATTAAGCATGTAATCAATGACAAGGTAATCACATAATCATGTATCCTTCCTAGTCTCCCAGACTAAACCAACTAGTCTCCCAGACTGAACTACCTAGTCTTCCCAGTCTAAACCACCTAGTCTCCCAGACTAAACCTCCCAGTCTCCCAGACTGTACCACCCAGTCTCTCAGACTGAACCATAAACATAAACCTTGAAATGTGTTTCGTGTCTTTTTGTTTGTAAAAATGTTTGTTTTCCTAGATCTGGGCGTTTCGCGTATGCAATGAAAACATGTTGTAAAAATATTTTCGTGAGAGCCCTAATGATTGTAGTCTAGACTCGATAAGGAATCCTAGTTCGCTACAATCGAAGTTCTGATACCAAGCTGTCACACCCTGACTTTTGCGGAAGCGTGATTATGGTGTGACTTTCTTAATATCATTGCATGCAATTATAACAACAACTATATGATAAAAACCATAGATGGCCATCCATTAGTTAAGCTTAAAAAAACATCACAACATCATTGTTTGAAACATAGACTTCAAATTTAAGTTTTACAAACCCTACGAATTGTTTAGAGTTCCATACGGACTCATCAAAAGACTCTAAATAAAATCATGCTTTGGCAGATGTGTCTCGTCTAGGAATAAGACACACACTAACCAACCCAAAGACAACGGATGACATCCTTTATTCTTAACGCAACTTGCAACATCCAACGCCCGCCAGATCCACTTTTAATTCCCTGAAATACATGTATTTTGAAAACATCAACAAAAGTTGAGCGAGTTCATGTGTTTGTTTGTGTGTATGAATAAAACCTTGTAATCATTGTATGTATGTATGTTTTGTAAATCCCGGTATGAAAGCAAAACAAGGAAACAGATCGATTAATGGTTTGCAAGGCCATTAACATGCGTGCAATGGCGTAGGAAGGCTTAAACCTAGCAGATTTTGTACCGGGCCTTCGGCTGTAAGACATAGTCACCTCATGGGCCAAACCCCGGACCACATGGGTGTGGGCTCGCTATACCCAAATAGATCTATCACTCATGCCCCTCGGTCCTAACTCGAGGATTAATGGTCTTAGGAGTGCGCCTACCCATTCACATGATCTACTGTACTTTTCAAAGCTAACCATACCAATTGTAATTGTGTGTAATCATTTTGTAACATGTACTTCACCCCCGAAGTTATAAAACAAAAAACAGTTATAAGAAAAAGGGGGTCATGAACTCACAGTCTTGCGTCTTCAACCAACGTAACTCAAGTTCCTTCGGTGAACACGACTACCTACAACGTACTATGATCTATTAGACGAGCGGGTCATGCCTTGACTTAGTATTGGTTAGTGTCTTTGAGTTGCGTTCTTTGTATCTTAGATATTATTTCATGTTATATAATTATTTGTTAAAATAATAAATATTTTAACCCAAATTATATTCACCAAATTTTGGAATAATTGTTAATACAATATTATTGTAACTTAATACTTCTCAAGTATTTAAACTTGTATATCCTTCCCAAGGATGGGTATATTTGTATTCTTATACTTGTATATTTTTCCATGTATTAGGGTCGTATTCTAGTGTGTATTTATACGTATGAGAATGCGTATTTTTATTGTATTAAGTATTCTTATACTTAATTTCGAATTAATTTCTCCGGAATATCATCTTTAATAAAAGTTCACCAATATATATATTTCCAAAACATATATTGTAGTAAATATTATTTAGAAAAATTATCTATAATTTTTCCTTTGGCAAAATATTTGTATTTTCTCATAAGTTTCAAAGATTATATATTTTCATGTCTAACTTGTAAAATATATATATAAACTCATTTTTCTCCAAAAATGATATATCCCGTTTTTGCTTGAGAAAATATATTTCTTTCAAAAATAATATATCTTCTAATACTTCCAAGAAAATACATATTTTTATTCACCCAAAAATAATATGTTTTCTTCTTGTTAAAAATATGATGTAAGTTTGTAATACTTGTAAAAATCATATTTTTGTCTCTTGGTGTCCAAAATATTATTTACCAAAATATGCTTGTGAATATTATTCCTGGAATATTTTGTAAGTTATATTCCTTAGTTCAGTTTCACCAATATTTTGTGTATAACTTGCATATTTATTCCTTGGAGTTTTGGTAATATTTTGGATTGTAATTTTTGGAATTTTGATGTGTTATATTATTTCATGTCCTAAAATAATATAACTAATACACAAAATATACAAATAATCACACACATGGTGTCTTCTAAATATATATTTCCTAAATACATATTTAGTCACTTTTATTTATAAAAACTAACCTACAATATTTATATTTTTGTAACAAAAAAATATGGCAAAGTTTTTGTAACAATTTATGGTTTGAAATACACTTGTAAATACTTGTTTAGAAATATTTTTCTAAATGTTTAAATTTTTAGAAAATTTTGCCATTGTTTCCCCTAAAAATGGAGGTTTCCATGCTTTCAAGCATATCATTTTCTTTTGTAAAAATCATCACAATCAATCCACAATCAACAATAAACAACCTTTACTTACCAATTTTCCCAAAATCATGCATAATCTACTACTTCATGAACTTGAAATTTCACAAAAACTTGTAGTAACTTACTAGTGTTATTAGTAAGCCTTTTTATCCTTTAAAGTGTGAGTGATTCTTTAAAAACTTCATTTTTAAAGAAGATTGATCTTTACAACTTATGATCATGTTTTCTAAAAATATTTTCTTATGAATTCTTCTTGTTTCACAAGTGTTTCTACATTTGTTTAACCACCAAAAATCAGGTTTGTTTATGTAAGAACCAAGATTTAGTAAAACTTATATTTCTAACTTGGTTTCTTTGAAAACTCATCCATAAATCTTTAGATCTACAAGCATTACTACTCACTTTGATCATTATTTTACAAGAAATCCATGTATTTTTCAAGTTCATGATCTTTGTGTGGATGATCTATCATCCTTCATCATTTCTACTTTCTCATCTTGCTAGATTATGTTTTTAATCATGATCTAGCAAGATCATATGATGATCTACATCATATACATGAACAAACAACAATCATCAAGCAAATCAACACATAAATAACTTTGTTTCTTCATTAATCATGCTTATGTTCAAGTTTACTTCTTATGTATCTTAGTGTTTTTCATGATCAACATTATGATTCTTCGTTAACCACTAAAAATGGAAGTAAAATGGAGTGTATAAGGTTCTTACCACTAGCTCAAGGCTAGGGATGATTCAAGTGAAGAAAACAAGTGGATAAAAGCAAATAAGAGAGGTTCTAGAACTTACGAAAGCTCCTAGCTTCATTGTATGATCTCTAACACCTTTGTATATTCTTGGATTATATGTAGGAGGATTGAATATGGTGTGTGTGTGTGTGTGATGGTTCTCGGCCGAGAGCTCAAAGAGAGGGAGAGAGAGTAGTGTGTGTTCTAGTGTGTGATGAAATGAAGTTAGAACTCTCAAGTCCTTCTTATAATCCATGCTCTCATTTTAACTTATGTATAATATGTTACACAAAGCAAGACAAGATCTAAAATTTAAATGAAATAAAATCTTGAGGTAAGGGGCCAAGTATGGCCGATTATAGGTTGGGGGGGGGGGGGGGTAGTAGAGTAGGTTTAACTAAGTTAGTTTGTTTAGTGTTAAAAACCAAGTATATAGTTAGTTATTCTAGTTACTAGATATTTATGATATATTATGATGCTCGGGGACCATAACTAGCTTGGTAGTATTAAAACAGTGCTTCTAGTGTAAATTTGATGTTTCGGGTAGTGTCCGGTTGTTAGGTTGGTTACTGGTTCGTTAAAGTGCTAAACTATGCAGTTTAGTGTGCTTTATGTACCCTTTTGTGACACTTTTGATTCCCGACACTTAGGAAAGCATTCAGGACCATTTAACCATGTTTCTGCATAAAATTAGATTGTTAAAATGCTGATTTATGCTGAATTTTGCTAAATTCAGCACTCTATGTGAGTTTTAGGCACTTTCCGGCAATTAAACTATCACTTAGAAAAGCAGTTTTGCGATCCTCACTTTCTTACAAACTATACTAGTGTGGTACTTAGTTTATGGCTCATTCTGTGTCACAAATGCATTGTCTGTCTATGTGCTGAGTTCTGTCAGCATTTTCCTGATTTATCAGATAACTGTGCTAACTATGTTTCGTGCATCATTTGAGTAAATAAAGTTCTCATGAAATGATGATATAACATTAAGCAATATGTGATGCACATGTATGTATATGGCAGCAATCAGAAGGCAGTTAATTGCAAATTCATCATAGTCATTAAGCACTAATCATGGTTAATTAATTGTACGGATACCTGGATTTTCGACAGTTGTCACAGATAATATTTATTTTAAGGTGTTGATATATTTCAGCTTTGTTTTTTTCCGAGCGAGCAGTGGGGAGTTCTTATGCACTGTTTTTGAAGTCTGAGGTGCAGAAAGTGGAGTACTTCATGAAGCGCCGATGTTGTTCCAGGTTTTCTTGTATTGATTATCACTGATGATGTCCATTTTATATATTAATTCTAACCTTTGGGCTGTTAGCTATTTCACTATATAGTATGATTGTCAGTTCAGAACCTTTTCATCACGTTTTACTACCATTATATCCTTCTTTTACATCAGACTTGAAGAAATATACAAGTTAAAAATGTCATCATACCCTTCTGTAGGTTCTTATGATTTAAAGTATCGCTTTATCAAGCAAGTTGAGGATCAAGTATATGAGGATAGGGCTACTGTTCAATAGCTGAAGAGGTGTTTTGATGGACTGCATCTTCGTCTGTTTACGAGAGACCAAGTGTCCAGAAACCTGATGGTGATGTCTTTCTGCACTTCAGACTTCAAAAACAGTGCAGAAGCTTTTCATCACGTTTTACTACCATTATATCATTCTTTTACATCAGACTTGAAGAAATATACAAGTTAAAAATGTCATCATACCCTTCTGTAGGTTCTTATGATTTAAAGTATCGCTTTATCAATCAAGTTGAGCATCAAGTATATGAGGATAGGGCTACTGTTCAAGAGCTGAAGATTATTAAATTTCGTTGTTCAGTTCTCAATGTAATTGTTGATCTATCGTCAGATGTGATATGTAAATTTTAATTCTATTAATCTTTGTAGAGCATTTTATTTTTACTAATTTGAGCATCAACAGTTGTTAGAGTTGATACCTGCTATTGTAAATGTTGAGTTGCTACTGTTGCCAACATCTGTTATTCCCAACAACAGTTTCCAAATAATTGTCAACCATTAACACAATAGAAGTTCTGAACATTCTTAAAAAATAAGTATTTTTAAAAAAAATTGACAAAAATCTTTAAAAGTCTGTTGAAAACAACTGTTTTTAAAACATCTGTTTGGCAAAAGATTCATCCACTATTTAAAAGTATTGTCTGTTCTCATAATTTATGTTTTTTGTAACGACTGTTGAGCTGCTACTGTTGCCAACATCTGTTATTCCCAACAGCAGTTTCCAAAGAATTGTCAACGATTAACAAAATAGAAGTTATGAACATCTGTTATTGCTCAACAGATCTTTGTAAAATGTCTTCAGAACATGAAAACTCCATTCTTAAAAAATAGCTATTTTTTTAAATATTGGAAAAAACTCTCAAAAATAGCTATTTTTAAATATTGGAAAACTCCATCAACAATGCTTTTTTTAGGTTATTATTTCATCATAATAATAAGTCTTTATATATAAAATCAATTTAAAACTAATTATCAGTGTTTTCATAGTATTTGTTGATGTTTTGAATCAACTTCTGTTTGGATAAAAATTCATTCACTGCTGAAAGGTATTGTTTGTTTTAATAAGTGCTGTTTATCCTAGCGACTGTTGATTTACCAATGTTTTCAACATTTGTGTCCGGTGAAGTGGTAATAGCCTTTGTTTGCCATGTAGATTATTGTTGGTGTTTAAATGAAGAGGTTTTTTTTTTAATTTTTATATGGCAGAGGTTTAAAATTTGTCCTTTCAGTTTCTTGATATTTAATTTTATAGTTTTCCTATGAAAATTTATTTTTTAAATGTTTTGCATTAAACGGCTGCTGATATTTAATATCAATTTATTTGTTTATATTAAAAGTCTGTTGAAAACAACTGTTTTCCAAACCTGTGTTTGACTAAGGACTGCTGACTTACTATTGTTACATAAGATCTGTTGTTGCCCAACAGTGGTTTCCAAACACTGCTGAAAGGTATTGTCTGTTCTCATAGGTTTTGTTTAATCTAAGGACTGCTGAGTTACTAATGTTGCCTAACATCTGTCGTTGGCCAACAGTGGTTTTCAAACAACTGTCATCCATTATCAGAGCAGAGGTTCTGACGTGGACAGATGTTAGCCATTAGATCTTTGTAACTTCTGACACGTCAGCATTCACCTTTTCACTTTATAAACCCCTATTTCATCCCCAAACAGAGGTTTTACTTTCGTCTCGAGTTTAAAATTCAACAGAGCGGTTTCCACCTTCTTCTTCAACACTTCTTCGTCAACCTCTTGCAACTTTCAATTCCGATAATGGCTTTGATGATGAAAAATTCGCATAACTACCTGGCTATTTTTGAGAAAACCGAGAACAATACTCTCTATCATTCAATGATTGATGTTCTTACATCATCAAAATATAAGGTCATTCTTACCGCCGACGCACCCATTTTCCAAGAGACGCTCTGCGATTTTTGGGCAAATGCGAATATTGAAGAACAAAACAATGTGGCCGTAAGTATAACTTCAAAAGTCGGAGGTGAATCGGTTGCTATTACCCCCAGTACCATATCAACAACATTTGAGGTAAAGACTTGGCAGGTAAAACATCTTTCCCAAAAAATGAGATTCAAACATACTTGATTGGGAGGGGATATGATGGACAGTTGAATTAGGCAACTATGTTTAAAGGTAATTTTCCACCACCAATGAAATTTCTGTTCCATACTCTCTTAATCTGTCTCTCAAATAAAACTACTTCTTTTAATGAAATACCTTTGAAAATTCAGTCATTGGGGTATGCAATTTTGACAAATACTGATTTTAACTACTCACAGGCACTCTTTGTTGATTTGGTTGAAAATTTAAAAAACATTAAAAAGGGGAAAACTACTGCTATTTAAAAGGGGAAAACTGCTAGTTTTCTTGTGTTTCCTAGACTATTAAGCTACTACCTGCAAAAACATGTTTCTTAAAAAGCTTTTGAAAAAGGTAAAGCTATTCAAATGAATAGTCTAACATCTGAAACTTTTACTCTCCTTATGGCTAAAGAGTCAGATGTTTCCAAAACTGAAGCAGAGGGGAATGAGGAAATGTTAGATGAGTCCACAACTGCTCCTCAAACCTCTGTTGCTGAGCCCTCTGCTCTTGGTGATCATAGCACTACAACCACTGCTGTGAAACCCCCACCAACTAAACTCAAAAAGACCAAAACAAAATCCAAAAAGCCCACCGAAACCAGCAAAACGAGTCCTCTGGAAGATGAGATCCCAGAGGTTAACCCCGTGACAACACAGATGTCACTACAAACCACTGTTGCTACTTCCTCACAACATGTGGAAAGATCTCAACCCATAAACCAAACTCCTCATGATTCCTCACAAAAGGAACATGTTGTATTCACAGGGACACCACAATATGATGTCATACCCTCATATGAGAGTATACTTAAAAGCCCTTTCTCCCGGGGCAATGTCTCTTTCGACAGCAATCCCCTCATCTTCTATTCCACCAAAGTTTGTAACACTGCTTCAAGCTATTAACATTCAGACTGATAGCAATCCCTCCCACGAACACTTTACTGAGAGTTTAACTTCAACAATAGCTATGTCTGAACCTTTTCAATTACCTAACCCAGAAATAGTTGAGGAGGCTACACCTCTTGAATTTCAGCAAATTCTTTATGGTGTTTCAAGTGGAGCAGCTACTACAAATGTCAAATCCACTGATTTATATTTGGATAGTAGTTTCATCAGTCAGACTCCCTTGAAGGCAACCACTGCTGTGTCTATCAAGGTATCCACTGGTGAGTTCAAGTTAACCACGGGTGAGATCACTAAGGTAACCACTGATGCAGAGGGAAGTCCCCAGAACCAAGAACAAGGGGCATCTGCGAATGAAAATTTGGAGATACCTCCTCTTTCAAAAGCAGATACAACCACCTCTGGTGGGAATTCTGATGATCCTATTAAGTTAGGTGATGGATTAAAATACCAGGATTTGACGGACATGATATCTAACTTGGAAACAACTGTTGCTGATATTAAAGATCAATTGAAGTAGTTGGTGGATGCTTTCAAAAGTCGACCTTCTCATCAGCAGTTATGCCAAGAGCTTCGGAATTCGGTACAACCCATTTTTGCAGCTCAAAGGGAACTGGCTGAGATTCAACTTAATTCTCACGTGAAGCTAATTAGAGTTATGGTTGAAGCAAGATACAAAGACACACAGGCTGACATCAAGGGCATAAAAGAATGCATTGCAAAGTTAACTGGTACTACCCCTGCACCTGTGTTTGAAAAAGACGATGAAGATGATGCTGAAAAGAGGGAAAAGGGTTCCATGAAAAACTTTGGCAAACCAACACCAGGGAATCAGCCAAAACAAAATCCAAAGCCTGCCAAGCAAACTTCTGCAAAATCTCCTAGAAAATCTGATACTGGTAAGAAAAATGGAATTGATGATACCGTTAACAAATAGACAGATAAGGAGATTGAACAAAAGCAGAAGAGGAAGCATATAAAAGAAGAAGATGAAGTGCTCAACATTGGAACCTGAAATATAAGAAAATCACACAAACACAACAAATCTCCTATTGTCATATTTCCTAAACCAATATCACCACCAGAAAAACCAACCACTGCAGCGAAACTTAAAACCACTGCTGAACCTAAGAAGCCATATTCTGATACACCTAAAACAAAACTCTCACCAGAAAAACCACCTGTCAAAAAGCAGAATATAAAATCCTCATCACCACTGCCAACCTCCACTGAAACAATTGTTGATGCAACAAATGTTTCAACACATGTTAAGACAACAACAGTTGAGACACCAGTTGTTTCAACAGTTGTTAGTCAATCCACTGATTCTACCTAATTTCAATTCCCATCACAATCAACCCTTACACTCATAGCACGTTTTTTTTCCTTAACTCCTCCTTCTCCAAAATCTGTTTACACAAGAAAGAGAAAATTCATGGTGCATGAAGAAGAGAAGGAAGAAAAAGATATACCCGTACCAATTCCGTTATCAGCTACTCCATTCATTCAAAATTCACCCAAACCATTCGTCCCACCTCCATCAACAAAGATTAACCCATTGGGAGTAACTTTCCCTCTGGAACTGCTTGCAGTTCAAGATGAAATGACTCAATTTTACACAGAGGATGATCCATCCAAAAGAACCTTCCCATCTCTTCATGGATTCGAAACTCCAAAGAATATTTATGAATATCTGAAGCTAAAGGGAAAGGGAAAGCAAGCAGAAGATAAGGCAAAAGAAGAGTGTAAAGGTCTAGGAGACATTAACTTATCAGCTCGCATGCAACATTGTCTTGGTGAAGTCAAGAAGTTAGAATATTTTTCTAGAGACCTGAGTAATAATATGTCAAATCTGTCACCAAATGCTGAGCTAGAAAAGACATTAAGGAATGATTTCTTGAACATTATCATGGATACCAAGCCCTACGAAGCCTACAGGTCTGATTTCAAAGACTGGCCCCTTGAAGCTCTTAATGAGGAAGTTAATAGAATTGAAAAGATAAATAAAGATCCTCAAATGCAAAAATCTGCTCCCAACTGGAAACAATACAAAAAGGTTGAAATGGATGAAGTGTTGAAGTACAAGAGAATGAAGGCAGAACTTGTAGCAACTAAGTTTGGGATTGCTAGACAAATTGGAAAATGGTCTAGGCAGTATATTGATCGAGCTTACAATAAGTTAGAAGAGCCAAGAAAGACAGATCCATCCCTTCCTAAAAAGCCAGTATACAAAGATGAAACTATTGTTAGACGTCGGCAGACCATTACATCTAAAAAGTTGTTCTCATCAGCAGATGTATCCATCGCTGCCTTGAACCAAAGAAAAAGACAACAACTGATAGAGGAGGAAGATGAAAATAGGTATGCTGAGTACAGAAAAGAGTCTATCAGAAATCAGTTACGATATGGATTGGATGATGCTTCGTTGCAATTACAAGCTCAATTTGCTCAAGCACTTCAGAAGTTGGCAAGCAGGCCTCAATCGCCAAACTCCTCTCAAATAAAACTTCTCCCAAGAAACCCATCAGATCCAAAAATAGTAAAGTGGAAGTCTGACAAACAGACCCTTGAACTGACTTTGATCAAGTCTTATGGTTGTGTTGAAAAGATATCAAGGGAGAATGCACTTGGTCTGAATCTAGTTGACCTCCAAGATCTTTTTAACCTTCAGCTAGATAGGGATGAAGATGATACTGATTCCTTGGATTTTGAGCTCCAATTCAAAGGGCAAATCCGGGAAATGTTGATGAGAGAATAAAGATCTGCTGATTTCTAAAGTCTGCTGATTCCTTGATTTAGTTTTTACTGAAAGTTGTTGAGGCAGGTGATTGTGTGTTTGTATTTAACGTTTGTTGAACCTTAAGTTGTATTCAAATTCTATTAAGTACATGTGTCTATAAACAGTTTATATTGTCTTTTTGGGTAAACAGTTAAATTGTATGTAACTGATATATTAACTGATAATCTATGTTTATAGTTGTCTTTTAGCTATAATAGATAACACGTTTTGGTACAATATCTATACACGTATCTATATGTTCTATTAACATGTGTTAATCATGGTTGTCTAAGAAACGACCCGTGTTTGCAGCTCTCATTTTTTATGAGAGTACTAAATTCTTTGTTAATAACATTATTCTCTTAACATCTGTTTACTAACCTTTGTATTTCTGTTGACTGACCTTTTTAACATGGGTTGACTAACATCTTGTGACAACCGTCACTTTTCCGTACATTCCGTACACGAAATGAACAGTAATTTATGCTTAAATGACTGTGCATGATCTGGTTTACCAGACAAATAAATTTCTGAATTCCATACAAGTGAATTCATGCATGATATATGCTACAAGAATTACGTTATGATAGCGTTGCGTCAAAAATATTAGTAAACTCACCGGTAAGACACACTGTGTCAACAGAACTGCAGAAAGCAGTCAGACATTAGAATTGAGGCCTAGGTGTAGGTCCGACGACAAAAGTACATTAAAACCCAAGAGTACATATAAGGGTTTAATTTATAGACATTGCGAAAGCAAAAATAAGCACTAAAAAGCACCCGAAACGCACTTTAAGTGCAGAATTTTAGATAATTCAGCTCAATTCAGCATTTAAACACATGAATATTATGCAGAAATTTCGTTTTATCATCCAGAATATTTCCCTAAGTGTTGGGAATTGAAAGGGTACAAGAAGGGTACTTAAAAGACACTAAAAAGTGTGATTTAGCACTTTAACGAACCGGTGTCTAACCGAACAACCGGATATTACCCGGAGCACCAAAATAATGCTAGAAGCATTGTTTTTACTTTTCTAAGCTAGTTAGGGCCCCCAAACACCCTAACACACTATTTATTTCCCAACACACTTAAATCACTAATTAAATCACCTAACTTGTAACTAGATCAAGTAACTAGCATTGAAAACAAACTAAACACCACACCCCCCATAATGTGGACGGTTCACAAGTGGTTCCCACTTGTGATTTCTTTGATTAATTTAATGAATATGCCTTGAAGATATGGGACATAATATACTATGGGTAAAATAATGTTGGAAGAGTATAAGTGTTAACCCCTAGTCTTATACCTTCATTTCTTCCATAACCCACCAACACAAAACACCTTCTTCTTCCCCCCACAACCTACGGCCACACCACCATCCATACACCCTCCCACTTTCATTCATCCTACAACATTTCCAAGTTTGTTCCAAGGTGTCTCGAGCCTATTTAGGAAGGTTGCAAGCAACGGATCTTGAAGGACCTCGCTCGTTTGCTTTTAACCACTTGATCTTCATCATAGTTCTTCCCTAGCTTTGTGCTAGTGGTAAGTGCCTCTAAACATCTTCTTGTTCTTGTCTAGAGTGGTTAATAAGAGATTTGTCGGTTAAAAATCAAGAACACACAAGATCATAACTTAAAGTCTATTAAAGTGATGAATATGATGGTTAATAGATGGATAATTGTGTAAAACTTGTTAAACTTGTTTTGTGATGATTATTTTGTGTTGTTTAATGCTAGTAGTAGTTCGGATCGTCATCTAACCCGGCTAGGTTATGTTCTTAGAACATGAGCTAGCGTATGTTTAAGTATAAAAAGGACTAGATGATGAACACTACTACTATTAAACATGAACTTGTGTAAAAACATTTTATCTTATGAAATGGAGTTCTAAACTAGTAGATCTAAAGATCTACAAGTGGTATTTTCGAAAGACCAACTGTAAGACAAAACCATGTTTTAAAACCGGATCTTTCATGAAGTAGAGGTGTTTTTATGAACAAACAAGTGTGTGGACACTTGTGTAACAAAAGTTTTAACAAAGAAATAATTTTCGTAAAAACCGACTAGAAGTTGTGAAACTTCATATTCTTTAAAAATAAAGTTTTTAAGAAATTAAACTTATTTTTAAAGATAACAAGGTTTACTAAATGTGCTAGTAAATTACTACACATTTTTGTAAATATTCAAGTTCATGAAATGGAGAAATTAGTGATTGTTGTTGATGATTATTGTTGATAATTGTTGTTGATGATTGTTGACGATTTAAAAGAAAATAAACACATGTTTTGAAAACATGGGAAACCTCCATTTTTAGGGGAAACTCTGTCAAAATTTTTATAAATTTTGACACTTAGAAAAATATAAGTTTTTGGGAAACTTATTCCCTAAAAATGTATTTAAAGTATTACCAAGGTTTCCCTAATTTTTGGTGATAAGAAATGAGGATTTCTTCAAGAATAAAAAAAATGGATATAAGTATGTATATTTTTGAGAGAAAAATATATATTATTTTATCACCAACTTTTGTGCTAAGTGTATATAGTATGTGTTATACGTGCTAGTGTATTAAGACTTAAAAATACACTAAATACTCATGAGGAGTATAAACATAAAAATACACATGCAACATACAAGATACATAATTCGGGTGCAAAGTGCAAAACATGAAATACTTATATTAATTTTTGAGAAAATAATATAAGTAGGATACTTAGTTAAAAATATCAAATATTTTTAACACAACGATTCAAATACAAAAGAGAGTGACTGTACTTGTGCGACGCAAGTCTAGTGACTAACGTTAAGAAAACGCGTATAGGTTACGACGTTAATTAAGCAAATCTGGTGAAGTTTACGACGCACAGGAACACAAAGTTGTTAGTTCATGCTCCCCCTTTTCTCTAACTGTTTTTGGTTTTATAACTCTCGGGGGTGAAATACATGTTACAAATATTATAATTTTTACAAAGGGTAAAAATACAAGAAGCACTCTTGGTGAGAACGAGAACCGAGTGCAATATGATTTGAGAATACGAGAAGCACTCGTGGTGAGTGCAATATGATGAGCTTTAAGAAAAGCCTAGAAAATACTGGATCATGTGAGCTTAAACTAGATATTGAGATGCCATTAATACTTAATTAGGGACGAGGGTTAGATCTAACGGGTACGGCCGAGCCCCACTCAGGGTCCTTATGTGACCTCTTGAGTGCTTCGGTGTCCCAGTCGAGGGAAATCGACACAGTCGAGGTTAATCGACACAGTCGAGGGAAATCGACACAGTCAAGGGAAATTGACGCAGTCGAGGTTAATCGACACAGTCGAGGGTAATCGACACAGTTAAAGGAGAAAATACTAATGCTCCCTATGTCCTCACATGCCTTGAGGGAGAAAATACTAATGCTCCCTATGTCCTCACATGCCTTGAAGGAGAATATACTAATGCTCCATATGTCCTCACGTGCCTTAATAAACAATCATTTAAAACGTGGGGTACACAAGAAAACTTGAATGATACTTGAGTACGTGGGGTACTCAAGAAAACGGGAATTATACTTGAGTACGTGGGGTACTCAAGAAAGACTTGAATTATACATGACACATACTATGTTTTCATACAAAGTATAAAAATGTGAAATACAAAAACGTATGAACTCGCTCAACTTTATGTTGATGTTTTCCAAAATTACATGTATTTCAGGTGACAGGATGGATCTTGGGCGCAAGTGTCGTAACTAGAAGTAGACTACAAGTTTAGATGTCATCCACTCTTGTTGAATCGTAACCTTGTCAAAGGTCGTGTTTTGAAAACTTAAATAACAAGTGTTTGTAATACTTAAATTTTCATAAATGGATGAACATCGTTTTGATCATGTAGTTGTTTATTACGATTGAATGCAATGATAACAAGCTAGTCACACATCATACGCTTCCGCAAAAGACAGGGTGTGACACATCTGATACTTACTATCTATCCATCTGGCAAGCTCTGTTGGAGATAATGGATAACAGTTTTTAGAAAAGTATGTTGGAAAGCAATAGAGGTTTTTTAACTGTTAATTGACAAAAGTGGTTTGCTATCAACATAATGGAATTGATGTTGAATGAACCTATTGACCATTAGTTTATATCAATTTTGTAAGTCTGCACTAATTATTTTTTAGTCTCTGTCAATATGTGTTATGCATGGTTTAAAAGAAACCACCCGTGTTTGCACGCGGGTCTTACCGCTAGTACTATATAATAAAAGAAACCAATGAAGGGACACTTGTCATTATTCTAGATCATACTTAATTGTAGATAATTATTAATTAATTTAAATTATTAAATATTATTAAATTAATATAATATTAGTTTTATATAATATTAATTTATCTTCGAATATTAGAATAATTCTTTCGAAGTTTTAATTTTAAAGTTACTAATTTTGTAAAATATCATCTTAATAATAATTCAAAGTATTTAACCTTTAATATGTTTATCACATATCTATCTAGGGGAAGGTTCATTTGAGAACAAATTTAATGTGAGAAGAAAAAGAAGAAAGGGCATATTAGTAAAATGCTATTTAATTTATAACTCATATTATTAATTTTTTCCTCTTTAATTAATTAGTCAATTAATTATTAATTATCCTACATATAATCTACAAAACCTACACATATCAAAATTTTCCTACATATACCCTACACATTATAGAATTTTATCCTACACAGTCGAAATTTATCCTACACACCTCGAAATATATCCTACACAACTCGTGATTTATCCTACACAATTTGTAATTTATTCTACACTTTAAATTAAGTTGTTTTTTTTATTTGAAAAAAACTATATATTTTAAAAAAGAGTTACAAATTTAATTTAGCTAGTTATTAAAGGGGAAGAATACACATTAATGATTTATTTAAGTTTACCAATATACCCTTATATTAAAATTAAATACAAATATTAAATGAAGTAAAATGAAGCATTCTTATTGGTTGAAACTTCTTCTTTTTTCTTCTTACAAAAAAAATCTTCTCATTTGAACCTTTCACTATCTAATAATCTATATCTTCTATACTATATATAATAAAAGAAACCGAACACTTGTCATTATTATAGATCATCCTTAATTGTAGATAATTATTAATTAACTAGTCGTTGGCCCCCCGCGTTGCGGTGAGGGGGCGTAAAGTCATGATACCAACGTTGTAGGGAGGACATAAAACCATGCTAAGTAGCAACCGAACGACGACCAAAACCTGAAAAAACATAAAATAAAACCACAAATTTATAACACCAAGTGACTCACATGACGTAAAACGTATACGTAGGTAGTTGAATTTATATGGACACGTATTAGAAAGTCAAGAGGGTGGAACCAAATGTGATCATCAAACACCGTGCTAAGTAGCAATCGAACGACAATCAAATTCGATAAAAATGTAAGCAAAACTAACAAAAAAATAAAATAATAAACTCATTTAATTTTGGTAGAAAAATAATAAAAAACAAAAAGTTATTACAAAATAAAAAAAACTTAAAGTTGCAAAAATAATTAAAAAAACAAAAAATAAAACACTAAATCACAATAAGACAAAAATGTCACTATTCATCCAAATGTTATGAATTAATACATATAGATAATTTAAATTATTAAATATTAATTAAAAAATTAATATAAATGCTTTTCGACCGCACAAACATGACATTGTTCAAAAATTGCGGGTCCATTCGATTACGTAAATCCGTCTTAACAAGCTTCAATTTCGAAAAACATCTTTCAACGGTTACGGTCGCAACCGGTAAAACCAAAGCTAGCTTCATTACCTGATAAAACAAAGGCCAATTGGATTTTAACACCTTTAACTTTGAAGAATTGGCCGATAACACCCGCAACTAACACTTTGATCTGTGACACCCCAAACTTTTAATTTTGTTTGTCATTTCACCACTCAGTTAAAAAATCAGTAACTTAGTTAGTTTTCAATCCTAGGTGGCATCCTACGTGGACCATTTTTGCATATGTGGCAGGGTATAAAATAGTTAGTGCAATGTAAGCCTTTTCAGTCCCACCCACTACTCTCCATTCCAAAACCTAATCAAAACCCTCACACCGCCGCCTACGGCGGAGCAAACCCTAACCTCCGTCTCCTTTCCTCCAACTCCAAACACACAATGGCATCATCCACGGCGGATTGCATCGGCTCTTCATCTTCAATATACAAAATCAAATCATCATCAGTTCTTTATCTTCAACCGTTCATCATCAAATTCCCAAACACCACATAACAACACCCACAACATCGATTCCTGTTACAGATCGGATGTCGTCGCCGCCGACGTTGCTAGCACCTAGGTTCCGGTTCGCCGCACTAGCCTCCAATCTTGATCGCAGAGAGCTCCGATCTTCTCACTCCGGTGGAATCATTTAACGTTTCTACCCGGAGGTGAGGATGAGACCAGCCATGGCCGCTGCCTTTCATTTGTCGGTGGTCGTTGATGCCTATGATACAAATTTTCTTTTTCTTGATGGAGATCGAAAAGGGGTGTTGGTGGAATTGACTTTAGTGTTTTCCATTGAGCAAGATTCTCAATTGGGTTCAACAAAGAATCAGCATCCTCATTAGGGCATATCTCAGCTAGAAGACTCCATCTCTCAAGGCAAATCCTTAAAAAACAAAGAACAAGAAGACCTCCTCAAATCAAAACCGTCAATCCTCTTCGCCGTTGACGAGCTCGAGAAGCTCCGGCAGCCGTTAACCGTCGCCGTCGAAGAAGAAATCAGTTTAGCGATCAAACACCGTCAAGTTGTTGCTGAGAACAATGAGAACGAATCTGAGGATTTGTTGAAATTGATTTATTTCGGGAGTATGTTTGATGTGAAAGCGCAAAGTGAGTTTAATTCGGTTATGTTAACGAGGACTCACGAGAGGAATTGTTGTTTGACTTATGATTATGTTACGGATGATGATAATGCGGTTATGTTAGGAGAAAGTGATTTGGATTTGATTTCGGTTATGAGTTCCCAATTGTTTGTGCAGGTGTTAATCGAAGAAGAAGAAGAAGATGACTTTTATACCCATGAATGTGCCACATATGCAAAAATGGTCCACGTAGGATGCCACCTAGGATTGAAAACTAACTAAGTTACTGATTTTTTAACTGAGTGGTGAAATGACAAACAAAATTAAAAGTTTGGGGTGTCACAGATCAAAGTGTTAGTTGCGGGTGTTATCGGCCAATTCTTCAAAGTTAAAGGTGTTAAAATCCAATTGGCCTAAAACAAATGACAAGAACTATGTGTTCCCATTTCAACCATAAGACGTGCAAGATCACTTATTCTATCATTTGGGCTTTATTGGTTATTACATTTTGGGCTTAATTATCATAAAACTAATTATTTGGGCTTTGTTGCCAAACAAGTTTTGAGCTTAATGAATAATATTAAGTTTCATAATTTTCTATTAGGAGTATCCTCGTATATGTTTTGGGGTATGCTATGTATAAAACCGAAAAAAATTACACTGCGAATACGGGGTTGAGCCGTAGCTCGTGCTACGGCTCATTCTACATTGGATCCGCCCATAACGTCAGGGGGTGGAAGCAAGGCGGTGTTCGACGTTATAGCCCAATATAACGTCTGTATAACCCCCACTATGCATTACCTGATATTCATATTTGATATTTCTAATTTGGTAGAGAATATATTTTTAGAAATTAAAATTAATCATTTATACTTTCTTCTCATCTTCTTAAGTTCATTTTACACGCCTGCTTCTCTCTCATACAAATTACCATCAGAGCTTCCTTTCACATTGACACGTGTTTCTGTCCAAAAGAGATTTTAGTAACATTATTTGAAAATCTTTAATTCTTTATGTCAATTAGATGAGCCATTTCGAGTCACCTAATTGTTATTTCACATAAAAGGACGAAAAGAGAATAACAAAGTCTAGACACGTAAAGACCAATCATCGCACCGAATCCGCGAGCCACACATTTTATTTTTATTAGATTAAAGCTGAGAAAACGATATAGATTTTTGAGGTGTTTCAGTGGCCTTGAGAGCATCAAAACATCCAAGGTATGCAATTCTTTTAAGTGTGGATAGAAATGAGATTTTAAACACAAGTATGGTCAAAATTATATAAGTCCTTTTTGTATGGTACTCATAGATTAGATAAGTTCCGAACAATGCTTGAAAATTTGTTAGAAATGGGTCAGGAGAAACACAATATGAAATCTCTATTATATGGTCTCTAACACATTACACATCAAACTATTGACTTAGTACTGATATTAGAAGTATCTACATAGATTTAATCAAGATTGGAGTTTAAATCGAAAGAAGTGTTAATGTTGAACAATTTTATGGTGAAAGTGGCTAATTATGATTCTAATAAGTTTATAATTTATAACATGTTTTTGACATCTGTTGGAAACTTAAGAGGGTAACATTTAGTATGAGCTCAAAGTCCTAGTTTAGGTTTCTAGGATTTTTATAATCTTTATATATCGTAAGACAATCTTCACTAATCAATATCAATTCAATATTTCACCCTCTGATATGGTATCATCCAAGGCTCTTTTGTTGGGAATCAGTGTATCAAAATAATAGCTAAAGCGATTTATATAATTTACCAAAAGTTGATTATATATCCATATATATAATCGATTTTATATATAAAAACTATAAGTTTGATTTATTAATCCAATTAATAAATATTCCTAATTAGGATCAAGGTTATACGCGTATAAACAAATAAAAAGAATAAACAACCATAAAGGGTTTCAGTAATCAACCATTGTCGACTACATCGGGATTGTATCACGCGGGTTACAACGAATCATCGCTAGTAGGAAGTTCACAACCGAGCCCAAGATACCCAAAGATAGAACCGACCAAGAAGGAGGCAGCGGCAGTGCTTGGTCGACGGCAGGTGGGCGGCGGCACTAAGAGGGGGGCCAGCCGAACTTGAGAGGGAAGCTAGGGTTTTGGTGTTTTGATAAAAAGCGTGTCTAGGGTTTGTACCTTAATCATCATTTTATAAAACCCAATCTTACACTAAGGCCCTTTAAGATTATATAATTATAATCCTCTTAATAATAATCTAATTAATAAAGTCCCTCGGGTTTAAACTATTATTATTTCACAAATAATAATCCACCTACTCGTGAACATATACGATTCGTGTACCAACGTGTAACTCTTCGGATCGTACCGAGTTGGTTACGTTGACTTTAATTACGGTCGGACATGCATATCTCCAACAATCTCCCACTTGGACGATTTTAATTAAACGAGTCAACGTGTGCAGAGTTGGACGACTAGCTGCATTGCACTGCTCCTAACACGGTATGACACTTTACAGTCGTCAACTAGTTCTTAGAGTTCAAGTAACACTTTACTTAACGAAATATTGTAGCCCTGATAAATCTATCAATAAGTTCCTTCTGTATAGAACATTCGTTGATCGTAAGACCCCGATAATGGATCATTCATTCTTATATAGTGATCAACTATTCTCTGTTCTCGTCTTTAATTCAAAGTGGTCTAACAAACTACTTTTAGTCCGAGCGTGGCCACGCGTTTATTCCAGTTTGAGTTAACGAGGGTGCCAGAATGTCTTAACTTCTAATCCCATAGAAGTACATAATTCCATCAGCGTCATACAACTCTCACTTAACCTTGGATTTTTCCCAACGCTACCCGGATTACTATCCATGTTTCAGGACAGTGTTAGATAACATCAAAGATTGTCCTTGATCAATGTAGTTTAATATGTGCCTAAGGAAAAAGGACAGATTGAACATATCAATATCAAAACATCTCATGACTTAGATCCATGGAGATCATTTGGAAGCGAGTCACATCCAATATCATTCACTAGTGATATCTGTGAATTTTGATTCTCAAACCCTTGAGTTATTCATCTCATGAATACAATCATCTCAATTCACAATAGTCTTACATTCAAATTCAATCCCATGTATTTAAATCGACTACAAATATTTTAGAATACGCTTATTCAAGGATATAAACATACAAATAATGAACACAGTTACAAAATAATTAAACTTGCATTTAACTAATAAATCAAATAACTATTCAATGTAACTGTTGTAGTTCAAAATTAAAACACCAATACTAACTACAGATCATGCCCACTGTCTAGCAAATCTAAGCCCTATCTTTTCAGCAAGCTCCTCATGTTTAGCTTGAGGTAAAGGCTTAGTAAAGGGGTCAGCCAAATTTAGTTCCGTATGAACTTTGCTTATTATGATGTCTCCATGCTCTATTATCTCTCTAATATAGTGGAATTTTCTGAGTATATGCCTTGTGGTTTGATGCGACCTTGGTTCCTTTGCAAGAACAATGGCACCAGTGTTGTCACACAGCATCTCGATCGGTTTTTTTATGCTAGGCACAACGTCGAGATCAGTAATGAACTTCTTCATCCAGGCAGCCTCCTTACCAGCATCCGATGCAGCATTGTATTCTGATTCACAGGTGGATTGAGCAACCACACTTTGCTTCGAGCTCTTCCAAGTAACAGCCCCACCATTCAGAATGAAAACATATCCCGTCTGTGATCTTGAATCGTCACGATCAGTCTGGAAACTTGCATCAGTTTAACACTTAACTGACAGCTCCTCATCCACTCCTCCACATATTAAGCATATGTCCTTAGTCCTTCTTAAGTACTTAAGAATGTTCTTCACTGCAGCCTAGTGACTCTTTCCTGGATTCTGTTGATATCTACTCGTCATGCCAAGAGCATACGAGACATCAGGTCTAGTACATAACATGGCGTACATGATAGAACCAATAGCAAAAGCATATGGAACTCTTTCCGTTTTCTTCTTTTCCTCTTCACTGTTTGCACACTGCTCGCTATTAAGAATGGTTCCATGTGCCATGGGCAAGAGCCAACTTTTTGAGTCTTGCATTGAGAAGCGTCCTATGACCTTATCAATATATGTAATTTGACTTAAACCTAATAACCGCTTTGATCTATTTCTATAAATCTTTATTCCTAGAATATAAGCGGCTTCACCAAGATCTTTCATTGCGAAACATTTACCCAACCAAGCCTTAACATCTTTTAGCATAGGGATATTGTTTCCAATGATTAGTATGTCATCTATACACATAATGAGAAAAGTGATATAATAGAATTCTTGTAAACACACGGTTCATCTTCGTTTTTAATAAAACCAAACTCTTTGATTTTCTGATCAAAACGGAGAATCCAGCTACGAGATGCTTGCTTGAATCCATATATGGATTTATTTAGCTTGCACACCTTATTAGGATTATTTGGATCGACAACACCTTCAGGTTGAACCATATAGACATCTTCAAGTAAGTGTCCATTGAGGAACGCGGTCTTGACATCCATTTGCCATATCTCATAGTCATAATATGCAGCAATGGCAAGTAGAATTCTAATAGACTTAAGCATGGCTACTGGCGAGAAAGTTTCCTCATAATCAATTCCTTGAGTTTAAGTGAACCGTTTCGCTAAAAGCCTTGCTTTGTAGGTTTGCACATTTCAATCCATGTCGGTCTTCTACTTGAAGATCCATTTGTTTCCTACAGTCCAACATTCGGTAGGAAGATCAACCAAATCCCAGACTTTTTTATCATACATGGATTGCATCTCTGTATTCATGGCTTCTTGCCATTTCTTGGATTCAGAATCCAAGATTACAGCTTTGTAAGTAGCAGGTTCAGCTTCATCAATCATGAAGATGTCGTCATACCTTTCAGGTGCACAACGATCCCTAATACTTCTTTGAACACTTGGTGTTTCTGTTGTTTCTTGAGTCCTTTCAGGCTCAACTTCAACAACTGGATCAATTACTTCTGGTTCTGTCTGAACATTTGGTTCAGTCACTTGTGATTCTCCAATTTCTTCAAGATCCACATGGTTTTCTCCGATCCCACACGCCAGAAGCTCTTCCTCCAAGAAAGTGCCTCTGCGTTTAGTGAAAATCTTATTTTCAGTGGGGCGGTAGAAAAGGTAACCGATCTTTTTAGCGTAATCGACGAAAACCACCTTTTCGCCTCTGGGATCTAGTTTATCCGAAGATTCTAGAGTAACATAAGCATTACATCCCCAGACCTTTAGATAGGATACTTTAGGTTTCTTTCCATGCCATATCTCATAAGGCATTTTGCCAACCTTCTTCGTTGGAGCTATATTCACAAGTCTTGTGGCAGTTTCCAGAGCATAACTCCAAAAGGAGCGTGGGAGGGTTGTTCGACACCTCTTTAATCGAACCATATCTAATAGAATTCGATTTCTCCGCTCAGACACACCATTATGTTGTGGTGTTCCAGGTGGAGTGAGTTATGAAACTATTCCACAATCCTTTGGATGGTCGATGAACTCCTGACTAAGATATTCAACACCTCGATCTGATCAAAGCATCTTAATAGTTCTATTTAGACGATTCTCTAATTTGTTTTGGTACTCCTTGAACTTTTCAAATGTTTCATGTTTATGCTTCATAAGATAAACATAACCATATCTACTGAATCATCAGTAAATATAACAAAGTATCTTTCTCCATGTCTTGACATTGTTCTGAATGGACCACATGCATCTGTATGTACAAGTCCCAACAGATCATTAGATCTTTCTCCAACATTTGAAAAAGGTGCTTTTGTTAACTTTCCACTTAAGCATGATTCACATTTGCTAAATGTTTTCGAACCCTTGGAATCTAGGATTCCTGCGGTTTTGAGTAGTTTAACACGGTTGTCGCTTATGTGACCAAGTCTACAATGCCACATATACGTAGCATTAAAGTCTAACTTATTACGTTTATGGGAGATGTTGCATAACATGTTATTTTCTTGGATTTCTATCTCATAGATTCCATTGTTTGGTTTTGCATCAAAGTAAAATACATCATTAAAATACGCAGAAATAAATTCACCATTAAAATGATAATTAAAACCATGTGCATGCAAAGCAAAAACCGAAACAAAATTTCTAGTAACACTAGGAATAAAATAAACATTGTTCTAAACAAGTTCTAAACCAGAAGGAAGTAAAAAAAAACATATTCTCCAATCGCCTTCACAACAACTCTTTGTCCATTGCCAACATGGACTTCCAAGTCGCCCTGTTTTAGCTTCTTAATCTTTCTTAGTCCCTGCAAAGCATTACAAATGTGAAAACCACATCCTGTGTAAAACACCCATGTTTTTCCAGAAAAAGAAAAGATTTCAATAACATATATACCTGAGGACTCTCCTCCTAAAGCCTTGGCTTGCTTTAGTTAAGCTAAATACTTAGCACAGTTCCTCTTCCAATGCCCAATTTCATTACAATGAAAACACTTGGCATCCTTCTGATGCTTCTTGTTTGCAACAGATTTGCCTTTGCCCTAATTGCCTTTTTTACATGCTCCTACTTGATCATCAGCACTGGTGCAGTCTTGCTGCGTATATTCACCTCAACAGTTTTGAGCATCTAATGCAGCTCTGCAAGTGTCTTCTCCATCCCATTCATATTGTAGTTCATAGTGAACTGAGCATATGACTTAGGCAATGAGTTGAGGATAATATCCCCAGCTAACTTATCACTCAAGGGGGATTCCAGATGAGCCAAGTGATCAACATATGCCTTCATTTTTAGCACATGAGCGCTAACTGATGTACCCTCTTGCATACGAGTGGTTATGAGTGATCTCATCACATCAAACCTCTAATGACGAGCCTTCTGTTGAAACATTTCCACCAGGTGCTCATTCATCTCGTATGCCATCATATCATCCATGGTCCTTTGAAGTTTAGGGATTATGGATGCTAACATTAGACATGAGACTTTCATAGAGTCATCAAAGTGCTTTGCATAGTCTCTATATGCAACAGTTTGCTGATTGATGGGTTCATCAGGGACTGGCGTATCAAGAACATACAGTTTGTTCTCCGCCTTGAGAATAATTTTCAAATTGCGGTGCCAGTCCGTGAAGTTGGAGTGGTTCAGTTTGTGATTCTCTAAGATGGACTTGAGAGAGAATTGGAGGAATTGTTTTGAGTTGACATCTACAAAATTCAAAATTAATTAATTAGTATTTTATGTTTTAAATATCTTAATTTAATTTTATGACCCGAAAGCAAAATTTTAATTAAGATGAGATCCCGATTCATCAAATCACAATGAATTGGCTTAAGCACTATCCACTGGTATGATTATGTAGGTAAACAACGATTGTTAATTGTGTCGAATCCAATACCGGAAAAAAATAAAAATAAAAAATACCATTACATCGGATCCAATATCTGCAAAAAAAAATTGTGACACTTCGGGTTTGCCGCATGTTCCATTAATTTTTGTAACTTTGTGAGATTATAAAAGTGAATTATTAAATCTATTTGTTGCTATATATGTAATATGTGGAGTGTACGTATGAAAATATGATATTATGATCGGAATTATTACACCTCACACTCTTCATGTGTGTAATAGATTATTAACCGTACATAGCACGTGCACGGGGGCCGCACACCACATACCCACCAGTGGGTATTCTCTCTGACCGCACACTCTTAACCCCAAGCCCAAACCACAGCCCATTAGAAACCCTAGGGATGCCGCACACATGGTAGGGGTGCACTTGCACAAGTGTGCAGAATCCTTGTATGGGTTATAAATACCATGTGATGCAAAACCCTAGGAAACTTTTTCCAATCACTGTAACGGCTGAGAATATTCTTTTTGCAGCAAACATTCCCTCTATCTCTTCCACCAACATTCTTCTATTTCTAGAAACCCTACAACACTCCAAAAATCTTCCCTCTTTTCTTGAAAATCGACGGCAGCGACATCGATCGAAGAACCACTGCACTCGTTCTTCCTGAAACACTATTTCTCCTCTTCTTTTAACGCACACTCACAAATTCCAGTTTAGTTGATTCATGATTGATTTCGAGTAAAAAGTGTGTTAGTGTCGGTGATTGTCAAGGATCATTTGATGTTAGAATGAAGATGTTGATATGTTAAATGATATGAAGTCAACCTAGTGGCTGTTGCTTATAAAGATTAGGGATTTATTGTGCTACCAAAGTTTAGATCTGTTGATGCATAATGTCTATCGCCTGCGTCATCAGTCTATGTCATGTCATTTATATGTAATAGGCTAGTTTTGTGGTTTAAAATGTAAGTTTATGTGTATTAGACAGGTCACA
The DNA here is from genome assembly GCA_030545235.1 of Helianthus tuberosus. Taxonomy (NCBI): domain Eukaryota; kingdom Viridiplantae; phylum Streptophyta; class Magnoliopsida; order Asterales; family Asteraceae; genus Helianthus; species Helianthus tuberosus. Next base: position 92,499,067 of record CM060354.1, read on the forward strand.
CGACCTGAATGGTCAGGTCGCACGAGGTGAGCTTGTCCAGCTCGTGCGGTCTGGGTGTGTTATCCCATGCGGTTTGGCAGGTCTATAAATAGGCCAGTAGTGTTCTTCATTTGTAACTTTCTGGAGAATTTTGTACCGAAGTGCTGTCTGATTCTCTCTGTACCAAAACGTCTAAAATCAATGAAGAACATGTTTAAAGTGACTTTCTATTCTTCTACTCCTGTTCTAACACTGATTGATGGTTTCTAGACTGATTCCGCCTTTCTAGAAACTAGATCTGACTCTGATTCACTCGTTTGGACGATTCTTCGATCCTACAAGTGGTATCAGAGCTCAGGATGAGTCAAATCTGTTGATATCAGTGTTTTGAACGGTTTAGAACCATATACTTCTACTCTTTCTTGGATTTCCAGACGAATTCACGGATAAAATGGACTGAATTTTAGATATTATGTGTAAAACATCATTTTGAACAATTGTACAAAGTTGCAGACCGTAAATCAAACTAAAACTGATCCAAAAATGTCAAAAACTTGAAATCTTGATAAACTAAGTCTTCAAACGAGGTGAAACTGTCCAAATCGTATGAAAATGATGTCCTAATCGTGTAAAATGAACCAGATCGTTTGAAAATTTCAAACTGTGTGACCAGAACGCACGATTTGAGTGGTCAGATTGTGTGAAAAGATCAGACCGTGTGAGATTTTAAAATGGATTGAGCTTTGTGATTGTAAACTTTTGTCACCTCGCACGAGCTGATCAGATCGTGTGAAATTGTTCAGGTCGCACGAACTGGAATTTTTTTTAACTGGTATTTGTCACTTCGCACGGTTTGGATAGTACAGGTCGTTTGAAATTCAGGTCGTTTGAAATCAGGTTGTTTGAAATCAGGTCATTTGAAGTCCAGGTCGTCTGAAACTCCAGATCGCTTGAAATTGTAATTTTTCAAAACTTAGAAATTTTTCGAAACATTTTTCAAAGTATAAAATGGACAATCAAGAGTTTTACAATGCGTTTTTCGGAGGAGGTATGACTGTTCAAACTCCAGCAAGTATAGCCCAGAATGTGAATATGGAGAACGAGCTAGGAACCATGCAAAAACCACCGAAACTGCTCAACATTGAAGATTATTCGGGGTGGCAGGATAGATTTCGCACGTGGGTTTAGGCGAATCACCTCGAATGCTGGCTGAAAGTTGAAATGAAATATGTAGTTCCTATGAATGATGCTGGTCTTCCGAAAACACTTAACACGTTAACTCCGGCTGAATAAGAAAATTTTAAAGCCTAGAAGAAGATGGTCAGTATATTGCAACAGGCAATTAAGGAAGACATTTTGGTACTGTTACAGCATCAGGGTGACGCGCAATCTATTTGGAACGCTCTTAAAATCAAATTTCTTGGGAGTGTTTCAATGATCAAAAGCAAAAAGGCGCTACTGAAAAAAGAATTCGACATATTTACTGCTATCATTGGAGAATCAACGAAAGAGTTGATTGAGAGGTACTGTCACTTGGTAGTGGAGATAAAACATTTGAATATAGAAAAATCAGACGAAGAGTGGGTTGATAAGTTGGCTGACGCACTACCACAAGAAGAGTGGGGTACGTTCTTATTGGTTTTGAAGAACAATTTGGAATACGTGGGTTTCAATTTGAGTACGTTTATCGAGAGAATTGAAGGTCAAGAGCTTGAACTTCGGAAGATGAGGAAAATGAAATCTGCAAATGTACAGCAAGATGTTCAGCTTTATTACAAAGGAAACTCATCTGCCACATCTGCTCCGAGTCCAAAGATTCAAACGGCATTCAGTGCAGATTCTTCATCGGGAGTACCTCAAAGCATGCCTAACAACAACTTTTCACCGTTTCCAAATTACGAACCAAATCCTAAAGTTTAGAATTTTCAAGAACAGGTTTCTTCTCAAAGTTCTTCAGGTTCTAACAATCAGAGTTATAGTTATGGGATACAGTGCAATATCGCTGTAAATATAAAAAACGGTCAAGATTTTACCAAGACAGCCGCAAAGCAGCATATAGTACTTCTAGCTTCTGTACTTGAGTCTTACGAGAGTCTAGTAGCCGGACGAATTAGTAACCCAGACATGACTAAAGAAGATTAAGATCAAATTGATCCCGAGGAACTAGAACTCATCGACATAAAATGGTGTATGGCGAGCATTGTGAGAAGAGCTCAGAGTTTCATGGAAATTACTGGAAGAAGTAGTCTCGCAGGTCCTGATTCTAAACTTGGATTCGACAAATCGAAGGTGACTTACTTCAAGTGTAAAGAGAAGGGACACTTCAAGCGCGAATGTCCGAACAGAGAAGTGATTAACCACCAGAATCCATTCGCCAACGATTATTACCGACAGGCAATCTATCATAAAAACAGTCAACAACCATTCAATCCACGACCTCAAATCGAGAACAGTCAATCCAAACAAACATAAAAAGCTCTTTTGGTGAATCAAGATGACGAAAAGATTCCAGAAGGTTTCAGTTGGGATAAGTACGTTCCAGAAGGTGGTCTTGCAATGATGGCTTAAATTATTAAAGAACCGGAACTGGAAATCGAGGAATGTGTTCCTGAAGTTGAAGAAGTCAGTGAAGTGGTGAATGAAGAAAGTTTTGCAGATCTAGAAGAGGAGGCAGCAACGGTCTACTATTATCAGTCTGAACAAGAGGTATTACTAATGCATTTAAATCTTTAATGCCAGCTAATGTGTTTGATTCTTTAGTGAACCGACTACGGGTTTTTGCCCATAATACGAAGTTGAACAAACTCTGATTCAAGAGATCATTGATGTCTCAAAGGAATTGAATGAAGAGACTTTGAAAGAAATAGCAGACAAAGCTCCTATGGTCAAGCTGCAAGAGGTAGAACAAACTAAAACACCTTCTGATAACAATGAGACCAAAGATGCAACTCAAGAGTCAGTGTCTGTTGAAAAGGAGTCAATTATCAAGACTTGTGATACGTATGACACAGGAGAGAAGTCCGAGTCCGATGACAAATCAGAAAATGTGAAGTCCGAATCCGAAGAGAAAACTGAGTCCGAGTCCGGAGAGTTTGGTAAAACGGAAAGTAAAAATGATAAACAAGAAAATGTTTTTGAAAAAGTTGATCCAATTCTTGAAAAGCCATGCGAAAACTGTTTGAAACCATGCATGGATTGTCTTGAAAAAGACAAACAGTTTCAAGAGTTGAAAAATTTTAACGACAAATTAAAATTTGATTTTAATGATGTTAAAGAAGCTTATGACACTCTGTCACGATCAATTAAAATGATTCACACTGAGAGTAAGGAAAATGATAAAATTGCCAATTTTCTCAAAGCTACGGTCATGGAAAAGCAAATGTCGATTAACATCCATCTGGACAAAATCGCATCTCTAAAGAAGGAACTTGAACTAATGCGCATTGAGACAGAAAGAGTCGACAAAAAGTTGATCAGTTATCTTTCATCATCATATGTGATTGATCAGATCATTCCTCAACAAACTGAAGTTAAACTAGCTTTCAAAAATGTTCCACCCCCAATGTGGAATCATTATACTCAGAAATATCCAGACGGAGTGGAGAAGGCATTGAATCTCAAACTGAGAACAGAAGAGAATGAGTTACCAGAAAACATAGATGTTACATTTTCTCCGTCTGACACCGACAACGAGTCACAACTGGTTAAAAAAGTTGTAGACCAAGTGTTGGATGAAGAGAGTGATAACACTGATTTCGAAACGGTTAAAACTCATTTTGAGAATTCCAGTTCAGAATCTGAAGATGACGCAAACTTTCTTGATAAGTTTATCCCAAATTCAGATAAAGTTTTGGATGATGATTCGATCATTGTGGTTTACACGATGACCGGAACTGATAAACTGTATACTGATTTTGAGTACCTGTTCAGAATGCGAACCTAGAAAAGGTTGAAAAAGTTTTTAAACTGTGGAAATTGATATCTCAGAAGTTAACAACAATTCGTTTCTATCAAAACCGAAAAAATATTTTGTTAAACAACAACCGACAAACAACCCGGGAAAGAAAAATGAATGGGTGGGTAACAATGGTAATAACAGGAGACATGGTAATAATTACAAAAAGAAATGTGTTGGTTTTGAGATGAAAATGGCTAAGAAAGAAGTTAAGCCAAACGAAAAATTGAGTAAATTGTTTGTGTCTGGTAATAATACAGAAGTCGAAAAGGATTATATCTTTAGTAAGCAAGCAATTGACGATTTTATTGCGGCCAAAAAGATAAGAGACGAGGCCAACAGATCCACTTTTGTTGAATATGACAAAAGAATCTTTTATCGATGCAATGAAATCGGTCATATGGCCAAACAATGTGTCAAAGAGATAATAAAACCAGTTTTCCATAAACCAAAACCAAAAATTTCAAAGGATGTTAAGGGAAAATCACCTATGGTATCCCCTGTGCGTATTCTTAAACGCGGTGAATCATTGAAGTCAGAGGACAAACCAAAATCAACTTTTGAAATTGGTAAATCTTCAAAATCACAAAAGACTTCAGAGGTTTATTCTAAAACAAAGACTTCCCAAAGTCAATCATGGGTGGAGAAACCTAAACATTCTTTTGAGGAAAAGAAAATGGAAGAAGTTTTAAAATCTGAACCGAAAATCTTTGCAACCACTGAAGAGAAAATTGAGTTTGAGTTAGATAAGTTGATTGAAGAATTCCCACCTATCAAGGAAGGAGCTCTAAAATCAAAACCAGAATCTGATGTTCGAAATGTTGTTTTTAACATTCCAAAAGTTGACATAGTAGCTCATGATATTGTCTTTGGTAGTGTACCAAATGTTGAAAAATCTTGGGTATCATTGTTTAAGTAAATGTCTTTTGATGTGTGTAGGGGCTTCCAAGGTCTATCATTTCTAAATGGATAATGGATAGCGGCGCCTCACAGCACATGACAAGGATGTTAGCACTACTATACGACGTCAAATCAATCAATGGAGGTTATGTCAGGTTTGCTGGAACTCAAGGTGGAAGAATTGTTGGAGAAGGAATACTTACTAACGGGGTCGTAACATTTGATAAAGTGAACTACATTGCTGAGTTAGAAAACAATCTGTTGAGCATTTCTCTGATTTGTGATAAGTCATTTACTGTTCATTTTACAAAAGATGAATGTCTGATTCTTAAACCGGGGTTTAAAATACCTGAAGAAATGGTGTTGATGCGCGCTCTTCGTGAAAACGATCTTTATGTTCTAGACATGAGCGTTGCATCAACGTCATATAAAAAGGCACAATGCTTTGTGAGTAAGACGAAGGCGACTGAAAAAGAATCCATAATGTGGCATCGTAAAATGGGCCATATTCACTTGAGAAAGATGAACTTTTTAGTTCATAATGATCTTGTAGACGGTGTTAATTTGAAAAACTTCCATCTTAACGATGACTGTATTGAATGTAAGAAAGGGAAGCAGATAAAGAAATCACACCCGAAAAAGCTTTTGAACTCCATCAGATTACCGCTCGAAAGACTCCATATGGATCTTTTCGGACCGGTAAATGTGAAAAGCATAAGTAGTGATCTATATTGTTTAGTAGTTACTGACGACTTTACAAGATTTTCCTGGGTGATGTTTCTAAAGAGAAAAGATGAAACGTTTGATTCTTTGATGAGGCTATTAAAAAAGATGGAAAATGTTTACAAACTGCCGATTAGACGTATTCGAAGCGACAATGGCACGGAATTCAAGAACAATCATATGCTCGAATTCTACAACGATAAGGGCATTCTTCATGAGTTCAGCGCACCGTATACTCCTCAACAAAACGGTGTCGCAGAACGTAAAAATCGTACGTTGATCGAAACGGCTCGTACCATGTTAGCAGATTCGAAATTACCGATATATTTTTGGAGTGAAGCGGTTGCGACGGCATGTTACACGCTCAATCGGGTTCTTACGGTGAAGAAGTACAAGAAAATTTTCTGGAGAATTTTGTACCGAAGTGCTGTCTGATTCTCTCTGTACCAAAACGTCTAAAATCAATGAAGAACATGTTTAAAGTGACTTTCTATTCTTCTACTCCTGTTCTAACACTGATTGAAGGTTTCTAGACTGATTTCGTCTTTCTAGAAACTAGATCTGACTCTAATTGACTCGATTGGACGATTCTTCGATCCTACAAGTCGTAGAATCACTTTAAATGTCGATTGTATTGATTTGACAAAGTTACACGAGCTGGCGACACTTCGGCAGAGCTTCACTACCGGAATCCAAAAGTTCTCCAAAAGTTCTAAATGAAGACCCAAGACCACATATATATAGGAATGCTAGACCCCATGAACCAGACCACACGAACTGGTCCAAGTCGCACGACCTGGCCAGAAAGCATGAACTTGCCAGAAAGCATGAACTTGGTCACCTCGTGTGAGGTGGCCTAGCCACTTCGTGAGGGTGGCTGGTTCAGGTCTGTTTCCCGTTTCTTCCGAACAACGCGTCCTGGTCTATCTATTCTAGTTACATGACTCGATACAAGATATAAGACGGAGTCAACAGACATATGCACTAACAAACTCCCCCTTGGATGATGACGAGTCTTCAGTGTGTCGAGTCTTCTGTCTTGATCAGTCCTCACGCTCTCACCAAAGTATTCTCCATTGTACGTATCTTTATCAAACTCTCTTTTACTCTTCCAGAATCTCAACCTTACTCTTCGAACTTTCTAATTCTCTTGATCAGATCTCTTGATTCATTAAGCTCTTCTATCTCGAACGCTATTTCAAGATCTGAATCTGGCTCTTACGTCTTCAGACTCCCCCTTTCGATAAGATGGGATCACAGTCTGGAATTCACTATCTGCAAGCTTTGAATCAGAAACCTGGCTCTAATCTGCATATGCTTATGCGGAAAATTCTCAGGCGTCGAAATCTAGCTCTTTCAAAGCTTTTACCTGCACATACTCTACCCAAAACATAAGGTTTTTCATTTTAAAAACATTCATAGTCTAATCATTTAGACACCATTTGCAAGATAGACAATTTTGACATAGATGAACTCTGATTATTCACTAGTAAAAACAAATTTGGTTTCAAATTAATGAACCATTTAATCATTTCAAATTCATTTGTCATTTCAAACAAACTCTCCTAACCCTTGTTGTTCATCATGTTCAGCACTTGACATTTTGAAAATCAGCTTTCCAACATCAGTTGTCGAAAATAAAATGAAATAAAAATCTTTTTGAATTTTCAAAATTTTATGCTAAAACATACTGAAAATCTTTTTGGATTTTGGGAAATAAACTATATACAGGTTCTTGTAACAACTTCTTCGCATCGGTAACAGGTTCTGGTCTCCTTTTTCTGATTAGCTTCATTCTTCTCATGTTTCCGTTTTTCTGCAAGAAACGCTTTGTTCGATTGCTTCCAGAATGAGCTCTTTTTCTCTTCTTCAGAACTTGCCCCTGAAACAAATACAGTTTTTGATTTAAAATCTTTAATATTTTGATTATTTTCAACATCAAAACCCAACCCCTTCTTTTTGAAATTGCTTTTATGATTCGGTTTCTTTTGATGACCTGGACCGAAACCTTTCTTCTTATTTAAACGTTGTTGAACTCTAGAAGTATATTTAGGTTTTGAAAATCCCATTTTATCTTTTATTTCTGAAAACTTTATTTTTATCAATTTAAAAACTGTTTTAATATTTTCAATTTTCACATTTTTTATTGGAAATTCCTCATCAGAATATAATTTGTCTGAATCATTCAAAGTATATGCCACTTTGATTGGTTCATCATTCAAACTATTTTCTGTTTTCGGAATCTCTTTATTATGACTACTCTTGACTGATGAACTCGAACTGTTGACTGATGAACTCGAACTCTCAGATGCAGACTTTGACTCTAACTCCTCATCCTTATTCAACACCTGATCGACCACTTTCTTTATTAACTCAGACTCATGATCAGTGTCAGACGATGTGAATGTGACGTCAATGTTGTCCGGTAACTCATCAGTTGTTTCAGACTTTAACTTTATATTAACTGCCTTTTTGACTTGTTCCGAATTTGGTTTTCTGGGAGAATAACCTTCCCAGATCGGAGGCGGACACTTGTTATAATTTGCACTTTGTTTCTTACCAGTATCCGTTTCTTCCGACTTCGTATCTTGAAAAGCTTCAAAACTTGCTACTGACGGATAGATTCTATCAATCAAGTAATCAGAACTTGAGTAACTCATTAGCAATCGTCTGATTCTTTTATTCTCAATCTTTTCAGTCTCCAATTCCTGCTTCAACTTTGCACACTCATCAATATAGTGATTGATGGCCTTCTGCTTAGACATCATTACTGCATTCATCATTGTTAAAGCATCTTCCCTTTCTGAGTTTGTCTTTTCCAACTGATTAACCGTTCTGTTCAATACATCATAAGATTCTTTCATGTTCTTAACATCAAATAACAATTTTTCTTTCATCTTGTCTAGCTCACTAAACTTCTTATCTTTCTCTTCATAATGTTTGCATGGTTCCAAACATTTCAGACAAGGTTTTGTGACCTCCACAATCTTTTCAATCTCAACAATCTTCTCAACAACTTTAACTTCTTCACTCTGTTCATTCTTCTCTTCTTGAGCAACATTCTCACATTTTACCTCTTTCTTTTCTTTTGCTGCTCGTTTCTCCTTTAGTTTCTCCAATTTATCTGCAAAATAAAATTTGAAACTTTCAGGAGATAAATGAGTTTTACCAATGTTTATTTGTTTAATTTCTTCATCATCATCACTGCTATCAATTGGTGATTGATCAAAGACTGGTGTCTTTTCTGAACTATCTTCTGAAGAGACAGACTCTCCATCTTGACTTTTCTCATCATTTGCAAACACATCCATCCATTCTTTCATCAACTCTGGCTCTTGAATGATCTGTGCAACAAATGCTCTAAACTTTGAGTTACTTTCAGCCGGAATATATTTATCCCAGCTAAATCCCTCTAGCAATCTTTCATCTTCTTGATCTGAAGGCATAGTAATACAAGCTTTCTTCTTTCCATCTTCAATTGACATAGTACGGGATGATGACGGTTGTTGAGCTACCTGATGATATATTGCTTTCCGATAATATTCATTGTTCCCTAAAGGATTCTGAGCTCCACCTGCTTCTTGGTTGATACATTCCCTCTTGAAATGTCCTTTTTCCCTGCATCGAAAACAAGTAACTTTAGACTTATCAAAACCTAAAGTAGAAACATTAGCATCACGTAAGTCATCTCTTTTAGTAATCTGCTTAAATTTCTCAGCTCTCCTCAACACACTCGCTAAACACCACTTAATATCCATTAGCTCCATTTCCTCAGCATCAATCTGATCGCAATCCTCTTTTGTTAACATAGGATTTCCGATTCTTCCCGCAACCAAACTCTCATATGATTCTAACACGGTAACTAGTAATGCCATATGACCTTTAACGACTTCTTCAGAGAAATTCTGACCATTCTGAAGATGTAACGCGATGTTGAATTGTAGCACATGACTATTACCATTGTTTGAGCTTTGAGACTGATAATTTGAAGTTGAAACATTAGGATTAACACTTGGATATGAAGAAAATCCACTGTTGTTGATTGAACTTTGATTCAGTGATCCGGATGAATTTTCTGCGCTGAAAGCGGTCTGGATCTTTGGACTAGCTTCAACATTTTGAACATTACCTTTGAAATACATCTTGATATCTTGTTGACCACTTGAATTGTTCATTCTAGCGATCTTTTGTTGTTCAAGATCTTGTCCTTCAAGTTTTTCAATGAATTGAGCAATTGACAATCTATCATACTCTCCGGTATTCTTCAAAATCATAAGATATGTACCCCATTCATTTTGAGGTAAAGCATCGGCTAATTTTTCAACCCATTCCTCTCGATCTTTATTGATATCCAATTGGGTCAATGAACGCACTAAATGACAATATCTCTCAATAAGAGTCTTTGTACTTTCACCCGGCAAACTTGAAAAAAATTCAAATTCTTTCTTTAATAATGATTTTTTATTTTTGATCATCTCCGTACTTCCTTCGAATTTTGTGCGAAGTGCTTCCCAAATCGAACGTGCACTACCATCATGTTGAAGTAATACGAAAATGTCTTCTTTCACAGCTTGTTGTAATAAACTGATCATCAGTTTTTCTGCTTTGTACATGTCTCTCTCTTTATCCGAAAATTCAGAAATAATCTTTATAACTCCCATATCAGAACGTGGTCGAACGTACTTAGTTTCAATACAAACCCAAGACATTAGATGATTTGCTTGAACCCGATTCTCGAACCGTTCTTGCCAACTGTAATATTCTTCAATGCTCATCAACTTAGGGGGTTTCTGAAACGTTCCCGTTTCATTTTCCACGTTTACGTTCTGAGCAACTGAACTTGCAGTAGCTGAGGTAGTACTGAACGCGTTATAGAACGCGTTATAAAGTTCACAATAACAGATTTTTCAAACGATCTGAGGGTTTGGAACGAGCTGGAAGCCTCAAACCACACGACCTGGAAGACGTAGTTCAAACGACCTGGAAGTTGGTACGATCTGAATTTGGTGCGACCTGAGATTGGTACAACCTGGAATTCAACCCGTGCGACCTGGAGTTCAACTCGTGCGACCTGGAGTTCAACTCGTGTGACCAGGAGTCAACTCGTGCGACCTAGAGTCAACTTGTGCGACCTGGAGTCAACTCGTGCGACCTTGAGTTTTTTTCAAACGACCTGGAATCTTCACACGATCTGGGTGTTTTTCACGCGATTTGGACAGAAATTCACTCCGTTTGAAACTTCTAAGTCCAAAAATTCATCATTTTGTCAAATTTGATCAATTTTTACGTTGAATTTACGGTCAAATTAGCTCACAAATTGTTCAAAACAGTGTTTTACGTGTTATATCATGAAATCAGATCATTTTAACCGTAAAAGCTCGGTAAATTTGATGAAAAAGTATAGAAAAGTGGGTAGAAATAAGTAGAAATCAGATTTATCGGTGAAAACAAGCTGAAATGGTAAGAACTCTTCCTCCTGAGCTCTGATACCACTTGTAGGATCGGTATTCGATCAAACGAGTCGATCAGAAGAGTTCTTGATCAATACGAAAGGCGAAATCAGACGTATTGATGTTATAACAACTAGATTTAAACGTAGAATCACTTTAAATGTCGATTGTATTGATTTGACAAAGTTACACGAACTTGCGACACTTCGGCAGAGCTTCGCTCCCTTAAAATCAAAAACATATTTTTGTGTTTTTGGTTTTATCAAAAGCAGTAAAGAAACTGTTCAGAAAACATGACAACTCGACTATTTTGAATTGCTTCATCTTTACAAATCGAATCTGAAATATTTAGAACCATTCGGATCACCATGCACATTCATTGATCCAGACGATAAATTTGGTTTGAAAGCTAATGAAGGTTTTTTTGTAGGATACGCTAGTCCGTTGAAGAGAGTTTTTGTTCCGAGTTTGGGGAAGATCATACAAGTTCAACACGTTGATTGTCAACGGTTTACCGCTGCAAATCAACTTCCCGGAAACAGGTTGCTATTTGATTACGACAATCTCTGGGAGTCATTCCATTTACCAACAGAGCCGAATGAGGAGGAACTGGCGTTCTTATACCAACAACAGTAGTCTCTTTCACAAGAACAAGTGCCGAGACCGTTGGTGGTTTCTTCGCCCACCGTGGGTTCAAATGATCATGAGGCTGGTCCTTGTGGAACTGCACATGTAACCCCAGAAGAAACATCTCCAATATTTGACCATTCTGACAATTCAGAATCGAAAGCCGATCTGATTTATGACGAGGAACCAAATATTGCGACTTCAAATGCTATTGATAACACGGGTGATCAGAATATAACAAATTTGCAATCGGAAGTGAGCGTACCGGATACGGTTATGCCAAGAACGTTATCTTACCATCCGTCGGAGCAAATCATTGGTGACCTTCAAAGCGGCGTGAAAACTCGCGAACAAATAAACAAAGGGCTTACATGTTTTTACTCCTTTGTAGCACCTTTACAAGTAGACTTCTCATTAAAATGTTTTATCTCGCAGGTAGAGCCGAAAACATATAAAGAAGCATTGACTGAAGCGAGTTGGGTAAATGCAATGCAAGAGGAGTTACAACAGTTTGAAAAGCTTGGAGTGTGGAGGTTGGTTGATCTCCCAGAATATCAGAAGTTGATCAAGACCAAGTGGGTCTTCAAATGTAAGAGAGATGATAAATGGGTTATAGTAAGGAACAAAGCACGGTTGGTAGTCCAAGGATTTAGTCAGCAAGAAGGGATTGACTTTACTGAAGTATATGCTCCCGTTGCTCGACTTGAGGCAACCAGAATCTTCTTGGCGTTCGCATCATGGAAGGGGTTCAAGGTCTACCAACTGGATGTCAAATCTGCATTCCTCTACGGCAAGATTAAAGAAGAAGTGTATGTCGGTCAACCATCTGGTTTTACCGATCCTGTACACAAGGACAAGGTGTATCTACTCAACAAGGCGTTATACGAATTACACCAGGCCCTGAGAGCCTGGTACGAGACGCTTTCCCAGCATCTGCTGACCAACGGGTTCACCAGAGGGACTGTCGATAGTACCCTGTTCACTAAAGAGGTTGCAGGACATCTATTGATCTTGCAAATATATGTTGATGATATAATTTTTGGATCAACGAATGATGAGTTGTGTAAGGAGTTTGAGAAGGTCATGAAGCAGAAGTTTGAAATGAGTTCAATGGGGGAGATGAAGTTCTTCCTCGGGCTTCAAGTTGAGCAACTGCCCGATGGAATCTTCATACACCAGACCAAGTATGTGAATGATGTATTGGACAAATTCAATATGTCTGAATCATCTCCCATATCAACCCCCTGGCTACGAATCATGGCATATGTCCGGATGAAAGTGGTGAGAAAGTGGATGAAACGCTTTATCGGTCAATCATAGGATCGCTAATGTATCTGACAGCATCACGACCGAACATCATGTATCCAACCTGCCTCTGTGCCCGGTACCAGTCAAGTCCCAGAGCATCACACATGATGATAGTGAAGAGGATCTTACGGTATCTCAAAGGTTGCCCAAGCACCGGCTTGTGGTATCCCCGATCTGGTGACTTCTCTCTAACTGGATATTTTGACTCTAACTTCGGGTGCTGTAAGTTGAATGCTAAGTCCACAACTGCTGGTTGCTAGTTCTTCGGAACTCGGCTAATCACTTAGCAGTGTAAGAAACAGACCACAGTCGCTCTCTCGACTTGTGAGGCTGAATACGTTTCGGCTTCCAGTTGTTGTTCCCAGATTCTTTGGATTCAACAGCAAATGAGGGACTATGGTCTGCAATTCTTAGACACGCCAATTTTTGTGGACAACGAGGCAGCCATTAATATCACTAAAAATCTGGTTCAACACTCAAAAACAAAACATATTGAGATTCGACATCATTTTATTCGTGATTGCTACGAGAAAAAATTGATTCGAATTGATTATATTCACACCGATGATCAGAGAGCTAATTTTTACACTAAACCCTTTGATAAAACAAGATTTAATTATCTTTTGAAATTGAACGGGTTAAAGAATTTGTTTTCTGGGAGGGTGGTAGCGTGTGTGGCCGAGGCGGACGGCGATCAGAAGTGATCTGCGTCTAGTTGTCATGTTTTCTGTACAGTTTCTTTACTGCTTTTGATAAAACCAAAAACGAAAAAATATGTTTTTGATTTTATGGGGAGAAATTTTATAGAAAATACAACAACATGATAAAATTTCATAAATACAAAAACATTGAAAAAGACAAAAAGAGATTTGTGAAAAAAGAGGAAATGATAGTACATAAGTGGACTATCACAACATGCTAAAGAAATGGAAAGTCAAAATGTTTTTAAACAAGTGTCGCTAATTATGTGCCAGTAGACTTCACACGATTAGTAGATTGAGTTTGAGATATAAACATAACGAATAACTGCTTATCCTCATGGGGAACATCTCTCGGATATATGGGTAACCCCCGAAATCTTGTTTGAGAGATTGCCTGATTCTGAGATACTAGGTCTTTATACTGTTTGATATTTGGGGTATTATACCTGGTCTTCTGATATCAAAAGATACGAATCAATTGCAGTTGAAGAAAGGATTCCCTAAAGGGAACACACCTAAAGTCAAGCCTTCATCTCTTTGACTACACGGTAGTTCATACCTGAGCTCTCAAGGTCTCGCACTAACCCAAATACAGATATCAGATTGGTATACTCACCTGTAAGACTGAATCTAGGGAATTTTGATACGGGAGTATATTCTGAGGTGGGACACGCGAATAAGTTAAGTCCTTAAAACACTAATTCGTATCTTGAATCAATTGAAACTTGTGTAGAAGTTTAAGTGGACAACAATAATGGCAATCAGAAGTGAATTTGTTTAAGACTTAAAGTTAAATCAAGATCAACGGTGTTAGTGATAAGTCTCAAAAACTGATATGATCCTCTTACACAAACTCACAAAAAATTGTCTGTAAATATGTTTGTACAGTTTCCAGTTTCTTCAAATCCAAAAGATTTTCTGTTTGTTTAGTTAAAATGTTGAAAAATTCAAAAAGATTTGTCATTTCATCTTATTTTTGACAACAGACGTTGGGGATCTGATGATCTAAGTCCAACAGCGCTAAACAAGTTGGATCATTTGGGTTGGATAAGAAAAGATTGTGAAAAGTGTTGGTAATTGCTTAAAATGTTTAAAAGTTCATTAATTTGAACTTAAAATGTTTCAAAATTGTCAGCGAGATCATAATTTGGTCGGCCAAAGTCATTAATTTGGATTTGGCAGGCTAAACAGCTGACCAGGGTCATTAATTTGGACTTGGTTAACTGAGTGTGTTGGTAAAAGTTAAAAAGTTAAAAAATTAAAAATTTGAAAATTTGAAAAATTTAAAATTTCACACGAGGTGCCAACCCGTGCGAGCTGGCCAAACAGTTTCAAATACTGGCCAGACCGCATGAACTCTCTAAACCGCCTCAACCTTCAACTCGTGCGACCTGGCATCCTCTATATAAAGAAGAGACCAGATCGCGTGAACTGTTTAAGTTTTACACCGCATCACACACATCCTTCAAGCGATTTGAGCAAATTCATCATTTTTCAAGCTTTAATCCTGTGATCTAGTGTTCGGATTCCTTGTATAAGTTGGTTCGTACAGCTTATATCATGGGAAAGATACAAATTGTTGGTTAAATTGAACCAAATCTCATGAACTCGTATGAACTCGAATGTACAAACTGTTTGAAATTAGATCTAGGTTTATATAGTGGATTAAATTGAATAAAAATCATATCAACGTGCTCGGATTTTGTTGTAGAACATATCTAGGGTATCAATTTCATGACAAAAATAAGTTTTGAAAACCTGCAAATTTCACTGTTCATATATGTCTGTTCAAACGAGGTGAACCAAGTCCACACGATGTGGCTGATTTTTTGATTCAGACCGCACGAGATGGTCAGACGGTGTGAATGTTCCAGACCGTCTGAGATTGGCCAACTCGTTTAAAGTTCCTGACAGTTTGAGACCAGATCGTTTGACCGCCAGACCGTTTAGGTTGGTCAGTTCGTTTGACCACCAGACCGCATGAGTTGGTCAGTTCGTTTATATACCAGATCATTTGAAAAGACTGATCAGTTTGGCACGAGGTCGCATGAACTGGCCACATCGCATGAGGCCAGATCGTGTGAATGTTAGTTTTGTCTTGAAACTTGTGCAAATTGTTTAACTTGTTTGTTTCTGTTTGTTTTTCAGGCATCAAACGTGTTGTTTGAACCATCGCACAATACTTGCTGTGTTTACGATGAAACACTACAACGATGGGTGTGTTTAAGGAGATTTTGTCACACCCCGACCACGTAATGCAACTAGACGTGGCGGAAACGTCGGGGAGTGTTGTAACAGAATCATTGTTTCATAACCATGGAATAAATAAATTCTGTTTTATTGAATAAATGAACTCATTGTTTTAATACAATCAAATAAGTACAACTATAATCTTCCAAGTTTTAAAGTTGCTAAGGCACGAGTCCATCCTAAATGTAGCATGTATCAACAATCATTGCAAAGCAGTACCTGAAACATGTGTAAAAATAGGTACGTCAGCATAAAAATGCCTGTGAGATACATAGGTTTTGTGAATATAGGATTCATGACTTATAAGTTTAGCAAATGTTGTTTAACAAAAGTCAGTCATGATCCTTGTAAATTGATTTGTTTTGTAAATCGCTTGAAAAACAATAAGTTCAGATGATACGTATAAATAAGAGAAAAATGTATGGTTAAACGTATAACCAAGTAAAATGAGTTGTATAAAGTGTATTGTTTGTAAACCAAAGTCTTGTAAGAGAATCGTGTTATTTGTGTAAAATGTATAAGTCCAAATTGAATGATTCAAATAACGCTACGATATGTAATACCATACAAACACTTATATATAGGAAGTACCAGCGGCGTATCCACCATGCTTGTATCATATTACACACGCCTCATTACCCAAGTCACTTACTCAAACCAAACCACCAATATAGAATGTTCATGTTTAAACCAATAGTCCAATATTGTTGTATAACCCAAGCTAAATGTAAACTATGTAATGTGTAAACAAAAGTTATGTATGGTAAGTAAAATGAGACTACTTAAACCATAAGCAAAAATGTACAAAACAAAGTGTTTGAATAAATCAGAAGTTATGCTTTGTAAAATAATGTAAGGTTAAACGAATAACCTTATAGTAGCATATTAAAAGTATACTTTGGATTTGTAAGTAACATATTAAACTATGTTTTGGTTTTATAAATAACATATCAAAATATGCTTTGGATGTGATAAATATATGTTGGTTTTGTACAATACCACACATGAGAGTATATCAAACTATACTTTAAAAGTGTGATTTAAGATTTCATTCAGACCTAGTGCATCAAAATACACCTTTGAGACTATAAGGATACCACAAAGGAAATCCCTATTTGGATGGAGAAACAAATTGGTTTCAGACATTCCATGACAACAGGAATGGGGTGTCTAATCCTATAGCGCTATATCATACTACCAATCGGTCTGGTGAACATAAAATAAGTACAATTCAACATTTTATTTTATGTTCATTGAGAAATCAGTGTTTAAACCATAGATAGTCATTTAGTTTGTCAAATGATAAGTAATAACATGTATAATCAATTATACTTTGAAATCATGAAAAGAACATATAGGTACACATGCTTCACCCCAAAACAGTTGAAATCAGTAAAAGAGGGGACTATGTACTCACTTGAGATTGCTCAGTAGTCCTTGAGTAACAACCAAACAATGCTAGAGATCACGGAAATCAAACGGCACCTAATATAGGTAACTATGTTAATAAACCGGACCAAAATCGGAGGATCGGATAGAATGAGGGCTTGTAAACCAAATGAGTATGGGAACTCATGTAATATGGTTTAACAAAGCCTACATACTAAATCAGAACCTAACCTAAGTGCTTTCGACCCATCGCAACCCATTAAGGTAGCTTATGCTACTTTAACGCGTCGTGCGCGCAAAAGCGCACTCGAGACGTCTAACTTGCCCTATGACAAGTGTTATATGCCTAAACGTGTTACATAATCAGTTATGTGACAAAAGTTTAGGTTACATATGCTTAATTACCAATTATACATGAAAAGGGTATTCTGGTAATTTACCTAAGGCATATAAACTACCTATCATACAACTACTCAAACGATGTGACCATAGGGTATAACCTCGGAAGGTTATTCCCTATATATTATGGTCACCTAATGTATTTGGTCGGATCCTAATGATCGACCAAATGGGTCGGGTTCGAAGGTATAAGAGATTTATCAGATCGCTTATCCTTACGACCCTAGACAACGTGGTAATCAGTAGGCATAGTCACAAAGGACTATAACCATCGTGATTACAATCACGTTGCGAAGTTCAAACGAACTTCGCATTGACCATAAACTGGTCAACGCAGAAAGTCAAACAAAGTTTGACTTTCGGACTCGAAAAGCAATAAAAGAAAGAAGGAATACTTACGAAGGGTCCCCGAATGCTAATCTAGATCAAAATAACTCAGGTATGAAACAATGGTTCCAACTTAGAGTCTTTTTTATCAGATTCTTGTGGGTTTGAAGCAAATAGGGGTGGGGTATTTATAGTATTTCCCGAATCGTTAAGATTGTTTCTTGAATAACGTGATCGAATCTCGTGCGTACACTTGATGGAAAGTTGTGGTAACTAAAAATGACCCCTAATGAGCTGAAAGGGCAAGTGTGGGTTTGTGGTTGTGGGTTAAACAGCTGTAATCTGCTGAAAAATCGATCTTATCTGATCTGAGACCCTGATGCGGGCCGCGTAAAGATGCACACAAACCTTACGCGGGCCGCATGGACATGTCTGATCAGAACCAAGTTTGTTAAATGACAGTTTCAGTCCCTGTTATGTGTTTATGCCATTTCCGACACTTCTAAGGCCCGTAGAGCCAACTTTAAGGCCCTAAAATGATGCCTAAACATTGTGTACATGAAACATGCTCGAAAATATGTCGGATGTTGGTTCGTTTGGTCGTACGATCGCGATGTTCGCTTAATTACGACGGAAAGTGCTTAAGCGCGAAAAACGATCCAAAATGCGTGACGAATGGATTTTTCTTATTCAAAACACTAAAATAAAATATTTTAGTGCTTACATAAATTTTTGGATGTCCGGATGTATTCAGAACGTAAGTTATGCGCGAAAGTGCAAACTTGTGCACTTTTTGACGCTTTTAGTCCCTGAATGACCCAAAAGTTTATTTTAGCACACCGAACCCCTCAAAGCCTATTTCTAATATATGTGAAGGATATTTATGGTATGTTTAACTTATGTTCATGTTCCGGAATGTTTGTTACAGTTCAAATTGGCATACTTTCGCAGTTTGTCAAGTTTAGTCCCTGTAAGCGAATTAACTTGTTTTTGCCATACCAAAGCCTTCAAAACTTATTTCTAAGTTATGTAAAGGTTATATAAGGTATGTTAAGCCTATTTCACTATTATGGAGTGTTCATTGGATTAAACTGGTTATATTTACGCATCAGAGCGCGTATAACCCTCCAGAAAGCGATTTAAAGCTTAAAATCGAACAAGAGTTGATATGTGCAAATGATACACATATTTTTACAAATCCCAAGTATGAAATACAATATTTCATTGGTTTGGCATTTGTTTGATGGTTGAAGTGACACAGGTGTCACAGATTTTGCCATTCATGAGGCGTTTACCAATTCAAAAAGCTTTAACGGATCAACACAAAGTATTCAAATCTCATGTTGATCATTTTTGGAAGAATGCTAGTTATGATGAAGTGAATGATGTTATTAATTCAAGTGTTAGTATAGATGATGAAAATAAAGAAATCATAATCACAGAACAGCTTATACGAGAAGTTTTAGGGTTTCCAGATGATGATAATTCGCCAACAGGGTTTCCGGAAAGGATGGTCAAAGGATGTATGCTTAGAATGGGTTATAATGGCCAGTTGAATAAAGTAAATTATTTGAAAGCCTGTTTTATGAAGCCGTACAAATTCTATATTCACTCAGTGATTCAAGCGTTAAGTCACAGGAAAGGTGGATAAGATGTTATGAAAGACTATCAAATGTGTATGGTGACGGCGTTAGTGCTAAACAAGAAATACAATTTTTCTAGAATTGTTTTTCATTACATGAAAGATAATATTACTTCTGGTAGTCGAAGTTGGGTGTATCCAAGGTTTGTGTAGATGATGTTAGATCATGCGTATCCAAATCTGAAGAAAGATGAATAAACTGATCTATTGCTGTTGCATCACATGGATAATGAAACGTTAATCCAATTATCCAAGTATACAAAGAATTGGCCTGAACCGAAGAAGACAGAGTTTTTTGGGTTCATCAAAAGTGATAAGTATGAGGATCCAGATCCAGAAAATCATTTAAAGTGGAGGAATGATGCTGAAATGAAAGATCAGAGTGCAATTGATGAATTAAAGAAGTTAGAAGATTTCTGTGAAACTCGAAATGATTGGTATACAAAAGTAGAAACAGAAAAGAAGAAAAAAGGTGGAAAGAGAAATCCTACACCGAAAGGCCAAGCTGAAGAAGGATCATCTTCTCAACCACAGAAGAAACGTAAAAAGAAAGCGGTTGAAACATTGTTGGTTGATGAACCAGAAGTAGATGAGACAGAAGCTAATATTGAAAAAGATCAAGAACCGTTAACTCCTGAAACTGAGCAGTTGTTGAAAGATATTGATGATACTAAAGAAGCTGAGAAATCAGCTAGAAAGATAGTAGCTGATGATGAAGAGGAGAGTTCATCTGGTTCAGAAGTTGATATTGATGCTCAAGTTGAACGTTGGATCAGAGAAAACTATGATCCAAAAGATAGAGAGAAACAAAAGAAGAGAAAGAGGAGTTCGGATGATGATAATGAAACATATGTTCCACCAGAGAATGTTCAAGTTGTAAAATCACCATCTTCAGGAGGAAGAAAGAAATCAACATCAAGAAAACGTGTCGTAACTCCAGTAGCGCGAAAGTTAAAATTCAAGTTGAAAATAAAGCCACCACCAGAACCACAATCTAAACCACCATCACCACCACAAAATAAACCAATATCACCACCACCACGACAACCATCACCTGATCCTTTACAATCACCACAATCACCACCACTACATCATATTTCATTACCCATTCATGAACAACCACCAATAACATCACCACACGTCCAACAAACACCACCAACCACACAACCACCAGTTCATACTACTCCTGGATCGTCTGGTTTTGAAAATTTTCCACATATTCCAGAGAGTACAGTTCTTGAAGAGCTTGATGATTTTAGCTTTGTGAATGATGATCTTGTAAAGAAGTTGCAAAAGAAGGTGAATGAGGTGTTAAGTAAGAAAAAGAAGTTAGAGGAACGTGTCAAGTCTGTTAAATCTGAGAATTCATCTTTGTTGAAAAAGATTGAAGCTGATCAAGTCGACATAGACATTTTGAAAGTTCGAATAGCTGACTTGGAAGAAGAAAAGTCTCGAAGGGATGAGCAGAATGAGTACTTCAAATTGAAAAATCAAGAGTTGGAAGCCGAGAATGCTAAAAAGGAACATGAAGAGTATATGTTAAAGAAATTGTTGGAAGATTTGATTGGTAAGCCGATTGAGCAAAGGGTTGAAGAAATAGAACTTGCAGAAGTTAGAGCAAGACGTGAAGCTGAAATGGAAGCTGGAATGAAAGATAAGGGTAAAAGTGTTCTAGTTGAAGATGGTGTTCAAGTGACTGAAAGGGAAATTGTTCTGATTGAGCCGAAATCCCCGACAAAAGTTCCAGAATTGTCTATTCCAGATCCTTGTCCATTAACTTCAGTATCTGGTATGATTAAGATCGAAGATGATGAAGAAGACGAAGATGATAATCTGAAAGATGATGCAGATGAAGTATATTCTGTTCATAGCAATAATGATGATGAGGGAAATGATGATGCTGATCAAGGAAATTCTGGTATAAAAGTAACTGAAGCGTCACAAGAAGAGAATATTGACAAGTATCTTCAAGACGATGCAAATGAAGAACCAGAAAATGCAAGAGAGGGGGAGCATGGTAATGCTGAAAATGTTGATGAAATTGTTGATCAGGGTGCAACTTTGATTCTACGTCTTGAACATGATGTAGAGGAAGGTGAGCTCTTGCATACTTACACTAGAGCTGAGATTATTAAGATGATGGATGTTGAAGAAGGTGAGTTTAACTTCAATTTTGAAGAGGAGTTGAACGAATTTGATATCAATCATCAACCTGCATATCAGTACAAGTATGTTGAAGAAGCTGATAATTATGATAAAGTGGAAGTAGAAGACTGGAGCGATGATGATCAGTCTGAGAATGTTGATTTTGATACTTCTAGCTTTCCAACTCTTGCTGAGTTAGTCAGTCAAGCAAATGAGGATGAACTGAGAAGAAAAGTTGCTGAAAGTGTTAAGAGTAAGAGTTTTCGAGATATGTCTAAAGAAGAACAACGTGAAGAACGAAAGAAGTGGTTTAGGAAGGATACGGAAAGAAAATACAAAAGGCCACTACAGTATTACAGAAGAGATAAAGATGTTTCTCTGGGTGATATCATAAGCTGGGGGTACTTGCCACAAGTCAACACTTATGCTATTAGAAGATAATTTGGTGTTCAATATTTCCAATATATTCAAGATATTATGTCTCTACCTTGGTGGGATGTTGAAGAGTTGTCCCAAGTCAGAACATTATCATATCCAGTCAGAGTTCATGATATGCCAACGTTGGGCTTGATGAAATTTGAAGCCTTAAAAGAATTTCGTCACTGGAAGCCACATTATCCTAAGAAAGTCAAGAGGAAGGATCCTGTTACAGGTATTGTGGAAACAATTCTGAAGATCAAGAAGCCCAGGGTTATGAAGAATATTCCATTGCCAAAGATGGAACATAATTTTCATGAAGGGTTTGTATGCTAGGTTTATAGTTACATGACGACCGAAGCAGTAATTGTGTACAGAGTTGAGAATGAACTCAGATATATTCATCTGTACGATCCGATGTGGATAGTAAATTATTCTGCGAAGGATATTGAATGTCTGTTTGTGAACAAGATTGGATATAAGGCAGAAGATAGAGAACAAGCTCTGCAGTTTCAGAAGGTAGCTACAGTATGTTTTCAGAAGGGTATAAATTCTGAAAGTATGTGGTTATCAAGTTGGAGAGAGATTGAAAAAGAAGAGTTTCTGAAAGCAGAGAAGATGAGAGAAGAGCGTGAAGAAAAAGACAGAATCGCTCAAGCTACATGGAGTCAAAAGCTAGCTGAGGAAGAAAAGAGAGTTGCCAAAGAAAATGAACAGCTCAGGAAAGCGTTATTGAAAAAGCCGAAGCAAAGGGAAGAATTTTTCAAGTCTTTGTGAAGAATGTTTTGAAGACCGACTGACTGAAGACTGCAGCAATATCCAAAGGGGAGTTTGTTGATGCATAATGTCTATCGCCTGCGTCATCAGTCTATGTCGTGTCATTTATATGTAATAGGCTAGTTTTGTGGTTTAAAATGTAAGTTTATGTGTATTAGCCAGGTCGCACGACCTGAATGGTCAGGTCGCACGAGGTGAGCTTATCCAGCTCGTGCGGTCTGGGTGCGTTATCCCATGCGGTCTGGCAGGTCTATAAATAGGCCAGTAGTGTTCTTCATTTGTAACTTTCTGGAGAATTTTGTACCGAAGTGCTGTCTGATTCTCTCTGTACCAAAACGTCTAAAATCAATGAAGAAAATGTTTAAAGTGACTTTCTATTCTTCTACTCCTGTTCTAACACTGATTGATGGTTTCTAGACTGATTCCGCCTTTCTAGAAACTAGATCTGACTCTGATTGACTCGTTTGGACGATTCTTCGATCCTACAAGATCTTTTTGGTTATTGATGATGATCCTTGCTTGAATCTGTTCATGATTCTTGTTAGATGTTTAAGATGTATGTAATATAGTGTAGATATTGATTTGATCTATGTGTATGAATGCTGTCGAAAGATGATGATTGTCAAATAAGCAGATCTGCTTTATATAAATAAGAGATGTTTTAATAGTAGTTGAAATAATTGATTTAAGAACTGGTGAACATGTTTGAGTGTGTGCTTTGATATATGATGAAATGATTGTTTAAGACATGAACTTGGAATTCATAAAGATCCCTGCTTTGATTGATTGAATCACATGAAACATGGAAGATTTGATGTTTGAATAAGATACCGCACACCTGTGTGCTTGGTGTGCCGCACATTCGTTAAACATACAATCTGTGATACACAATGAACAAGAGAGTAATGCCGGGTGGCACACTTGGATGACCGCTCACTCCTCCTGTACAAATTATCGATGCACATTGTATAGCTGCATATTGCATGACCGCACACCTCGGATAGGCCGCACACTAGAGTGTTGGCCGTACACTATATCTGGGTTGTTCAATGGTGGGCCACACACTTTCATTGGGCCGTGAATTAATTGGGCCGCACAATTCTATCTAAACTGTATGATTTATTTGGACCGAACACTCATAATTGGACGATATGCTATCCAGTTGGGCCGCACACTTAGAATACCTGAATGGAATTGTTATAATATTGTTAAATAGAATTGAGTTTGTACTATCATGGCCCTCATGTTGTTATGAAATACGTGCAACTTATGTGCTATGTATTAAATACGTGTATACGTGATGTTACTTGAATGCGAACCTGATTTCAACTTGGTAACCATAATAGGACGTGGTTGCCCAAACTTTAAAACAAGTAAATTACATGCCGAGCAAAACAAAGGTGAGTTCACACACTTTACTAAAGGCATGTATTCCTGGGGGTCGGGAACAAAACGAACAACACTTTCCTAGGTTTGGGATTGCTACTCTTCCTGGTTTGGAATATGGTTAATTACTATTTATATTTCATGAACAAGTGTACTAAACGAAACTCTATCACGAAGTCCCCACTTTCTATACCGATTAGTCGCCGGTGCCTGGCGAATGGGATATTAGTTGATAGCGCTATTTAGGTTTCACCAACCTCATATCGTGCCTAGAGAGGATCGGTCGTGAACTAATAGGCCTTGGCAAACCGTGAATGATGATAGTCATTGAAAAACGGGGCAACAACGATGTAATAGGTCACAAAATTATTCGGTATACGGAGTTTAGTAGCTTACATATGGGGTAGCTCCCCATGGCATGGTATAAATGAGTAAGTTAACAAACACTAGTTTTTGAATTAAAACTGGATAAACCGTGAACTCGCCAACTTTATGTTGACACCCTACTGCATGCTTTGCAGGTACTCAGTGATGGCTTGGGAACTTGCAGAAGGGAGTGTAGTGGTCGCTTTAACCCCTGTTGGGTTTCCTTATTAATAATTATCGACTTTGAATCTGTTGTTTTAAACTGTTAAACTTATGCTTCCGCTGTTGACTTTAACTATTGCTTTTAAACTATGAACTTTGGACTTTAGTCACTAAATGTATTGGTTGTAATGAAAACAGTTTTATTATTAAATTGTTCAATATGATTGGTGGCTTGATCCTGGTCTGTCACACGCCTCGTGGTAATACTCCGCATGTGGAAATTGAGGGTGTGACAGATTGGTATCAGAACCATTGGTTATAGTGAACTCGGTTTTAAAAAGGGAAAGTCTTTTGATAAAAAAAAACCAGACTATAACCTGTTCTCAACGACACTACACCCCAAGTGCAAGGCTCGACATTCTAGACTCCGTAGGTCGGGCATGTGTTTACTTGTTACTTAATTGGTGCATA
This sequence comes from Helianthus tuberosus, assembly GCA_030545235.1. Taxonomy (NCBI): domain Eukaryota; kingdom Viridiplantae; phylum Streptophyta; class Magnoliopsida; order Asterales; family Asteraceae; genus Helianthus; species Helianthus tuberosus. The sequence continues at coordinate 92,524,441 of CM060354.1, forward strand.
TTTGATGATATACATACTAGTATACTTAGTGTATGAAACGTTAGTTATGTAATACATATCTGTGTATGAAAAGCTAGTTCTGATAGTCACACTTCCTCGTATGATTCTTACAACACACTACGACGCCACTCTCATTCTGTGTTTTTTGGATATGAAGACAATGAGCGGACGCGAAAGAGGCAATGTTAACATGACTTAGGACCAGCTGATGAACCTGATAAACGCCCGGGTGGCTGAGGCTTTAGCAGCCCATCCCGGAAGTAAACTTATCATTCTAGGATGTTTAGATCCTGCTCTTGTATCTTCTTATCAATTCTTAATATGTTCACTTCATTTTAAGCGATAGGTCAACCTGCACCCACTCAACCTCACGTTTGCACTTTCAAAACCATTATGGATTGCAAGCCTCTCTCCTTCAGTGGCACCGAGGGAGCGATAGGCCTTCTACAATGGATCGAGAAGGTCGAATCTGTGTTCGCTATGTGTGAATGCCCTACTAATAACTGGGTGAAATTTGCTACTCAAACCCTCGAAGGAAACATGCTTTCTTGGTGGAACGTGCAGGTTCAGATGCTCGGGTTGGCGGATGCCAATGCCACTCCCTGGAATGACTTCAAGGAACTGATCAAGGAAGAATACTGTTACAGGGATGACATCCACAAGCTCGAGACCGAGTACTACGAGTTGAAGATGGTTGGATCTGAAATCAAGACATACACTAAACGTTCCAACGACTTTGCTGCTCTATGTCCCAATATGTCTCAACCTGCATATAGAAGAATCGAGCTTTATCTCAAGGGCCTAGTTCCCGAAATCAAAAGTTTGGTGACTTCAGCTAACCTCCCTACGATCCAGCAAGTCGTTTGTCTAGCACACCGTCTCACTGATCAAGCTGAGGAACAGGGCAAGACCCTTCCTAGAAGCACCTGGCGCGGTAAAGTTTATTATAGTAGTGGTCGATTACTTCATGAAATGGGTAGAAGCAAAGGCGTTGGCTTCAACCTCCACAATGATCGTGAACAAATTCATCTGGGAGCACATCATTTGTCGTTTTGGCTTACCACTCAGAATTGTAACTGACAATGGCACAAACTTTGCTTCAAAAGACCTCCATAACTGGATGTAAGAGCTGCACATCGAACACATTTTCTCCTCTGTTGCACACACTCAAGGCAACGACCAGGTAGAAAGTGTCAATAAGAGCATTGTTGAAGGAATCAAGGCCCGACTGGGTATCAAAAGAAGAAGGTGGGTCGATGAGCTCCCAAGTATACTCTGGGCTCATCGCACCATGCCCAAGACTAGTAACGGCGAAACCCCCTTTATCCTGATTTATGGCTCACAGGCGGTTATCCCAGCTGAAATTGGCCTCCCCTCACCACGCTTGACGGCTGTTAACATAATCAACAATGAGGTGGAGCACCGGCTTGACTTGGATTTGCTTGAAGAATGGTACGAAAATGCGGCCATCAAAGAAGCCAAGTACAAGTTTCAATTGGAGAGATACTACAATGCGCGGGTGAGCATCTGTATGTTCAATCCAAGTGAATATGTGTTCCTTGACAATGAGGCCTCCAACGCTAAACGTCTAGGAAAACTTGCACCTAAATGGGAAGGTCCTTACCTGATTCACGAAGTCCTAGGCAAAGGCGCGTACAAGCTACGTACATTGGACGGATTGTTCCACGAACCTAGAATGGCCAATAGTTACGCAAATGTTATATGTAGCTCGCAGTTATCTTTGTATTTACGGCCTCGTGCCCAACACATTATATGAAATACAAGAAGTGTTGACTACATTACCTTTCGTTTCTTACCTTATGAATTTTGTTTACAAATGCATATACCACTTTCGGTATACAAGAGAACATCGTTGGCACACAACGACATTATAAAGGTCGCAAATTTCCAAGGCTTGTCACGACCAAATGCACAGCCGGGTCGATCTTGCACGTCAGCAGCAACTCCTTTTCGGGATAATTTCTCGATGGCCTTCAAGATGCTGAATTCAAGGAAGCCAAATGCCCTACGTTTTGCAGCATAATTACCAACACAATCTTCTTTGAACAATTCAAAGCTATTGTCTGATTTTTCTTTGACCGCGAATGCCTTGCCTTCAGTATAACCATCTTTATGCCTGCTATTATATGCCACTCCATCGAGCTCGAACATGTATTTAGCTAGTTCTTCCGAGGCCATTAGACGGTCCGCAAGCTACATAAAACAAAGCAACATATAAGGAACATGCAAGAAATAAAAGAGAGTAAGGATAAAAACAGAGCTCACCAATGGCACACCACAGTTAAGCAACCACTTGCAATCTTCTCCCAGCTCCCGGGACACCATCTCCAAGGTCTTGTTTTGGTTCTGCTGATCCTCAACAACCTTTTCCAACTCAGCAATACGGGCCAACGCTTCCGCATTGCTCTTCTGGACTTCAACAGCCTGAGCTTCTTTTTCCTTAAACAAAGTAGAAAGGCATTGACACTCCCAAAACTCTACATCTATCTCTCCCCTTACCTTGATAACCTCATCACGTGCAACTTTCAAGTTGTGGTTAGACCTATCACATGCAGCAGTCCATTGCTCTTGGCGCTCAGAGTTTAACTTTTGCTCGTTAGCAAGTTTATCTTCAGCATCAAGCACCCGCCAGTTTAAACCCATCTTCTTTGCATTGAAGGCTTACTGCTCGGCAACAAATTCGCGCCTAGCAAACTTCATAATGTCCTCACTCATGGAACCTCCACTCACGCACAATCTCTTGAGTGGTCGTAAAATAGTTCACTCCAGAGTGCACGTGGTCATCCAACAAACGGAATTGGTCCCAGTTCTTCTGATATAAACCTTCACCCGGAGGCAAGGACATGGAGTAGGACTCGTGGCAGTTCTCCAGGTTGTCCATATGGGACCCCTGAACACGAGACCAACGAGGGAGATGCGACAGACTATCACAAGCAGGATTATGGGTCATCCATGACCCACCTGCTTCAACCCTCTCAAACTCATAACCACCTTGAACTTCAGAACGGTCGCGCCCTTCAGCATTAGAAGGCACGCACCGGGTGTATTGGTTTCCCGGAGGAGTAGCTTCACTTAATTCAGCATCAGTTTCCAAGCCTTCAAGTCTCTCCTGAATAACCACCCCAGGAATAACAGGTGGTGGCACTTTCCCAGTCACAGCAGTCTTAGTCACAGCTTCCGGACCTTTCCCTTTAAGATCCTAGGGGGAAGCAGATCACGGACAGGGGAATCCCCATAAACAACAGCAGGTGGAGACTTCAGGCCTGGGATGGAGGAAATATTAGGGGCAGTAAACTTGGAACCCCGAGAAGTCGAATGCTTAGACTTCGAAGGAGCTGCAAACAACAATCCCAAATTACATTCAAGGAAAAAGAAGAAAAGGAAAATACACTTGGTAAACAGTTGATAAAGGATTACTACGTTTCCGTTTAGAGGACTCCTCATATAATTCCTCAAGGATGTTGCCAGGCTTCTTTGCAAACACGCCCATCACCTTTCTTTTCCTCTCTGAGACGTCTAGGGCAGCCTCGGTATCCAACTTTTGCTTTACATCAGCCAACAACTTCCTCTTTTTTTCTACAATTTGGGTTATCGTAGCTTGATCTTATTAATCATCAGTAGCCGCCCGTTTAACACCCACGTCTAAGCAAGACAACGTGTCAGACACTACGACATAATCCAAATATTGTGGCCGAGAAGAATGATTATGGGTCTGCACTTCAGGTTGGGTTTTCTTTTAAGTCCTTCCTTGCTTGGACCTAGCGGCAGCAGCCTTAGGCTCCACAGTAGAGGGTTTGGACACAACATCACCCTCAGAAACTTGAACAGGCCGTGCGCTTGGACCTGCACGCATTAAGCGATGAATAAGACCATGAGAAGATCCAGTAGACTCCTCGCACGAAAGGAGAATAGCCCCCTCCCGAGCAGGTGGCTTACCAACTCCAGATCTCGTGGAAGCAGGAGGACGCGCACCAATCGGTGTAGCAATATAAGTATTTAAACTCTAAGGGGTAGGGTGAAGGAAGTTATCCTTGATCTGGTCCACCCATGGGATTTCCCCCTCCGGGAGCAACCTCGTTACCATCTCACCATCGACTTCAGGATCCAAGGCATTCATCAGATTATACACTGCAAAACCAAAACTGATAAGTAGCTAACAACATGGCAAAGCAAATACAATGGAAAACAACCAACAAGAGATACCTTTGTCCTTGTATGCATATATAGGTGCTACCCTTGGTTCTTCGGCACCCACAAAAAACTCATGCCGGCAACCACCAACGCCTTCTCATCAAGTTGTAGCATGGCAGTAGGGGTCCTTGTAAGATACCTTTATGAAATGTAGTAAAAGACATTGAACATGTCCACTGACGGAATCAATCGTTGGGCTCGGCAGATAAACTCAAAGTGGGTCACACGGGCAAGGCCTAGAGCATTGATCTGGAAGATATGTAACCCATATTGGGAAAGAACCTCCCCAAAAAAAATTCATCCTCGGAAGACGAAAGTTTCCCTACTTAAAATAAGAGGCGTATAACGTAATGTAACCAGGAGGGGCGCTCAGAGCAGTACTCCCGGCGGTCGGAAACTGGGTACCCAAGTCCGCAAGGAATTTAAAATGTTGGAAGATTTGGTGGAATACTTCCTCCTTCCAATTAATAACCACCCGGTCAAGCCCCATTGGGTCCTTAGGGTTTCGATTTTCTTCTTTCTTAGAACTACCGGGCTTGGTAGAAGTCAACATCTCTGTGTAAGACCAGAAAAAGAACAAATGATTGATCGGGGAAGAAAGAAGAAGTGAGAAATTTTAAAAGATGAAGTTGGAAAGATGAAACGATCGTCCAAGGGTATTGAAATATTTATACCCATCGCATTAAATGCGATGGGGAAACGAACCGTCAAGTGGAGAGATCCACCAGTAAGAAGGCGACACGTTAGGCGGGAAGAACTGAATTACCGCCTATCATGTCACACCCTGACTTTCGCGGAAGCGTATGCGTGTGACTAGATCGGTTTTCATTGCATTCGATTATAACAAAAAACTATATGATTAAAATGATGTTCATCCATTCATAAAGTTTAAAACATTACAAACACCAGTCATTTAAGTTCCAGACAACACAACCCCTGATTAAATTACAAACCAACAAAAGTGGATGACATCTAAACTTGAAATCTACATCCAGAAAACAACACCAGCGCCTAAGATCCACCTCGTTTCCTGAAATACATGTAATTTTGAAAACATCAACAAAAGTTGAGCGAGTTCATGTATTTTGTATGAGTTCCAATAACTTGTAAACAATTGAGAGACTCCTTTGAAAACAGGTATGAAAAGCGTCTATGAACAGATCAATTAATGTTTTGCAAGGACATTAATAGATGTGAACATAGGGAGTACTCAACCCGAGTAGACGATTATTAGTGTCGAATCACCTTGACTGTGTCGAATCCCCTCGACTGTTTCAAATCACCTTGACTGTGTCAAATCCCCTTGATTGTATCAAATCACCTTGACTGTGTCAAATCACCTTGACCGTTTCCAAATCACCTCGACTGGGACATATCAGCACTCTAAGTGGTCACACAAGGACCATGAGTGGGGCTTGGCCGTACCCGTTAGATGTAACCCTTGTCCATGATTCTTATGAGAGTTAACGGCATTTCAGTTTCAGCCTATGCTCACATGGTCTAATAGTTCATTTCATAGCCAAATCATACCCATGTTGACATGTATTTCACCCCCGAGAGTTATAAATCCGAAAACAGTTAAGAGAAAGGGGGACATGAACTCACAAGTTTGCGTCTAGCTGTCTCGTATATTCAAGGATCCTCCTACGAGTCGTACAACTACCTACACACGTGCCATGTTTTATTAGACGTTTTGGTCGTGTAACGACTCTTTGTCTTAGTTGATCATTAAGACTTATTTTGGAAATCTTAGTATATTTTGAGTTACATCTTTGATGTAGATTATATAATTTCAAAGTATATAATTATTAGTTAAAATAATAATATTTTAACTTAAATTATATTCATCCATTTATTTGGAATATTGTCCAAATAATATATTTTTGCCTTAGTTCATTTTGTAATTCTTTTCATGAATATTTCCCAAGCATGGGTATAATTATCCTTGTGTATTTTGCCAAGTATTTGTGGTGTATTCCAGTGTGTAATTGTACGTACGAGAATACGTATTTCCTTGTATTCATTAAGTATTTTACAATTACTCTTGTATTAAATTTTCCGGAATATTATTTTTAATCAAATAGAAATCAGTGATTTAGATTCTTAAAATATATGTACTTTAAGAAAACTTTAATAGAAAAATATCTATAAATCTTTCTTGGAAAAAATAATTATATTTTTATATAAACCTCAAAAATAATATATTTTCAAGATTATCTTAGAAAATATTTATAATTCCAATTTTCACCCAAAATAATATGGTTTTAGCTTGTTTCTTCAAAAATAAGATATCTTTTATTTGTTCAAGAAAATATATATATTTTTCTCCACTCAAAATAATATATTTTCTACATGATAAAATATGATACATCTCGTAATACTTGTAAAAATCATACTTTCCGTTCTTTTGGTTTCCAAAATACCGGTTAACTCGTTTGTTGAAATATATGAATTTTAATTACAGAATGTATATATATATATATATATATATATATATATATATAGGATAAAGATAGACAGAAAACCCTATTTACATAGAAAACTCTGAAAACTCAAATCTCCACCCATTTTTACCCAACCTCCCGACATTTTTTTTTCGAAAAAAATAACACATGTAATATACATGTTTTAAAGTGTTTTGGGCCAAAAAAAACAAAAAAGCGCCGAAGGGATTTTTTTTAAAAAAATAAACAAATTTCAGTGCCTAACATGTGTTAGGCAACAAACACAGAAAATGCTGAAATTTTTTTTTTTTAAAAGATCCCTTCGGCGCTTTTTTTATTTTTTTGGCCCAAAACTCTTAAAAACATGTATATTACATGTGTTAATTTTTTCAAAAAAAAAATGTCGGGAGGTTGGGTTTTCTAGGGTTTTTCATATAGATAGGGTTTCCTATGTAGCCTTGCCCTATATATATATACATATATATATATATATATATATAGTCCATAGTCCTTGTCCGGTTTGTCCAATATTCGGGTATAAATTATATATTCATTTTCTTGGAATTTTGGTAATATTTTGTATTACAATTTTGGGTATATTGGTGAGTTATATTATTTTCAAGACCTAAAATAATATAAGTAATACACATAATATACAAGTAACACACAAATTGTGACGTCTAAATATATATTTTCCTAAATATATACTTAGTCACTTTTATTTATAAAAAACCAACCTCCAATATTTGTGATTTTTGTAACAAAACTTATGGAAATTTTTATATGAAAACCATGATTAAAATTTCCTTGTAAACACTTGTTTAAAAATATTTTTCTAAGTGTTTAATTTCTACAAAAATTTAGCCATAGTTTCCCCTTAAAAATGGAGGTTTCCATGCTTTAAAAGCATATCATTTTCTTTTAAAATTATCATCAATCATGAACAATTCAATCAAGACTTACTATGAGCCAAAATCATGCAATTTACACTACATCATGAACTTGAAATTTTGTAAAAGTTTGTAGTAACTTAATATGTTGTTAAGTAAGTTTAGTTACCCCTAAAAATATGTGTTGGTGCATATTTCGTACGTCTGCCACTGTGCGAATAGCTAGATAGAGCGTGTGTTGAATATTGTATAGAATAGAGAAAGTTGGACAAGGTTTTTATATTGTAAAGGTCCATCCGGACGGATGACCATCCAATCCGGCCGGATGGCAATCCGATCGGATGGATACATAGTGTGAGTTGTCTACAAATAGGGGGTTGGGGCTCCTATTTGGACAAGCTTTTGGTTCCCAGAGGGGAAATGTTGTCCAACTGGTCTCGTGGTGCTGTAACGTTAAATATTCAATAGAGACCAGATTGAAATTGACTGCTCGGTGCCGTATTCTGTTTCTACTCCTTTCTTAGTCGTAATAAACGCACCGAACACGTCGGATTGGGACCGAAGCACTGTCAGACTCGTCAGGTCCTGGAATCAGCATTGGTATCAGAGCTACGGTACTGATTTAATCGATCTAACAGTCAGTTAAATCACCCAAAAGCTCATCAATTTTGTGTTAAACGAGAGTTTTGACGTTAAATAGAGAAAATCATCAAAATAAAGGTCAATTCATGGATGGATTTTGGAATTGAAGACATCATTCTGTTCGGAATTGATTCGCGCATAATCCTGTGAAGTTTCATCATGAAATTCACATAAATAAAGATTCTGGATCAAAAAAACGTGATTCGGAGTGTTCTTGAGCTGATAAAACATTTTCGATCGGATGGAAATCCGATCGGATGACCATCCAATCCACATCACTGTCTTACTTGAAGGATTTTTGAAGGGTTATATGCTTTCAATCGGATGACCATCCAATCCATGTCACTATGGGGTGTTTGAAAGATCAGTTGCTTTTTAATGAATGACAATCCGATCAGATGGCAATCCGATCGGAAGACCATCTGATCCATCATACCATTTTGATTCATTATGTCCTTCGATCGAATGACAATCCGATCGGATGGCAATCCGATCAGATGACCATTCGATCCATGCCATTCGACCAGATGATCAAATGCCTATTTCATACGTCTGCCACTGTGCGCATAGCTAGATAGAGCGTGTGTTGAATATTGTATAGAATAGAGAAAGTTGGACAAGGTTTTCATATTGTAAAGGTCCATCCGGCCGGATGACCATCCGGCCGGATGGCAATCCGATCGGATGGACACATAGTGTTAATTGTCCATAAATAGGGGGTTGGGGCTCCCATTTGGACAAGCTTTTGGTTCCCAGAGGGGAAATGATGTCCAACTGGTCTCGTGGTGCTGTAACGTTAAATAATCAATAGAGACCAGATTGAAATTGACTGCAAGGTGTCATATTCTGTTTCTACTCCTTTCTTAGTCGTAATAAACGCACCGAACACGTCAGATCGGGACCGAAGCTCCGCCAGACCCGCTGGATCTTGGAATCAGCAATATGGTTATTTGTTTATAAGTCTCATTCTTGTAAAATTTAGTCTTTTACAACTTACAAGATGATTTTCTAAAAATGATTTTTCTTGTATTCTTCTTGTTAACAACATGTTTCTAGCTTTGATTTAACACTAAAAACATGATTAGTTTCTTTAAAAATCATGATTATGTAAATCTTGTAAGTAACTTTGGTTTCTTGAGAAAATTATTTTTGAAATCATCCATTTACAAGACTTATAACATGTATCAATCATCATCATACTCTAAAACAATCTTGTATCCAAGTTTATGTTCCACATAAAGGATGATCATTATAATTTTCACAAGATTCATCCTCTCACGTGCTAGATCATGTGTTTAATCATCATCTAGCAAAGTTCTTATGATGATCAATATCATAAACACAAGAAATCAACAATCAAGTATCACACATACACTAAAACAACTTAGTTTCTTATGTTATTAAGCTTTATGTGAATGATCATCTTCATGGTTCTTTATGATTCTTATGATTAACAAGTTACATAATCTTTTAACCACCAAAATTAGAAGTAATATCAAGTTGTAAGAAGCTTACTACTAGCACAAGGGCTAGGGAAGAATCAAAGATGAAGAAGATGATGAACATGGTGGATAAAAGCTCTTGATGAAGGTCCTTCAAGTTCCAATGCCTCCAAGATTCTTGCACCCTTGGAGCACCTTAGAATGGTTGAGAATGATTGAAAAATGGTGGGAGTATAGTGGTGGTGTGGTGGCCGTAAACAAGGAAGAAGGGGAGGAATAGAGTAAGTTTGAAGTTGTGAAAATGAGTTAGTGTGAGGAACTTGTGGTTTTTAAAACAAATTCTCCAACATTAAATTGTCTAGTGGTTCATATGTTCCTAAAGGGATTTACATATCTAATAAACAATTGAAGAAAAATCAAGGTGGTGGCCCACCTTCATGACCGTCGCCTAGGGGGGGGGGGTCTTGGTTAAGATGTAATGGCTAGTTAAAGATTCAAGTTAGATTTCAAGTATAACGTTTAGTGTTTTAGGTGTTATGTGTTTGTAAGATGCATTATGATGTTTGGTGGCCATAACTAGCTCGGAAATGTTAAAACAATGCTTCTAGTGAAAATTTGTTTTTCGGGTAGTGTCTGGTTGTTCGGTTGGTTACCGGTTCATTAAAGTGCTAAATTACACAGTTTAGTGTGCTTTATGTTCACTTTTATGACAGTTTTGATTCCTGACACCTAGGAAGGTATTCTGGACCATTAAACCATAATTATGTATTATATTTTGGAGTTAAAGTGCTGAAAATTGCTGAATTTGTTTGTTTTCTACAGAATTCTGCAGTTTTAGTGTATTTCTGGCAGTTTCCGGCACCTAAATCATCATTAGGAAGGCAGTTTTATGATCCCTACTTTCCTACACACTATTCTAGTGTAACCCTTGGTTTTGGGGCTTATTCTGTGACTTAACATCATGCCTGTCTGAGTACTGAACTCCCGTCAGTACTTCAAGTTTGTCTGATAAAGGTGCTAACTTTGTTATGTGCACTAATTGAACCATATTGTGTTGCACGTAATAATGATGAACAATCTTGCAACATGAAATGCCCTTGTATGTATATGACAGTAATCAGAAATTCATTCTTCTTGTTAATTCAATCATGCACAGTCATTAAAGCACATATTACTGTTTATTATTATACGGAATACATGGAAAAGTGCCAGTTGTCACATTCTCCCCTCGTTAAAAGAATTCCGTCCCGAAATTCAAGCTGTGTTATTGGTTGCAGGGGAGTTGTGTAATTGATGTGGATACTTAGACTTGATTTGTTCTTCATGTTCCCAAGTAAATTCTGGGCCATGATATGAATTCCAACGAACTTTGACAAGTTTAAAACTACTCCTCCGTGTTTTGTGGACCTTCCAGTTCGTAACCTTAACAGGTTCTTCGGTAAATTGGAGTTTGTCGTTGATATGAATCTCGTTTGCAGGAAAGACGACTGTTTCTAGAGTATGACTCTTCCTGAGATTAGACACGTGAAACGTGTCATGGACACTACTAAGCTCTTCCGAAAGCTTTGGTTTGTATGCAACGGTTTTGATCCTTTCCTAGGATCTCGAAAGGTCCAATGTACCGTGGGTTCAACTTTCCACGTTTACCAAATCGTACCATGCCTTTCCAAGGCGAGACTTTCAGTAAAAACGATATTACCAACCTCGAATTCTAACGGTTTCCGCCGCTTGTCGGTGTAGCTTTTCTGTATATCACGTGCTGACTTGATATGATCACGTATCTGAACGATCTTGTCTTTAGTTTCCTGAACCAACTCGGGGCCAATAAATCGTTTATCTCCGTTCAACACCATGGGGACCAACACTTACGTCCATATAAGGCTTCAAGATGGGGCGGTCTGAATGCTGGTGTGATAACTATTATTGTAGGGAGACTCCAATAAAGGTAAGTGAGTATCCCAACTTTCACCAAAGTCCACCACACAAGCTCGTAGCATGTCTTTCAAGGTCTGTATTGTCCATTTGAGGGTGAAAGGCTGTGCTAAGATCCATATGTGAACCAAAAGCTTGCTGAGACGATTGACAGATTTCTTGTTACAAAACGACCATCCCAGTCGGATAGGATAGAAATAGGCACTCCGTGACGGGCCACAATCTCTCTGAGATAAATCCCTGCTAACTTCCTTGTGCTGTCATACTCACTGATCGGTAAGAAATATGCAGACCTCATGACTCGATCAATAATCATTCAAATCATACCATGTGCTCCTTGGGTTCTCGGTAGCTTTGTAATGAGATCCATTGAGATTTGTTCCTACTTCCACATAGGAACCTCAGGCTGTTGCAAAAGCTCTAGTGGTTTCTGGTATTATGTCTTAACTTTGGCACAAGTAAGACAGTTACCCACATATATAGCTATATCAGCGTTCATCATGGGCCATCCATACTAACCCTTCAAGTCTTGGTACATCTTGTCGGATCCAGGGTGGATCGAGTAAGCGTGTACGTAAATTGTCGTGAAACGGAACCCAAATAGCGTCTTCCTTAGGCAATAATTACACTCCCATTCCACGTAATGCTTCAGCTCATAGGTTCTCCGGTTTAAGTGCCTCTTGCTCAGCTTCACGAATCCAAGTAGCGAGATTTGCATGTATGGTCATCTCTAAGGCTCGCACCCTTAGAGGCTTTGCGCGTTCCTTGCGGCTCAAGGCGTCTGCTACAACGCTCGCCTTGTCCAGGTGATACTTAATCTCACAATTGTAATCATTCAACAGTTCATCCCATCTTCATTGTCTCATATTCAAATCCTTCTGATCAAAGATGCGCTGCAACCCTTGGGATCAGTAAAGATCGTGCATCGTGTTCCTTACAAGTAATGACGCCAAATCTCCAACGCGCAATTTATTGCACCTAGTTCAAAGTCGTGCGTGGTGTAGTTCTTCTTATGATCTTTCGATCGAAGTGATGCGTACGAGATGACTGTGTCTCGTTGCATCAACATGCAATCGAGACCTTGTCGTGAAGCGTCACAATTACCGTAAATCCATCGGTACCATCGGGTAAAGACAAGATAGGTACCGTCTAGGTTAGGGTTGTTAGCGGTTGAGCAATCTTTGAAAAGTTCTCTATGAATCGTCTATAATAGCCTGTTAACCCCCAGAAATTGTCGTATTTCGACAGCTTAGCATACAGCGGTCCCTTCTTCAAGAGTTCTAGGATAGCTTGCAGGTGTTGCTCATGTTCCTCTTGGGTTCGCGAGTATATAAGGATGTCATCAATAGGTATAATCACAGACTCATCTAGATATGGCTTGCACACCCGATTCATGGGGTCCATGAATACTGCTGGTGCGTTTGTTGAACTCGTAATGTCCATGGCGAGTCCTAAAGGTCGTTTTAGGGACACTCTCTTCTTGTATTCGCAGTTGATGATACCCTGACCTCAAGTCGATCTTCGAGTAGTAACTAGAGCCTTGTAATTGGTCGGACAAGTCATCAATCCTCGGTGAAGGATACCGATTATTGATAGTTAGCTTATTTAAATCTCTGAAGTTGATGCACAAATGGAAACTGCCATCTTTATTCTTAACGAATAGCACTGGAGCTCCCCAAGGCGAGAAGCTTGGTCTGACGAGTAGTTGAGTCGTTAGTTCTTGTATCTCGGACGGAGCTATTCGGTAAGGTGCCTTCGCCACGGGTGCCGCTCCTGGCACTAGGTTTATCCTAAGCTCCACACGTCACAGTGGAGGTAACCCAGGCATGTCTTCGGGAAAGACTTCTGAAATTTCCTTCACCACGGGGATATCTTCTAGCTCCGGCTCCTTGGTCTCCTTATCGACAATATGAGCAAGGAAGGCTATGCAAACCTATTCGGTGGCACTTATGTGCCTTTATGACCAATGTGGGATGTCACACTCCACCGCCTTACGGGGCCCAGCGTCCTTGCATCAACTGCATGAAGACTGTGTCCTATAAGTGTCTCATCATTCGCAAGCGGTATTCAAATGATTTTCCTCATGACAAACAACTTCAGCTCTATCCTTGGATAATCAATTCATTCCGACTACAACATCATAGCTTCCCAAGTTAGGAGGTAGAAGATCAATAGAAAATTCCCGCTCTCCCAGCTCCAAGGTACAACCCTTAACAACTTCATCCCTTTTTGACTTATTTCCCATTTACTAACCCTATTGAATGGGGGGGGGGTATTTAGATTACTTGCTTCTAGACTAAGTGGGTTCTTAAGTTCTATAGATACAAAGCTAAAGTCAGCGACAATATCAATCAAAATGGATGCATAGTGTTGGTTAATAGGGAGCGTACCCGTAACCGCATTTGGATCCTGGCGTGCTTCACGAGCTCCGATCGTGAAGACTCTTCCTCGATTGGTTCTTCCTAGGGCAATCTTTCCTAAAGTGCCCCACGACACCACATTTGAAGCAACCTGGAACTCTACCATTATCGTTTCCGTCTTGGTTGCAGTTATCATTTCCTCCTGGTTTGGGATATTTGACCCAGCAGGCATCCTTGATGTGTCCATCTTTTCCACATCTGTCGCACTTAGGCCTTAGACATCGACCTTCATGATGAAACTTGCATTCGTCACACCTTGGCTTAGTCCCCAAATATACCTTTCCACCGGCCTTATTAGTGGCTCCATAAACTTTCATGCCATGAGGCGGGTTTGCCTCCCCATTTTTGTTGGCATTAGAGTTGTTATAACTGACTTGGGTGCCTTTTTTCAGGTTCGAAAACTTTCTTTTGTTGTTGCCCGAAGACTCCACGTGAGTCTCCTTCTTGTTTGCCTCGGATTCCGAAAACTTTCCCATTCGAAGAGCTTCTTCAGTAAGCATAACACTCAAATCGATAGCCTCCGCGATCGTTGGAGGCTTTGCGGCAGTAACCATGCTTAGGCTTTGAGGCGCAAGTCCCCAAATGAACCGCTCGATTCTCTTGAATTCCGGATCGACGAGATAGGGGACGACCCTTGATAAATCATGGAAACGCTGAATATAGTCGACTATTTTTGGCCCAGCCATCTTTAAGTTCCAGAATTCTGTCTCAAGTTTCTGAATCTCAGCCCGTGAGCAGTACTTCTTGCGCATTAATTCTTTTAGCTCATCCCATGTTAATGCGTGTACAGCAGTTTCGCCCAGTGTTTGGACTTGGAGGTTCCACCATGAAAGCGCTCCATCTAGAAACAATCCAGAAATATATGTAACCCTTTGTTCCGGAGCACACTTGCTCATCCTCAATACAGAGTCAGTTTTCTCTACCCAGCGTACGAATGCGACAGCACCCCAGTGCCATCGAAGTTAAGGGGCTTGCAATCCAAGAATTGCTTGTAGGTACAGTCGATTGGGGGGTTATTTCCAGAGGTACCACCGCTATGCTCGGAGCGGTTGGCCTCGTGCTGGGCAATAGCTTGTGAGATGCGTTCTTGCAGTTCGGCTTCCGTCCTTGGTAACGTATTAGTGTCTGTGTCACGTCTGGGTGGCATTTTCTTCTGGCAAAAAGGTATGGGGTAGGTTAGACAACATTCAATAATTGTCTATGAGGTATATACCACCACAAGCAAACATGTAATCACCTAACATCACATGCATATATAATCAACAATGTATAAGTAAGAAAACAACCACTGAGCTTTCATATATGCTTGACAACTTAGCTTATTGTTTTTAACAGAGGAAAACAAAATGAACTCAAGGTCACATCACCTCGGTCATACAAGTTCCATAATATGAACGTAGTAGTTATTTTCCTTCTACATTGGTCTTCTTAGGTCTTTAGCTTTACGAAAACGAGTATACTTCCCAAAAAATGGAGGTTGTGCATTACTTCCACGTATAGGAGGTGATAGTGAAAATGCAAAGATAAGGTCCTGAGGGTACGTGACTTCTTCCTCGGAACCAAATTGTGTCTTGTAGCAATTGTAGAGCGGTTTTTCAAGGCGCGAATGCACTACCCAAATGATGGAGTGCTTTATGGGATAGAGAGTGTAGAGTTACTGAATCTTTCCTGAGTGTTAGCCATCTTCACTTGCTTAGATATCGGTTCCCAAACGACTCGTATTACGGGTTGAAGTGTTAGGCACGAAGTAAGCAAAGACAGACTTCCTACCTTGTAGACTGTTATAGCAACTACCTCAATATTGTTCCATTATATGGAGGTGTGAACACTTAGAAATTTCGAATGGGTGGTGATCATTGGCTTGACCCGCATAGTCCACCAGGATTTCCATGCACTACAAGTCGTTATTACGTGGGCCCCCGTAATAATAAATTTTCTTGCATGTTCACCCTAATTTTCCCTCGTTCAAAGCAGAAGATCAACCAAAGAGGGGACACCACTATCCTCATACCTTCAACATGGAAAGGACCATTGTGGTGGTCCACGCGCTAACATTCGTTATTGCTACGCGCGAATAGGCACAATGCTTAGACGTAATAGGAATAAGGAGAATTCCTAGTAGTTGGAGGGGCACCTTCAAGATGAGTACCTTATCTTCCTTGTTTGGACAAGAATGTCGTCAATCTTGTTTCGCAAAAGCCACAGGGACCTCGTCCCACTGATGAGGGTGTTGTCCAAGGTTGCCTCCTCCGCCTCGCCATCACTACCGTAGTCAGGCACCTTCGCATTCGAGAGGGAAGAACAACTATCTTCTACGGAAACAAGCTCAGGATCTCGTTTGGTAATCACTTCAGCCATGAGCTTCAATAAACGTGAGGTCGATAGTCTCATTGTGCGAGTCAAGAACAATAATGGAATTCGAAGTCGAAGGTATCTCATTCTTGTCAATAATTATTCCGTACACTTATACGCATATATATATTAATGAATAAATATGTTACTTAGTATACACAGGTAAGTAAATGCATCATGTCACTTATAACCCTTGTTTGTTCTTTCGGGGGGTCATTTTGTCTTTGGCAAGTCTATCTCACGTAGACTATGCCTCAATTGGCACTGTAATTGGGGTATTCTCCACCCTACTAATGTCCTTGCTTTGTCTTTCCTTTGAAAAATGTTTGACTCATGGATATTGGCGCTTTCTTAAATGCAATGAAAAACCTTTTTGTAAAAAAAATGTTTTCGTGAGAGAATCCTAGTGATTGTAGTCTAGACTCGAGAAGGAATCCTAGTTCACTACAATCGAGGCTCTAATACCAAACTGTCACACCCTGACTTTTGCGGAAGCGTATGCGTGTGACTAGATCGGTTTTCATTGCATTCGATTATAACAAACAACTATATGATTAAAATGATGTTCATCCATTCATAAAGTTTAAAACATTACAAACACCAGTCATTTAAGTTCCAACAACACAACCCCTGATTAAATTACAAACCAACAAAAGTGGGTGACATCTAAACTTGAAATCTACATCCAGAAAACAACACCAGCGCCCAAGATCCATCTCGTTTCCTAAAATACATGTAATTTTGAAAACATCAACAAAAGTTGAGCGAGTTCATTTATTTTGTATGAGTTCCAATAACTTGTAAACAATTGAGAGACTCCTTTGAAAACAGGTATGAAAAGCGTCTATGAACAGATCAATTAATGTTTTGTAAGGACATTAATATATGTGACAACATAGGGAGTACTCAACCAGAGTAGACGATTGTTAGTGTCGAATCCCCTTAACTGTGTCGAATCCCCTCGACTGTGTCAAATCACCTTGACTGTGTCAAATCCCCTTGACTGTATCAAATCACCTTGACTGTGTCAAATCACTTTGATCGTTGCCGAATCACCTCGACTGGGACATATCAGCACTCTAAGGTGTCACACAAGGACCATGAGTGGGGCTCAGCCGTACCCTTTAGATCTAACCCTTGTCCATGATTCTTATGAGAGTTAATGGCATCTCTGTTTCAGCCTATGCTCACATGATCTAATAGTTCATTTCATAGCCAAATCATACCCATGTTGACATGTATTTCACCCCCGAGAGTTATAAATCCGAAAACAGTTAAGAGAAAGGGGGACATGAACTCACAAGTTTGTGTCCAGCTGTCTCGTATATTCATAGGTCCTCCTACGAGTCGTACAACTACCTACACGCATGCCATGCTTTATTAGATGTTTAGGTCGTGTAACGACTCTTTGTCTTAGTTAATCGTTAAGACTGTTTTTGGAAATCTTGGTATACTTTGAGTTACATCTTTGATGTACATTATATAATTTCAAAGTATATAATTATTAGTTAAAATAATAATATTTTAACTTAAATTATATTTTTGCCTTAGTTCATTTTGTAATTCTTTTCATGAATATTTCCCAAGCATGTGTATAATTATCCTTGTGTATTTTGCAAAGTATTTATGGTGTATTCCAGTGTGTAATTGTACGTACGAGAATACGTATTTCCTTGTATTCATTAAGTATTTTACACTTACTCTTGTATTAAATTTTCTGGAATATTATTTTTAATCAAATAAAAATCACCGATTTATATTCTTAAAATATATGTATTTAAAGAAAACTTTTATAGAAAATTATCTATAAATCTTTCTTGGCAAAAATAATTATATTTTCATATAAACCTCAAAAATAATATATTTTCAAGACTATTTTAGAAAATATTTATAATTCTAGTTTTCACCCAAAATAATATGTTTTTAGCTTGTTTAAGAAAATATATATTTTCTTCAAAAATAAGATATCTTTTATTTGTTCAAGAAAACATATATATTTTTCTCCACTCAAAATAATATATTTTCTACTTGATAAAATATGATACATCTCGTAATACTTGTAAAAATCATAATTTCCATTCTTTTGGTTTCCAAAATACCGTTTAACTCATTTGTCGAAATATATAAATTTTAATTCCGGAATATATATATAGTCCATAGTCCTTGTCCGGTATGTCCAATATTCGGGTATAAATTATATATTCATTTTCTTGGAATTTTGGTAATATTTTGTATTACAATTTTTGGTATATTGGTGAGTTATATTATTTTCAAGTCCTAAAATAATATAACTAGTACACATAATATACAAGTAACACACAAATTGTGACGTCTAAATATATATTTTCCTAAATATATACGTAGTCACTTTTATTTATCAAAAACCGACCTCCAATATTTGCGATTTTTGTAACAAAACTAATGGCAAATTTTTATATGAAAACCATGATTAAAATTTCTTTGTAAACACTTGTTTAAAAATATTTTTCTAAGTGTTTAATTTCTCAACAATTTTGCCATAGTTTCCCCTTAAAAATGAAGGTTTCCATGTTTTAAAAGCATATCATTTTCTTTTAAAATCATCATCAATCATCAACAATTCACTCAAGACTTACCATAAGCAAAAATCATGCAATTTACACTACATCATGAACTTGAAATTTTGTAAAAGTTTGTAGTAACTTAATATGTTGTTAAGTAAGTTTAGTTACCCCTAAAAATATGGTTATTTGTTTATAAGTCTCATTCTTGTAAAATTTAGTCTTTTACAACTTACAAGATGATTTTCTAAAAATGATTTTTCTTGTATTCTTCTTGTTAACAAGATGTTTCTAGCTTTGATTTAACACTAAAAACATGGTTAGTTTCTTTAAAAATCATGATTATGTAAATCTTGTAAGTAACTTTGGTTTCTTGAGAAAATTATTTTTGAAATCATCCATTTACAAGACTTATAACATGTATCAATCATCATCACACTCTAAAACAATTTTATATCCAAGTTCATGTTCCACATAAAGGATGATCATTATGATTTTCACAAGATTCATCCTCTCACTTGCTAAATCATGTGTTTAATCATCATCTAGCAAGGTTATTATGATGATCAACATCATAAACACAAGAAATCAACAATCAAGTATCACACATACACTAAAACAACTTAGTTTCTTATGTTATTAAGCTTTATGTGAATGGTCATCTTCATGGTTCTTTATGATTCTTATGATTAACAAGTTACATAATCTTTTAACCTCCAAAATTAGAAGTAATATCAAGTTGTAAGAAGCTTATTACTAGCTCAAGGGCAAAGGAAGAATCAAAGATGAAGAAGATGATGAATAAGGTGGATAAAAGCTCTTGATGAAGGTCCTTCAAGTTCCAATTCCTCCAAGCTTCTTAACTTTGCTTCTTGCACCCTTCGATCACCTTAGAATGGTTGAGAATGATTGAAAAATGGTGCGAGTATGGTGGTGGTGTGGTGGCTGTAAACAAGGAAGAAGGAGAGGAAGAGAGTAAGTTTGAAGTTGTGAAAAAGAGTTAGTGTGAGGAACTTGTGGTTTTTAAAACAAATTCTCCAACATTAAATTGTCTAGTGGTTCATATGTTCCTAAAGGGATTTACATATCTAATAAACAATTGAAGAAAAATCAAGGTGGTGGCTCACCTTCATGATCGTCGCCTAGGGGGGGGTCTTGGTTAAGATGTAATGGCTAGTTAAAGATTCAAGTTAGATTTCAAGTATAATGTTTAGGGTTTTAGGTGTTATGTGTTTGTAAGATGCATTATGATGTTTGGTGACCATAACTAGCTCGGAAATGTTAAAACAATGCTTCTAGTGAAAATTTGGTGTTTCGGGTAGTGTCCGGTTGTTCAGTTGGTTACCGGTTCGTTAAGGTGCTAAATTACGCACTTTAGTGTGCTTTATGTTCCATTTTATGACAATTTTGATTCCCGACACCTAGGAAGGTATTCTGGACCATTAAACCATAATTTTGCATTATATTTTGGAGTTAAAATACTGAAAATTGCTGAATTTGTTTGTTTTCTACAGAATTCTGCAGTTTTAGTGTGTTTCTGGCACTTTCCGGCACCTAAATCATCACCAGGAAGGCCGTTTTATGATCCCTACTTTCCTACACACTATTCTAGTGTAACTCTTGGTTTTGGGGCTTATTCTGTGTCTTAACATCATGCTTGTCTGAGTACTGAACTCCCGTTAGTACTTCTAGTTTGTCTAATAACTGTGCTAACCTTGTTCTGTGCACTAATTGAACCTTATTGTGTTGCATGTAATAATGATGAACAATCTTGCAACATGAAATGCCTTTGTATGTATATGACAGTAATCATAAATTCATTCGTCTTGTTAATTCAATCATGCACAGTCATTAAAGCACAGATTACTGTTTATTATTGTACGGAATAAATGGATAAGTGCCAGTTGTCACATATCAAGGGCAGGTGGCCGCCACGCACCTGACATAGTCGAAAAAGGTGCCTGAAACACCTAACGTGTCCCTTCAAAATCAACTGTTCCCCTCTTGATGAGACAGCCACCTCAGACGGCAGTGCAACAGTGACAAGC
Organism: Helianthus tuberosus; assembly: GCA_030545235.1. NCBI lineage: Eukaryota > Viridiplantae > Streptophyta > Magnoliopsida > Asterales > Asteraceae > Helianthus > Helianthus tuberosus. Next base: position 92,545,363 of record CM060354.1, read on the forward strand.
TTCAGAGGTCAGATCTCACCAAACACAGAACCCTTCAAAATCAACTGTTCCCCTCTTTATGCGCCTTTTTGGCTCACTTCTATATGCCAAATTCATTCACCTTTTTGGCTCGCATAACAACTACTCCCACACCATCGAAATTACTCTGAGTCCAGAATCCCTCCTAGTTGATAAACTCACCTGGAAGCCACACTATACTAGGGGGACTTGAAGGGGTATGGTCCCAAATCACAAGTGAACACATGTCAAAGGGACCCCACCACTCCATGTTAGCATCCCTATCACACGAACTTCATCCAGAAGGTTCTAGAAGCTTCTGGAAGAAGCCACCTGGTGACAAGAAAGATGCTCTTGCAGACAAAAAGGCTAATAGGTGGCACCAATAGCAAGACTTCAACAACGTTTGCAAGATCCTGGGAGGACAAGACGACAACCAGTACAAGCGAGTGCTCAGATGGAGCGAATAACCGTGCGCTTCGTCACCTCAGCAACTGAAAACATCAATGGGGACATAAAGGATATTCTTCTTGGTCGGACAGCAGGCAGACATTGGCTAGCTGGCAGGTCTCCTCCTTCACTATTCTCCGGGTATAAATAGAGGACTTCACCTCCAGGTTTAAGGATTCGATCTCTCATTCTCTTACTCTATAAACACACTTTTATCCTCAAAACAAATTACTTATTCCCACGACGGAGGGTGGTTACAAGGAGAACCCCCTATTCTCCTCATTGTAATGAGCTTACGGTGTGTTGAGTGTTTTGCAGGATCTTCGCAGCAGTTTGTACGAGACGAAAGAAGATTAACCTCTATTTTTCGAGGCACAAACCACAAGCTAATCACTTGATTAGTTGGTGTTTCTTCACATATATAGGTATATAACATGATGTCACTGAATTTACGAGGCCCATGATTCACAGTTGGCCCTGCTTGAAGAAGTTATAACTTCTCGACGTTTCAATGACAATAAGTTACATGAGAGGCAAGGTGTTCAACCCTCCAAACTATAAACGGTTGTTAAACTTTTTTTAATGAGTAAAAGTTTTAGCCCACACACATCAAATTATTCATATGTTTAAAAGGTTGTTTGCACCAAAGATAGACTTTGGATGGCTGTCAACCCGCTTCATTCGCACCATTTTTATCCATTTTTATACAAACTAGGTTAAAAATCATTGTTACCGGCCTAAATCAAACATTCATAAACAAACTAGGTTAAACATGGCCATGAGTTATAATACTTATCATTAAGTTTATTTTGTGTTTTTATATGCTTTTTTTATATTTATGTAAAGTATATAAAAATGGGTTAAACTTGGCCATGAGTTATAATACTTATTATTAAGTTTTATTGTGTGTGTTTTTATACTCTTTTTTTATATTTATGTAAAATATATAAAATCATTGTTGCTGATATATATATATAGGGGCAGGATTTAGAGAAAACCCCTATAAGTGTGAAAATAGTGAGAACGCCCCTCATCCGTTGAAGGGGTATGGTCACAAAAACCATGCACAGTCGCATAGGACCATAACCCTAACCTTATTCCAAAAACATCATGAGCAAGACCCTGCGGGGCCGCGCAGCGGTACTAAACAGGATTTGAAAGAAAACGGTCTTCGATAACCATGCGCCGGAGAAAAGGAGAAACAAACATTCAACTAACACCCTTGCGCGGGCTTGCGTAAGGGTACAGTTAGACTTGAAGATAAAATCTTGAACATCTCCGCACACCTGAAATCAAGACTTGGACAAAAGAATCTTTTCTGTTACAATAGAATGGACACGTCGCAAAGGCACAATGGTTTACAGCTGTAGATCTTCCAGAAAGTCCTAAATGCTCATCGTGCAAGGCCATTCGGTTACAACCGAAGGTGACGTGTCATAATCCTGGACACTCATCTAATTCACGATGATGGCACTAACTTGAAAAAGGATCTACCCAAAAAAACCGCTTTCCACGTGGCAACTCCCCAACCGTTGATCAAAGACCCACGATCCATGTGCGAAGATTAACGGAAGGAAAGATAACTACCAACAGAAAAGTGCTTTCCGTTACTCTCTCCGTTACGTCATTTTCCCGCCAAAATCCGGCTATAAATAAGATACAGCAGGTATGATCTCACAACTAACTTACTTTCACTTACTCTCACTTTACTACATCTTCTCTATCGAGATCACTGTACTTATTCTTACGCCGGAGGGTGGTCACGGAGAGAAGCCCCATTCTCCCCGTGGTGAGGCTAACGGCTTTCTGTTTTGCAGTGATCACTTGAGAAGGAAGTTAGCCAACCCCGAATCGATGAGAGGATTAACCCTTTTATGCAGAGACAAAACCCCCGATCTGATTGACTCCGGACAATTTCGATCATTGTTTCTTCATCCGTTGGATCAAAACAATCTATAGATTAGATTGGCACGGTGGCGTTTTCATAAATAACATCAACTTTTAAACGTGGACAAGCTTCATTAAGGTAAAAGGTAAATGTGCATCTACAAAACCCATCAAACGAGACCGAAACATACATACTTCCCAGAGAAACCTCCCCAATTCCAACAAAAAACACAAAAACCCTAGAAAATGCGAAACCACAAATATTATGGTGTCTAAAGATCAAACAAGATCCAGAGGCAAAAAACTGAGTGAGTTAACTTTGATTTACATGATGCTAGTTTTATGATGTTTTTGGCATTTTAATTTTATTAATAAATGTGCAGTTTCTATGGGTGTGGAAGAGGAAGGGTCACCTGCTCCAAAACGCCAAAGAACCACCGAGCAACAAAAGAAGAAAACAACAAAACATGGTACAGATGGTTACTTTTTATGATGTTTGGTTGTAAAACAGCATATATCATGTAATATACTTTGATAGTTTGTTACTTAACGCCAATACATGTATCGTTTGTATAATATTGTTTGACTATATGAGAACGAAATTTTACATATATCATTTGTGTTATTAAACGCCATGTATCATCTGTAATTGTCTTATTAAACAACATATATCATTTGTGTGTGTTATTAAACGACAATATCATTTGTGTTATAAACGCCATGAAAAACTAAAACGCCATGGAAATTAATCATGTTTAATAGGTGGAGATGGGTTGAGAGTAACAATAAATGTGCACACCGGCAAGGCCCAAAACGGCAATAAGAGGAAGGCATTAAGTCAGGATGTTGAGGTTGAGGAAGAACCATTTTATCAGTTCAGTGGGGCTAGAGTTTTGTCAAGAGTAAAACCTACAAACTTGACTGCTTTGTTTATAAATCAAAATCAAAGACAGGCAGTACACGACATGGGGTTTGGTGCTGCCCTCAGGATGAAAACAGACAGCATACCCACAATGCTTGGGTACTGGTTGGTTGAAAATTATAATGAAAGAACAAACAATCTAAATGCTGGCAACTATACAATACATATCAACGAAGAATTGATAAACTCTTTAACGAGTATACCGAATGGAGACATGACCGTGAAGGGGAAAAAAGGTCAACAACTAATAACTAAGTAGTGGCTGAGTGAAGAGCATAGTTCAAAGGGACTGCCTGGATTAACAGACCAAGTGTGAAGCTCTACTTTGATAACATCTTTCTTGAGATAGATAGCTTCGGGAGAAACTTCCGCCTAAATTTCCTTGTAGCATTCTTCACTATAATTGGGCATGCAAGTGATAATGCGGTCGTCAACCAACAGTTCTTGCCCAAAATTAAACAAAACGTTCAAATAAATCAACTGAACTGGTGTGGTTATCTCATCCAATGCTTGCAACACGCCAAAACCGCATAGTCTCCAAAAAAGCATTTCACAGGGCCATTGATTGTACTTGCGGTAAGAAAACAATTTCCATATATAATAGTTTGCACAAAATAACAATTTAAAAAGTTAAAATTTCTTGTGTTACAGCTTGCCTTGGTGAATGATGCTTGCAATAGAATAAGGTTGCAACGAAAAGAAGGATACCCTATTGAGTGGGTTACGTAATGTGGCATGAAAATCTGACGGCTGAGATGATCGCGTACGTAATGTAGGATAAGGGCTCTTGTACATTAACCTAACTCTATATATATATATATAGAGGTCGGTTATAATACAGTATGCCTAATCGTACATTACGTACGCTACAACCACAACCGTCAGATCATCTCAATTAAACCCCGTGCTTAACTATTAAATTAATCAAATTAAAATATATATATGAAACCGCCAAGGTTAAAATCATCCATTACCAAATCAAAAACCCCTGATAATCAGCAAACAAAAACTCAAAATCATACCGTAAGATTCTTATTCAAAGTCGAATTCGAAAATCCAACAAGTAATCAAAAATCGATCGATTCTTATTCACCAACTCCTTCCGCGAATTGAATTTCTGCTGAATTTGGAAGTTCAGAACTGAAACAAATCGATAGACCGTCTATCGAAGAAGATGATGCAGGATGAAAATCAAATAAAAAATGCGAAATACATATCAAACGTGCGAAAAACATTGCAGACAAAAAGAAAGGTTGTGTTTTTTGTAAAGTTTGCGATCATATAACATAACATGCGATTATAAAAAAAAGGTAATAATGTTTAAGATGTCTTATGATATGCGAATTCATGATTTATACATATGCGATTTCAAAAAAAATTAATAATCTTTGAAATTTCTTATAGTTTGCGAATTCACGATTTCACACATGCGTTTTTTTAAAAAGTTAATTATCTTTGAGATTTCTTATAGTTTGTGAATTCGTTTTCGAATCATATGCGATTTTGAATAAAATGCTGCTAATACTTTCAAATAACTTTGTCCTAAAAAATGCAAAAAAAATTACGAATTAATAACTAAAATAAATAAAAATTAACTATTTTATATAAAAAAATTAATTTATTACCGATGTGACTGTAATTTGACATGTAATGGTCAATTTTACCATAAATACTACTGAACTTACCACCCTACCTACATAATAAATTTACTATTTTAATATAAAATACCCAAGTAACTACCTTCCATATTAAGACATATAACACAAAAACACACACAACACACCCACAAAAAAAGGCATCTGAAGATTCAGAAAAAATAAAAAACATTTCAATAAAAGAACTATTGTCAACTCGCACGTTGACAGAAATAAGCACCGATGTCACCTCTTCTCATTTGATTCTTGATGTGCAGGGGAAGATTCTTGAAGAAATCAAGAAAAATCAAGAGATGTGGGAGAGACTACTTGAAGAACCACCATCAAGCTTCAGAGACGCAACTTTGAATCACATAAAGGAACAATCTCAAGCTGATGACTTAGCCTTCTCTTTCCTGAAAGATGCTCTAAACACTGTGAAGGAGAAGATGGAGTTCAGCTCGGATGAACGTGACAAAATCTTTGCTTCAAGTAACTAAATTTCTGTTTAATCGTTTTATGGTTTTAGCTGTGATAGACAATAACAACTACTTTAAAATTATGTTTTGGGTACATGTTTTGAATACATCTTATGCTTCATTATAATATATATATCGCATGAATGATTTAGACATCTTTGCCACAAAAAAACAAGATAAATCGAAATCGCATGTACTAAAAGTGAAATCGCATGTAAGACTAGTTATAAACTGATGAATATAAAATCGCATGTTTACATACTAAATCGCATGAATGTATGATATAAACAGATGAATATAAAATTGCATGTGTTTCGTATAAAATCGCATGTACATTAAAAAAAATTAAACATCTTCATCTGAAACCTCTTCCCACTGATCTTCTTCTTCTTCAGAGCCATCATCACTACTACCACTGTAATCTTCAAACTCATCTTCCTCTTCATCGTCTTCGACCTCGTTGTCTTTGTCTCTAGGATCTTTTTCAATCTGGACGCCCTTCATCTTCTTTTGTTGTTTGCCTTTCAGTATCTCGCAAGTCTAAATATCATGACCTTTTTCATTGCATACACTACATGTCCTTGACCTTTTTCCTTTGCGACTGATCATTTGTTCCTTCTTGGATTTTATCCTTTTATGCGAGCCACGACCTTTGTTTCTTATACCAGCCGGCACACGGACAGTAGGAAGTGCATTAGTTTCTGGTTGTTGGTAACCAATCAACTTTGAAAACCGGTCAAAATTTGGATCAAGTTGCTTGGTTATACGACTCTGGTCATCTCTCTCTTTAAGCTGCCTCATTTGATCCCTCATTAAACAAGTTGATCAAGGTCGGAAATCAAATTGCTTACCAAATACTCCCCTGTGTGGATGATTTTCCGAACAATCCGTTTAGCCTTGTGTTGCACATCCTTGTCACCCACCTTTATATCGAACTTCACATTTAATTCATTCGGCACCACATCCTTTGTCCGTGACAACTGGCACAAAACCGGTAATTTCGGTACAATTTAATTAATACTTAATAACTGTAATTATGTGCTTAAATGTCAACATTGTCTGATTTCATGCTATACATGTGAATTCATGCACGTTTTATACTACAAATATTGCTTTATGCATTAATGATAGCGTTGCGTCAGAAATACTAGTAAACTCACCGGTAAGACACATTGTGTCAACAATTCTGCAGAAAGCAGTCAGACAATAGAATTGGGGCCTAGGAGTAGGTCCAACGTCTAAAATACATTAAAACCCAAGAATGGATACAAGGGTTAACATATAGACTTTCCGGAAGCTAATTTATGCATTAAAAAGCACCCGAAATACACTTAAAGTGCTGAATTCAGCATATTTCAGCAAAATTCAGCATTTTGACAAGTTAGTAACATGTAAAAATATGACTAGTTAGTCCTGAATACTTTCCTAAGTGTCGAGAATTAAAAGTGTCACAAAAGGGTACTTAAAGATTACTAAAAAAATAGTCTGACACTTTGACGAACCGCTATCTAACCGAACAACCGGACATTACCCGAAACACCAAAATTATACTACAAGCATTGTTTTATTGTTTTTGAGCGAGTTATGATTCCCGAACACCATAACACCTCTTATAACATAATAACACATTAAATCCCTAACCTTTACGCTTGAAACCTAACCTATTTATACAATTAGTGATTGGAACTTACACTTTACCCCCCCCCCCCCCTTAAAGTGGACGGTTACAAGAAGTGACCCCACCAAAAATCTTCCCTTGATTCACTAAGATCTTGCTTGATCTTCTCTTGATTCACTTTGATATGATTTAGATCATGTCTTGTACTTAAGTAGCATATTATCCATTGGTTACTTCCTAAACATGTGTATAAGAAAGGCATGGAGGGTCATTAATCTCATTCATCTTTCACCCATTAACATACATAACTCTCTCTCCCTCTCTCCTTCCTCACGGCCGTAGCCAACCACACACATCACCACAACCTTCAAGCTTTGATTATCCAATCTATAGTAATCACAAGATGTTAGAAGGTGTTTAAGGAAGCCTGGAGCTTGTGGATCTTGAAGGACCTTTCTTACTTGCTTTTATCCACCACTTTTGTCATCCTCAACTTCTTGTGTTCTTCCCTAGCCCTTGTGCTAGTTGTAAGCTTCTTATCACTTGTTGTTACTTCATATTTTGATGGTTAAAAGATGATGAATTTTGTTAATCACAAGAACACTAAAGAACATGATCATGATACTTTAACATAAGCTTAAAAATATAAGAATACATGTTGAATGATGATGATTTGCTTCTTGATGATTGATGATTTGTGTTAGTGATATTAGACATCATAAGAAACCTACTAGATTGTGATTAAACCCATGATCTAGTAAGTTAAGTTGGTGATCTTGTGAAAGACCATGATCATCATACTTTATGTCTTCATGAACTTGAATGATGAAAGTGGTTTTCATATGTAAAGATGATTTAAACAAAATACAAATCTTGTAAATAGATGATTACAAAAATAATTTTCCCAAGAAACCAAGTTTATTTACAAGATTTACAAAGTCATGGTTTCTAAGTAAACTAATCATATTTTTAGTGTTTAAACAAGACTAGGAACATGATTGTAACAAGAAAAATACAAAATAAATATTTTTAGAAAAATCATCTTACAAGTTGTAAATGACTAAATCTTTTAATAAAGTGATTTACAAACAAATAACCATAGTTTTAAGGGTAACTAAACCTTCTGAATAACATGGTAAGTTACTACAAGTTTTTACAAAAAACTTCAAGCTCATGATGTAGTGTAATTTACTTGATTTTGACCCTGGGTAAGTGTTGTATGAGTTGATGATTGTTTGTGATGATTTTAAAAGAAAATAAACACATGTTTTGAAAACATGGGAAACCTCCATTTTTAGGGGAAACTATGTCAAAATTTCTATAAAATTTTGACACTTAGAAAAATATAAGTTTTGGTGAAACTTATTCCCTAAAAATTCACCTAAAAATATTTACCAAGGTTTCCCTAATTTTTATGTAAACTTCAAGTTAAGAAATGATGATTTCTTCAAGATAAAATTGATATTAAGTATGTATATTTTTGAGAAAAATACATATATTTATTGATCACCAAATTTTGTGCTAAGTGTATGTAGTATGTATTATATGCAATAGTGTATTATGACTTGAAAATACACTAAATACTCCTAAGGAGTAAAAATAAAAAATACACATACAACATGCATAGACAAATACAAGAGAATATATTTATGAAAATATATTTCTTAATAGATTATGTAACTTGGGCGAGTTACAAACTTAAAATGAAGTTTTGGACAAAAATACATAACTCGGGTGAAAAATACAAGATACTTATGTTTATTTTTGAGAAAATAATATAAGTAAGATACATAGTTAAAAATATAAGTTATTTTTAACAACAAAGAACAAATACATAAAAGATGGTGACTTGTACTTGTTCGATACAAGTCTAGTGACTAACGTTAATAAAACACGTATAGGTCACGACGCTATATAAGCAAACCCGGTGAAGTTTACGGCGCTAGAAACGCAAAGTTGTGAGTTCATGTCCCCACTTTTAAACCTTTACATGCTTTTTAAACTTGGGGAAAATACATGTGTTATGTTATGTTGAATACAAAAACTAAGGAATGATACTTTAGATCATGTCACGAATAGGGTACCAGAAGCACCATTAATCGTGTACGTACTAAGGCCGCGGAACAAAAGGTTAGATCTAATGGGTTTCAGGCAGCCACACTCTTGGTGATAACTAGTACCAAGTAGTGCTTTTGTGTCTCAGTCGTGAATCGACTACTAAAAATGCCTATGGTTTGGATGCTTCCTATGTCGTGTCACATGTTAATGGCCTTACAAACCATTAGTGATCTCGATTTCCTTATACTTACAGAAATACTTGATTTATACAAATTACATACCATGTTTTCATACAAAGTATACAAACGTTCAATACAAAAACTGCATGAATTCACACCAACATTATGTTGACGATTTTCCAAAAACACACATGTATTTCAGGTAACTAAAGTGGATGTGCGCGCGGTCTTACTCTTGCTCTTGGATGTTGTTTATGTTTATCTTTGAATAATGTTGTAAACTTTTCAGACAACGTTTTATGATGTGATGTAAACTCCAAACTTAACCTATGTTTTCAGTTACGTAATGTTATTGGTATTTGAAGTTATTTTTACGAGCATGTAGTATGTTTACCATTCGTATGCAATGAGAACCTTTCAAGATCACACCTCGTGCTTCCGCCTTAGAAAGGGGTGTGACAGATTGGTATCAGAGCCAGGTTGTAGTGAACCAGGATTCCTTCTCGACTCTAGACTACAATCTTTAGTATCCTCTCACGAAAAAAAAAATTCAAAAGTTTTCATTGCATAAAACTTTCTGCGACATCCACTACCTGAAACTGTTTTCAAAGAGTCAAGTAAGGACACTACGAGACTTAGGGTGCACTGGAGTAGCACTTGTCTTTGACTAGAAATTACTTGCAACTATGTGTGATAATTGGTATATACATATAGAATATCTCAGGTACTCGTGACTTTACATGAAAACTATGGCCTATCTGAAGGAAGTGATCCGACGATGAAACAAACTGTGCGGACTGTGCAAGGACTTACGTAATTATAGATGCATACATAATTATGGAATTCAGTGCACAGAAACCACAGCAAGTCTTATCATGTATCAAACGAGATTCCTTCAAATACAAGAAAAGGTCAACCATGAATACCCTTCCCCCAGCCTATTAAATACTCTGTTGGAGTAATAATTTAGGGTATAAAGACAAGAACCGCCAATGTGAAGTAAGATATTTTGTCCTTTACATATATTAAACTTGTACTTTGGGGAGATGTAATCCTTATGCATTTTGTTTACTTCGTAAACAATGATGTAACAAGTTGTCCTGATATGTGTAAAGACTCGGTGAATATCTTATGACACACCAGTATTTATCTATTTTTGCATGCTTGTTGCTGTATGAATTGATTTATACATTGGGCGGATTGTTTGATGTCACTTATGTGGTATATGCATGTGTATATATATACTACTACTGTCTCGTAAGACGATATCAAACAAATTTCTAACCCTATGCGTTGTGTTCTGACAGAACATGGCACCTAGGAGAACTGTGAACAATCAGGATTCCGATCAACCCCCTCCTCCTCTTCTACCGAGGACTGCTGAAGAACTGAACGCCCTACTGGAGGAAAGGATCTCCGCAGCTATCGCCCAGTACGAGGCGAACCGCACCGAACAAAGTGGAGAACCAAGTATTGCTAGACGTAATGGACAGGGAGATTCATCTGGAGGAAACACGACTCAAGGTTGCACCTTCAAGCAGTTTCTCGACTACAAACCACGGAATTACGACGGCACTGGAGGTGCAGTGGCTTTTGTACGATGGACGGAAAAGACGGATTCCACTATCCGTATGAGCAAGTGTACCGCGGATCAGCAAGTCACTTTTGTTACTGGGTTATTTGTTGATGAGGCGTTGACTTGGTGGAATTTGCAAGTCCAGACTCTGGGTGATGATGCTATGTACGGCATGACGTGGGATGAATTAAGGAACGAATGAGAGAGAAGTATTGCTCTCGTGCTGAACTACAAAGGTTGGAGACTAAGTTCTGGCATTTGACCATGGAAGGTGCTGACATTACTGGTTATACCCGAAGGTTCTACGATTTGTCAAGAGTGATCCCCTCCATGGTGACTCCCGAATTTAAACGCGTTGAACACTACATTTGGGGATTGGCCCCAGAGTTTCGCAGCATGGTAACTTCGGCCAAAACTGAAACGATCACTCTGGCTGTAACACTGGCTGTCAGCCTTACTGAAGATGTTGTTCGTATGAAGAAGTTATCACTGAACCCAACTGAGAAGACCGAGACGCATGCTGAGTCGTCTGGTGACAAAAAAAGGAAGCATGTGAACCTGAATCAAGCAACACGTAACAACAAGGGTTCCAACAACAAGAAGCGCAGCAATGAATGACGCTCCTGCCAGAAGATACATGGGCACTCTGCCCATCTGCAACCAGTGCAAGCGTCATCATCAAGGAGTTTGTCGCGTTCCAAAATGAGACAAGTGTGGAAAATTGGGTCACCATACTAAGGACTGTTGGGGAAAAGGAAGGAACGGGAATGGAAACCGCAACGGTGCTGGCAATAGAAACGGTGGTGGAACTGGCAATGGTAACCGGAATGGTAATGGAGCTGGGCAGAACCAAGGATGCTTTGGTTATGGAAGCAAGGATCATTTCATGAAAGATTGCCCAAGGGGGAACAATGCTCAGGCTCGAGCATTTGTGATTGGAGCAAGGAACGCACGCAAGGACCCTAATGTGGTCACCGGTACGTTTCTCATTAACAATCACTTTGCATCCATACTATTTGACACTGGTGCCGATTTTAGCTTCATGTCTATGGAATTTAAACGTATGCTTGGAATAAAATCTAGTAGATTAGATATTCCTTATTCCATAGAACTAGCCAATGGTAAACTTGTTGAATCGGGCGAAGTTGTTAGGGGTTGCTCATTAGAACTTGGTGAGCGAAGATTTAGCATCGACCTCTTACCTATTCAATTGGGTAGCTTCGATGTAGAGGTCGGAATGGACTGGTTGTCCAAGAACAAGGCTGAAGTTATTTGTCACGAGAAAATCATTCGCATCCCTCTGGCGAATGATGAAACTCTCATCGTATATGGAGAAAAACGAGACATGCCTCTGCGAATCATCAGTTGTATGAAGGCGCAGAAGTGTTTGAGGAAAGGAAGTGTTGCTTTCCTGGCGCACGTTGTAGATAAGAAGGCTGAGGAGCCGAAACTTGAAGACATTCCTGTGGTGAAGGAATTCCCTGATGTTTTTCCTGAAGATCTGCCAGGATTACCTCCGCAACGACAAGTCGAATTCCATATAGACTTGGTTCCAGGAGCCGCTCTGGTAGCCAAGACACCCTATCGGCTTGCACCATCTGAAATGCAAGAATTATCTACACAACTCGAGGAGTTGTTGGATAAAGGATTCATAAGGCCAAGCTTCTCACCTTGGGGAGCTCCAGTATTGTTTGTGAAGAAGAAGGATGGAACACTGCGGATGTGTATCGATTATAGAGAACTGAATAAGCTCACAATCAAGAATCGGTACCCACTACCAAGGATTGATGACTTATTTGATCAGTTGCAAGGATCGAGCTACTATTCCAAGATCGACCTTCGATCTGGATACCATCAGTTGAGAATCCAAGAGGAAAGCGTACCAAAGACTGCATTCAGAACACGTTATGGGCATTACGAGTTCCTTGTGATGCCATTCGGACTGACGAACGCGCCAGCGGTATTTATGGATCTGATGAACCGCGTATGCAAACCATATCTCGATAAATTCGTGATTGTATTTATTGATGATATCCTGATTTACTCGCGAACGAGAAAAGAGCACGAGCAACACCTTAGAACCATTTTGGAACTACTAAAGAAAGAGAAACTTTATGCAAAATTCTCCAAGTGCGAATTTTGGATTCGCGAAGTACAATTTCTTAGTCACGTTGTGAATAAGAAGGGCATTCACTGTGCAGTTACATCATTTTCAAGATTCTTGAACCACACCTAAGAAAACCAAAAGAAAAAAATATATATTAAAAATTAAAATCGCATGTGTAAATTAAAAATTTCGCATGTCTAAAAATCATTTAATTGTATAAATTTAAAATCGCATGCGTACATCAAAATCGCATATTGCAAAATCATGTTCTGAAATGAAATTCGCATATAGGTTTTCAAAATCGTATGTTTTAAATATATAAGCTATAATACCTCTAATAAACCATCTCCATGAGCTTTAAAGTCTTTCAACGATATCCTGATCTGTGGACCCTCGATTTTGGTGTCTATCGGCAGACATTCGGTAATTGTTCCATATATCTCTATTTGCTGATCAAAGAATATAGACCTGGTGTATATCTTAGCAGCATCTTTTTCCAAAGTAGTTTCGCTCCAATCAGCAGGCTCGATATATCTTGAAATATGATCATTCTTTCTGTGATTGGACCTGTGGACATCCATTGCACCATCAAAATGATTCATAAACTCTACAAGAGTGAGTTGTGAATTTGCCAACTGGCAAAAAAATGATTCTCGCTCTCTGATCTCGAAGTTGTTCGCATGAGACCAGACATGGGCTCATGCCGGTAAAAAGCCGGAATCCACATGTATCTCATCGAAAACATATCATCAATCCATTTGTTTTCAGTGAGACCGAACTCAATCATCACCAACTTCCACTGTCTCTCGAATTCTTCATGCTCAATGGAACCAGTCCATACAATATCGCACATCCTCCTTTTAAACTCATCATTATTGCACAACTCGTGTCCAACCTATACCGATAAATGCTTTTTATATCAGCCTATAACAAAATCTATATTATAAAAAAAACGCTAACGAAAGACAATATAGCATGCTATACCTTATCTGCCACTTTTTTCATTATGTGCCACATGCACAATCGGTGTCTGCTGGTAGAAAAAAACCTCCTCAATAGCCTGTTTCATAGCAGGGTCTTGGTCTGTCACTACAACCTTTGGCTGCCGACCAAATGACTTTACGAATGAATTCAGAAGCCATTTATAGGATTTAATGCTCTCCTATGCCAACAACCCAGCTCCAAGGGTTACATTTCGACAGTGATTGTTAATCTCAGTGAACGGAACAAACACCATCTTGTACCTGAACAAACACATGCGAAGTACACATTTAAAACATGCGAAATAGACAGATATCACAGGTGAAAATATACAGTATAACATGCGATATATTCAACACCTGCTGTTCAATATATAATAACATGCGATATTCCAAGTTTAGGAAAATCATATAACATGCGAAAAATAAATAAAAAACGTGTTTGTCTTGAAACACTTACCTGTTTGTCTTGAAAGTTGCATCGAACGATATCACATCCCCAAACTCAATAAAGTTAAGCTTGCATAACCCATCAGCCCAGAACAGACCAGTTAACTGTTTGTCATCATCAATAGAATATTCAAATGAATAATCAACTAAATGCTGTTTTTTGTCGGTCATCCTATTAATCACCATGTCAGCGTCATATTCTCCTATATAGTTGTTAATTTGATTCCTAAAATTTTTGCAATCATCAACTGTGGCGCCAACGTTCTCGAAACCACCATAACGTTTCCTCATTATATGGAAAGCTTTGACAGGACCAAGGTTTAAAGTGCCTAGGTCCCATATCATCTCCTCCTGGGCATCTGACAATTGTCTGTACGCTGGCAGCATATGAATATCATGTGGACATACAAACTTATGATTATGCCCATCAACAAATCTCTTTATTGTATATAATCTACCATCCACAGTGCAAATCATAAGTTGAGCTTTGCATCCAGTTCTAATGGTCCCCCTGTTCCTTGATTTGAATTACTTTTTTGACTTCGAATAACGATCGTCAATACACAATGGCTTGTGTCCCTCTTTAGAGCAAACAAAATACTTAGTTTTGATTATACCTCCATTGTGTACGTCACCACCTTTCCGAATAGAAAAACCAGCTAACTTAGCATATGATTGGTAAAACGCATATGCTTGTTCAATAGAGATAAATTGCATTCCAACCACAGGTGTAGCTGATGCTTGAACCTCCGGAGTGTAAACCTTTTCATCTACATAAATCAAATCAAAAAACAAAAACACATGCGAATTATCGGACTTGTTACATGCGATATATTAATAACTGCATAATTTCATCGTAAGAACAACAACACGTGCGAATTGTATGAACAATAACATGCGAAAATGATGATTTTGATTAATATGTTTTACACATGCGATTTATTATACCATAACATGCGAAAATCCGTAAACAAAATAAACATCAAATGCGAATTGAAAGACTCATAACATGCGAACTTGTACATGTTGCTTTCATGTCAAAAATATACTCAACATTCAAATTTCAAAAACAGCTACAACAATGCAAAATCATTGCTACGATTAAACAAAAAATAAGTCTACGAACAATTTAAAGATCTGAATTAACATAATTACCATTAGAACACTCGTTTACAGCACTTGTACTTACAATTGGATTTGGATTTGTAGGTTGCGGATTTAAAACATCCTCAATCGAAACTCTCTGATATGCAGATAATTGAGCATGATCACCAATCGGTCTAGTTTCTTCAAAATCAACATCTGTATTTCGCCCGGTGCTGCTCTGTGGATCCATCGAAAAAAACAATTGAATCAATCCCTAACGCAGAAGAACGAAAACTGCAATTTGAGAATTATGAAAAAGTTGAAACTGATTCGAATGATAATTACTGGGATATTAGTGTAACGAACTTCTCGTTAATTGAATGAAGAGACGAATTTTCCCTCAGATGATTGAATTAATTGTCTGATTTAACCCTATCAAAGAAAAACGAATCAGGACAGGTGTACGGCCACTACTGTCACGTATGTAATGTACGATTAGGGAATTTGTATCCTACAATTTACCTATATATATATATATATATATATATATATATATAGGAGAAGGATCCGTTAGGAACCACTCTTTATTGCGAGAACCGCGAGAACCAAGTGTGAACATAACCAAAAAATACCTATAAAAATAAAAAATAAACACTCAATTTTTTTTAAATATTTTTTGTAAAAAAATCGCTATATTTCGTCACAAAAAAAAAGACCAAAAAAATTTAGAGTAACAATTATCCATGCACATATGCATATGTATCATTTCTTTGACAAATTCCGTAATAAATTACTAATATCAGACAATTGCACTTTCATTTACACTACCATTCATAATACACTACTTTTTACATTAACAATATTATAAATACACATGTGCATCTATATGTATGAACTTGTTATAACATTAACAACACTAGAAATACACATTTGCATCTATATGTATGAACATGTTATAATGTGTTTTGGTACACCACTTTGAATATATTTTCCCTTTCATCTATCATACCATCCATAATACACTACCATCACCTCCTACCATCCGTAATACAATAGCATTGCCTCCTACCATCCATAATACAATACCATTACCAATATTTCACTTTATTACATGTACATCAATACCCTTTATACCATCCAAACAACATATTACATCATAAAGTGACAAATATAATCAAACCATTAACCACTAGATATAACCAACCAAAACACATGTATATGGGCCTACTTCATCATTTAAAATCACAAACTTTTTGTACCAAAACACGTTATATCATGGTTATACATAATGATGCACATGTGCATTCTTAATATTGGTAAAGTAAAAAGTAGTGTATTGCGGATGGTAATATAAATGAAAGTGCATTTTTCTACTACTGGTAATATATTACGGAATTTGTCCAAGAAATGATACATATGCACATGTGCATCCTTAAGTGTTACTCGAAAAAAAGTTTTATTTTTTTGGTAACGAAATATAGCGACTTTTTTTAGAAAAATATTAAAAAAAAAATTGTGTTTTTTTTGGATTTTTAGGTATTTTTCTGTGTTCACATTGGTTCTAGCAATAAAGGTGGTTCTCGCATGAACCCTAAGGTTCGTTTGAGAACCACATTTATTGTGAGAACAATGAGAACCGATGTGAACACACCAAAAAAACCTAACCCCCAAACCCCCCCACCCCCCCCAAAAAAAAAAACTAACCCCCAATCTAAATGCTCAAAACTAAACCCCCACAAAAAACCTAACCCCCCCCCCCACCCCCACCCAAGCTAAAATGCTAAAAACTAAACCCCTAAAAAAATCTAAAAAACACACACAATTTTTTTTAATATCTTTTACATTAAAATCGCTACTTTTAGTAGCAAAAAAAATGATCACGAAATATAGCGATTTTTTTATAAAAATAGTAAAAAAACAAATTTTGTGTGTTTTAGCTATTTTTAGGTATTTTTGTTTGTGTTCACATTGATTCTCGCGGTTCTCACAATAAAAAGTGGTTCCTAACAGATCCTTCTCCTATATATATATCGTGGTAGGTACCAGTATCAGAAAGTCTTGTTAGATGTGGTATTTGTTGACAAAGAGTTGGAAGTGAAGAATCAGTTTAACAATATATTTAATGGATATTATCCAAAACGTATTGCATACATATCAACACTAAGTGCAATTTTATGCTTAATGTGTTAATTTAGAGATATATTTCTAAGATTTTTTAATTAAACATCTAACAAGTTAATTCTTGTGTTCCAGAAAATAGGAGGTATCGATGTATGCCTCTTTGGAATGTATGTTCAAGAGTTTGGATAAGAGTGTAACGACCTAACAACCGATGCGTTTACATCTAATACAATGATTCAGTTAAACACTTTCAGCCCGAAAGAAAAAAATACAAGTGGAGACCTCATCGTGAAACCTGCCACACAATATGCACCAAAAAAGCAACACTACAAGAAACGGGTACCTTTAGCGGCGCCATGTGTCGCCGCTAAAATCCCTTTTTATCGCCGCTATTGGTTTGAGTGGCGTCATGTCGCCGCTAATCCTTCTGCCAGAGAATTGCCTAAAAGCTCACCGTTGACGGAACCTACAAATTCTCAAAAACTCAAACAAAGCATTTTACATGTAATTTTCGGTCAAATCTCATAACAAAGCATAAAAGGAAATTGCCGGAAAGCTTGTCGTTGTATTTTTATTCAAATTTCATACTATACATCTACAAACTCACAAAGCATTTTATGTGACAACTGGCACAAAATCGGTAATTTCCGTACAGTCTAATTTTTAATAAATATCTGCAATTATGTGCTTAAATGTCAACATTGTCTAATTTCATGCTATACATGTGAATTCATGCACATTTTATACTTCAAATATTGCTTTATGCATTACTTTAGCGTTGCGTCAGAAAGACTAGTAAACTCACCGGTAAGACACACTGTGTCAGCAGTTTTGCAGAAAACAATCAAACAATAGAATTGGGGCCTAGGAGTAGATCCGACGTCTAAAATACATTAAAACCCAAGTGTGGATATAAGGGTTAACATATAAACTTTCCGGAACCTAAACTATACACTAAAAAGCACCCGAAACTTATCTAAAATGCTGAAATTAGCATAATTCAGCAACAATTCAGCTATAATCAGCTTTTAAGCACATTAATATCATGTAGAATTTATGTTTAATTGTCCAAAATAACTTACAAAGTGTTCGGAATAAAAACTGCCACAAAAAGTGCTTTATACCTAGTGAAACTGCGCAATTCAGCACTTTAACGAACCGTAACGAACCGAACAACCGGACAATAACTGGGACATCAAAATTTGACTAGAAGTAATGTTTTTATGATATTAAAATAGTATTGATGCTAGAACACCTTAAAAATCATAAAATCACCTAAACACACTTATACTAACTTAAACCTTCTAGTTTGCATCATAAACCCTCAACTTCCAAAATTTTACATTTTACCCCCCCCCCCTTTTACCAAATCCGGACCCAATGGGTCCCACACATGGATTTTATTTGATTTCATTATATATTATTAGATTTTGTGTTGGGGAATATTCTAGCACATATACCCTAAAGAAGATATGGAAATCTTATAAATCCTAATTTAATCACCAACTCATTCATTTCATCTTCTTCACCCCTTGGTGCTCTCTAACTCACGGCCTAACACACACACACATGCACATCAATTTTCAAGCTCCAACCATTCAATCCAAGGTGATCTAGAGGTGTATGGAGGCCATTTAGGAAGGTGTATGGTGCTAGAACTTGAAGGACCACCTTGTGGAGCTTTTAACCTCTTGACTTCTTCCTTGTGTATCACCTCCATTTTTGTGCCACTTCCCTAGCCATTAGAGCTAGTAGTAAGCTTCTTGATCACTAATTTATGTCATGTTTATGTTATGTATAAGTTTCACCATCTAAACAACTTAACTTCTAATGTTAAAAATGAAAAGATCTAACATATTCATGAAGAAAATAAGTGATTGCATAAATTTTTAGTGTATGTAATGAAGTTGTTTATATTATATCTTGAGTTTATGATTAGATCAAGTATGTTAAAGCTTAGATCTACCAAGTTTAAGCATGGATCTTGAAGGATCCATGGTTAAACTTGAAGATGAACATGTGAAGCATAATGTGAACTTGAAATTGGAAATTTTCCACATAAACTTGTAATCTTGAAGTAATAAAGTGTGTATAGAACTAATTTTTGAAACTAAAACTCATAAAAAGTTTGTTAAAAGTTTAACATAGAGCTTGTTTTGAAAGATCCATGGTTAAACATGATGTTAAAAATAATGATCTTTCTAATAAACATAAAAGTGGTTTTAGAACATGATTTACAAACTTTAAAGATCATTAAACTCATGGATGAGTTGGTTAATGAAATAAAGTTTCATAAAAAGTTGGTTTAAAATACAAAAGAACACTTGTTTTTGGAAAGATCATAATATGTAAAGTGTAGATCTAAAAGACTACACATTTTTAACAAGAGACAAGTTCACCATGATGTTTCATATGAAGAAGTTAGTGTTTATTGTTGATGATTGTTGTTGGAAAATTGTTTTGATGTTGAAAAGAAAATAAACACATGTTTTGAAAACATGGAAAACCTCCATTTTTAGGGGAAACTATGTAAAAAATTTTATAAAATTTAGACATTTAGAAAAATATAAGTTTTTGTGAAACTTATTCCCTAAAAATTCACCTAAAAATATTTACCAAGGTTTCCCTAATTTTTGTGTAAAATTACAAGTCAAGAAATGGTGATTTCTTCAAGTTAAAAGCAATATTAAGAATGTATATTTTTTGGGAAAATATATATATTTAGTGATCACCAAATTTTGTGCTAAGTGTATATTGTGTGTATTATATGTAGAAGTGTATTAAGGACTTGAAAATACACTAAATACTCCCAAGGAGTATGAATACAAAAATATACATACAACTACATGAGAATACATAAGTATACAAATATACAAAAATCGGGTGAATAACAAGAATGATTATATATATTTTATAGCATGACAAAATATATATATTTCTTACAAGTCTTAAAAATACATTATTTTTAAGAAAATATAATTCCGGAAAGTAATAAAAATCAAAGTATTGATTTTTGGTGAAAAATACAAAATACACAAGTATTTACATAAAATACAAGTATACTTTCCTAAGAATACTTGTACAAAAATAATATTGAGAATATTATTTTACGAAATACTTATATTTATTTTTGGGAAAATAATATAAGTAACATACATGAAAAGTTAAAAATATAAATTATTTTTAACATCAATTACCTTGAAAGGGGACTACGTGAATGAATATATATTTGAGAAGTAAAGTATATATTTACAAAAATACATTACATACATAAAGTGCAAAGGCATGACAAATGGGCGAGACCCGACAAACAAGGGTACAACCTCATAAAGAATGAACAAACAAAGAACATATACATAAACAAAATATGGTGACTTGTACTTGTGCGATACAAGTCTAGTGACTAACATACATAGAACACGTATAGGTCACGACGCTACAAAACCAACCGGTGAAGTTTACGACACAGGATACGTAAAGCGGTGAGTTCATGTCCCCCTTTTCTTTTAACTGTTTTCAGTTTTATAACTTCGGGGGTGAAATACATGTTACAAATGTCACAATGTTTACAAATAGTATGTTGAATACAAAAAACTAAGGAATGATACAATAGATCGTGTGACGTATAGGGTGGCATAAGCACCATTAATCAGTTACATACCAAGACCGCGGAACAAAAGGCTAGATCTAATGGTTTTCAGGCAACCACACTCTTGGCCACTCTTTTACCAAGCAGTGCTTTTGTGTCTCTAGTCGTGAATCGACAGTCGTGAATCTACAACTAAAAATGCCTATGGTTTGGATGCTTCCTATGTCGTGTCACATGTTAATGGCCTTGCATGTTGGTGCATTCATCTGTCGTCTTCGTCTTATATCGAGTCTTGGATTTGTTGCAGATTTAAACAAGTGTGACATCATGAATATGACATCATCAGTTCAACAAATGTGCATGAAACAAGAATGTATAGTCTGTCCTCTTGAAAGTCAAATATGAAGGTTTAGCTTGAATTGGTTTTTAGGAGGTTTAGCTTGAAACTGACATTGGGGGTTTAGCTTGAAACTGACATGTGTGTCTTCAAGCTAAACCTAGAATAGTATAAATAGGGGAGTGGTCTTGTCATTTGTAACAATTCGTGAATTCCATACCGAGGAGCTGCCGGTGTGAAGACTGATTGTAAACGATATTATATCAATCAAATCAGTGTTTAAAGTGATAAGCAAGCTGTTTCGACGTCAGTTTCTTATTTTCCGCATCTGAAACTGATAAAATCTCTTCTAAACGACTCATTTGGGTCATAAATTGATCCTACAAGTTTTCATATATTGTGCGTAATCATGTTTAAACAAATCCTATAAAGTTTCAGAACGAAAATCGACTTAAAACTAATTAAAATCCTGGTTTCACTTGAAAATTGGTTCGTATTTGCTGATGTCATCTGGCTTTCACTTGAAATACGTGTCGGCTTCCTCTTGAATCTGGCTTTCGCTTGAAATACGTGTCGGCTTCCTCTTGAATCTGGCTTTTGCTTGAAATACGTGTCGGCTTCCTCTTGAATCTGGCTTTTGCTTCAAAATATGTGTCGGATTTCTCTTGAATCTGGCTTTCGCTTGAAATACGTGTCAGCTTTCGCTTGAATCTGGCATTCGCTTGAAATACGTGTTGAGTTAGTTTGAATCTGGCATTCTCTAGAAAACACGTATCGTGTATTGTGAAACATTCTGATCGAAGTTGTCAGTAGATTGGGAAAAGAAATCACATGTTTGTGTCAGTTTGAATGTGTTTATCGTAAATTGTCATGGCCATTTCACATGTTGTCGGTTTAGTTTTGTGGATGTAATGGCCCAATTGAATTTACTTGTTACATGTGATTTGTAGTGTGTCAGCATCATTTACCGATACATGTGATCATCATTAATTGTTGTCGGCCACTGTTGTAAGTTGCATGTGATAGCTGATAACTTCAAAATCTCGGTAATATCATTTAGTCTTAGTGGGTGTCGATCCATGTGAGTTGGTGAGAAGGCCAAATAGAATTGAATTGTCACTTAGAGTTTGTCGGCCCATGTTATCCAAATTCGGAGGCTCAACAGGATATTGTCGACCCATTTAATACAAATTGTTGCATGTGATAAGTCATATTCACGGCCCAATCAACTTTTAAAGCAAGAGTACCGGCCCAATCAATTTGTCGAATTATGAGTTAAAGGCCCATTTGAGTAAAGAAGTTTGCTTCTATTAAGTGGAACGAGTCCGCGAATTTTTGACACGAGTGTTTCACGAGGCGAATCATTTCGTTTGAAAGGAGATTGAGTTTGAATTTGATATTTCATTTTAAGTGACTGTCTCGATAAACGTGTTTCCGAATCATGGACTTAAATTTCTTTAATATGACAAGTCAAACATTTAATAGAATAAATGTATTAAAGAAAGAGTTTGACTCGTTTTCAGGTTGTCCAGGAGAAAATACAAAGAGTATCATTGAGAGGTATAGCCATCTTGTTCGTTCATTGTCTGAGAAGGGTATTCAGAAAAGTCCAAATGAATAGGTTGATAAATTAGCCAATTACTTACCTCAACAAGAATGGGGTACATATCTTTTGGATTTAAAAAGAACTGGAGAATACTCTAGATTGGCAATTTGTCAATTCATTAAGAAACTTGAAGAACAGATGGAGGGGAATGCTGAGAAGAAGAAAAGTCAAAATGGAAAATCAATACTAAAAAGAAGCAGGAGTAAAGGTGTCCAAGTGGGAGAGGAACAGACTGAAGAAATTTCAGTTTTGAAAGACGAGAAGAAAGCTAATAAGAAACTTATTTTTGATTTGCAGACAAATTGTGAGAGGTTGAAATCTGAAAATGACAAACTGTTAAATGATTTGAACAGTTTGACATTAGAAAACAAGATTTTGAAAGAGAAAGAAAAATATTTTGAAAGCAAAAAGAAATCTTCAGAAGATGAAGATTTCTGGATAAAACTTGAGAACAAAAATTTGAAAGCAAATGAAACAAAAATTCAAGAACAGTTAAAAGTTTTGGAAAATGAAAAATCTGTTCTTGAAAACATTAAAATTGAAAACGAAAAAACAATCAAGTCTCATATTGAACGAATATCTCAGCTTGAAAATGAAGCTGAGAATTCAAGGAACAAAATTGATGAGCTTGAAAAGAAATTGAAAGGTTGTGTGACTTTATCTGTGTTCCCCTGTCCAAAACCGATCAATTCTGTTCCAATAACTGACATTGTCACAAACTTTGACAAAGTCAAAGTTGAAGATTGTGATGAGAAAACTGATGATGAAAATGAGGAGTTTTATTCAGCAGACGAGTCTGAGTCAGAGTCTGATGCTGAAAATGAGAAAAAGAAAATATTTTTGAAATTAAAAGAAAAATTTCAAGAAACTATTCTGCAATCGACTGAAAAGGGTGAATGCTCTACGCAAAAACCTTTGAAGAAGAAAGTGGAACAGAAACAAAAAGTTAAAAATTCAGAAAATGGTCAAAACAAGAATAAAAGCTCATCAGTTCAATCATCCAATCGTTATAAAAAAATCACAAAAATATGAAAAACAAAACTCAAAAATAGTTGGTGAAAAGTGGTGCAGGTTTGACCACAGTGCTTCAAAGCCAAATCCAGTTTTTAGGAGGGATGATGATCATCACAAAGCCAGACAATGCTATGATCTGAGTGTTTGGTGTGATAGTGGTGAATGGTATGATAACAGAGTGTGTTACAACTGTGGTGTTCGAGGACACATTGCTGTTAACTGCCAAAATCAGTGGTTTGAGACGACGAAATGCTTTGAATGCCATATCATTGGCCATATTTCTAAAGATTGCTCAATGAGATCAATGAGAAGATCGAGGGCTGAATCTCAGAAGCAGGTGAAGAAACCAGTCAATGTCAATCCCAAAGAACAGAAGGTTCAAGAACCTAAAGTTCAAGAAAAGAAAGTGAAGCTTTCTCAGGGGCAAAAAGACAGACTGAGGAAAAAGAGGAAGAAAGCGAGAGAATATCTTGAAAAGATTTTGTCCTCGGATACAACTGGTAAAACAGATAAAAGTTCTGATAAGTCGTCTTGCTCGCCAAAGAATGACAAATCAAGCAAAACGGATTCATCAGATACAAATCTGAGGACGAAAGAGGGAAAGAATAAAAAGAAAGTGGAGAATTCACTTTCTGGCGATGAATCTGTTTCTGTGGAAACAAAGGAGCCACTTGTCGGCGATGAATCTGGCTCATCAAAGTCAGACAAGCCACATTCAGGCAATGAATCTGGTATGGTAAAACCAGAAGAGCCATGTGTTGAGGTAAAAAATGAGAATTCTGGTCTAACAATGGATGATGCAAATTTTCCACCATTGTTGAACAAGAATTCAAAATCACCCAAGGACCGTCAGGCTTGGGTGAATCTGTTTAAATGAAAAACCTGACTTGCCGGAGCTCCCAGGTTGGTAAGTGTGGAGCAGGTATCGGCATATTTCTTGAGAAATTCACTTTGGTGATATTTCGACTTACAAGTGGTAAATCAGGGACATTAAGTTGTACTTGATTTTCTACAAGTGATTGTGTTGAAAAATCGATAAATGTTAAATCCTACAAGTGGTTAAAGAAAACAAGGTGATGAAAACCCGAATTTGAGAATTGACACACAAAACTTATTTTCCGGAAAAACCATTTTGATTAAAACAAACTTAAGTGTTTTGAAATCACTATGGGAAAATAGTTTGTTGTCAGGGGGAGTTCTGATTGTTCAAGCCAAGTGAATGGAGAATTGAAGTGATTCTCATCATGTTGTCACATTTCTTGTACTGCTTGTTTTCAAATTTTCCCCGAAAATCAAAATTGAGATATATTTTGATTTTAGGGGGAGTAAAAATTTTAAAAAAATTAGAAAATTTGAAAAATTCCAAAAACATTGAAAAATGAAAAAATGAGTTTTTGTTGTAAAAAGAGGAAATGATAGTAGATCAGTTAGACTGTCACAACATGCTAAAGAAATGGAAAGTCAAAATGTGATAAACGGTCTCACTAAAGATGTGACGGTAGGCTCAGCTAGACTAGTAGATTTGCGATAACGATACAAACCTAAATGAAAAGCATAGTTCTAGTGGGAAACATGGTCGAAAGCATAGTACTTAGTTTTGTACTTCTTGATTGTGTGCCTACTCAGTAATCGCTGATTGTCGAAAGACATAAAACTGGTTAAGTTTGTGAACTTTCACAACTTTGCTGAAAAATCATTGTGATTGTGTATTTCATTTTGCAAAGATTTAAACTTGTTTTATTTCTTTATTTTGTTTAAGCATCAGACATCCTCTGCGTATACGTGAGTATCGACATGGATGTTGTTGCCTAAACGTTCTGCTTTATTTTCTTTGGTGTTTCGTTTAAGCTTTGGATCACCTCTGCGTATACGGAAGTATCGACCTGGTGGTTAAAGCCTAAACAACTTCAACTTGATTTTTATTTTCTTATTTTGTTTAAACATTGAACTTTCTCTACGTATACGGAAGTATCGACCTGATTGTTAATGTTTAAACATTCTGCTTTGTTTTCGCACAATTCACAGTTGATAAAAGTTTAAAGGCATTACTTGAGTCAGTGTATTGCATGATGAGGGGATATGCTGAGATCGTGGGGTCCATAAGAACTTAGTGCAAAATTAATATACTTTAAACGTATCGGTAAGCATATCGAAAGTTTTTAGATTGAGTTTAAGTGGACAACAATATCGTCATTCAATGTGAATCGTTTAGAACTTAAAATGTTTAAAGCTTAACGGTGCTAGTGATTAGTCACATACACTGATATGATCCTCTTACACAAACTCTCAAAAATATTGTTTGTAAATATTTCTTTTCTGCATTCCTTTGTTATAAAAAATCCAAAAAGATTTTCGGAGTGTTTTAGCATAAATTTTGAAAAATACAAAAAGATTTGCGACAACTGATGTTGGAGAGCTGATTTTCAAAATTCCAAGTGCTGAACATGATGAACAGGGTTGGGAGTGAGTGCTTAAATGAAGGAATTTATTTTGAGAAAGAAAGTTTGATTAGTTAATCAGGGTCATTAATTTGAACTTGATGTAACTATTTCTAATAAGTTTTTCTTATTGATTTAAGTGAAAACTTATGTGGTAGTGAGAAAATTTGTGCAGGAGATGAACTGAACAGAGATAAAACCAGGGATTGATCTCAAGGTAATAGCTAATTCCAGATAGCGATCCCATCATCATGAGAGGGGGAGTCTGACGAGGCTAGAGCCAGAGAGAAGATCTTGGTATATGATAAGAAAGTGAACAGACTGATAAAGACTGAAGATGCGAAGACTCGACACTTAAGACTCGTCAACATCTGAGGGGGAGTTTGTTGGTGCATTCATCTGTCGTCTTCGTCTTATATCGAGTCTTGGATTCGTTGCAGATTTAAACAAGTGTGACATGACATCATTAGTTCAACAAATGTGCATGAAACAAGAATGTATAGTCTGTCCTCTTGAAAGTCAAATATGAAGTTTTAGCTTTAATTGGTTTTTAGGAGGTTTAGCTTGAAACTGACATTGGGGGTTTAGCTTGAAACTGACATGTGTGTCTTCAAGCTAAACCTAGAATAGTATAAATAGGGGAGTGGTCTGGTCATTTGTAACAATTCGTGAATTCCATACCGAGGTGCTGCCGGTGTGAAGACTGATTGTAAACGATATTATATCAATCAAATCAGTGTTTAAAGTGATAAGCAGGCTGTTTCGCAGTCAGTTTCTTATTTTCCGCATCTGAAACTGATAAAGTCTCTTCTGAACGACTCGTTTGGGTCACAAAACGATCCTACATTACAAACCATTAGCGATCTCGATTTCCTTACATTTACAGAACTCAGTTTCAGATACGTTTTTACAAATTACATACCATGTTTTCATTCAAGTATATAAACATTCAATACAAAAACTGCATGAACTCACACCAACATTATGTTGACGATTTTCCAAAACTCACATGTATTTCAGGAAACAAGATGGATCTTGGGCGCGGGTGTTATTCTCAAGATGTAATTTCAAGTTTAGATGTCATCCACTTTTGTTTTGTATTATAACTTGAGAGTTTTGGTTGAAACTTAAATGACTTGTGTTAGTAACATTTCAATCTTATGAATAGATGAACATCTTGTTTTAATCATATAGTTGTTTATTATAATTGAATGCAATGATATTGAGCAAGTCACACATCATACGCTTCCGTAAAAGTCAGGGTGTGACAGTTTGGTATCAGAGCTTCGATTGTAGTGAACTAGGATTCCTTCTCGAGTCTAGACTACAATCATTAGGACTCTCTCACGAAAAGATTTTTACAAAAGGTTTTTCATTGCATTTACAAAAAGCGCCAAGATCCATGAATCCAACATTTTTCAAAGGAAAGAACAAAAGAGAGTTATATGAGACATGTAGCATTTATTTGCTTGTGTATACTAAGTAACGTTATTATAATATTAATACATATGCATATATGTGTACGGAATGATTATTGGCGAGATACCTTCGACTTCGAATCCTATTATTGTTCTTGACTTGCGAAA
Organism: Helianthus tuberosus; assembly: GCA_030545235.1. Lineage (NCBI taxonomy): Eukaryota > Viridiplantae > Streptophyta > Magnoliopsida > Asterales > Asteraceae > Helianthus > Helianthus tuberosus. The sequence goes on from CM060354.1 coordinate 92,573,477, forward strand.
TTGGGATTATCAACCTCGCGTACACTGCGGAGCTTATGGTTGATTGCCAAATGAGGCCCCGAGCTTGATTCTGTAGAAAATGGTTGTTCTTCCCCCTTGAATGCGAAGGTGCCTAACTACGGCAGTGACGACGAGGCGGAGGAGGTAACCTTGGACAGCGACCTTATCAGTGAGACGAGACCTCGACGGCTTTTATGAAGCGAGATTGATGACACTCCCATTCAATCAAGGAAGATGAAGTACTCATCTTGAAGGTGCCCCTCCAACTTCTAGGAATTCCCCTTATTCCTATTACGTCTAAGCATTGTGCCTATACGCACGTAGCAATAACAAATGATGGCGCGTGGACCACCATAATGGTCCTTTCCATGTCGGAGGTATAAGGACAGTAGTGTCCCCTCTGTGGTTGATCATCTGCTTTGAACGAGGGAAAGTTGGGGTGACCGTGCAAGACAATTTATTATTACGGGGGCCCACGTAATAACGACTTGTAGTGCATGGAAATCCTGGTGAACTCTGCGGGTCAAGCTAATGATCACCACCCATCCAAAACTTTCTAAGTGTTCACACCTTCATATAGTAGGGCAATACCTAGATAATTGCTATAGCACCTTACAAGTAGGAAAGATGTCTTTGCCTACTTCGTGTCAGACACTTCTACCCATATTACAACACCGACGCACCCATCAGTACTTCCACCCTCATTATCCCGTGGTGCACCCCATCGTTTGGGTAGTGCATTCACACCCTGAAAACCACTTTACGGTTGCTGCAAGGCACAATTCGGTCCCGAGGAAAAAGTCATGTACCCTCACGACCTTATCTATGCGTTTTCACTATCACTTACCTCTATACATGGTAGAAATGCACAACCCCCTCCCCCCATCTCCTGTGAAGCATACCCGTTTATATAAAACTAAAGACAATGGAAGAGTCGGAGACTTGAGGAATAAACAAGGAGCAAGGTGAAGGGAAGACCTCACCGTATTTTTATAGCCCTGGATGACTTGCATCAATCGGAGTAAGGTAACTCCGAGGAGATTTGCTACACAAAGACAACAACATTTATTCCAAAATAAATGTTTAATCTCGTCGATATGTTTTATACATGAGAATCACATGGAACCACATCGAAGGAAACGATGGCCAAGTCAAATCAGAACCTTTACCTGCAACATGAGTCGAGCCTGAAGCTCTGTGGAGCCAACAAGTTGCTGAAGCAATCGTCCAAAACAAAGCAAACAACAAACATAAGGAAACCGCTACGACTAGGAAAGTCAAGGCAGTCGTTGTCACGACTAAGATAGGTGATAAAAACTACCAAGAAGAACTACCAAAGTGTGATAGATATGGTTATTATCACACAGGTCCATGCAGGACTCGTAGGTGTGAAATTGGGGCAAGACCGGGCATAGCAAGGAGGCATGCTGGTCTGGTATGAGACATGTGAATGAAATTTAGGACAGTAATAGAAATGGCAAAGGCCAAGAGTTGCTACAGATGTGGCGACAAAGGACGCTATCAGAAGGACTGTTCGAAGAAAAGTTGAAGCTCTTGGGAGCATTTTCATGAAGGGAAAACGCAAGGCACGCTAGGACCCGAACGTAGTAACGAGTAAGTTCCTTATAAACCGACGCAATGCATCCGTTCTATTTGATACCGGCGCCGACTTTAGTATTAAGTCTACGAAACTTAAGGATATACTTGGCTTAGGAACAAGTAAGCTAGACTCCCCACATGCTATAGAGTTGGAAAATGGGAAATCAGTCGAAATGGATAAAGTTATTAAGGGTTGTATATGTCACACCCCCAAAATACCACCTAGGGAATGTCCCTGTTAGGCGTGTGACGTACCAACAACGAGCCACTAATTACATTGAACCCATACAAGTTTCAAAATAAAATCCTCCATTATTAATGAAAAATACCATCAACAAGTTTAAATGAAAACCAACACGTTCAGCGGAAGCAATTAGTAAACCAAAGTTAAATTGTTTCTAAACCAATGTATAAAATCAATAAGTCAATCACATGAATCCCTCCAGTCGACCCATTACCACTCCAGCTACTCCAGACAGCAAGTTCCAAATCCAAGACATCTAACGACCTGCGAGCATGCAACAAGTGTATCAGACAACGCTGGTGAGTTCATAGTTTTACGAAAACGTTGGTTACCAAGTGTTTAGTTAATCCATTGAATTTAATGTTGATAATACCCCGAATACAAGACGGCTCCCGATTTACATTGCCCTTTCTCCAATGCTCCTATCAAAGCATTGGTCATGACTAGGTCATTAGTTCACACCCGTCCTCTCAGGTACGGGGTGAGGGTGCCAAACCTAAGTAGCGCTACTAACTAATACCTTGTTACCTTTCAGGTAACAAAACAACACGGAGGGACTTTAATGGTGATAGGATGAGTATGTTATCCAACATTCCAGATTTACCCAAAAGACATATTCCTCTCAGGAATACCCATGATTTACTCAAAACCAATCCCTCTCAGGGATACCCAAAGACTGTCCCAACCACCGGGACGCATGCTCAAGAGAGATGAACTCACCTTTGGTTGGCTCAGTAAGATTAAAGTATGTGTTCCCAGTTGGTCAATTAACCCCTATTGGGGTTACCAAATTAGTCAGTTTCGTGCTCACATAACACATGTTTTCTTTGCATTCAATACACAGATTGCAAATAAGTAGAACATATATCATTACGCAAATCCTAGCAAGTATCTGGTCCTACTCACAACCACAATACTAGTTCGTCTCATGCATTATCATAAGTAATTTAGTTCACATGCAAGTACACACGCATTGGTTCATCTGAGTCCTTTAACTATTTTCCATGTCATGTTCATGTATCAATACATCACCCGACCGATTAGTTTGTTATTCACATATCATATCATACACATGATACTATGCAAATAGTAATAATTAATCATGCAAACATACATAATCATCACTTTGTTGATCAAGGTTATATATGCACATAAGAACAATAACTCATAACATCTTATGATCGCTTTGGTTATAAAAACCTTGCATCAAAACCACATAAAACCCAGCCCTAACACCTAACCCGCAGCCCACTTAATATCGGCCCAAACTGACATCGTTAGGAGGTGTGTGGCCCACTTGGTTCCGGCCTCACTAAACAACCCGTTAAAGCCCATGTTTAATTCTTTACAAAGCCCAGCTAAGGCACCTAAAACTATCCGGGCCCACTAACCAATACCCCTAATTCACATATTTCATGTATACATGACCTACTGTTGATCGAAAACAATATATGAAATAACCATTCTATCCTTGAAGTGTATAACATTAATTTCCCCCAATCCTCAAACCATAACCCATTAGCTAATTCCATCCTAGATCCAACTGTCTACCATGTTATGCTTTAAATGCATAACAAATATTATTGTAACAATTTATATGATAACCGCAACAAATCCTCATTAAATAGCAGCATAGTTACATTGGCTATATGACACTAATATTCTATATTTAATTTAAGTCAAAACATATCACATAATCAAGGTTATAACGACTTCTTTATCTCATGATCACTAAACGACTTTTAACATATTCGAGTAATCCAAACATATCACAAAACATACAAATACAACTATTGATTGGCTAATACATATATGTATACCCTAATATACATCGCACACAAAGATTATAACGTCACATAACATCTTTAGTTGCACGTTTATAAACATAATAAGATCATGTAATTATCAAGTCTTAACATCACTAACCAATATTAAAAACTTAACAGATCATCATGAACTCTATCCTAATGAATGACTTGCATGAAGAGACGTAGCACATATAATATACAAAACCATACTAACCGGAATGGAGAGTGCATAATATCTGAGACCTTGATGACGAGGGGGGTCTGCCATCACAAAATCAGCGTGATATGTAGAGTTTGTGGGTTGGTTATTTTCTGATTTAGAGATCATGAGGGTTACATATAATACGTACATATGGAGCCGGTTTTTTAAACTAGTGGGCCGATCCCACTAAAGCTTTTATTTCTTCCTTGGGCCACAACGTTGGGCTGAGTTGCCTCAATATCCCAAGAGAGTCTGTTGGGCTCAAGTGATCATCTTGGGTCGGCGTAGTGCAAGGTTTACAAGTGTGAGTATATGGCCCAATATGTGTGTGGCCTAAACTAAGCGTGTAAAAGTACTGTGTAACGGGTGTAAAATTACTACACATATAAAACAAGCATCCAGAACTACAAGTGCAACGAATAACGTACAACATGTAAAACTACCGTGTAACCCAAGCGTAATAGGAAATGATTCGGGAATGAGTACATGATTCGGGAATGAGTACACACCTTAGGACCACGGGGAATTACGGGCCGTCACATCATCCCCAACTTGAAAGAAATTTCGTCCCGAAATTTGACAAGTAAGCACAGAAGAGTGAAGTGAGAAATTAGGATTGCTACAAGTTTTCCCCAGGTGCCACATCATCCCCAACTTGAAATGGAATTTCGTCCTGAAATTCGTCATTATTACCAGAATTAGGTTGGTCATCAGGAAAAAGTTGAGGATACTTCAGCTTCATCTGATCCTCACGCTCTCACATGAACTCTGGTCCACGTCTTGAGTTCCAACGAACTCTCACAATCGGGATACGACTATGTTTACGCACCCTTACCTCCCGGTCCATGATCTCTATAGGTTCTTTGACAAACTGTAACTTGTCGTCAATCTTGAGCTCTTGAAACGGCACAATCAGTGTTTCCTCAGACAAACGCTTCTGTAATCACGAAACATGAAAGACATCATGAATGTTACCCAGCTCAGAGGAACTGTTGGTGCACTACATCTGTCGACTTCGTCTTGTATCGAGTCTTAGACTAGTTAGAATAGATCAGGGCACGTAGAACGAGAGAATGAGAGGGAGTTAGAAAGATTTCGCTTGAAGAAATGTGTATGTAAAAGATTTCGCTTGAAGCAGCTCAAGCGAAATCAATATGTTAAGATTTCGCTTGAGTCATGCTGAAGCGAAATCCCAATCTCTATATATAGGAGGTCAATGTCAAGCGAAATCCCAATCTCTATATATAGGAGGTCAATGTCAAGCGAAATAAAGGATAACATTTTGAGTAATTCCATACCGAAGTGCTGCCGGTGTGAGAACTGATTGTATTTGTATTCAAATATCAATATAATCAGTGTTAAAGTGAAGATTTAGCTGTTTTATAGTCAAATACTTGTTTTCCGCACCTGTATTTGATAGAATTCCTCTGAACCGACTCATTTAGATCGACAACACGATCCTACAATTGGTATCAGAGCCAGTTGAGGAGTTCTGCAGAATTTCAGCTGAAATTGACATCGTTCTCTTACTTCTACACCTTCATTTCTCAGTTCAGAAAGATTTTACGGTCAAAACCTATCCAATTTCTCACAGATTGTATAAAAGTACAAGATAACAAATCCTTGAAAGTTTCACTGCAAAATTCGACATAAAACTATCAGAAACAAACCTCCGAATGGATTTCGCTTGAACATATCAGTTTTCTTTAGAGGATTTCGCTTGAAATTCCAAGCGACACCTAGATTTCGCTTCAAATAGCATTCTATTTCGCTTCAGGGCTGTCGCTTCAACGATTTCGTTTCAGAAATTGTTACTTGACAATTTCGCTTGAACAATTTCGCTTCAAAGAGTTGATAGTTTCGCTTCAAGGATTGACAGAATATTTCGCTTGAAACTACTTGATTAACTGTTTCGCTTGAAGATAGTTCTGTGGATATTTCGCTTGAAAGTGACTGAAACATGGACGAGGATTTCTATAACGCATTTGCTATTCCGGTTACCCCAATCAGCCTTGCACAAAACACGATGATGGAAAACGAAACAGGAACGATGCAAAAACCTCCAAAACTTATGAACATCGAGGAGTACAAGAGTTGGGAAGAAAAATTTGAAAACTGGGTACAGGCAAATTATCTAGATGCATGGGAGAATGTCGAAACAAAATATGTTAGACCAATGAATGACGATGAAGAGAAAATTCCGATTAAAGATCTTAGTGCTGAAAACCGGAAGAAATACAAAGATGAGAAGATGATGTTAAGTCTGATTCAACAAGCAGTTAAAGAAGACATCCTGGTTCTATTACAACATAATGGAACATCTTATTCAATCTGGAAAGCGTTAAAGTCAAAGTTTCAAGGCAGTGAGGAAATGGTCAAGAACAAGAAGTCTTTACTGAAAAAAGAGTTTGATTTGTTTCGAAGATTGAAAAATGAGGATACTAAGCAAATAATTGAGAGATACTGCAATTTGTTGGCGAATATGAAACGATTGAAGATCAATAAAGACAATGAGGAATTGATTGAAAAATTATCAGATGCGTTACCGTATGAAACATGGGGTATTTATCTCATGATGCTAAGAAACAAGAAAGGTTTTAAAGATTTGACACTGAGCAAGTTTATCGAAAAGATTGAAGCTCAGGAGATGGAGCAGAGAAAGGTTATTCGGATGAAAGATTTCAATGGTGAACAGGATATTGGGTTGTATTACAAAGCAGGGGTGAATGAGAAGTCTACAAATCTATTTCCAAAAATAGAAACTGCTTACAACGCCAAGAATGATTCTGGAAGCTCATCATCAGGATCAAACAGCAAAACAAGTTTCAAATCATTTCCGTCTTTTGACCCGAACATTTCAACAACAAAGAATGGCAAGAAATTTCAGTGCAACATTGTACTGAATTTGGAAAATGATGAAGAATATTCAGCAGAAATTGCTAAGAGTCACATGTCTTTATTGGGAACTGTTCTTGAATCTTATGGTAGTTTTGTTGCAGGTCGAATCGGGAATCCAATGCTGACAAAGGAAGATTACGACCAGATCGATGCTGAAGAGATGGAACTGATGGACATAAAATGGTGCTTGGCCAGCGTGTTGAGGAGAGCTGAGAAATTCAAGCAAATCACTGGAAGAGATGATCTTCATGAGGCTGGTACTTCTACTTTAGGTTTTGACAAATCTAAAGTCACTTGTTTTCGTTGCAGGGAAAAAGGACACTTCAAGAGGGAGTGCAAAAACCGCGAAGCAAGTGAAGCTCAAAATCCGTTTAACAACAACAATGATTACTATCGAAAGGCCATCTACCATCAAGTTGCTCAGCAACCATCTCAACAACGTCAACATCAAGCACAAACTGCACATGGAAGGGATGTGATTGAAGATTCTGGAAAGAGAGCGTGTGCAGTGAATCAAGATTCTTTAAAGAGAGTTAATGGTAGTGCTTTGATAATAGATCAAGACGACGAAAAGTTACCTGAAGGATTTAGTTGGGAAAATTTTACTTGGGATGATTATGTTCCTGATCAAGATACAGCTCACAAAGTTTTTGTAGCCCGAGTTGAAGAGGACAGTGATGATGATACTGGGTATTGGGCGAGAAAATTTGATGCTGATATGAAACTGATTGCTGAAAGTGATAGTGAAGATGAAAAGGTTAAAAAGAAGAAGAAAAAGGTCAAGACTCCAGTAAGTAGTGATGACGAAGAAATTCAGTAATCAAAAGGAAAGTAAAAGTTGAAGTTGCAAAGTTCAAAGTTGAAGATGAAGTTGATGCAAAGAAGATTCCAGTGAAGTGTTAAAACTGTGAAGCTGTGAAGAAGCAGAACAGTACAATGATTTATAACTTGAATAGTTTGAAGGAATCTTATGATGTACTGAACAAAGCAATGAACCAATACAATCAAACAAGTGAAGAACAAGCTACAGCAATGAAAACACTTCAAGGAGCTTTTATGAGGAAGCAAAAAGTGGTGAACAATTACATTGAGAAGTGTGCTGCTCTTGAACAGAAACTGGAACTGCAAAGAATCGAAACTGAAAGAGTTAATCGTTTGTTGAAAAGTTACTCATGTACTTCTTATGTTATTGACAGGATTTATCCAACTGTTGAAGGCATGAAGGCATTTAAAGAGGATGAAGTAACTGAAGAAAAGAAGGATGATGGAAAAGAGACTGAAGAAAAGACTCCAGAAAAGAAGAACAAGAAGAAGAATGATACAAAGAAAAAGACTGACAAGAAGGATTCTGGTAAGAAACAAGAAGTTAGTTATAACAAATGTCCACCCCCGCTAGAAAATGGATATTTGCCCAGGAATCCAAATCAGGAAAGAGTCGAAAAAGCAACAAACTTACAATGGGAGTCGGAGTCGTCAGTCAATTTGCCAGAAAATATTGATGTCGTGTTTACATCATCTAACACTGATCATGAGTCCGAGTTAATTAAGAAAGTCGTCGATCAGGTGTTGGATAAAGATGAAACTGAGGAGTCAAAGTCAGAGTCAGAGTCTGGTTCTGAAAGTTCGAGTTCGACGGTCAACAGTCAAAATTCTTCAGTTAAAAGGGTTTACAACAAAGAATTTCTGTTATCAAAATCTAATTTGAGTGACGAAACATTCAAAGTTGCATATACATTGAATGATTCTGACAAATTATATTCTGATGAGGAATTTCCACTAAGAGGTGTAAAAACTGAGATGATCAAAAAGATTTTCAAACTAACAGAAATCAATATTTCGGAATTAAAAGATGTAAATCTTATTGATAAACCTAAAAAATACACCTCAAGAGTACAACAAAGATTAAACAAGAAAAAAGGTTACAGTTCTGGTTCTGGTTTTCAAAAGAAATCAAACCAAAACCGTAATTTCAAAAAGAAAGGTCTTGGATTTATTCCAACAGAAAAACAGAAAAATGAAAAATATGTTCGTGATTTTAAAGCAAAGATGACATTTGTTTCAGGAACTAGCTCAGAAGAGGAAGAAAAGAAAGAATTTTGGAGACAATCGAACAAAGAATTCCTTGCAAAGAAGCAAGAAGAGAAGAAAGATACGAGAACCTGTTTCCAATGCAACACTGTTGGACATATTGCCAGAGATTGTTCTAAGGAAATAACATCAAAACAGGGAGTTTCTCGTAATCTCAAAGAGAAAGTGGTTGAGTTTGAACCACCAATTGACAGAACCAAACTTTTCAAAAATTCTACATTTGAAATTGGTGAATGTTCAAACAAGTTTTATAAGAAAAGAGCTAAATCTGATAACCAGAAATGGGTTGTTAAGAAGTCTGTTGGTAGCTCTAGCGATGATTCTGATAGGTCGAAATCAGAGGAGCTATCTTCTAGCAATGAATCTGATTCCATAAAATCAGAGGAGCCACAGGTTGAGTTAAAATTGAAAACTTCAGTCCCTCAAATGGATGATGTTCATTTTCCACCGTTGAAGGATGAAAATTTTAAGAAGAAAATTGGTAAAGTTGAGATATCAAATCAATTTTATGATGACAAGAAGGAATTTGATGTCGAAAAGGCTTTTAACCCCACTGTGAAACACATTTTTGGTAAAATGATTGATCGAAAAGTCAAAGGGGTTAAAGAATTTTACGAGAAGAAGATGCAGAAAGATAAAGTTGAACCATCCCTGGTTTGTGACTGGGATGGTACATACTACGAACAGTAAGTCTGTGGACTTGCCGGAGATCCCAAGTTGGTAATCGTGGATCAGGAATCGGCATCATTCTTTGTATTTGATTATGTTGTTTGTACAAGTGGTAAATCAGGGACATTAAGTTGTATCTGATTTTCTACAAATGGTTGGTAAGCAATGAGATGAACCAAACCCCTAACTTTACAAGTGGTAAAAACAAACTTATTTTCCGGAAAAATCATTTTGATTAAAACAAACTTAAGTGTTTTGAAATCTTAATGAGAAAATGGTTTGTTGTGAGGGGGAGTTCTGATTGTTTATGCCAAGTGAATGGCGAATTGAGGTGATTCGATATTGGTTGTCATTTTATTGTACAGTTTGTTTTTCAAATTTCCTAAAATGTGTTTGCATTTTAGGGGGAGTAAAAATTTCAGAAAATCCAAAAACATTTGAAAATTTGAAAAAGCCAAAAACATGATAAAATTCAAAATGAGTTTTGTTGTATAAAAGAGGAAATGATAGTACATCAGTGGACGATCACAACATGCTAAAGAAATGTAAAGAAAAATGTGATAAACAATCTTACTGTGGATATGTCAGTAGGTTTTTGCACATTTAGTAGATTGTGACGAGATATAAACCTAAAATTCAAACTTGCTTGTTCTGTGGGTTAACACAAACTTGGATATATAGGTAACCCCTGAAATCTTGTTTGAAAGGTCCCTTATTCTGAGATACTAGGTCTTTATGCTCAGTGATATCTGGGGTATTATCCCGGGACTTCTGATTTTGCGGAAGCAATGGCCTAGTCCCCGGAGAATACTTTCTGCTTGCTTGAAAAATAGCACCACCCTCAGCTAAAAAATGATGAAACATTGAAAAATGCTAATCATGGCTGTTGTAATTCAAAAGATCCTCTAAAGGGGACACACCTAAAAGTCAACTAGGCTCTCTGCTGAACGGAAGTTCTGACCTGAGCTATCACGGTTGCATAATTTATTCCCCTTACAGATATCATCTGTGGTATACTCACCTGTAAGACTGAATATTGGGATCTGGATACGGGAGTATATTCAAGTAGTGGGACACACAGATAAGTTCAAGTCTTTTAAAACATTAACATCATATCTCGGATCAATTGAACTTTGTGTGAAAATTTAAGTGGACAAATATACTGACAATCTAGGTGAATTGTTTAGATCTTAATATGAAATGAAGCTTAACGGTGTTGGTGACTTGTCTCAGAAACTGATATGATCCTCTTGCACAAACTCACAAAAATATTGTATGTAAATATTTCTTTATTACATTTCATTTTGTTGAAAAATTTCAAAAAGATTTTTAGCGTGTTTTAGCATAAAATTTTGAAAAATACAAAAAGATTTTCGACAACTGGTATTGAAAAGCTGATTTTCAAAATTCTGAGTGCTAAACATGATGAGTATGATTTGAGGGGGAGTTTGTGTTTAAAACTGATTATTTTTGTTAAATCTTCAAGTGGTTCATCAGATTGAAAGATCATTTTGATTATGTTTTTAGAGAAGAGTCTGAGTTAGTGAAAGTTTATATGTTTGAAATGTGTAAATTGTAAAATTTATGGTGAGGTAGAGTTTATGCAGGTTTAAAGTTTGAGAAGTGATGATTCTGAAAAGCCAAAATTGTGAAAGTCAGACAACGATCCTGAAGCAAATGATGTTGAAGAACTGAAGGAATGCCAGCACATTGCAAGGGGGAGTCTGTTGATGCTGATAGAAAGAGTAAAGCCCAGAGACTGATCAAGACTGAAGATGTGAAGACACAGCATTGTTGTGACTCGATAGTCGACTCGTCAACATCTGAGGGGGAGTCTGTTGGTGCACTACATCTGTCGACTTCGTCTTGTATCGAGTCTTAGACTAGTTAGAATAGATCAGGGCACGTAGAACGAGAGAATGAGAGGGAGTTAGAAAGATTTCGCTTGAAGAAATGTGTATGTAAAAGATTTCGCTTGAAGCAGCTCAAGCGAAATCAATATGTTAAGATTTCGCTTGAGTCATGCTGAAGCGAAATCCCAATCTCTATATATAGGAGGTCAATGTCAAGCGAAATAAAGGATAACATTTTGAGTAATTCCATACCGAAGTGCTGCCGGTGTGAGAACTGATTGTATTTGTATTCAAATATCAATATAATCAGTGTTAAAGTGAAGATTTAGCTGTTTTATAGTCAAATACTTGTTTTCCGCACCTGTATTTGATAGAATTCCTCTGAACCGACTCATTTAGATCGACAACACGATCCTACAGGAACATTCACAACTGTGAAGACTCGTCAGTTTTCTTGATTGCAAGAAAGTGTGCTGGTAACTTGAGTCCATCAATGATCACCCAGGTGATAATTTTTCCGTTTCGAGTTGTAAGTAAACTAGTGACAAAATCCATGGCAGTCTGTTCTCATTTCCATACATGTGTTTCTGGTTGCTAATATCCCACCTTGACTTTCCCACATGTCAAACTTCGTTCCCATGCGTGGCTATGTGGGCCTTCAGGCCCGGTCACCCGTACATGGTCTTTAGGTTTTAATACATCCTATCAAAACTCAGTTGAATAGGATATCGAGTCCCGCGTGCTTCGCCTGCACCAGTTCCCTAAGATGGCTGTATAGTGGGGTCCATATTCGTTCCATGAAGTAGCAAATATCGTCCGACCTGCCAAAGGTTGCTTCCCATGCCCCGCATGGGTCAATCTTGAGAACTATCTTCCTTCAGTTCTTAAATTTGAACAAGGCGAGTCTGATCAGGTATGTTAAAGTAGATAGCGAGCTGCAAAGCTCGTGCACATCCAGGTTTCACGGTCGTATTCATTCAAAAGTTCCACCCAGCGTTGCCATCACATGCTTAGCTCTCTTGAAACAAGGGTACACGGGAGGCCCTTGTGATCGGTCTAAGTGGTGCATTTGGTACCGTCCAAGTAATGCCTCCAATTTAAATCCAAAGACTACGGCTTCCACCGCAGGTCGTGACTCGTGCAGTTCTTCCTGTAAGTCCACCACATGGGCCATCTCCTTCTCATGTTGCATCGATGTGTAACTAGGACTCTGATTCAAACCATCATGGTATACCGCCAGATCATCGGTACCCTCGGATAGAAGTGATGTCAGTGCATTGCAGGGTTGGATTTCAAAAGTTGAAAAGAAGTTCCCCTGTTTTATTTCCCATGAATTCACAGCTCCCCGCTGTGCTAAGGAGGTTGAAGTTGCGCAATCTTCGAAAATACCTTGATGAATCTGCGATAGTATCCAGCGAACCCAAGGGATTGCTGTATCCCAGAAGGAATCTGAAATTGCATAAGGTCAATCTAAAATTCCACCTGACAATGTGGAGGTAAACCAGGTAACTCTTCAGAAAACACGTCAGAAAATTCACGAACAACTGGAAGATCCTCGATCTTCCTTTCTTCAGGTTGCGAATCGGTGACGAGAGCTAGAATAGCAGGGTAGCCCTTTCATAGACACTTCTGGGCTTTCATGGCTGAGATGATGCCAACCATGGCACCACTACGATGACCCTGAACTGATAAGGATTCCCCACTAGGGAGAGGGATACGCACGATTTTCTCTTTACAGAGAATTTCCACTTGACATATAGATAACCAAATCCATGTCAACGACCACGTCAAAACTTACAAGAGTATCGGGAAGTAGGTCAATGTCGAACACTTAACCCATGATATCAAGTTTACAACCAACAAGAACATGAGAAGCTTCTATCGATTTACTATCAGCTAACTCTACTACATGCTTATTTACAAGAGGTGTGGGAGTCAGTCTTAACTCACGACTGAACCCCAAAGACACATAACTCCAATCGGCACCAGAGTCGAATAAAACAGAAGCAAAAAGATCGTTCAAAGAAGACGTACCGGTCACAACATTGCCATCATTGAGAGCTTCCCCAGCGCCAATAGTAAATACTCTTCCACGTGCCCTGTTCCCATCATTGTTGCCATTGTTGTTATTCCCAGTATTGTTGTTGTTGCCAGCATTCGGATTAAGCTGAGGGCAATCCCTCTTAAAATGACCCTCATCACCACACTGAAATCACCCCTTTCAATTACCCTGATTCTGTTGAGGCTGCTGCCTCTTCTGTTGTTGTGGCTGCTGCTGCTGTGGCTGTTGCGGCTGCTTAGGAAGCCAGACCCTACAATCTTTAGCCATATGCCCCACTTTGTTGCACCTGTGACATACCTGGGTGCACGGCCCGTGATGGTGGAACATACACTTATTACACTTTGGTAGCTTTCCCGCGTAAGAACCCTGATTTGAATTATTGCTCTGATTCTGGTTCACAGAAGACGACTGGCTAAAACTGCGGTGGATGCTGTTGTCTGCCCTTTTCTGAGGTTGGCTGGCACTGGTTGCTTTGTCAGCATCGTTCCATTTTCGCTTATTATCACTGGCAGGTGTGGTAGCTGTAGCAGTAGAGGTAGTAGCATATTTACGAGGCGGTAATGAGCCACGCTCGACCTCTTGGTCAGTAATCTTGTGTGCCAAACGGATGATCTGGGGTAGATTGTTATGGTTCGCAGCAGTGACATACCCCTTTACGGCTGGTGCTAGGCCCTTGAGGTACAACTCAATTCTTCACGATGTAGGTCGAGACAGGTTAGGGCACAAAATTGCTAGTTCATGAGATCGTTTCGTGTAAGCCTCGATCTCAGATCCTTCCATCTTCAAATCGTAGTACTCGTTCTCGAGCTTCTGTATCTCGTCACGAGGATAATACTCCTCTCGCATTAGCTCCTTGAATTCATCCCAAGTTGTGGCATTCGCCATCTCAATACCCAACATCTGAACTTGGGCATTCCACCAAGTCAAGGCACCATCCTCGAGCGTGCCTGAAGTATACTTCACCCGGTCCCCCGCGGGACAGTTACACATAGCAAACACAGATTCGGCCTTCTCAAACTAACGCAAGAGTCCCACAGCTCCTTCAGTCCCACTGAAGGTCTATAGCTTACAATCCATGAAGGTCTTAAACGTGCAGGCAGGTGGATTGTTTTGATTCGCAGGTTGACCTAAAACGAAAGAACGTACAACACACAAGTAAGATTCGAGTATACGACACAAGGATAGAAAGTAATTGGCACATATCGTACCAGCCTGGTAAGCCGCTAGGGCTTCAGCCACACGAGTGTTGATCAAGTTGGTTAGTTCGGCCTGAGTCATAGCAATGTGGCCGCGTCCATGGCCTCGTCCGCTCATGTTTCTATACAAGAAGGGAAAGATTTAAGATGCAAGTTCAGGTAGGAGTCAAGCATTACTATGACCTCTATAGACTACTAAGTTCTAACATAACGCCAATTAACCGAGCGGAACCCCTTTTCACACTCGTTAAGCCTCACTGGGACTCACATGCACCTCACGTTATTATTATGTGTGCACCCATAATAATAAGGAGATTTGCATGCTTATCTCAGTGCCTCTTAACTTGCGCTAAAAGGTTCCCCACATTCAAATAGCAAACGAAAGGTTTTACAGGATCATGAATCACAATAGTCGAAGGGTAGTGTCGTAGTAACAGTTCACATAACAGGGGTGGATAACATAAGGGCTCATATTGCAGTGTCAGGTGTGCATTCATGTGTAACGTCATACATAAGTGTACGCTAGATATATTATGTAATAGTAAACGAGAAACGAACCTTGCAGTCTGGAGCTGAGTGTCATGGTCGATTTCGGATCTGTTCGGTTATAGTCTAGTTTTATGAAAACGTTTTAAAACCAAGTTCACTATAACCAGTGGCTCTGATACCAAAGTGTCACACCCCCAAAATACCACCTAGGGAATGTCCCTGTTAGGCGTGTGACGTACCAACAACGAGCCACTAATTACATTGAACCCATACAAGTTTCAAAACAAAATCCTCCATTGTTAATGAAAAATACCATCAACAAGTTTAAATGAAAACCAACATGTTCAGCGGAAGCAATTAGTAAACCAAAGTTAAACTGTTTCAAAACCAATGCATAAAATCAATAAGTCAATCACATGAATCCCTCCAGTCGACCCATGACCACTCCAGCTACTCCAGACAGCAAGTTCCAAATCCAAGACATCTAACGACCTGCGAGCATGCAACAAGTGTATCAGAAAACGCTGGTGAGTTCATAGTTTTACGAAAACGTTGGTTACCAAGTGTTTAGTTAATCTATTGAATTTAATGTTGATAATACCCCGAATACAAGACGGCTCCCGATTTACATTGCCCTTTCTCCAATGCTCCTATCAAAGCATTGGTCATGACTAGGTCATTAGTTCACACCCATCCTCTCAGGTACGGGGTGAGGGTGCCAAACCTAAGTAGCACTACTAACTAATACCTTGTTACCTCTCAGGTAACCAAACAACACGGAGGGACTTTAATGGTGATAGGATGAGTATATTATCCAACATTCCAGATTTACCCAAAAGACATATTCCTCTCAGGAATACCCATGATTTACCCAAAACCAATCCCTCTGAGGGATACCTAAAGACTGTCCCAACCACCGGGACGCATGCTCAAGAGAGATGAACTCACCTTTGGTTTGCTCGGTAAGATTAAAGTATGTGTTCCTAGTTGGTCAATTAACCCCTATTGTGGTTACCAAATTAGTCAGTTTTGTGCTCACATAACACATGTTTTCTTTGCATTCAATACACAGATTGCAAATAAGTAGAACATATATCATTACGCAAATCCTAGCAAGTATCTGGTCCTACTCACAACCACAATACCAGTTCATCTCATGCATTATCACAAGTAATTTAATTCACATGCAAGTACACACGCATTGGTTCATCCGAGTCCTTTAACTATTTTCCATATCATGTTCATGTATCAATACATCACCTGACCGATTAGTTTGTTATTCACATATCATATCATACACATGATACTATGCAAATAGTAATAATTAATCATGCAAACATACATAATCATCACTTTGTTGATCAAGGTTATATATGCACATAAGAACAATAACTCATAACATCTTATGATCGCTTTGGTTATAAAGACCTTGCATCAAAACCACATAAAACCCAGCCCTAACACCTAACCCGCGGCCCACTTAATATCGGCACAAACTGACATCGTTAGGAGGTGTGCGGCCCACTTGGTTCCGGCCTCACTAAACAACCCGTTGAAGCACATGTTTAATTCTTTACAAAGCCCAGCTAAGGCACCTAAAACTTTCCCGGCCCACTAACCAATACCCCTAATTCACATGTTTCATGTATACATGACCTACTATAGATCGAAAAGAATATATGAAATAACCATTCTATCCTTGAAGTGTATAACATTAATTTCCCCCAATCCTCAAACCATAACCCATTAGCTAATTCCATCCTAGATCCAACTATTTACCATGTTATGCTTTAAATGCATAACAAATATTATTGTAACAATTTATATGATAACCACAACAAATCCTCATTAAATCGTAGCACAATTACATTGACTATATGACACTAATATTCTATATTTAATTCAAGTCAAAACATATCACATAATCAAGGTTATAACGACTTCTTTATCTCATGATCACTAAACGACTTTTACATATTCGAGTAATCCAAACATATCACAAAACATACAAATACAACTATTGATTTGCTAATACATATATGTATACCCTAACATACATCGCACAGAAAGATTATAACGTCACATAACATCTTTAGTTGCACGTTTATAAACATAACAAGATCATGTAATTATCAAGTCTTAACATCACTAACCAATATTAAAAACTTAACAGATCATCATGAACTCTATCCTAATGAATGACTTGCATGAAGAGACGTAGCACATATAATATACAAAACCATACTAACCGGAATGGAGAGTGCACAATATCTCAGACCTTGATGACGAGGGGGGTCTGCCGTCACAAAATCAGCGTGATATGTAGAGTTTGTGGGTTGGTTATTTTTTGATTTAGAGATCATGAGGGCACATATGGAGCCGGTTGTTTAAACTAGTGGGCCGATCCCACTAAAGCTTTTGTTTCTTCCTTGGGCCACAACACTGGGCCGAGTTGCCTCAATATCCCAAGAGAGTCTGTTGGGCTCAAGTGATCATCTTGGGCCGGCATAGTGCAAGGTTTACAAGTGTGAGTATATGGCCCAATATGTGCGTGGCCTAAACTAAGCGTGTAAAAGTACTGTGTAACGGGTGTAAAATTACTATGCATATAAAACAAGCATCTAGAACTACAAGTGCAACGAATAACGTAAAACATGTAAAACTACCATGTAACCCAAGCGTAACAGGAAATGATTCAGGAATGAGTACATGATCCGGGAATGAGTATACACCTTAGGACCACGGGGAATTACGGGCCGTCACAGTATACTTGGACTTGGGGAAACGAAAATTCTCTATCAACCTTCTACCAGCTGGTTTAGTTAGTTTTGATGTGGTGGTCGTCAGGGATTGGATATCCAAGAATAAGGCAGAAGTGATTTGTCTTGAGAAAGTCATTCGCCTTCCTCTTGCGGATGATGAAGCACTTATAATACACGGCCTTCATGCAGTTGATGTGGGGACGCTGGGCCCCAAAGGCGGTGGATTGCGACATCCCACATTGGTTATGAAGGCGCAGAAGTTCCTAAGGAAAGGAGGTGTTGCATTATGGGCGCATGTTGTAGATAAGAGGGTTGAGGAGCCGAAACTCGAAGACAATCCTATGGTGAAGGTATTTCCTGATGTTTTTCCTGAAGATCAGCCCGGACTACCTCCGTAAAGACAAGTCGAATTCCATGTTGACTTGGTTCCAGGCGCCGCTCGTGTAGCCAAGGCACCCTACCGACTTGCGCCATCCGAGAGGCAAGAATTATCTACACAACTCCAGGAGTTGTCGGATAAAGGATTCATAAGGCCAAGCTTCTCGCCTTGGGGAGCTCCAGTTTTGTTCGTAAAGAAGAAGGATGGAACACTGCGGATGTGTAGCGATTACAGAGAATTGAATAAGCATAATGTCAAGAATCGGTACCCACCACCGAGGATTGACGACTTATTCGATCAGTTGCAAGGATCGAGTTACTACTCCAAGATCGACCTTCGATCTGGATATCATCAGCTAAGGATGCAAGAAGAGAGCGTACCAAAGACTGCATTCAGGACGCGTTATGGGCATTACGAGTTCATGGTTGCCATTTGGATTGACGCACACACCAGCAGTGTTTATGGACCTGATGAATCATGTTTGCAAACCATATCTCGATAAATTTGTGATTGTATTTATCGACGATATTCTGATTTATTCGCGAATGATAGAAGAGCACGAGCAACACCTCAGGACCATTCTGGAACTACTGAAGAAAGAGAAGCTTTATGCGAAGTTCCCAAAGTGCAAATTTTGGATTCGTGAAGTACAGTTCCTTGGTCATGTTGTGAACGAGAAGGGTATTCATGTAGACCCAGCCAAGATAGGAGCGATAAAGAATTGGGAAGCTCCCAAAACTCCAACCGAAGTTCGACAAATTTTGGGATTAGCTGACTATTACCGCCAGTTCATCGAGAATTTCTCCAAGATAGCTCAACCGCTGACTTATCTTACGCAGAAGGACAAGAAGTACGAATAGGGAGATAAGCAGGAAGAAGCCTTCCAGCTTCTCAAAAACAAGCTATGCGATGCACCGATACTATCTTTACCCGAAAGCGCTGAAGACTTCGTGGTATACTGCGACGCTTTGCGTTAAGGTTTGGGTTGCGTGCTCATGTAACGCCAAGGGGTCATCGCTTACGTTTCTAGACAGTTGAATGTTCATGAGAGGAATTAGACCACCCACGACCTGGAGCTAGGCGCGGTGGTATTCGCCTTGAAGATCTGGCGACACCATTGTATGGTACTCGATGTACAATCTTCATAGATCACAAGAGTCTACAGCACATATTTGATCAGAAGGAATTAAGTATGCGACAGCGACGATGGGTTGAGTTGCTAAACGATTATGATTGTGAGATTAAGTACCACCCCGGAAAGGCAAACGTAGTAGCAGACACGTTTAGACGAAAGGAAATGTTTAAGACCCTAATGGTTCGAGCATTGGAAATGACTATTCGAACAAATCTTACTGCGCGCATTCATAACGCACAAGGAGAAGCCCTCAAGAGGGAGAATCGTAGAGCTGAATATCTCCGAGGTATGGAGAAGAAATTGGTGCCAAATGAAGAGAGAACCTTATACTTTATGGGGAATATTTGGGTTCCGCTCTATGGCGGTATTCGAGAAGTCATCTTTGATGAAGCTCACAAGTCGAGATACTCGATCCACCCAGGATCGGACAAAATGTATCAAGACCTGAAAGAATACTACTGGTGGCCAAGGCTTAAGAGCGATGTAGCTGTTTACGTTGGAAAATGCCTAACCCGTGCCAAGGTCAAGACTGAATATCAGAAACCGTCTGGTCTACTGCAACAATCAGAGATACCCACGTGGAAGTGGGAGAAAATCTTGATGGACTTCATAACAAAATTACCCAGGACCCCTAGAGGACATGATATGATATGAGTGATAGTTGATCGATTGACGAAGTCTACATATTTCCTACCCATCCGAGAGAAGGATAGCACCGGAAAGCTTGCTGAGCTGTATCTTAAGGAAATTGTAGCACGGCATGGAATGCCTGTTTCGATTATTTTAGATAGAGATGGACGTTTCGTATCAAGGATCTGGCAATCCTTCCAAGAGGCCTTTGGATCTCAGCTAGATCTAAGCACGGCCTTCCATCCGCAAATAGACGGTCAGAGCGAACGGACCATACAAACACTGGAAGATATGCTTCGCACATGTATTATGGATCTAGGCGGCAACTGGGATACTCATCTACCACTAGTTGAGTCTTCCTATAATAACAGCTACCATACGAGCCTAAAATGCCGCACCGTTCGAAGCTCCATATGGCCGCAAGTGCCGCTCACCGTTGTGTTGGGCAGATGCTGGAGACAAACAGTTGATTGGTCCTTAACTCGTTCAAGA
Organism: Helianthus tuberosus; assembly: GCA_030545235.1. Classification (NCBI taxonomy): domain Eukaryota; kingdom Viridiplantae; phylum Streptophyta; class Magnoliopsida; order Asterales; family Asteraceae; genus Helianthus; species Helianthus tuberosus. Next base: position 92,593,983 of record CM060354.1, read on the forward strand.
GACAACCGATAGGATCGTGCAGATCCGAGAGCGCATTAAGGCAGCTCGTGATCAACAAAAGAGGTACGCTGATCGAAGACGAAAACCCTTAGAATTCAAGGTGGGAGACAAAGTCCTGTTGAAAGTCTCACCTTGGAAAGGTGTAGCAAGTTTCGGAAAACGTGGAAAGTCGAATCCACGGTGAATGGTCCCATGTATCCAGCAAAAAAAAAATTGCATCGTCAAACGTTCAGAATCAAGATGAGCATAAAATTTCCATTCAAGACCTTGGAAAGAATTGGTACCGTGTCGTACAAGCTGGAGTTACCGGAAGAACTTAATGGTGTTCATGACACGTTCCATGTGTCAAACCTCAAAAAGAGTCCAACCCAAGAAACAGTTATCATCCCTGCGGATGAGGTGCATATCGACGACACACTCTGATTTACAGAACAACCTGTTGAGGTAACGGATTGGAAGATCCATAAAACAAGGAGAAGTCGCATTAAACTTGTCAAAGTACGTTGGAACTCTAAACACAGACCCGAGTACACGTGGGAACGTGAAGACCAGTTCAAAGCCAAGTACTCCCACCTTTTCGAGAAAGCTCCTGCAGGAGATAACTCAGCCTGAATTTCGGGACGAAATTCTTTTAACGGGGGGAGACTGTGACAACTGGCACAAAACCGGTAATTTCCGTACAGTCTAATTATTAATAAATATCTGCAATTATGTGCTTAAATGTCAACATTGTCTAATTTCATGCTATACATGTGAATTCATGCACGTTTTATACTTCAAATATTGCTTTATGCATTACTTTAGCGTTGCGTCAGAAAGACAAGTAAACTCACCGGTAAGACACACTGTGTCAGCAGTTTTGCAGAAAACAATCAGACAATAAAATTGGGACCTAGGAGTAGGTCCAACGTCTAAAATACATTAAATCCCAAGTGTGGATACAAGGGATAACATATAAACTTTCCGGAACCCAAACTATACACTAAAAAGCACCCGAAACTTATCTAAAATGCTGAAATTAGCATAATTCATCAACAATTAAGCTATAATCAGCTTTTAAGCACATTAATATCATGTAGAATTTATGTTTTATTGTCCAAAATAACTTACAAAGTGTTGGGAATAAAAACTGCCATAAAAAGTGCTTTATACCTAGTGAAACTACGCAATTTAGCACTTTAACGAACTGTAACGAACCGAACAACCGGAAAATAACTGAGACATCAAAATTTGACTAGAAGTAATGTTTTTATGATATTAAAATAGTATTGATGCTAGAACACCTTAAAAATCATAAAAACACCTAAACACACTTATACTAACTTAAACCTTCTAGTTTGCACCATCAACCCTCAACTTCCAAAGTTTTACATTTTTACCCCCCCCCCCCCTTTCACCAAATCCGGCCCCAATGGGTCCCACACATGGATTTTATTTGATTTCATTAGATTTTATTAGATTTTGTGTTGGGGAATATTCTAGCACATATACCCTAAAGAAGATATGGAAATCTTATAAATCCTAATTTAATCACCAACTCATTCATTTCATCTTCTTCACCCCTTGGTGCTCTCTAACTCACGGCCCAACACACACACACACATGCACATCCATTTTCAAGCTCCAACCATTCAATCCAAGGTGATCTAGAGGTGTATGGAGGCCATTTAGGAAGGTGTATGGTGCTAGAACTTGAAGGACCACCTTGTGGATCTTTTAACCTCTTGATTTCTTCCTTGTGCATCACCTCCATTTTTTTGCCACTTCCCTAGCCATTAGAGCTAGTAGTAAGCTTCTTGATCACTAATTTATGTCATGTTTATGTTATGTACAAGTTTCACAATCAAAACAACTTAACTTCTAATATTAAAAATGAAAAGATCTAACATATTCATGAAGAAAATAAGTGATTGCATAAATTTTTAGTGTATGTAATGAAGTTGTTTATATTATATCTTGAGTTTATGATTAGATCAAGTATGTTAAAGCTTAGATCTACCAAGTTTAAGCGTGGATCTTGAAGGATCCATGGTTAAACTTGAAGATGAACATGTGAAGCATAATGTGAACTTGAAATAGGAATTTTTCCACATAAACTTGTAATCCTGAAGTAATAAAGTGTGTGTAGAACTAATTTTTGAAACTAAAACTCATAAAAAGTTTGTTAAAAGTTTAACATAGAGCTTGTTTTGAAAGATCTAAAGATATTAAGCATGGATCTTGAAAGATCCATGGTTAAACATGATGTTAAAAATAATGATCTTTCTAATAAACATAAAAGTGGTTTTAGAACATGATTTACAAACTTTAAAGATCATTAAACTCATGGATGAGTTGGTTAATGTTATAAAGTTTCATAAAAAGTTTGTTTAAAATACAAAAGAACACTTGTTTTTGGAAAGATCATAATATGTAAAGTGTAGATCTAAAAGACTACACATTTTTAACAAGAGACAAGTTAACCATGATGTTTCATATGAAGAAGTTAGTGTTTATTGTTGATGATTGTTGTTGGAAAATTGTTTTGATGCTGAAAAGAAATTAAACACATGTTTTGAAAACATGGGAAACCTCCATTTTAGGGGAAACTATGTCAAAGTTTTTATAAAATTTTGACACTTAAAAAAATATAAGTTTTGGTGAAACTTATTCTCGAAAAATTCACCTAAAAATATTTACCAAGGTTTCCCTAATTTTTGTGTAAAATTACAAGTCAAGAAATGGTGATTTCTTCAAGTTAAAATCAATATTAAGAATGTATATTTTTGGGGGAAATATATATATTTAGTGATCACCAAATTTTGTGCTAAGTGTATATTGTGTGTATTATATGTAGAAGTGTATTAAGGACTTGAAACTACACTAAATACTCCCAATGAGTATGAATACAAAAATACACATACAACTACATGAGAATACATAAGTATACAAGTATACAAAAATCGGGTGAATAACGAGAATGATTATATATATTTTATAGCATGACAAAATATATATATTTCTTACAAGTCTTAAAAATACATTATTTTTAAGAAATATAATTCCGGAAAGTAATAAAAATCAAAGTATTGATTTTTGGTGAAAAATACAAAATACACAAGTATTTACATAAAATACAAGCATACTTTCCTAAGAATACCTGTACAAAAATAATATTGAGAATATTATTTTACGAAATACTTATATTTATTTTTGGGAAAATAATATAAGTAACATACATGAAAAGTTAAAAATATAAATTGTTTTTAACATCTATTACCTTGAAAAGGGACTACGTGAATGAATATATATTTGAGAAGTAAAGTATATACTTACAAAAATACATTACATACATAAAGTGCAAAGGCATGACAAACGGGCGAGACCCGACAAACAAGGGTACAACCTTATAAAGAATGAACATACAAAGAACATATACATAAACAAACGATGGTGACTTGTACTTGTGCGATACAAGTCTAGTGACTAACATACATAGAACACGTATAGGTCACGACGCTACAAAATCAACCGGTGAAGTTTACGGCGCAGGATACGCAAAGCGGTGAGTTCATGTCCCCTTTTTTTAATTGTTTTCAGTTTTATAACTTTGGGGGTGAAATACATGTTACAAATGTCACAATGTTTACAAATGGTATGTTGAATACAAAAAACTAATGAATGATACAATAGATCATGTGACGTATAGGGTGCCATAAGCACCATTAATCAGTTACATACCAAGACCGCGAAACAAAATGTTAGATCTAATGGTGCTCCGGTGACAGTGGAACGTGTCATACACTAAATACTCCCAAGGAGTACGAATACAATACAATTTACACGTAAAACTGAAAAACTCTCTAGAAGGTGCTCCGGTGACGAAGAGGTTGCTCCGGTGACAGTGGTGGTTGATGGAGAAGGTGCTCCGGTGATGAAGGAGGATGCTCCAGTGACAGTGGTAGTTGACGAAGAAGGTGCTCCGGTGATGGATTATTGTCGTTATTTGTGACGACGGGGAAGAAGCTCCAGTGACAAAGATGTACAGATGAGCATGATTTGTGTTTGTTTTGAAGAGAAGAAGATGAAATTGTATTTGAAGTGTGTTTGTTTGAAGGGGAGAACAATAGCCACTAGATCATGTTTCAATCAAGAGCCAAGATTGTTCTTTTGTGTAAGCACACGGATCGAACTATTACCGGCGACAATGGTATCGCCGCTATTGCTTGTTAAATCCCCAACCGGTGGATCAGGATAAGGATCAATGGCTGGGGTTTGGTTTTCAGACACCCGGACGTGTATCGACCAATAGCGGCGACGTTTGGCCTGTCGCCGCTAATGGTATATAATTCTTGTAGTGCAAAAGTACCCACGGCAGTGTGTGAGCATTCCCACTAGTTTGTAAGAATATAAATGAGTATGTTAAATACTTAGGAAAATAGAAGTGTATATAATTTGAAAATCGTGAAGGGTTATTATTCGAAAGGAGCAGCATTCGGTGTAAAACTATGAAAATAGATATGATTGAATAAATTTGTAGCTTTGTTAAGCAACGGACCCATCTCAATTATTTAAAAACAATCATATATGTAACACAAGTTCACAAGTAAACGCAGTGGCGTCTCTGAGAATTCACGTACCCTGTTCGAGCTCGAAAAATGGGCCCATATGCTTTAACGATAAACAACATAATTACGAAAAATGACAAAAACTGTAGTATTCGATACACAATGCAGTTACGATAATGACAAAATCATAGTATTCTAACGAGTTACATACCGTAATAAATAATACGTTAATAGCTAACCAATGATTCGTGCAGCCCTCCTTGCGTTCTTCATAGCAAATTGTTGAATCAACTCTTCACAATTTATATTATCTAAGACTTCGTTCTCGATAGCTATCATCGCCAACCCACTAAGTCTATCTTGACACATTGTAGATCGTAAGTAAGATTTTAACAACTTCAACTTTGAAAAACTTTTTTCTGCAGATGCCACAGTGAAATAAAAAGACAACTTTCAAACTTCATAACGCCTAAAAAAACGACAACACTTAATCAAAATAATATTTGATCTTCTTCAACAATCAACAATAATACAATATTACAATAACATCAACAAATTAAACGATCAGTAGTACATTACTATAAATTAAATATGAATATGATGGGTTCTTTAATTTTTTGGCATTAAAGAATTCTAATTATTCTAAACTAATAGATATGTCAAACTATAAATAATTAAATATGAATATGAATGTCAGACTAGTCGGTGAGTCGGTCACTGTATTAAACTTTTCGCACATTTATATTAGTAATATACGATCAAAAACTCAATCGGAAGTTTATTCACCTGCTGCGTATTCAATCAGAGAGTTTCCTGTGCTGCGTATTCAATCGGAATTTCAATCAGAATTCGGAAGTTTCCTGCTGCAGTGCTGCGAATTTCCAAATCGTCCCTAATCCTTCGATTATCCTGCTGCCGACTGTCCAGTTTCCAAATCGTGCCTATTTCTTTTTTTTTTAATCATTTTAATATTGGATTGGGCCCAATAAACCTATTGTTAAGTTGGGTAAATTATAAAAAACCAAATCTTTTGATAATGGGCCTCTATATTGGATTTGTCATGTGTGTACAATTTTTTTTTAAATAACATATATATATATATATATCGATTTTTTTTTTAAAAATCCCGTGCCCCTCGAAAAAACGGGCCTTGTGCGGAAGTCCTCCCCGCACACCTAAAGAGCCGCCCATGAGTAAACGTCAACCACACCCTTACCATATAAACTCTACACAATCAAGATCCACACCCTTAAACACCCTTACTCAAATCGTCTCTCGTTCTAGAGAGACAAAAATGAAAAAGAAAACTATTTTAGCTATTTTCATCTCACTCTTCCTTTCAACCTTTGTTTATCAAACCCACGCCAACAAACAAGTCCATGCATTGGCTCGACTCTACAACGCGAAACTATCAAAAGCCTCTGTTGTAGACATAAGCCATTTCGAGACACCTAAAGGTTTACACAAAGCAAAAGTCATTCTTCCTCAAACAGGACGAAAAGAGAATGATAAAATCGACAAACTTCCCGGCCAACCATATGTCAAGTTTGACCAATATGGTGGCTATGTCACCGTAAATGAATCCGCAGGGCGGGCTTTTTATTATTACTTTGTTGAAGCTGAGAAATCTAAGGAGTCGTTGCCACTTCTTCTTTGGCTAAATGGAGGTAATCTATTTTTTATTTTCTCTACCTTTTTAACGAGTCATTGAGATTTTTCGAAACATTGGTTTATTTTGACTGATGTTGAATAATATATAGTGGCTAGAAATCACACATACTTTTATTATATAATTTTTAGTAATTTTCTATCAGTATAGCTGTAATAAATAAAGACTTAAGAGAAAACGATGTAGGTACATATTATATCTTTTCATTATGAAATAGATAAAAAAAGGTAAAACATATACTACTCATGTGCACGTATTACTCGTTGAGTTCTTAGCATATGTATGTAAATAAACAATGATGGGAATTTCATATTTCATATATGGGTTAGCTGGTTAATTTTATTAAAGAAAATTATAAAAAGAAACTGTTAAATAAAATCTACTAGTTAGAATTAGAATAAGTATATATATTATTTTAGCTAGAATTTGTTAAGTCCATAAAGTATGCATATTATATATATCTCAATCAAAAGTTTGGAAGCTTTTCAAGAAGTGTTGGAAAATTGAAATGGTTTTCAAAAACAAATACAAATTTTGGAAGCTTTTCAAGAAGGGTTGTAAAATTGAAATCATTTTCAAAATCAAATATCTTTATTTACCTTTACTATGCTGATAACCAACATGCATTTGTCCCCTTCGCCTTCGACACCTTTGGCTCCCTAGCTCCAGAAGCTATCCGTTTGTTGACTAGGGTCCAAAAGGTTGTCCACAGCAGTTGCTCATCAACAGTGGGGCATGGGTTTGTCTTTAATAGGCTAGGGTTTGCTATTCAGAAAGGGGTAGTGGCGCAGCTTGTTGCTCGTTTACGGCTTACCTGCGATATTGATGTAACTCGGCCAGTATTTTATATAAAAAATATGTTATATAAAAAAAATTAATATAAAAAAAAAGAAGTGTTATAAAATTGAAATCGTTTTCGAAATCATATATTTTTATTTACCTTTACTATATTATATTTACAAGAAACTTTTATTACGTTGAGTGAAAAGCTTACAATAACAAAAACATTAATATTATTTTAAAATTTTAATGTCTTATAATACATCTAAAGATTCTTTTTTTAATAGACTAAGTCTTGTGATTGTGCTTGCGTTTAGATTCTTCTTTATACTCTCACACCACCATGCATTTCCCATCAATTAGCGTGCATAGAAAAAAAAGGTTTCTATATCATGTAACATATACATTTCTTTATCACAAATTATATATAATTGGAAATGAGTTGAATAATAATTTGATTTTTATAATAATATATATAGTTTTTTTATAAATAGTAATTTAAGTTTTATAATAACATATATAGGTTTTTTCGTATTTTTATTATTTCAATATTATAATAAATTATTATTAAAGTAAATTACTTTTTAAGTTCTTATGTTTTAGTGGTGTTAACCACTTATGTTTAAAATAAAAAAAAAGTTTAACGTCCTAAGCCCCTAACCGTTCATTTTATAACGTTTTGAGTCCAACTTTTTAACAATTGTACTTTTAATTTTGGACTCAAGTGGTTAAAACCAGTAAAACACAGGGACTCAAAATGTTATAAAATGAGTGGTTAGGGGCTTAGTGTGTTAAACTTTTTTTATTTTGGACTCAAGTAGTTAAAACCACTAAAACACAAGGACTCAAAATTAATTTACCCTTATTATTATATTTACTTTTAACTTTAAACATATTTTTTTATTTTAACTTTTTATTATTTTCTAGTTTTTAAATTACTGATGCTATTTGAACAACATTGATACTAGTACCGTATAATATTGGTATAGTTTATTTTAGTATTAACGTCATCATGTGCCTATTATTATGTAGATTCGATAAAAGTTCTACTCGAACGGGTCATATATAGTTGATTATTTTATCGTCACAAACCGAACATGTGCCAACCAAACAACATCGGTATTCGAACGAGCCATATATAGTTGATTTTATTTATCATTACAAACCGAACATATATCGACTAAACAACACGGTATTCGAATGGGTCATATATAGTTGATTTTTTTATTATCACAAATCGAACATATACCGACATAACAACATCGGTAACAGTACCATATTCATTTTTATAGAGTTCTCGACGTGACAGTATAAAATTCATTGAACACAAATTAATATTCACGATAAAGTATTTTTTGGTATCCTTAAGCTATATCGAGTGTTTGTACGATACCAGTATCGTAACAGACCGATACCAACAACACTGGTACAGGTGCAGGTATTCACTTTTATGGGTTTTCAATCAATGTCAAAAACGTGTCGATTGGCAACGATTGCTATGCCGAGTGCCGGTATCATATTGGTACTGTAATGAACCATACTGATAATGACCAAAGGCCCGTAACGAAGCGCGCAGGAATCCCACTGGTATATATAATAAAGAATATATTTGATATGTTACTATTCATCTCTAAAGCACATATTGTGAGTGTATAAAAAATAATAATAAAATAAGTGTTTATGAGTAAGATGGAGATAAAAAATGAAGAATGAGATGTAAAAACTTTTTAGAAGATGAATAAAATTTTGAGAAAAATATGCTTTTTAGTTAATTTATAGAGAAAAATATAGAGTTGCTTATGCAAATGCTCTTAGTATATTATTTTCTACTTTGTTATAAACTGGTGTACTAAATGAAGTTTGGTATCAGAAATTATATAATAAAAAATATTCATAATAAATAATTACTTATTATATTACATGAAATAATTAAAAATTACAAAGTAATGTTACATTTCTAATTTACAAATCTATTAAAACAAATGACTTTAAAACCTCTCTATACACAACATTGGATGTGAAATGAAAATGGTCTTATTTATTCTTATGCATTAGGGCACACGGGGCACTCCCATTATTTACCGTGATACAATTGTATCACGCGTTGAACCCACCCCCACAACAAAAGTTCAACGCGTTATAGTATAACGCAATCCGATTTCGTGATATTTTCAACGCGTGATGTTTTTTTTGTGAGTGTAATTGTTGGTTGGGATGAAATTGTTGGGTGTGATGGTGAGTGATTACCACCCCCCACTAAAAAACGTTGTGAGTGATGGAAAAATGGTTGCTGAAATGGCGGAACATGATTGGATATTGTGAGTGATGGAAAAATGGTCACTAGTGACCACCCCCTCCCCTTAGAATGAGGCTGAATAACGATACAATATGAAAGGAAAATCATAAGTCTTTATTGAATTTCTTTAAATGGAATTATTTTTTAAGATGATGTAAACATATTATTAAATTAACAGTAAACTTATTAAAGGAGAATTATATATAAGGTTTCTAAATCATAAATTTAAAATTATAGATAATAACGAAAATTTGTTTAAGAGTTAAATGCTTGGTTGGTCCCTGTGGTTTTCAAAAATTGCAGACTTGGTCCTAATGGTTTACTAATTACACGCGTGGTCCCTGTGGTTTTCAAAAATGCACTCGGTTGGTCCCTAGCCCTAACATCAGTTAGATTTCTCAGTTAACTCTGTGTGAAATGACTATATTACCCTTGAACAATTAAAAAAAATAAAAAAAAAACATATAAAGAAGACTCCTCTTCTTCATCAGACCAATGATCCCATCTCCTGTTCTTCCCCCTCTCTCTCTCTCTAAAACCCACCAGCCACCATCTCCACCTTCAATCCATCACCACCACCACCACCACCACCCTAATTGTTGAATCGTACCTTCAACCCTAATCCCATCCCCTGGTGGTTTCCTCCCTTCTCTCTCTAAAAACCCACCACCAGACACAATATTCGCACAAAAGTTTCAATCAAACCTCCACCACCAGAATTTGACTTCAGGACCCAAATATTAACCGGATCTCGAGCCCTAATTGCTGAATCGCACTCGGAACCGTTTCCGTCAAAGCTTTGGTCGCTTAAATTCCTTGGTACCCTTATCATTTCCGGTGTGAATTTGACTGGAAACATACCGGATGAAATTGGTAACTGTTCAAGGTTGAAAAATCTTGTTTTGTTTGATAATTTTTTAACTGGAAGTGTTCCTGTTGAGCTGGGAAATTTGCAGATGTTGGAGGTTATTAGGGTTGGTGGGAATAAAGATTTGTCTGGGAAGATCCCTTTGGAGTTGGGTAACTGTAAAAGTTTACAAATTTTGGGTCTTGCAGTTACTAAGGTTTCTGGGTCAATTCCTGTATCTTTGGGTGGGTTAACAAAGCTTCAAACTTTATCTGTTTATACAACTTTGCTTACTGATGAAATCCCTAAGGAGATTGGGAACTGTTCTGAGCTTACTGATTTGTATTTGTATGAGAATGATCTGTCGGGTTCGATTCCGTCTGAGTTGGGTAATCTTCAGAAGTTGGAGAAGATGTTGTTGTGGCAGAACAATCTTGTGGGATCAATTCCATCAGAGATTGGTAATTGTAAAAGTTTGAAAACTATTGATCTTTCTTTAAACTTTTTATCCGGTGAAATCCCATCTTCGTTTGGGAATCTGGTTGATCTTCAAGAGTTGATGTTGAGTAACAACAATCTGTCAGGGTCAATCCCGCCCGTTCTTTCGAATTGTAGTAGTTTGATCCAGTTGCAGCTCGATGATCTTAACCGGTGGTGTAAATGTAACCGGAAGAGTGGAGCTGTTTCGCCCGGAGTTACGATCGGAAGGTGAGTCTGTAACAGATTGCAGCGCTCGGACTTACGATTGGGGTGGTCTCCGGTGGAGGGATGGTCGCCGGTGGAAACGAAGGGGTTGGGATGGGAAGCGGGTGGAGGGGCAGATGATGAAGAAGATGATGGGGTGGGCCCTTTGTTTTATTTTTTCCTTTTTAATTGCTTTATTTTAATCTCAGGGGTAATTTGGTCATTTAACATGGACTTAACTGAGAAATCTAACTGATGTTAGGGCTAGGGACCAACCGAGTGCATTTTTGAAAACCACAGGGACCACGCGTGTAATTAGTAAACCATTGGGACCAAGTCTGCAATTTTTGAAAACCACAGGGACCAACCAAGCATTTAACTCTTTGTTTAAAGATAATTTAGGTATGAGTTAGAATTTTAAATTATATTAATTTCCATAAAGTACGATTTTCAATATTTGACTTACTAAAATTTTAGTATTCCTTAATATAAATCATGAAAGAATTATTTCTATATTTATAATAAGTTATATGCATGTATTAGATATTAAAAAAATATATATATATATATATATGAAAATAGTTTAAAATAAAAGTTATGAGGTTGAAAAAGAAAAATAAGTGATATGCATGTATTAGATATTAAAAATATATATATAAAAATAGTATAAAATAAAAGTTATGAGGTTGAAAAAGAAAAAGAAAGTGACACGTAATGCTATTGGAAGTATAAGATAAGATTTAGTTATTTTAAATGGTTTATGTTTTTTTTTTTTTTTTCTAAATTAATACTCTTGGCCTAATATAACGTTACAGAAAAAACATATTTTGTTTAGATTTTTTTTATAACGGTAAGATATAATAATTCGTTACTAAAAGTGAACAAAAATACTTATTAATATTTATTTTATCTTTTATTTTTGTGATTAATATTTTTGGAACATAGTTAGTTAGAAGGCCTTTGATTCGTACATGAAAGTGAGAATGGGTAAACACACATGATTATAGAAAACACACATATTTAGAATTTTTTGACGTTCAAAAAAATATGTATATATTTTACAAAATTAAATAAATATGGTTATGTTGTTCGCTTTCAGTACATAATCATTCATGATGTGTAATTAGGGCCAGGTTGCTCATCGCTTGCTTATGGAGCAATGCAGGAGCTCGGACCATTCCGAATCAACAGTGATGGGAAAACTCTTTATGTAAACAAATTTTCATGGAATCGTGGTAATAAGACTATCTTTATTATTATTATTATTATTATTATTATTATTATTATTATTATTTTGTAATATTTTCGTTGTAAATTCTCACATTGAGTTGCTTTTGGAAAATTTCAGCTGCAAATGTATTATTTGTTGAGTCGCCTGCTGGAGTAGGGTTTTCATACTCTAACAAATCCTCAGACTATCAAAATATGGGTGACAAATCAACAGCAGCAGATAATTATATGTTCATGTTAAATTGGCTTGAACGATTTCCAGAATATAAAAAGAGGGATTTTTATATAGCTGGAGAGAGCTATGCAGGACATTATGTGCCACAGCTCGCGCAAACCATTATTTACTACAACTTGAAACATAATAAAACACTTATCAATCTCAAAGGGATCATTGTAAGTGTTCTTCCCCATCACCTTCGTGTTTTATAACATTATGATATTTTTATGTAAAATTGGTGGTAGACAAGAGTGCTGAAATCGTGACATTTCACTTACTATATGGTGCCAAACAACAAATGTGGCAGAGTAGGACCACCAACCATGTTATGTGGTCATATGTTCTTATAATTAAACTGTTAAAAGAGTATTTTGAAAGGCAGAAAAAAACACTTCCATATGGAAGAGACCTAAATGGCCTCATTTCACGTTTATTCGACCCCATTTTTTGGGATAGTATTTTTTTGTCAATCCTTTTGAATAGGGGGATTGTTTTTTTTTTTTTTTTTTTAAACCTATTCAAAAAGAGTTTTAAGGTCTAATAAATAATGTTATCCCTTTTGTCAAGTTTGTTCACTTTTTTTTATATAAAATATTACCATACCGGTAGCAAGTTGTTGTCTGTGGTCTTGAATTGTAGGAAGTAAAAGTTGGTACCTGCCATAATAATAGTTTAACATCACAAAAGACTTCAATATTAGCATGAACATGTTCTTTTGGATAAAGAAACTCTTGGGTATTAGTAGTAACATGTTACTAAAATCTAGTTTTTTAAAATAAGTAAATACAAGTCCTGCTAATATCATAAGTAAAAATAAGTTTATGGTAATGCCCTTGGCCTTAGATTACAGGAATCATACATAGTTAATCTTTCCTATAAATGAAACCATGAAGTTCAACTTAGAAGAATCAAGGTTTTGTAAAAATGTATGCTAACTAGTCATTAGTAGGAATGTATTGGGATTCTATCCTACCATGTTTATGAACATCACTAAGAAGGTGATACATGATGGCTATGTGCTTGGTCTTAGAGTGATTAATTAGGTTCTTGATGTTGGAGATGGCACTTGTGTTTTCCCCTATAATGCGAGTCTTCTAAAACTCTACTCCATAGTCTTTTAACTGGTTGTGAATCCAGAGATTTTTGCACAATAAATGTAATAAGCAAGTATCCCTTCAAGAACATAACACCTTCTTTTAACTCAGCTTCAAAGTTAAGAGACATTTGTTTGCCTTTTACTATATCATGAGACAAGTATCTCTTCAAGAAAATAACACCTTATTGTGTATACTTTATGTTGAGTTCACATCCTCTATAACACTATCTTAAAAGTAATTTAATCAAAAGAGGGATTCTTGGAAACAATGGCCTAAATTAACTATTCTATTTCGACATCTAAGGACACTATTGACAACAAATGATTGTAACATTTCGGGGTTTGCTTGAAAATAACACACTAGTAAGTTATAAAATATTATATTAGATGTGCTAGCAGAAAAGTAAATTAAAGAACCTATCATACCCCTATAAAGCTACTAGTCCAGTATGTATAGAAAAACGCTCTTAGGTGTATTTGTAGATTCACATCAATTAAATCCATAGGTTCACATCAATTAAATCCACACCTTATAGCTTAAGAAGACCATTGATATGTTTAGCTTGGGTAATATAAATACCTTCTTTAGTATGTTTAATGTAAAGACCTAAGAAAACGCTCAACTCACCCATTAGTTTATCCCAAAATTTTAATGCATCAGATCTTGAAGTTCATGAAAAAGTTTATGTTAGGTGCTCGAAGCCTAGTAGTCGAAAAACATACACCTCTTCCTACAACTTACCATTAAGGAATGTAACTTATGTTTGAATGACTCTAAAGCCGTTGCATGCTACAAATCATAGGAAAATTGGCCTCTAATAGGCATGACATGTAAAGCTCTCATTAGAATCTATCCCTTCCTCTTGGCAATACCTTTGAGCAACAAGTATTGCCTTATTTCTAACTACAAGCCTGTTCTCGTTTTTTTTATATCCATAAACCCATTTTGTATATAATGGACCCTTACTAGGAGGCAAGCCACACAAGTTCCTCTCTATTATGAACTATTCTTTCATGGTAACGATCCAATTGTTTTCTTTCATTACTTCAGGTACCTTCTTAGGCTCCACGTAATAATTAAAATAATAACGCAAACAAAAGTTAGCATCACCTTTAATTTTTTGAACTCTAACACTAGGATCAACAATTACATTGCTTTGTTCAGATTTTTTATATATAAAGTGCTGAGTAGTGGTAGTAGATGAAATGGAAGAATAAGGAGGACGGGTTTGAGGGTGTTATAGGCTCTTCAACATATGCATTAAACATGTTAGATGTGTCTTTGTTGTTGATGTATTAGTATGAACCTTTTTTTTTATCTTGATGGTCTTTCACCTGAGGATTGAAGATGTGAACATCTTCTTGAGTTAAAGCCTCTTCAATGTGTGCATCAAACATGTTAGGAAGTGTATCTACTGCTGGTGTAGTACTAAGAACCTCTAGCAATGTTTAGTTAAGCCTTTATCAATAACTTCTCTTTCTACACATGATTCAATGTTAGAAACATATTCTACCATTTCAATGGCATATACGAAGTGTCATTGTTTAGAGTAGGATACTCAACATCATGTTACTTGTGGCTTTTAGTACATGCAACACCATTATATTAAATCTATTAGATGGAATGAGTATAA
Organism: Helianthus tuberosus; assembly: GCA_030545235.1. Taxonomy (NCBI): domain Eukaryota; kingdom Viridiplantae; phylum Streptophyta; class Magnoliopsida; order Asterales; family Asteraceae; genus Helianthus; species Helianthus tuberosus. Next base: position 92,608,983 of record CM060354.1, read on the forward strand.
TATCAAGATTAAAAAAAGAGTTTGGAATTAAGATATGTGTTATCCCTAGGCATGTTGATGCTCTAGACTTATTGAAATTCACATATGTCAAGTTTTAAATCAATTTGTTTCTCTTCTTAAATACCCTATAATCTTAATATGGAGGTGGGGTATAGCAAAATCCACTCAATAGTTTTTTTAAGAAAACTTAGAGAGGTACCTCTTGGTATTAAGAATGAAGCAAGGATATTTAAAAGGCTCAAGGAATCCAATTTAGGGATTCTAACCATGCATTAGCTAATAAGGTCTTATGTCATTTCCTTGGAAAATAAGTGCTATGATATGGATAAAACATGATGTGACAATAACCACTACCTAGAAGGTTATAAGGATCTTAGCATCGACAAACATGGTTCTTGCAACATAGATGGAAGTTATATTCCCTTTCTATGCAACTCCATGATGTTGATGAGTTTTAGGGGACTATGTTTCCTAAAGGTTCCTTTAACCACATAAAAAAGAATCAGATTTTGATATACGTGTCTTGATCACTACTAATAACCTTTATCTTGTGATCATTTTGCCTCTTTATGTTAAGAAATATCATCAAGGTCTTTGCATTATCATCATATAGAGCTAGAAAGAAGGCCCATGAAAACCTAAAAAATCAACAACAACAAAGACAATACTTTTTCCTAAGTACACTCACTTCACTAATGTGTCCAAATAGGTCAATGTGGAAAATGTGTAAAAGATAAGTACTGGATTTCCCCTCCTTAGCCTTTCATGACTCATGTTGTTTTTTACTCAACATGCACGGAGTACATAAATTCATTCCATCTTTTCCAGTATATAAATTGTCTTGAGGTTAACATGAGTTAATCTCTTTTGCCATAAATATGCCTCATTAATGGGTTCCTAGTAATAGAAATAACTAACTTCCCTATGAATTTTAATCTCTCATGTCCTATACATACATGTTGCCCTTTCTATTAACTAGAGCAAGCTCTCATCATTATAACATATCACTATGTTTCTTTGTGAAAAGAACTTGAAGTAATTATTACATATCTAAGAGATATTTAAAAATATATTTAAACTTTGGAAGAAAACTTAAAAATATATTTAAATTTAGGAAGAAAACTTAGAAATATATTTAAGTTTTGGAACAAAGCGTTAGTCATGAAAACATATGTCAACTCAAGATAAGTTCCATGTACCAATTATTTGCCCTTGTGTTCTATCTATTAAGAATACATGAGCCTCTCTACAAGGCTAATGCCCTTGGAAGTGTTTTATGTTATGTCATGTGCTTAAAGCATCTATTGTCTAAGTACCAGATGTTGTCATAATTGGGCACCTCCCTACATGTACAAGTAACACACTAGTTAGTTGGAAACACCCAAGTCTAACAAGTCTAGTTTATCAGTATGAAAAAAGATTTGTTGATGGTTTGTTAGTTGGAATGGGTTTTCCAGCTAATAACATATCTGCAATCATGTTTTTCTTTCTTTGCCTTTTTAGGACATTTAGCGTCTTTTTGTGTCTTTTGAGTGTTGACAGATACCTTTGGTTTCTATTGTTTCTATTGATTGTGTATCATTAGGAACTTTTATTACTACTAACCCATTAAGCCTGGCAAGAGTAACATTTGCCTTTGGTGGATTACTACCTTGAACCTTTGTTGTTTCAATATTAGTTTGGTTGGTTTAGGTAAAAACAAGCACTGACAAACTGTTTGTTCTCCCACATACACAACACTTTTAGGCTCTCTTGTGCCCTACAAATGTTAGGTTTTCTTAACATGTATCGACTAAATCTCTATTGGATTATTTTTTAGATTCTATTACATTGAACACCTTTTTTCTACGTTGATGACATTATCATAGTAGGAATTCCATAGAGTTTGTTTTAGATTTGATTACATTGTTGCATTGTCAATTTGCATTCAAAGACGTTTCTCTAAGTTATATACCGGACATTCAAACAATGCTTACTAGTTATATCGTGCAACACATCTCAATAGTGTCAGTTCCCTTCGTTATCTTGCCATCAACTGTCACAATATCCTTATGTACAATTGATGATCCTTTAACATATCTCAATAGTGTCAGTTCCCTTCGTTATCTTGCCATCTATGTTGTCATAAGATTTATTAGTTTCTAACGCAATATCAGACACTTGGTTGTAGTCAAGCATATTCTGTAATGTCTTCCGGAAACTAGTGCTTATATTTTGACTATGCTATGATCTTCTAGTCTTTTTTCACAAGCTTTTGTCAATGCTTATAGGGTAGAAGTCGGATGATCGACGGTATATACATGATACTATGTGTTACTTGGACCCAACTTATTTTTTGTAGTTTTGAGAAACAACAAACGTTTGTTGGGCCAGTTATCGAGGTTGGGTATCCTGCCTTGGCATATAAGGCTGCAAAATATCTTTTGGTATTGTTTGTGTTTCACGAGTTGTGCTCATCTCTGTCTAGTCCACCTACTTTATAGTGTAATACTATTGGTATCTTGCATTTACCAGCTCATCAGGTTATTCATTAGCATATTAAACACCTTGCAAATTGATTTGCACTTAGTTCGAGATACGGTTTGCATTGTCATATACTCATAAGAATTCTATGTGTGCCAACTGTTGTATAGTTGTTTAAAATTTTATATTCTGAAGGAGTATCTTATACTTGTTGTGAGACACTTCGGGCTAAGTTTTACGTTTTTTGTCAACATTTGATTTGCAAGAAAATGTTAAAATACATATGTTAGGATTAGTCGATGCAATTAGTTATTCAAAGTAGTTACCCAAAATTTGTTTTCAATTAAGTATAATGATCCATTAGTTTAATAAACTAGCTATTTCATCTGTAATAGCTTATGATGTACCTTGTTTGTATATGAAAAGATAGAAATGCAATAATACATATTATCTCCATATCTCACATTACAATAATATAACCTCTACATATATATTATAAGACACTGCCAAAGGCACCTATGAGTTACACAATTTATGTTGCTTGTATTATTATGTGTATATTTGCAGATTGGGAATGCAGTAATCAATGATGAGACAGATTTGATAGGGATGTTCGATTACCTTGGTTCGCACGCTATAATATCAGATGAAACTGCTTTTGCAATCCAGAAATATTGCAACTTTTCACCAAATGCAATCACGCAATCGGATATGTGCATTGACGCTGCAAAAGATGTTGGATACAACACTGAAGCTGTCGACGTCTACAACATCTATGCCCCTTTATGCTTTGATGGCAATCTTACTACAAATCCTAAGAAGACATCGGTACGGACACTAGTTTTATATTATTGCAAACAAGTGGTACCATTGTTTTTTATTACATTTTTATTAGTCAAGGAGACATCAGTATGGATTTTAGTATTTATCAATATAATATTTCTATTTATGGTCGGTGGATATAGTGGCAGAATTTTGATCCTTGTAGCGATTATTACACGTCTGCGTATATGAACCGTCAAGATGTTCAAGAGGCCCTCCATGCCAATGTAACAAAGCTCGATCATGATTGGGAAGCATGCAGGTTTGTGTATAAACTAGAGTCATGACCAATGTATCTAGATCCAACTTGATAGCAAACCAGCCATCTCACCAGTCCATTAGTCATAACGGTCGGTTCATTCGAACCGGATAAAAAAATCATATCCCGTCACATATAATAGTAAAATTATATATAAATTAAATCAAATTATGATACTTTATATATTTGTGTAAATTTGTAATTCAAATAAAGTACGAAGACTGGAATAACTAAAAATTTGGAGGTTGAAGTATTAATAAATCAGAAAACGTAAAAATAGAAAATCAAAATTTGGTCTAACAACTTGGTTTGGTTCACCGATCTAACTAGTAACTAGTTGGTTCAAATGGGGACAGTTTAAGCAGGATAACTGGACTGGCAAGTTTTCTGGATCCTGGTCTGGTACAATCATGAAAACACTAAGAGTCACTTAAAGTGAAAAAGGTTCACTAAATGATTGCTTTTAAACTATAAAGATTGTTGTCAAAATCATGCAGTGGAATCCTTACAGCTTGGACAGATAGCCCCTTAACTGTTATTCCACTCCTTGAGGAATTCATGAAGCTTAAGCTTCGCGTTTGGGTATTTAGGTAAATTTTACAATAACTTCTCTCTTCCGTCTTCATTTTCATGAGTAAATGTGTTAGGATTCTAGCACACAAAATGCTCTTAGTGAGTAATTGTAATTCTTTCATCTCTTGTGTTGTAGTGGAGACACTGATGCAAGAGTACCAATCACGTCAACCAAGTTATCCATTAGTTCCATGAAGCTTCCTATAAAAACCAAATGGCATCCATGGTTTCATGAAAGAGAGGTACATAGTAATATTAATGTTGTAAACTATAATTACCACAAATTGATGAATTACAAATGTATTTAAAATTGAATAAACAATCACAGGCGGCTGGCTTTGCACAAGTTTATAAGGGAGATATAACATTAGTGACTGTTCGAGAGGCAGGTCACCAGGTTCCAAGTTACCAACCAAAGAGGGCTCTTGCACTGGTCAGGCATTTTTTATCAGGGAAGCCGCTAGTGGATTCTTCAAGACGTTGATATGATTGCCTGTTGATATAATTCATTTTGTTGAAATTTTCACACACCACAAACATATAATATGTTTATAATTGTGATGATGTCTACGTATTGAGATTACCCTTTTTTATTGTAGGTTAATGTTTATCACTTTAGCCAATTCCACATCTGTTGAAGATAATAAAAATATTTGATTAAAAAAAAACTACCATACCCAAAATATCACCAACTTATTTTGAATACAATTGATTATTGATGAGAAAAGAATTACACAGTTAAGTGTGTTCAAGTGAGAGTTGTACTAGAATGGGTGACTTCCTATAGTCTCCACTCGGGCAAACAAAACAATATGTGAGCTCCTTGTGAACAAAGCAGAAATTACTGATCATACAAGAAACTGGATGTTACAAACATCTAATGTATTAGTAGGAGCCATGGGGAGGGGCAATGTGGGTGGTGTCCTAGAGCCCAGTTCCATAATTTTTAAATTTTGTATATGATATATATATATATATATATTATATATACACACATACATACTATATATAATATGCATATTCGAAGGGCAACTTTGGTCATTTGCCACTTACTTAAAAAGTACAAGCTTTTAAAGTATTGTGTACAATGGTTCAATTAACAAAACTTCAAATGGATTAAAAAAACACAGGGTATACAAATCAGATTTAGGGTTTCTCAGTACAATTTATCCGCCCCATCTCCCTTCTTTCTCTCCTAAACGAGATCTAGGGTTTCTACCAAGCGATTCAAGACCTAGCTTTCACAATGACACCAGATCAACGAATCTCTCTTTATATGACACTAGATCGACTGAGTTTTACCTCTCAAAATCTTCAGTTTTAGTGGATTCGCTCATATATTATTCCAGGTATTGTGTTCCAACTTAGTTTAACACAACTTATACGAATCCATTGTTGTACGCAGGATTGGTGGCTATGTGGAGAAGAAACACATGAGTGGTGGCTTGAACTTTCTATGTGGGAATTATGGTTTCTATGTGGAGAAAAATCTGATGGAAAGGTGTGTGTTCTTTCAGTTTAACACAACTACTACGAATCGTTGTACGTCTTCATGTATCTACAATTTGGAAGTTAGGATTTCTATGGCGAGAAGAAACAAGGATTGGTGGCTGGACCTTTCTATGTGGGAATTAGGGTTTTTATGTGACTGCTTTTCAAAAAATTTAAGGTGGTGAAGCAATACTTAGGGTTTTTCCCATCAACCATATTGTCTGCTACACTAAGTCCGATCACCAAAACTGTTTTAAAGGTAACTTTTTGTATTCAGTTCAAGTCTCTTAAATGCAGCGAATTAACATTCGAGTTTCTTGTTATCCTAGGTGTTTATGTTAAATAACTACGTTGATCTGACCTTTGGTCATTGATTAATTTCTTGATTTAACGAATTGTTTTGTTCATTGATGATGATGCATATAGGTGTGTGGTAGGACAAAAAAGTGATGAATGTTCTACGCCAAGCGTTGCTCAACAGTGGTTGGTTGTGGCTACGTGGCAGACGATATTTTGTTAAAGACCATCTGTATAATGACCGTGATCATCTGGTTGTTGCTCGAGCGAAATATCATATATACTTGATTCATTATGTGTGCTTTTGAAGAGAAGAAACTACACATATTACTTGCAAGGTAATGTGTCTCACATGTTTTACTTTGAGTAAATATGTGTGTATGTATGCAACTGACAAAAATCTGAAGTATATATAATATGTGCATATGCAAGCAACTATATTTTTTCTATGAACTTATACTCTTAATTATTTTAATATTAATAATGTTAATTCATAAATAAGTTGCAGAACAGTCGGCAAGTTACAAAGTTTTCAAAATTCCCAGTTGTCGTGTTTGAAACATGCTTGCTTTGCTTTTAATTTCTCTATTTCTAATTGTGGATTGATCCCATGTTGCCTATTGCTTCATTCATTTGAGGGCCGCTTGGTTTAAACAAAATCATTTGAGGCCCTGTTTGTTCAAAAAAAAAAAAAAAAACCATCTGGTTTGTCGTATCCCAGTTCAGTTGAAACAAAAAAACTAGTGAGCCAGCTGGTTTCTGGTTTAACCACTTCGGGTTTAATAACACTGCTTTATATGTATTTGATTCCAAAAGTGGAAGTTTGTTGGTTTAGATTATTGGGTTGGTGATAAACTTTCAGTTTTTCTCTAATCCTAACATATGTTTTCTACTATTGATCTTGTTTGCAGTTTCAAAAGTGTAGATTGATGGACATTTAACCTGTCATCACTCATAGAGGAAGCCACCAACAAGCGTGGACATGACATGCAGTATTCCTTCTCTGACGAAGTATGTAATCTTTAAAGGTGACAAGATAAGTAGGTTGATCAGGTTGGGTAATGGGTCAAACATGTTTGGGTTAACATGAGTCACTTTTTAAGCTGGGTTAGAATGGGTTCATGCGTTGCACCATTTTCTTTTGGGTATGAAAAGTGTTCAATCTGTAGAAATTATATTGAATATATGGAATAAAAAAAAAATAACAGCTATAACATGATACATTCAAATTGACAACTTTTTAGGTATTTTAATCATATATTATTACAAGTTGATACAGGCAAGAACAAACTTTGTGTTCTTCCCTGGGTTCATGCGTTGCACCATTTTCTTTTGGGTATGAAAAGTGTTCAATCTGTAGAAATTATATTGAATATATGGAATAAAAAAAATTAATAGCTATAACATGATACATTCAAATTGACAACTTTTTAGGTATTTTAATCATATATTATTACAAGTTGATACAGGCAAGAACAAACTTTGTGTTCTTCCCTGAGATAATGCGGTAACATACACAACTGTTAAAATGTGAAGTCTTCAAAAACAAACATGCTTATATTGACCTTACTGATTGTCATGAATTGTTTCAAATTATTTTTTTAATCCAGGGGCATTTTACTTGTAGTATATTTGGGTAAATGTGTCTTGCAGCTGGACCTCCTGGCCTTGTGTAGCCTCCTCCAATTACAGGTTGGTGTTTGCTTCAGATTTCGGTACAACTTTTGCCATTCCATGAGTAGATTTTATAAAATGCATCATATCTACGGCCTGATATTTTGTTCTTACATGTGTAGCTGCGTTCCTGAAGCATCCACGGACACCTCCAGGTGGTCCTAGAGTGGAATAGCAAATGGCTGATTTGGAGCACTTGGTGAAACGAGCACATGTTGGTCCACCCGATAAGGTATGCAATATTCTTATTTTTTGAGTTTGAGTGTCTTTTGGTTATTATTCTTTCCATGCTAACATGATCTAATATGTTGAACAAGTGTGTTGGATAATATTGACATGACGGGTCGACGGGTACAGTTCATGGGTTACGGGTCAGCTGGTTTTTTAGTGGTTTATTTATTAAATTAAGTTTGAATAAGTTAGTCAAAGTGAAAGTTTGGGTTATAGTTGGAGTCTCACGATTCTTTAGGAAGTTTCCTATTGAATAAGTGGTAGCATGTGTCTTTCTTGTTGCAATAGTTATAAAGTAACCAACAGTATTACTTTTCATTCATTTCCTTTTTGTTCTTTATAAAATCAGCAATCTTTATTTATTCTTTGTTTTGAACGTAAGTTGGTGTGGTGTTTTTGCAAAGGGTCTGAAACACATGACCACAAGTGTCCTTTGAGAATAATAATACATGTTTTGGGTGTTGTAGAAATTCACTTTCTATGTTTGAGAATCCAACACTGATGAAAGATAATGATGTAAAAGAATCTTTATGTTGTGTCACTGGAACATGTGCAACAAAATACCACTATTTGGCTCAATCTTGTGCTTCAATCTTGCATTCACTTCACAAACATGATTTTGCTATTATACACATAGCTGATGGTGACAAGGGGCTATTGGGAGTTTGTTGGTGAAATCAGGTCACAGTCAACAGAAGGTCAGAACAGGTCAACTGCAGAAACGGAGTATTCGGGTCACGGTCAACGGTAGTCGGTGTTGAATTAATAAGAAATCCTAATGTAGGCTGGCCTTCCAAATGATAAATTTTCTCATTTTTTTCATTTCTTCTTTTGAATTTTGATTACTTTCTAACCTAATATTATCAGTTTTGAAGCTATATTCTTTGTTGTGTTTTTAGGCATGAATTTTGTGGAACTAGTGAAGAAGAGTAGTGTAGTAAGAAAGATTATTCTTGCTACCTGTCTTATCAAGCTACGCATCATCTTAATCGAAACATCACCAACTTTAGCAACCCGAGCCCAGTAAGTAGATAGATTTTTGTCTCTGCACTTTAAGCTGGTCAACTCTTTTGTTGGATAAACTGATATGAAGCTATATTCTTTGTTGTGTTTTTAGGCATGAGTTTTGTGGATCCAGTGAAGAAGAGCAGTGTAGTAAGAAAGATTATTCTTGCTACTTGTCTTATCACGCTATGCATCATCTTAATCAAAACATCATCGACTTTAGCAGCCCGAGCCTAGTAGGTAGATAGATTTTTGTCTCTGCACTTTAAGCTGATCAATCCTTTTGTTGGATAAACTGCTATGAATATGATTCTTAATTATCTATGGTCAAAATAACCGAAATTGGGTACTTAAGTAAGGACTTCCTATAAGAAAACTGAATGTCGAGACACATGTAAAATTCCCTGGATACCCCTAGCTTTAAGCAACTAGTTATCTTATTCAGGTTCATTATGTTGCAATTTATGCAAACAAACTTCTATAGTTTCCTTCATCAGCTATGGTCTAATGAATGAAGTGGGATAGAATAATATGTTGGAAGTTACTTGATAACTGGGAATGGAATTATGGGTATACAATTCGTTTGGACTTCATTTTGTTAACTAGAACAACAATTTGTCTAAGATCCCAATGTCTTTGGACAACAGGTATAAAGGTGTTATGAAATCTGATGTTTACATAAACCCACCAGCTCTTCAGAAAAAGAGTTATTACCTTGAAAGTAGTTTAAAGAACTAACAAGGGTTTGTGTTTTTTTTTTGTTTTGTTAATATTAGGTTTCTAGAGGCGATAGTGATCAACGAATCATACACCGACCAGTAGACAGTACCAAGATAGCTTTGCGAGACCTTATGCGGGTGCAATACCCATATTATCATCCCCCGGGTTAAGCAACCTCACCATGAACCATGTCTTAAAATTTGACATGGGCCCACAACAACGAGCAACAACAACACCACCAACAACAACCACTGCAAAAAAACGAATGCAACAGCCGAGACATTCAACCTGCTGCTGTATATTTGTTTGTTTCAAATTTACTTAAGAATATCTATGCACGTCCGATGTAGTACATAGGAATTGATAAGTTAACTTAAATGAGTTGTAACATATTACACGAATAACAAAACTAACTTAAGTACTATACAATATATCACGAGACGACTGATAAACTAATAGTAAACGAGTATCGTATTGTAAATCGCCATCGCCGCCGCATCACGCGGGTATCCTACTAGTGTATATATAGAAACGGGATAAGGAGAAAACGCCCAAAAGTGTGAGAACGGTGAGAACGCTTCCTGGCCCAACACGTGGCGCGCGATATAATTAGGGCGTATGGGCTTTTTTTGTCATTTTATCTTCCATTTTTCCAATTCCGCTTTTCACAATATTGATTTATTTTTGGGGTTTAATATTTTTTGGCGTTAACCAAATTCAATAATTAATGGCGTTTTAATGGTTTCATTGTATTAACATTTTGGAATTTATGGCGTTTATGGCGTTTTTCAAATCGTATGCCATTGGAACCCCCAAGGGGTCAGAATATCTCTCTGAATGGCGTTTTTCAATGCGTTTTAGACAAGATGGCCCATGTGTTCTATTATTTTTATATACATTTTGGCGTTTGTGGTATCTTGTCGTTTTACAATTGTTAAATTATATTACAACCACAGGGAAAAAAATTGAAGCGAAAAAAATAAATTAAAAATCCTAATCGAATCTCTCTTCACAATCTTCACAGTCATCAGTCTCTCTCTTCTTTAATACTACAAGAACTGTCACCAAATATATGGCGTTTTATGTAAAACTTAACAAACCTATCGGTTTGATTATTTTTGCCTGCTCGTCTGTTGAATTGGATTTTTTTGGATGTTTGGGGACATAGATCTATGACGTGTGGGTGGGTTTTTCGCTTTTTCTTCATCTTGATCTTGATCTTTATAATCATCCCACTCTTCAGTGTCATTGATCTCTTCTCCTCATCCAAGCCTTCTTTAAGAACAAAGAACACAAAATGACATAAGATTGTCATCAGTATCTTTTTCTTGAATATTTGTCCATCTCATGTAGCAACATCTTACTGAGTTACTCCCCTCACTTAACAATCCATTCAGGGAAACTTCACAAAGAACAATACTGAATATCCAAGAAAGCATATTTGTGACACCCCAGGACAACCAGGAAACCACACAACCTAACTAGCTTCCTCAGTAACTACGTGCTAAATTTCAGGATGAAATTTCTTTCAAGTTGGGGATGATGTGACAACTCGAGTTTTCAAGGTCTTTCCTCGACACGTTACTTGTTTACAGTCATGTTTTCGTAATTTGTTTATATTGTAACTTGTTCATGTTTGATGTATGTTTGTTCATGTTTGGTATATGTTTGTTCAGGTTTGGTATATGTTTGATGTATTATAGATTGGGTTAAATAATAAACTGTGGACTGTGTGACATATATTGTGTGTATGTTATTCTTATATGATGAAACATATGAAGTTTCACCACAATTCTTACTCAACGAAACCTATGAGTTTCGTCATACACATCCCGATGAAACCTAGGTGTTTCGCCACATGGGGACCCGACGAAACATGACGAAACATTCCATGTTTCGTCGCAAACAACTTTCGCCGGCCCAGGGTCCTTCGAAGCCCAGTAAGGGCCCAGTACTATCTCTCAAGTATATATTGCTTGGAACACTTGTTATCTGCTACGTAACTGCTCCATTGCAAACCCTAGAGCCCTCCCCTCTGTGCGACAGCAACCTTGAGTCCTCGAAGCCCTCTTTACCGATCAATTCGTTGTTCCTCCTATCTCGGTTAGTGTTTAACTATTATTGATTGAGGGATTGAAATCATCATTGACTGTTTGTTTGGAATCATTATTAACTGTTACTATGTCAGGCTCAAGATCATGATTGGATGAGATGTACCACGATCTCAAGACTACATACTGGTGGCCCCATATGAAAGCTAACATAGCGACCTATGTTAGTAAATGTTTGACTTGTGCTAGGGTCAAGGTCGAATATCAGAAACCATCAGGCCTACTTCAACAACCAGAGATCCCGACATGGAAATGGGAGCAAATTTCCATGGACTTCGTTACTGGATTACCTAGATCTCAACGAGGAAACGATACCTTGGGTGATCGTGGATCGACTGACCAAGTCTGCACATTTTCTGGCTATCAAGGAAACGGATAAGTTTTCTACTTTAGCATATGTTTACCTGAAGGAAGTAGTTTCAAGGCACGGGGTGCCAACCTCCATCATATCTGATCATGACGCGCGTTTTACCTCTGAGTTGTGGCAAGCGATGCATACATCCTTTGGTTCTCGTCTAGACATGAGTACAGCATATCATCCGCAGACAGATGGGCAGTCTGAACGCACCATCCAAACCCTCGAAGACATGCTTCGAGCATGTGTAATCGACTTTGGTAACGGCTGGGAAACACACCTCCCGTTAGTGGAGTTTTCGTATAACAACAGTTACCACACCAGTATCCAGGCTGCTCCGTTCGAGGTATTGTACGGTCGGAAGTGCCGATCACCTCTTTGTTGGGCAGAGATTGGCGATAGCCAAATCACTGGCCCAGAACTCGTCGTAGACACAACAGAGAAGATTGCTCAGATACGACAACGAATGGCGGCAGCTCGTGACCGTCAGAAAAGCTACGCGGATAAGCGCAGGAAACCACTCGAGTTCCAGGTTGGGGATCGAGTGCTACTTAAAGTCTCACCTTGGAAAGGTGTAGTTCGTTTTGGTAAACGAGGCAAACTCAACCCGCGATATGTCGGACCTTTCGAAATCACTGAGAAAATTGGAAAAGTGGCCTATAGACTGAACCTACCCGAAGAACTCAACGGAGTTCACAACGTATTCCATGTGTTAAATCTGAAGAAGTGTCTGTCAGATGAGACCCTCATAGTTCCTTTCAAGGAGCTCACCATCGACGATCAGTTACGATTCATCGAGGAATCAGTAGAGATTAATGACCGAGACGTTAAGGTTCTCAAGCGTACCAGAATACCCATTGTTCGAGTTCGTTGGAACTCCCGTCGTGGCCCAGAGTTTGCCTGGGAACGAGAAGACCAAATGAAACACAAGTATCCCCAGTTGTTCGAGAAAAGTGAAACCACTACTGAGGCTGAAGCTACTGCGGAATTTCGGGACGAAATTCCAAACCAACGGGGGGATGATGTGACACCCCAGGAAAACCAGGAAACCACGCAACCTAACTAGCTTCCTCAGTAACTACGTGCTAAATTTCGGGAAGAAATTTCTTTCAAGTTGGGGATGATGTGACAACTCGAGTTTTCAAGGTCTTTCCTCGACACGTTACTTGTTACAGTCATGTTTTCGTAATTCGCTTGTATTGTAACTTGTTCATGTTTGGTGTATGTTTGTTCATGTTTGGTATATGTTTGTTCATGTTTGGTATATGTTTGATGTATCATTGATTGGGTTAAATAATAAACTGTGGACTGTGTGACATATATTGTGTGTGTGTTATTTTTATATGACGAAACATATGAAGTTTCACCACAATTCTTACTCAACGAAACCTATGAGTTTCGTCATACACATCCCGATGAAACCTTGGTGTTTCGCCACATGGGGACCCGACGAAACATCCCATGTTTCGTCGCAAACAACTTTCGCCGGCCCAGGGTTCTTCGAAGCCCAGTAAGGGCCCAGTACTATCTCTCGAGTATATATTGCTTGGAACACTTGTTACTGCTCCATTGCAAACCCTAGAGCCCTCCCCTCTGTGCGACGGCAACCTTGAGTCCTCGAAGCCCTCTTTACCGATCAATTCGTTGTTCCTCCTATCACGCTTAGTGTTTAACTATTATTGATTGAGGGATTGAAATCATCATTGACTGTTTGTTTGGAATCATTATTAACTGTTGCTATGTCATGCTCAAGATCATGATTGGATGATGATTTTGTTAATAAGTCATTAGATCTATGCGATTATTAGTTACGGTTGTGTATGGTGTGTAAATTAGAGTTTTGGAATTTGGATCTTGTTAGAGATTATGCTTATATATGTTGCCAATTAGGGTCTGATGTTCAGTTACTAATCTGTTGGATTAGAACCTGCAGATTGAGACCTTTATGAATTTTATTCATTCTTGATTCACTGAGTTGATATTCCTGTTTGATGTTGACATTGTATGTTATCAGTTGTTTATGTATAGTTAATGAATCGCTGACAAGGATATGTGCATGATGATGATCTGGTAATCTAGGGTTCATGTTTAGTGTTGCTTGTTGGATCCTCTTTGGGAAATTGGGAAGTGTTTACGGGCATTACGGGAGTAGTTAAGGCTAATGCTTGAAACTGTTAACATCTCGATGAATGACAGGGAGTTTCGTCATTTATGTTGTCGACGAAACTCTATAAGTTTCGTCACTTAGAATCTCGACGAAACCCTATAGGTTTCGCCACCTGGCATCTCGACGAAACACTGAATGTTTCGTCGTCTGGAGGTTCGCCGTCCAGTGTATGATTCACAACAGATTGTGTTTAACATGTGTATAAAACCTGAATGCTCACTATCTGATTGTTTATGATATTGATCATGATTGAGGAAATATGAGTTTGCATGCGAAACATAAATATGAATTGTGTACTTGATTGAGTAGTATAACCGCTATGTGTTAATCAGTAATCATTACTTTGCATGCACTCCACGATTATAATTTACATGAAAACAATGCGAACATAAACTGATTGTGTATACATGAATACCTTATGCTTTGACTGAATAAGTTTGAACGAATAGCTAGTCACACCGAGCAAACCAAGGTGAGTTCACACTCTCTATAAGGCATGGGATTCCCGGTGGTTTGGGAGTGGGTTAAGAAACTAAAACGGAAACTGTATATTCTCCTTGGGTAGAATATGTACCTCCATTCTCCATGGGAAGGATGACAACATTAAACCTGCGTATTCTCCTTGGGTAGATTACGTACCTCCATTCCTCCGTAGGAAGGATGACAACATATAACTTACTAGACAAAACTCTATCATGAAGTCCCTCATTTTTATATCGACTTAATCGTCGGGCCAATGGCGAGCGGGTCATTAGTTAAATAGCGCTATTAGGTTTGATAAGCCTCACACCGTGCCGCAGAGGACGGGAGTGGACTAATGGATCTGGGCATTTAGTCAATGATGATAGACATTGACGTAGGGCACATAAACATGACTCCAGTCAGTTGTCGATATGGTATTGGGTCTAGTGGTTACATGGGGTAGCCCCCACTGGTTATGGTTTGGGAAACATGGAATTGGTTAACACATGGTTTTCAAAAGAACTTATGGTTTTTGGAACAACTTTAAAATGGACAACCAACTGTGAACTCGCTCAACTTTGTTGTTGACTCGTTGTTACATGCCTTGCAGGTCGTTAGATGCTGAGCTGGAGCTTGCATAGGAGCAGGAGTCGTTGTGGGACATGGACTGTTGAGTTCCATGTTAAACATTTGAACTTTTAAACTTATACTTTGGTTTTAAACTTTATGCTTCCGCTGATAACTTGAATTTGATTAACTTGTTTTGAACACCAATTATATTGTGTGGTTCGACTTTTATTTATTTAATTACATTGTTCAATATGATTGGTGGCTGGATCCTGGTCAGTCACGCCTCATGCGGTGATACTCCGCTTGTGGATTTTGGGGGTGTGACAGATTGGTATCAGAGCCATTGGTTATAGTGAACTCGGTTTTAAAAAGGGAAAGCTTTTAACAAAACCAGACTATTGTTGGTGCATACGTCTGTCGACTTCATCCTGTATCGAGTCTTGTATTAGAATTGTTAGATCAGGGCACGTAGTACGAGAAAATAGGGTTTGAGTGTTGAAAGTTAATTTCGCCCTACGAAATGACCAGTTGCTATTTCGCATGAAATAGCACAATGTCATTCCATGCGAAATTACCTTCCCTATAAATACCCTAGATGCGAAATCATTTGTAAGGTTCATGATTCCGGTACCGAAGTGCTGCCGACGTGTCTACTGATCTGTAAACGTGTTAAATCAATAAAACAAGATAATTAGAAGGGATTCAAGCTGTTTACAAAGTCTAATCAATGAATTCAGTCTCTGATTAGACCGAGAACTCTTCTGATAGACTCGTTTGGGTCACAGAACGATCCTACAAGTGGTATCAGAGCTCAGGAGGAAGAGTTCTTACCAAAACAGCCATAATTTCTGACTTCTACACCTTCTTTTTCAAAACTAACAAGTTTTTACGGTCAAAATGGATTGAATTTCACATATTACACGCGAAACTGTGTTTTAATGAATCCTTGAAAGAATTAGACCCTAATTCAGCTTAAAACTTCGTCAATTTTACAAAAATTCAGATCGACATGACGACGTCTGCACTATTTCGTACAGAATTACCTGCTTGATTTCACACGAAATTACCTAATTTCGCTCAAAATAGATAATTTCGCATCAGAGTGTAATTTCGTTTGAAAATTCCACACGAAATTAGATAATTTCGCACCAAATCGGCATTCCGTTTGATAATTTCGCACAAAATTACATATTCGTTTGAAAGTGTGCTATTTCACACGAAATCAGTAATTTCGCACCAAAGTGGTGTTTTCGTTTGAAAGCTGATTTCGTTTGAATCTGATTATTTCGCACCAAGTTTTTTCGTTTGAACTCTTATTTCGTGTGAACCTTCAATCTTGTTTGAACTTTGTTGACTTTGTGATACAGATTACTGAATCATGGAAGAAGAATTCTACAATGCGTTTGCTACACCAGTTGCTCCTATTACAGCTGCTGAAACTCTTTACAATGAGAATGAGACAGGAACTTATCAAAAACCACCGAAACTTATGTACATTGAAGATTTTAGAGGATGGCAAAATCGATTTGAAAACTGGGTGCAAGCTTATAAGTTTGACGCATGGTGTTCATTAGAGAAAGATTACGAGAAACCGAAAAATGAACGTGGGCTTGAAAAGGCTTTTTGTGACTTTTCAGAGGTTGAAAATTTGAAATATACAAGTGAAAAAATGATGATCAGTATTCTTCAACAAGCAGTTAAAGAAGATATCTTTGTTTTGCTCCAACATGAGGGTACTGCTAGATCAATTTGGGCAGCATTAATTCAAAAGTTTAAAGGAAGTGCAGATATGATCAAGAACAAAAAGGCTTTTCTGAAGAAATCATTTGATATGTTTGTAGCTTTTGAAAATGAAACAACAAAAATGACCATTGATAGATATTTTCATCTAGTTTTGGAAATGGGAAGATTGGACATAAAGAAAGACGATGATGAATGGGTTGATAAACTAGCCGATGCATTACCACAGCAAAAATGGGGAACTTATTTGTTGATCCTAAAACACATGAGAAAATCTGAAAATTTGAATCTGGCACAATTTATTCAGAAAATTGAAGAACATGAGTTGGATATCCAGAAAACGGCAATCATGACTAATCCAAATGCTCAACAAGATGTCAGTTTATACTACAGAGGAAACAAATTTGAAGTTACTCCAAGCCCAAAGATTCAAACTGGTTTCAGTGCTGATAGTTCTTCTGGAACAAAGGGAAGTACTGTGACTCAAAGTGGTGGACCTTCGTCTTCGTATTCAAGCTTTGATCCAAATTTTACAACACCAAGTCCTCAACAACAGAATTCTACAAATCTGCAGTGCAACGTTACCTTGAACATTCAAAATGGTCAAAATATTTCTCCAGAAATAGCTAAACAACATATGGCATCACTTGTTGCTATGTTGGAATATTATGAAAGCTTGATTGCTGGCAAAATTGGAAATCCTATGCTTACTAAAGAGGATTATGACCAGATTGATGCTGAGGAACTTGAGTTGATGGATGTAAAGTGATGTTTAGCCGGTGCGGTTAGAAGGGCAGAAAAGTTTCAATAAATCACTGGAAGAGATGACTTTAATGAATTGTCTAAATCTCCGATAGGGTTTGACAAATCAAAGGTTACGTGTTTTCGTTGTCGAGAAAAAGGTCATTTTAAGTGTGAGTGCAAAAACAAAGAAGCAAATGGAAGACAAGATCAGTCTGGAAAAAACAATTACTATCAAAAATCAATTTTTCATCAGATTGCTCAACAACCACAAACTGCACATGCACGTGCCATTGAAGAAAAGGAGAAAAGAGCTTGTTATGGTATAATTGACCAAGATGATGAAAAGGTTGCAGAGGGATTTAGCTGGGATAAATACATTCCACCTGGTTCAGGTCTTGTTGGTAGAATACTGGAAGAAGATGAAGTCAAAATTAGTCCGAAAAGAATACCGATTTTTCCAGATTTTGGAAGTGATGTAGATACTGATGATGAAGAATAATACATTAATAAAGCTAGTTTTAATTTGTTTTTTGCAGATAAAGTTAAGATGCTGAATGAGAAGAAGATTGTCAGATTGAAGAGAGAACTGGAATTAAGAAGAATAGCTGATGAAAAGGCAAAGATGGTAGCTGAAGAAGCAAATGTTGAACCAATAAGTGAGAAGGTGATAGAAAAAATCGTTGAAGTGGAGAAAGTGGTAGAGAAAATTGTTGAGGTCGAAAAAATAGTCTAAGTTGAAAAACTCGTCGAAGTTGAAAAAATCGTCGAGGTAGAAAAAATTGTTGAAGTTGAGAAGATTGTTGAGGTTGAAAAGATAGTTGAGGTCATTAAACCTTGTCTGAAATGTTTGGAGTCATGCAAACATTGTGAGGAGAAAGACAAGAAGATTTGTGAACTGGAAGAGATGAAAGAGAATTTGTTGTCTGATGTGAAGTATGTAAAAGAATCATATGATGTGCTGAACAGAACAGTTGATAGTCTAAAAAAGACAAATTCAGAAGTTGATGCTGCTATGACAATGATGAGCTCAACATTAATGACAAAGCAAAAACTCATTAATGAGTATATTGAAGACTGTGCAAAGCTAAAGCAGGATTTGGAACTTGAAAAGATTGAGAGTGAAAGAATCAAACGTTTGTTGTTGAGTTATACAACATGTGATTATTTGATTGATAGAGTTTATCCTACTGTTGCAGGTCTTGAAGCTTTTCAAGATAAAAAGACAGAAGATAGGGATACTGGTAAGAAACAAAGTTTCAAGTATAACAAGTGTCCGTCCCCGATTTGGAATAGTTATTCTCCCAGAAAGCCAAATGAGGAACGTTTAAATAAGGCTCTCAACATAAAGTTAAAGTCTGAAACCATTGATGAGTTACCAGACAATATTGATGTCACATTCACAGCGTCTGACACTGATCATGAGTCTGAGTTGTTAAAGAAAGTGGTCGATCAGGTGTTGGATATGGATGAAGAGTCAAAGTCGGAGTCTAAGTTTGAAAGTTCGAGTTCATCAGAAAAGAGTCCGAGTTCACCGGTTAAACGGGTTTATAATAAAGAATTCCTGTTATCAAAATCTAATTTGAATGACAGACCAATCAAAGTGGCATATACTATGAATGATTCAGACAAATTATATTCTGATGAGGAATTTCCAATAAGAGGTGTTAAACCAGAAATGATAAAAAAGGTTTTCAAATTAACAGAAATTAATATTTCTGAAATAAAAGATTTAAATCTTGCTAAAAAACCTAAAAAGTACACTTCAAGAGTTCAACAGAGATTGAACAAGAAAAAAGGTTACGGTTCTGGTTCAGGTAATCGAAAGAAACCAAACCATAACGGTAATTTCAAAAAGCAGGGATTAGGTTTCATTTCCCAAGAAAATCATAAAAATGAGAAAACTTATAAAACAAAAACAAAATTTGTTTCAGGTACAAGTTCAGTGGAAGAAGAGAAGAAATCTTCTGGAGACAGTCAAATCAAGAGTTTCTTGTTGAGAAGAAAAAGAATATGATGATGAGAACTGAGCAAAGAGTTGAGAGAAGAACGTGTTTCAAATGTCACAAGATTGGACACATTGCTTGGAATTGCCAACAGTCCAACAACACAAAACAGGGAGTTTCTTTTAACTCAAGATTGGAAGAAATACATATTGATGAAAAGAAACAACCAACTGATAAATCTAAAGTGTTTGAAAATTTGACTTTTGAAACTGGTGATGTTTCAAAACATTTTTACAAAAGAAAAGTCGATTTGAACAAGCAGAGATGGGTTGTAAAATCTGAGAGTAGTTCTGACAATGAATCTGATTCCATAAAATCAGAGGAGTCATCTGTTGAGAAAAAGAATGAGAATTCCGTTCCTGAGTTGAACGATGAAAATTTTCCACCATTGCGGGCAGAAAATCTGAAATCAAAAGGTAGGTTTGAGATTTCAGGTCAATTCTTCTCTGGTAAAGAAGAATTTGATGCTGAAAAGGCTTTCAATGGGAAAGTCAAACATATTTTTGGGAAGATGGTAGATGGGAAAGTGAAAAGTGCAAAAGATTTTTACAGATCAAAAGGCGGTTGGGATAGAGATGAATCAAAATCACCCAAGGCTGGTCAGGCTTGGGTGACTGCATTTTCTACTTGAAATCCTGACTTGCTGGAGCTCTCAAGTGGGTAATCGTGGAGCATTAATCGTCATTATTCTTGAAAAATTGTTTTTGTGAAACATTTAAAATTTGTTAAAATTTTACAGGTTGTGGATTTGCCAGAGCTTCCAGGTTGGTAAGAACGGAGCAGGAATCGGTATATTTCTTGAGAAATTCACATATGTGATATTTCGATCTACAAGATTAATCAAGGACATTAAGTTGTACTTGATTTATCTTTCTTACAAGTGGTATTGTTGATAGAACCTAAAATTGTTAAATTTTTAAAGTGGTATTTTGAAAAACAAAGTGATGAATGAATCCCCTAATCTACAAGTGGTTTTATGAATTCAACAAAACTAATTTTCCGGAAAAACCATTTTTGATTAAAACAAACTTAAGTGTTTTGAAATCATTATGGGAAAATAGTTTGTTGTCAGGGGGAGTTCTGATTGTTTATGCCAAGTGGATGGCGATTTGAAGCGATTTGATATCAGTTGTCACTTTACCTTGTACAGTTTGTTTTCAAAATTTCCTTTAAATGATTTTGAATTTTAGGGGGAGTAAGAATTTTCAGAAAATCTAAAAACATTAGAAAATTTGAAAAAGTCAAAAACATGATAAAATCAAAAATGAGTTTTTGTTGAAAAAAGAGGAAATGATAGTACATCAGTGGACTTTCACAGCATGCTAAAGAATTGGAAAGTTCAATAGTGATAAACGGTCTCACTGATGATGTGCCAGTAGGTTTTTGCACATTTAGTAGATTGTGTCGAGATATAAACCTAAATTTCAAACTTGCTTATCTCGTGGGGAACATCTCTCGGATATATGGGTAACCCCCGAAATCTTGTTTGAAAGACCCCTCTTTCTGAGATACTAGGTCTTTATGCTTAGTGATATCTGGGGTATTATCCCGGGACTTCTGATTTTGCGGAAGCAATGGCCTAGTCCTCGTATAATACTTTCCGCTTGCTTGAAATATTAGCACTCCCCTCAGCATAAAAAATGATGAAACATTGCAAAATGCTAATCATGTGCTGTTGAAGAAAAGATTCTCTAAAGGGAACACACCAAAATTCGAAGCCGTCATCTCTCTGATTTTGCGGAAGCAATAGCCTGAGCTCTCACGGCCCTCGCATTTAACCCTTTACAGATATCATCTAGGTATACTCACCTGTAAGACTGAATATTGGGATCTGGATACAGGAGTATATTCTGAGGTGGGACACGCGAATAAGTTTAAGTCTCTAAAACATTAATCTCGTATCTCGAAGCAGTTGAACTTTGTGTGAAAATTTAAGTGGATCAGTATACTGACAATCTAAGTGAATCGTTTAGAACTTAAAATGTTTATAGCTTAACGGTGTTGGTGATTTGTCTCAAAAACTGATATGATCCTCTTACACAAACTCACAAAAATATTGTCTGTAAATATTTCTTTACTGTATTTCGTTAAAAACAAAAAATCCAAAAAGATTTTCGGAGTGTTTTAGCATAAAATTTTGAAAAATACAAAAAGATTTTAGACAACTGATGTTGAAAAGCTGATTTTCAAAATTCCAAGTGCTAAACATGATGAACAACAGGGTTGGGAAAGTTTGTTTGGAATGAAAATGTTTTTGAAATGATTTAGTGGTTCATTCAGTTGAAACCAAATTTGATTGTGTCATATACAAGTGGTTAAGAGAATTTGTGAAATATCATATTATTTCCAGATGATAATTTGTATTTAATTTCTACAAGTGGTAAGCAGAAAGTTTAAATTTGTCAAATTTTAAATTTATGAAATTTACTTTGAGGTAGAGAATGTGCAGCTTATGGCTATGAGACCGCAAGGTTGCGATTCTAGAAACTGTGAAAGCAAGACTACGATCCCAGCACAACTTAAGGGGGAGTCTGCTAGAAAAGGGAAGTCTGAAGATACAAGAGCCAGCGTTTGATCCTGAATCTGATCAAGAGAATGTGAAGAGATAGATTGAGAGTTAGAAGCCCTTAGACTGATAAAGACTGAAGATTGTGAAGACTCGACACTGAAGACTCGTCAACATCCGAGGGGGAGTCTGTTGGTGCATACGTCTGTCGACTTCGTCCTGTATCGAGTCTTGTATTAGAATTGTTAGATCAGGGCACGTAGTATGAGAAAATAGGGTTTGAGTGTTGAAAGTTAATTTCACACGAAATAGCAATGTGCTATTTCGTACGAAATGACCAGTTGATATTTCGCATGAAATAGCACAATGTCATTCCATGCGAAATTACCTTCCCTATAAATACCCTAGATGCGAAATCATTTGTATGGTTCATGATTCCGGTACCGAAGTGCTGCCGACGTGTCTACTGATCTGTAAACGTGTTAAATCAATAAAACAAGACAATTAGAAGTGATTTAAGCTGTTTACAAAGTCTAATCAATGAATTCTGCCTCTGATTAGACCGAGAACTCTTCTGATAGACTCGTTTGGGTCACAGAACGATCCTACAACTATAACCTGTACAATGCTCAACGATCCACAACGATGCTTCGCTCCACGTGCAAGGCTCAACACAATAGGTGATATAGTTTATGATTGTATTGCCTGCCTGTTAGTTTAAGTAGTGCATTGATCATGGTATGCTTAGTCAGTGTAATGACAATTGTTTGAAACCTTGTGTGCTTACTCTCTTCTGTCATCCCATACTTATGCACTTTCGCGACACTTCTCTCATTTGTGTTTCCTTTGATATGAAGATCATGACTGGACGTCTGAACTTGACTCAAGCCCAGCTGACGGCTCTAATCAATGAACGAGTTGCTGAGGCACTCGCAGCAGCCCCTACAGGAGGTCAACATGCTCAGCCTCCCATGTGTACGTTCAAGACCTTTATGGACTGTCGACCTAGTACCTTCAGTGGTACAGAAGGAGCTGTAGGTCTTCTCCACTGGTTCGAGAAGATCGATTCCGTTTTCGAGATGTATGAATGCCCTAAAGCTCGTAGGGTAAAATTTGCTACTGGAACGCTCGAAGGTGTTGCGTTAACTTGGTGGAATGCACAGGTTCAAATGCTGGGGTTGGCAGCTGCTAATGCCACCCCATGGAACGACTTCAAAGATCTGATCAAAGAGGAGTACTGTCATCGCGACGACATTCACAAGCTAGAGGTGGAGTTTTACAACTTGAAGATGACGGGGTCTGAAATTGAGGCGTATACGAAGAGATCGAACGAATTGGCTACATTGTGCCCTACTATGGTGGATCCTCCTATCAAACGTATCGAGATGTACCTCAAGGGTTTAGTGCCAAATATTCAGAGCCATGTGACTGCAGCTAACCTCCCTACTATCCAGCAAGTCATACGACTGTCTCATCGTCTCACTGATCAGGCAGTTGAGCAGAACAAGCTGCCTAAGCGTATTAGTGCTACCACTACTTCAGATGCTCCTAGCAACAACAAGCGCAAATGGGATGGAAATTTGAGCAAAGGTTCTACTTCTGTTCAGTCTCAGTCTCAACAGCGAAGGACTGACGACATCAAGAACCCCGGTCAGCAGTCTTCTGGGAATCAGGGACAGGGTGGGTACAAGGGAAACCACCCTAAGTGCAATTGATGTAACTTGCAGCACAGCGGGCCGTGCAACAAGGGTCGTTGTCATAGATGTAACAAGCTTGGTCACGCAGCAAAGGATTGCAGGAGCCCATATCCTGCGAATCAGAATCGTCAGCAGCAGCAGCAACAGCAGGGTAATAAAGGGTGTTTTCAGTGTGGTGCTGAAGGTCACTTCAAGAGGAACTGTCCCCAGCTAAACCAGAATCAGAACAACAACAACAACAATCAGGGAAATGGAAACAATGGGGGAAACAATGATGGCAATGGTGCCAGGGGACGTGCTTTCGTGATTGGTCAGGGTGATGCGAGGAATGATCCCAATGTTGTGATGGGTAAGTTCCTACTGGATGATTTCTTTGTTTCAGTTTTATTTGATTCGGGTGCCGATACTAGTTATGTGTCCTTAAAAGTTAGTCAGATACTTAAGCGTACCCCAACACTTTTGAACACCAAGCACATTGTAGAACTAGCAAACGGTAAAAGTATTGAGGCCACACACGTAGTTAAGGGTTGTAATCTCGTTCTTGCTGGTCAGACCTTCTCTATCGACCTTATCCCAATCGTTCTTGGTAGTTTCGACGTCGTCATTGGGATGGATTGGTTATCTCAACATCGAGCAGAGATCCTTTACAAGGAGATAATCGTCCACATCCCTCGTTCTGGTGAAGAACCTCTCGTGATTTGTGGTGACAAGAGTGGTGCTGTGGTTGGAATCATCTCCTTCCTTAAGGTCCAGAAGTGCTTACGAAAGGGCCACATAGCTATTCTAGCCCGTGTTACTGACACCTCAATGAAAGAGAAGAAGATTGAAGACATTCCTATTGTACGCGACTTTCCTGAGGTATTTCCTGAGGAATTACCTGGTCTTCCACCTCATCGTCAAGTCGAGTTTCAAATCGAGCTAGCTCCTGGAGCAGCACCCATAGCTCGTGCACCTTATCGATTAGCCCCATCAGAACTAGAAGAACTGTCCGCGCAACTACAAGAGCTCTTAGACAAGGGTTTTATTCGTCCTAGCTCTTCCCCCTGGGGAGCTCCAGTCTTGTTTGTGAAGAAGAAAGACAGTACCTTCCGAATGTGTATTGACTATCGCGAACTCAACAAGGTGACCGTGAAGAATCGTTATCCTCTCCCACGAATAGATGACCTATTCAACCAGCTGCAAGGGTCGAGCTTCTACTCTAAGATTGATCTGAGATTGGTCTATCATCAACTGAGAGTTCGAGACGAGGACATCTCCAAGACAGCATTCAGAACTCGTTACGGGCACTACGAGTTTTTAGTCATGCCTTTCGTGTTGACAAAT
Source organism: Helianthus tuberosus (assembly GCA_030545235.1). NCBI lineage: Eukaryota > Viridiplantae > Streptophyta > Magnoliopsida > Asterales > Asteraceae > Helianthus > Helianthus tuberosus. Next base: position 92,634,196 of record CM060354.1, read on the forward strand.
GCACCTGCGGTCTTCATGGTTCTCATGAACCGAGTGTGCAAGCCTTACCTGGATAAGTTCGTTATTGTTTTCATCGATGACATCCTGGTCTATTCTAAGAGTCAGGAGGAACACGAGCATCATCTGCGACTTATTCTGGAACTTCTTCGAGTAGATCAACTTTATGCTAAGTTTTCGAAATGTGACTTTTGGCTTCGCGAAGTCCATTTCCTAGGCCACGTGGTAAACAGGGATGGGATTCATGTGGATCCGTCCAAGGTTGACTCGATCAAGAACTGGCCTACACCCAGTACGCCAACTGAAATCCATTAATTCTTGGGTTTGGCAGGTTACTACAGAAGTTTTATCAAGGATTTTTCGAAGATTGCGCAACCTCTCACTTCACTAACTCAAAAGGGTGTCACCTATCGTTGGGGTGATGCACAGGAATCCGCGTTTCAGCACTTAAAGAAGAGACTTTGTAGCGCACCTATTCTCTCGTTACCTGAAGGCACAGACGATTTCGTGGTTTATTGCGACGCGTCAATCTAAGGACTTGGTTGTGTGTTGATGCAACGTGAGAAAGTCATTGCGTACGCATCGCGCCAACTTAAGATTCACGAAAGGAACTACACTACCCACAATCTAGAGCTGGGAGCTGTTGTTTTTGCACTCAAGATATAGAGGCATTACCTGTACCGTACCAAGTGCACCATTTACACCGATCACAGGAGTCTCCAGCATATCTTCGAGCAGAAGGAGTTGAACATGCGACAGCGTCGATGGGTCGAACTTCTGAATGATTAAGAGTGCTCGATCAAGTACCATCCAGGAAAAGCCAATCTTGTGGCTGACGCCCTCAGTCGAAAGGAGACTAAACCTAAGCGTGTACGTGCGTTACAGCTTACCATCCACTCTAGTCTTCCCGCTCAAATTCGTGATGCTCAGGTTGAAGCATTGAAAGCAGAGAACATCAGGGTTGAGTCCCTGCGAGGATCAAAGACGCGGTTAGAACAAAGGGAAGACGGTGCTTACTATGTGATAGGGCGCATCTGGGTTCCATTTTATGGTAATCTACGTGACCTTGTGATGGATGAAGCACACAAGTCTCGTTACTCGGTACATCCTGGTTCGGATAAGATGTACCACGATCTCAAGACTACATACTGGTGGCCCCATATGAAAGCTAACATAGCGACCTATGTTAGTAAATGTTTGACCTGTGCTAGGGTCAAGGTCGAATACCAGAAACCATCAGGCCTACTTCAACAACCAGAGATCCCGACATGGAAATGGGAGCAAATTTCCATGGACTTCGTTACTGGCTTACCTAGATCTCAACGAGGAAACGATACCATTTGGGTATTCATGGATCGACTGACCAACTCTGCACATTTTCTGGCTGTCAAGGAAACGGATAAGTTTTCTACTTTAGCAGATGTTTACCTGAAGGAAGTAGTTTCAAGGCACGGGGTGCCAACCTCCATCATATCTGATCGTGACGCGCGTTTTACCTCTGAGTTATGGCAAGCGATGCACAAATCCTTTGGTTCTCATCTAGACATGAGTACAGCATATCATCCGCAGACGGATGGGTAGTCTGAACGCACCATCCAAACCCTCGAAGACATGCTTCGAGCATGTGTAATCGACTTTGGTAACGGCTGGGAAAGACACCTCCCGTTAGTGGAGTTTTCGTATAACAACAATTACCACACCAGTATCCAGGCTGCTCCGTTCAAGGCATTGTACGGGTGGAAGTGCCGATCACCTCTTTGTTGGGCAGAGATTGGCGATAGCCAAATCATTGGCCCAGAACACGTCGTAGACACAACAGACTAGCTTCCTCAGTAAATACGTGCTAAATTTCAGGACGAAATTTCTTTCAAGTTAGGGATGATGTAACAACTCGAGTTTTCAAGGTCTTTCCTTGACACGTTACTTGTTTACAGTCATGTTTTCGTAATTCGTTTGTATTGTAACTTGTTCATGTTTGGTGTATGTTTGTTCATGTTTGGTATATGTTTGTTCATGTTTGGTATATGTTTGATGTATTATAGATTGGGTTAAATAATAAACTGTGGACTGTGTGACATATATTGTGTGTGTGTTATTCTTATATGACGAAACATATGAAGTTTCACCACAATTATTACTCAACGAAACCTATGAGTTTTGTCATACACATCTCGACGAAACCTTGGTGTTTCGCCACATGGGGACCCGACGAAATATCCCATGTTTCGTCGCAAACAACTTTCGCCGGCCCAGGGTTCTTCGAAGCCCAGTAAGGGCCCAGTACTATCTCTCGAGTATACATTGCTTGGAACAATTGTTATCTGCTACATAACTACTCCATTGCAAACCCTAGAGCCCTCCCCTCTGTGCGACGGCAACCTTGAGTCCTCGAAGCCCTCTTTACCGATCAATTCGTTGTTCCTCCTATCTCGGTTAGTGTTTAACTATTATTGATTGAGGGATTGAAATCATCATTGACTGTTTGTTTGGAATCATTATTAACTGTTGCTATGTCATGCTCAAGATCATGATTGGATGATGATTTTGTTAATAAGTCATTAGATCTACGCAATTATTAGTTACGGTTGTGTATGGTGTGTAAATTAGAGTTTTGGAATTTGGATCTTGTTAGAGATTAGGCTTTTATATGTTGCCAATTAGGGTCTGATGTTCCGTTACTAATCGGTTGGATTAGAACTTGCAGATTGAGGCCTTTATGATTCTTATTCATTCTTGATTCACTGAGTTGATGTTCCTGTTTGATGTTGACATTGTATGTTATCAGTTGTTTATGTATAGTTAATGAATCGCTGACATGGATATGTGCATGATGATGATCTGGTAACCTAGGGTTCATGTTTAGGGTTGCTTGTTGGACCCGCCTTGGGAAATTGGGAAGTGTTTATGGGTATTACGGGAGTAGTTAAGGCTAATGATTGAAACTGTTAACATCTCGATGAATGACAGGGAGTTTATTCATTTATGTTGTCGACGAAACTCTATAAGTTTCGTCACTTAGAATCTCGACGAAACCTTATAGGTTTCGCCACCTGGCATCTCGACGAAACACTGAATGTTTCGTCGTCTGGAGTTTCGCCGTCCAGTGTATGATTCACAATAGATTGTGTTTAACATGCGTATGAAACCTGAATGCTCACTATCTGACTGTTTATGATATTGATCATGATTGAGGAAATATGAGTTTGCATGCGAAACATAAATATGAACTGTGTACTTGATTGAGTAGTATAATTGCAATGTGTTAACCAGTGATCATTACTTTGCATGCACTCCATGATTATAATTTACATGAAAACAATGCGAACATAAACTGATTGTGTATCCATGAATACCTTAGGCTTTGACTGAATAAGTTTGAACGAATAGCTAGTCACACCGAGCAAACCAAGGTGAGTTCACACTCTCTATAAGGCATGGGATTCCCGGTGGTTTGGGAATGGGTTAAGAAACTAAAACGGAAACTGCATATTCTCCTTGGGTAGAATATGTATCTCCATTCTCCATGTGAAGGATGACAACATTAAACCTGCGTATTCTCATTGGGTAGATTACGTACCTCCATTCCTCCGTAGGAAGGATGACAACATATAACTTACAAGACAACATATAAATATGGTGTTTGGGTTTTTGTGTATTTTAATGGAAGGTCTGAGATGTTGTATATATAGTATGTTTTTTGGCGGGATTTTATTATAATTAAGTTTGGCGTTTTATATCTAATGGCGTTTTTAGATTAGGATGGTGTGTGCTATTGTAGGGTTAAGGCAGTAATTTTAATGGCGTTTTATTTCATTAGATGGCGTTTTGTGTAGAGAAGTCAAAATACTTTTTTCCCTTAATGAAGCGCACCAGAGTAATAAAAGTGATGTTATTTACGAAAACGCCACCGCGTCATCTAGTCCATAGATTGTTTTAATCTGACGGTCCATAACCGTTCTCACCGTTCTCACACTTTTCACCGTTTTCTCTAAATACTGGCCCTATATATATATATATATATATATGGGATGGATCATGAGAAAACTAGTTTAAATAAGAAAACCAAAAAACTAACTAAAAAAGCCTAAAAAAACATACCAAATTTTTTTTTTTACATTTTTTTATAAAAAATCGCTATATTTTATGCATGGAAAAAAAATTTCAAAAAAAAAAATAAAAAATATTTGTTGTATTGCACATGTGCACTATTACGGATATAGTGCACATGTGTAGTACACATATAATGCACACGTGCAGTACAACAAATTTTTTTTAATTTTTTTATATATAATAAATAGCGATTTTTTATAAAAAATTGTAAAAAAAAAAAGAATTGGTATGTGTTTTAGCTTCTTTTTAGGCTTTTTTTAATTAGTTTTCTCATTTAGATGTAGTTTTCTCATTATCCTTTCCATATATATATATATATATATATATATATATATATATATATATATATATATATAAGGAGCCGCTAAAATAGGAACCATCCCCAGTTGTGAGAACCGTGAGAACCACTCTCCACCAATCAGATTTTGACAACCAAAAGGGTATTTATGTAATCTACTTCATATTTCACTTTTCAATGTTCAATCTGTCTTGTCTTCTTTCTCTTTATTAGTCATTTCTATTTAACTCTCTCTCTTCATTCTTTCATTTCATTTTTTTTAAACTTCCAGAGAATTTCTCTCTTTCATCTATGATGAAGATGAAGAGATCATCATCTTCCTCACCTTCAGCCCTCTGAACCCCACCCACACCCACACCGGCACCACACCCACACCCACACTGGCACCACACCGACGCCGGAGTTGTAGATATACTCGCCGCCGGCATCACCCACCCCTATTTCTCTCTCTCTCTCTCTCTTAAACTCGTTTACCACCGGCATCACACACCCCTGTTTGTCTCTCTCTCTCTGTAACACCCCGTGTTATGGAAGTCAAAGTACAAGTCAAAGTCAAAGGAATAAAAAATTGCTAATTGCGATATGTCACTCATTGCTTAACTATTGATTGTACGTCAATGACTTGCAATCGAATCTTTTATTTTAATCTCTTTAGTTGTATTATGTGGAGTATCTATTAATAATCGAGGTTTAATCGATGTTTATCGCATGTTTTATCGCTTATTTGCTTTACCGCTAATCGCAATCGCGCTCGCAACTTGATTGATAGGTTCTACATATTGTTTTACGTGTGTGTGCTACTTATGTGTTACTTGTGCATGCTTACTTATTGTTGTTGGTTATTAATCGAAATGCATTCGCAACTCTATCGCAACGCAACTTAATCGCAAACGCTAAACGCAAGTTAATTAGGATGATTGCATGTTAGATAAAGTATTGGTGTGTTTATTATTAATCTATCGCATCGCATAAACGACACTCGCTTAAATGCATCGCAACGCTCGAAACTCGGAACGAAACGCCAAAAACCAACTCGTCGGAGCCACTCGATCAAGTGACCACTCGATCGAATGGCCATCCGATCGGAGTGTCACCCGATCGGTGCCATCCTATCCGACACTTACACCCACTTTCCCTTTTTGGCAACCTATAAATACCCCTCCTGTCACATCACAAGTGATGTGACAGCTCCCTCATTCGACCAGCACGTTCCAGACCATCTTTCTCTCGATTTCTCGCGATTCTTGTAAGTTTCCAACTCAAATCTTGTACTTCTATGATCTACACGCACTTCTTCATTATTTTCACCTTTGAATCTTAACTTTTAACCATGAAATCAGTGGATTTGAGGTGTTCTAGGGTGATGTCATCATGGAGTTCTTATGAACTTCAAGTTTTGACCTCATTCCACCAAGAATAACTCAGATCTGAAGGATTTCCATAAGATTTAACAACGATTTGTATAGATCTAAACATTTTCAAAGATAAAAGGAATGAAAGAAACTTTTCCAACTTTCTTTCAACTCTTTTACACTCAATGCACTCAAAAACCGATAGAAGCGGAGCTCGTTCAGGTCTTCTACTCATTTCTTAGTGAAGCATCGGACTGAGATCCGATTTCTATCAAAGAGACAACCGTTTTCGGATTAAACATGAACAACCGTCTCGAACCAGTGGACTAATCGGATTTGGGTTATTCATGTTCGATCAGGCGACTTGGGACTTGACGAGGTTCCGTTGTTTAGTACGTTGTCATACCGTCTCGAGCAGATTGCAAAACTATTCAAAATAATCAACTTCAAGACGATCAGATTCGTTGGGACGGATTGTCGTCCGATCGGATTGCCATCCAATCAAACGACCATCCGATCGGATTGCACTTGAGGTCCAGCACTTAAACAATTTTCAAGGATTTGAACGTCGAACGGATTGCCGTCCATCCGATCGAACGACCATCCGATCAGTGGACATTTGGACTTTAACACTTAGTCATTTTCATAATTTTCAAAGAACATCAGTTTCTAACGGATTGCAAACCGATCGGATTGCTATCCAATCAAGTGACCATCCTGCTGTGAACTTGTTCTCACTAAGTGTCCTGCCAATCGGATCGCTATCCGATCGAACGATCGTTCGATCGACGACCTGAAAGGTAGAGATACTTCTCTGTTTTCAAATGCTACAACGAAAACTTCAAAGCCATCATACACAAACACATCCTTCCCAAACGAATGTGAATCCGATCGAATGGCCATCCGATCGGATAACCATCCGAATGGATTGACATCCGATCGGATTACCATTCGATACTTAGTCACTTTGCATCGTTTATCGCGCCGTTCTTCACTTACGCTATCGTTAACTGTTCAGGCTAATCTCTCAGTGCTCCCTTCAATCCAAGAGAGTGTTTATTTACTTAAACACAGTCTGTGAGTATACTCGATCCCTTTTTGCTTTACGCACTTTTGGGTCTTATATACGTTACTTATTTAAATCACAATCGACACACTGCAAACACTATTTATACGCTGACTGTTATTGCATGCTACGTGTTATTCAATGAATGCTTGTATGTTATGTTAACACAGTGATTGTTTCCTGACACCTTAGCAATGATAGCACTATAGTTTGGACTCAGCACCTGTTGTGGACATGGGTTGTTAAGGGCTTTACTTCACGTGTCCCAGTGGGGATATGTGTTGCGTATTCTACAACTCGCAGTCACGTCTGTGCATATTTCTCTGTCGATAACCTACTCGCCTTCATTTTATTACATGTTACATGCTGGTTATGATTAAACGATTTCGAACTCTATTATACTATCAAACTTGTATGCTCACATTTACACTATGTGTATTGACCCCTATTTTAACGTATGTGACAGGTAGTTGAATGCTTATGATGTTTGCTTGCTTTCATGGAATCGAGCTTAGGAGAGTCTAGAAACAAATGAACAATTTAATTATTAAAGTCTGAGTTGTCGGAACAGTTTTATTTGTCTTTGAGATATCTATGTCTGTAATAATTGATTTGCTTGATGGGTTATGGTATGGGACATAATATTAACTATCCGGTAATTTAGTTGTTATGGAATTTCTCTTGGACAATCTGTTTCGCTCAGTGTCGCGCCCCGATGTTTCCGCCATCGGTTGGGGTGTGACAGATTGGTATCAGAGCCATAACTATAGGGAATTAGGTGAGACTCGACCTAGTCTGGGTCGATGTCTTAGAAACGACCTAGTCTATAGTCTAAGTACCAACAGACCACCTTGTGCAAACCCGTTAGGGGTTCTGCACGTGCCTATTACTATTTCTCGATCGACTCGCACTCATGCTATACTATCACACTGCCTTTCCTAAGGCAGTCGCGCTGCACTATTTTCGAAAAATGAACGAGTGGTATAGGTCGAGATTAGGTGTGAAAACCGCAAACTCTCGATCAGATCGCTTGTCCGACCCACATTTTACTATAAACAAGAGAAACTGCGTTGAATCAGGAGTGAAATCCGTACTTCGACGCAAATTCCTTTCTCAATTCTCGTGATTCTATCACACAAACAGGAAGGTAGTCGCTAAGTTAGGGGTGAAACCCGAATCTTGATGACTCGTTCTGTTCTCTATTTTGGTTTTACAAAATTCTCACCAAAGTCTCGATGGATCCCAACGACTCGAGTTACGTACCGTCTCGAGCAGATTGCAAAACTTTTCAAAACAATCAAGTTCAAGACGATCAGATTCGTTGGGATGGATTGCCATCCGATCGGATTGCCATCCGATCGAACGACCATCCGATCGGATTGCACTTGAGGTCCAGCACTTAAACAATTTTCATGGATTTGAACGTCGAACGGATTGTCGTCCATCCGATCGAACGACCATTCGATCAGTGGACATTTGTACTTCAACACTTAGTCATTTTCATAATTTTCAAAGAACATCAGTTTCTAACGGATTGCTAACCGATCGGATTGCTATCCGATCAAGTGACCATCCTTCTGTGAACTTGTTCTCACTAAGTGTCCTGCCAATCGGATCGCTATCCGATTGAACGACCGTTCGATCGACGACCTGAAAGGTAGAGATACTTCTCTGTTTTCAAATGCTACAACGAAAACTTCAAAACCATCATACACAAACACATCCTTCCCAAACGAATGTCAATCCGAACGAATGGCCATCCGATCGAATGACCATCCGAACGGATTGACATCCGGTCGAGTGACCATCCGATCGGATTACCATTCGACACTTAGTCACTTTGCATTGTTTATCACGCCGTTCTTCGCTTACGCTATCGTTAACTGTTCAGGCTAATCTCTCAACGCTCCCTTCAATCCAAGAGAGTGTTTATTTACTTAAACACAATCTGTGAGTATACTCGATCCCTTTTTGCTTTACGCACTTTTGGGTCTTACATACGTTACTTATTCAAATCACAATCGACACACACCGCAAACACTATTTATACGCTGACCGTTATTGCATGCTACGTGTTATTCGATGAATGCTTGTATGTTATGTTAACACAGTGATTGTTGCCTGACACCTTAGCAAAGATAGTACTATAGTTTAGACTCTGCACCTCTCGTGGACAGGGGTTGTTAAGGGCTTTACTTCACGTGTCCCAGTGGGGATATGTGTTGCGCATTCTACAACTCGCAGTCACATCTGTGCATATTTCTCTATCGATAACCTACTCGCCTTCATTTTATTACATGTTACATGCTGGTTATGCGTAAACGATTTCGAACTCTATTATACTATCAAACTTGTATGCTCACCTTTACACTATGTTTATTGACCTCTATTTTAACGTATGTGACAGGTGGTTGAATGCTTAGATGTTTTCTTGCTTTCATGGAATCGAGCTTAGGAGAGTCTAGAAACAAATGAACAATTTAATTATTAAAGTCTGAGTTATCAGAACAGTTTTATTTGTCTTTGAGATATCTATGTCTATAATAATTGATTTGCTTGATGGGTTATGGTATGGGACATAATATTAACTATCCGATAATTTAGTTGTTATGGAATTTCTCTTGGACAATTTGTTTCGCTCAGTGCCGCACCCCGATGTTTCCGCCATCGGTTGGGGTGTGACACTCTCACACTCGTTCAGACTCGTTGTAGAGAGAGAGAGAGTCCGATGATAGAGAAAGAGGATGGCGGGCGGTGGCGTTGCAACGGCGGTTGTGGTGTTGCAGCTCCGGCAGAGAAAGAGTACGGCGGCAGTGGGATGTCGACGAGGTAGCGATGTTTTCTTGATGTTTTCTTTTTCTCCTTTCTCCGGTTGATGTTGTTTCAGTGGGGGTGAAGGACTTTTTGTGGTGGGGGTTCAGTGGTTGTTGTTTGTGGGTGGGGGGAGGCGGGTTGGTTGAAGAGTGTTTGTAGTGGTTGTTTTGTTGGGTGGGGTTTCATACATTCTGTGATGGTTTGTATAATGTTTCATACAATCTGTGGTAGTTGTTTTGATGAGTGGGGTTTCACACAATCTGTGGTGGTTGTTTTTTATGGATCCTGTATAATGTTTTTGATTTTGAATTTTTTGAAGTGTGGTTTGTCGCAGGTGGGGAATCAACTATGTGTTGATATTGAATTTTTGAACTGTGGGTTTTGGGTGGCGATGATGCAAAAAAAAAACTAGATTTTGATGACCATGGCGCGGCAACGATGGTGGAGGGTAGGTTTTGAACCTGCAACCCCACTTTTGCAGCCTTTTAATTATCGGAAAATCTGAGTCAAACCCCGTTTTTTTTCGAGATACACTTTGTTTTGATGTTGTTCGTTATTTATATTCTTTTCCCCTGTCGATGACGATAACAATCTATCTGAGACACCTACCGAGTTTGCGATTTCTGGGTGCGTTCGTTTGGCGTAAAAAAGTTTTTGTGAAAAAAAAAAGTTAAACCGTAAACTTTTTAACGTAAAACGTAAAAAGTTTAACGTAAAACGTAAAACGTAAAAAGTTTAACGTAAAACGTAAAAACGTAAAAAGTTTTACATAAAACGTAAAAACGTAAAAAGTGTAACATAAAACGTAAAATGTTTTACGTAAAACGTAAAATGTTTTACGTAAAACGTAAAAAGTAAAACATAAAAAGTTTAACGTAAAACGTAAAGTTTTTAACGTAAACGTCAAAAGTTTAGCGTAAAACGTAAAAAGGTTAACGTAAAAACACAAAACGTAAAAACGTAAAAAGTTTAACGTAAAACGTAAAATGTTTGACGTAAAACGTAAAAAGTAAAATGTAAAAAGTTTAATGTAAAACGTAAAGTTTTTAACGTAAAACATAAAAAGGTTAACGTAAAAACATAAAATGTAAAAATTTTAACGTAAAACGTAAAAGTTTAACGTAAAACGTAAAAAGTTTAAAAATTTGTAAAAAAATCTGAATTTGAAAATGCTTTTAATAAAAAAATTATGTTTGAAAAATAATAACTAATATAATAATACAAAAAAAGTAATAAAAAACAATAAAGACAAAAATACAAAATAGAGTAATTTTACTAAAATACCCTTTTAGATTAAAATATTAAAGACATAATAAGACAAAAAGAATTTAATATTACTTTTAACTACTTTTAATCTCATCCATCCATTTTGAATATCTAATGGCTAGAAAGTGGTTCTCGCGGTTCTTACAACTGGAGGTGGTTTTCATTTTAGCGCTCCCCTATATATATATATATAAGGATCGGTTCAAATGAAAACCACCTACAGTTGCGAGAACCAATATTAACCAATTAGAACTCGACACGTAATTAAGCATGTGTGGATACTTAAGGGATAATTTTGTAATTTAGGCATCTGATATATATCAGACCACTTTCTCTCTCTTTCATTCAAAACATCACAGATCTCTTCTTTTTCTCTCATATCACAAAGTCCTCTGAGTTTTGATCCTCCCTTTCTCTCTTCAAAATCACACCGTTGAACACCTTTGTTCAACCACCACCACCTGCTCGAAGACGATTGAGAGGAGCCTCTCGCCATTAACGCAACAAAACCACCACCTGCTCGAAGACGACGGTGGTTTCCGGTGGTTTCAGGGTGGGGGGGTTTCGACGATGGGTGGTGGACGGCAGTGGGGTTGGGTGGTAAAGAGAGAGAGACACACACACATACAAACCATCGGCCTCCCTTTCCTGTCCCCTTTCTCCACCACCCACAACTACCCTTTCCAATCAAAGTTGAACACATTAAAGTCAGAGTTTGATGAACCGGATTTTTTGGTGTTACCGGCGCCGAAGTTGATGAACTCGCCGCTGACACGGATGTCAAAGTTCCGGCGGTGGTGGCTTTTTGTGACTGGTTTTTCTCTCTCTCTCATCTCTCGATAAAGCAACTAAACACGGATGTCAAAGTGTTGGGATTGAACCCTATCAGAGGAACAGGTAATTAAAGCCAAAACTGGATCAGAGCAGTGGATCCAGAATAAGCAGACGATTACAGTTGGTTCATACAAATCTCTCCCCTTGAAAGTGGTTTCATATCTGCTGACCTCCTATCTGCTGATCTTACTAAGTGCTGACCTACAACTGTTGCCTTGCATTTACTACCCAATGTCAAAGACTGATGGAAGACCAAAGCTCTGTTGATTCAATCTACTGCCTTGAGTCAAGTACTGCTGATCCGGACAAGCACTGCTGGGTTCACAGCAGTGGAAGGATGCAGCAGCTGTTTAAGTGTCTTTTATGTAAAGAAATGTAATAGCAGTAGTTAGTACATCAGTGTTTGTATAGATCAGAGGTTAGAGTTTGTTAGGAGGTTAGATGTCACTTTCATGGTGACGTCAGCTAAGATGCTCAGTGGTTTGCAAGTGCCTATAAATAGTTCAGTACTTTGTACTGTTCTATTAGCTCTTTCACAACATCGTCTTCTTTGTACGAACAAACTACTGAGCTCTGGCTGAGGGGGAGTTTGCATTCATTCATCAATCATTGTAATCGTTGTTGAAACAAATTCAATCTTTCGATTCATTGTGTAAAGATGTTTGATTAAAGTATTACTCTCGTTTGATTGTATGCAAAGTTTGTTTTCATCTTAATTCCGCAGCACAACTCTTTCATTTCCATCTTAATTTCAAACGAAAATACAATCAGAAACAAACTCAGATCCAACACAAAGTCTGGAGTTGAACTCGCCGCCGACGGTGGTTGAGCCAGGGAAGGCGGTGGCTGAGCCGGTGAAGCCGAATGGGGTGGAGTTGGGTTCGGTTGTGCCATTTACGACGATGCAGGTTTGAGTTTTGGTTTGAGTTTGAGCAAATAAAATTTTGGTTTTTAATAAATATCCCTTAATTACTAGTTATGAAACTGAGTTTTGGTTGGAGTTCGAGCAAATAAAAAATTTTGATTTTTAATTCTATTGTTTTTGTAAGAGTTTGAGTTTTATTTGATGATAATTTTATATGGTGCTTATAGTAACGGTACTAGTAATTTGCTTGGAAATTTTGACTCATTATGGCAATTTGACTTTTGATGTTGTGCCTTGTGATTATTGTTGTTGAGCTTTCAAAGATTGCAGTGTTTAAAGATAATATGTATGTTGTTATACAGTGCATACATAAAAAGTTCCTATATGATTTAGTGGCTTAAATAACCTCTTTTTCTTAGCTGCAAATTCATTAAGATTTGGTTTGGCTCGATCATTTCTCGGTTAAAATTTGGTTGAATTTCGGGATGATTTCGGATTGATTCAATCAATTTCGGCGGTGCCGGTGTTGAAAATAAAGATATGGGTTGAGTTGGCAGTGATACTTCAAAACTTTTTTTTTCCGACAATTGATGATGATGGCGCGGCAATGATGGTGGAATGTACGTTTTTGACCCGCAACCCCACTTTGCAGCCACGATTTCCGGAAACTTTTGAGCCAAACCCCGTTTTTTCAGGATCCACACATTGTTTTGACTTTTGTTGTTGGTTTTTTTTTTTCAGTCGATGATGATAAGTTCAACTTATCTGAGACACCTACTGAGTCGTAATTTTTGGGTGAGTTCGTTTGTTAAGATTCTCAAATTTCGTAAACCCGAAATCGGTGTCGGGGGCATAAAAAGATGTTTGCCGTTAAAAAAAAATTTGTAAAAAAATTTTGAAAAAAAAATTGTAAAATTTTTTTTGTAAATTTTTGTTTTGTTTGGCGTATTTTTTTTTTGTAAAAAATTTAAACCCGTAAAAAACGGGAGCGTAAAAAAACGGGGCGTAGAAACGTGGCGTAAAAAAACTTTCCGTAAAAAAAATTCTTTTCGTAAAAAAAAGTTTTTCGTAAAAAAATTGTTCGTAAAAAAAATTTCGTAAAAAAAGGTTTGTAAAAAAAGCTGTTCGTAAAAAAAGTTTTTTGTAAAAAAATTGTTTCATAAAAAACGGGGCGTAAAAAATCGGGCGTAAAAACGGGGCGTAAAAACAGGGTGAAAAAAAGGGGGCGTAAAACCGGGGCGCAAAAAAAATTAAAAACCAGGTGGTAAAAATAGCTTAGAAAAACATAAAAAATGCTTGGCGTCAATGAAAATTTAAAAGCGGGGCGTAAAAAATTTAAAACTGGGGAGTAAAAAAAGTTTAAAACCGGGGCGTAAAAATCTGATTTGTAAAAAAATCATTATAAAATATGTTTTTTTGTAAAAAAATCTGATTTAAATAAAGACAAAATGCAAAAAGCAAAAATTTGATTTAAATAAGACAAAAAGTAAAAGTATTAAAATATTAATAACAAATAAGACAAAAAATAGCAAATTGACCAAATTACCCTTATGACAATAAAATATTAAAACATAATAAGACAAAAAAAATTAAATATTAGATAAAGTAACTTTTAATCTCAACCATCCATCTCAAAAGATCAAAGGTGGAAAAGTGGTTCCTGTGTTTTCGTAATTAGGGGTGGTTTTCATTTTAACCTATCTATATATATATATATATATCGGGTAAGGTTATTATAAAAAAAGTGCTTTGTGTGAGAAAGGTAAGAAACAATCTAAACCATTAGATCATTGATCTAGTGGTTGATATTTAGATGGCAATATTGTAATTAAAATAGTGGTATTTTGATACTGATTTTATTACACAGGGGTAAAATAGGCCTTTCACACAAATTCAAATCAATAACCGTATCTAATAACTCCTAAAACCTCTCTCGTAGCGATCATTTCGCACGAAAATCAGGGTGTTCTTCCATCAGAGATTTCAATCTACAATAGATGACAATGAGCCCTAAAATCAAACTCGTATACAAATGAAAAAAGCACGATTGTTCATCATCAAAGAATTTTGAAAGAAGGACGAAGAAGAAGATGGATGATACCAGGCAGAAAAACACTACAAGCTGACGGCTTAAACTACCCAAAATCAAGAAAACAACATCTGTGTTTCAAAAAGGTTCGTCGTTCTTGTTTGAGTTTTTAGAAGTGTAATGGTGTTTTTTTTCTTTAAGATAGTTTTTGTTAACAGAGAACAAACGGAACTGAGCGATTGTTCAATGGTGTTAAATCTAGGGTTTGGCAAAATAGGTGTGTTATAATGGTGTTTTATAGTTCAACGAGTTAATGTTTTTTTATTAGAAAGGGTGTTAATGGTGTTTTATGTTTGTTTATCAGTTAATTGTGTTATAAGATTGTGGTTGTTGTTGTTGAACATGGTGTTTTTATTAGATAGGGTGTTGTATGGGTCAGGGTGTAATTTTAGTGTTATTTTTGTTGTTTTATGTTGTTATATCCTTATACATTGTGTACATTGAGTTAAAACAAACTGTTCTGTGGTGTTATATGGTGTTTTCAAACAGATTGAGTTAAACATATGAATTTCTTGTATGTATGGTGTTATGTATATTGTTCTTTGCAGCTATAGTGTTATATGGTGTTTTTAAAGAGATTGAGTTAAAGATATGACTTTTTTGTATGTATGGAGTTATATATATTGTTGCATGGTGTTTTTAAACAGATTGACTTAAGCATATGAATTTTTTGTATGTATGGTGTTATATATATTGTTGTTGGCAACTATGGTGTTATATTATGGTAAATAGTTCTATGATCTTGTTGAATGTTGTTTTGTTGAGTATGTTGATAGATGAGTGTATTTTGGTTATGTTGTTAACTTGTGATATCATCCTGTTATATGTCCGTTTAGGGTCCTAACATCCTGTGGCATGGTTTTGTTAAAGTTGTTTGAAACATGATTTAGGAAAAGTTGTATTAGATGTAGTCTTTTAAATATAGTGTTTGAATGTCTTCTATAGTCAGGTCAAGCCAACGGCTTAAAGGGAAAATGTACAAATCACGATTCAAAAACACATTTGAAATTTGAAAGACCGTTGGTATGTAGTGACTCAGAAACATCAAATAACGAGGACAAAGGTATTTCCAATGTAGTTTAAAGTATAAACAAACAAAAAAAACACTACAGTATGCTAAGTAACCCATATGTGCCTATGTATGTTTTATGATGAGTTTTTTATATGATAAAAATTGCTTTGTATTAAACAGATGATGCTGCTGGAAGGAATGATGCTGGTAATGCAGAAACAACAGAAGATGTTCCGCAATCGATAAAAAACACATAAGGTAAACAAGAAAAAAAAAGCTCTTGTGATTATAATTTGTTAACATATAAGACATGGTAACAATTGATTTGAACCATAACATATATGCATGAAGTAGAGGAGCCAATTGGGAATGACAGTGGCATTGTGGAGAATGTGCATAAATATAATCCAGCACCAACACACAGAGAAGCAGATAACCAACTGGTTGTACACCCGTCCGTCGATAAAACATCCAACCCAGGTATTATATTCAAGTGTTTATCTTGTGGTGTACTGGTATACTAAAACAAATATTAAAAATGTCATAGATCGGCTGCGAGACCCGGATGACGATTTTGTCGATACCCCACCGGGAAAGTGACGGAAATCGGCTGCAAAAAAGACCACCGACTCGTGGAAGGCATCAAACAGTGACACAGCCATATCAGCCATTCATGGGTGCACGGGTCAGGCCAAAAGTGTCGATCGATAATCTGATACAACTAGCAGCCGGCCTCAGTGAGGAACAACATCAGACGGTAAAAGAAATTGGGTTTGGGTCGATAGTTGGTTATAAGGTGACATGTGTGCCTACAGCATTGGAAACTGGTTGGTCTCAAATTACGATCCAAACGCATGTGTTTTGAATGTGGGCAGCGGTCGTCTTGTAGAAATAACATCGGACCTGGTGAAATGTGTTTTCGGGATGCCTATGGGACCAACAGATCTTGTTGAGAAGAAGAAAGCAAACAAAAAGAAAGATGTTGTTCAAGAGTTCAAAAATCAGTTTGAGCATACAGATAGCAAGAGATTGTCGCCATTGCAGCTGATGCGTTACGTATTAGATAGGCATGATCACGGAAGGCTGTTTGTCGTGAACTTCTTGATTCTCTACTTTTCATTCCTAGGTGAAACCACAACGAACAATTTGGTGAACGTGCGATACATTCCATGTATACAGCCGCACGTGGATATCAAAAGCTTCAACTGGTGTTCGTACATAGTCTCATGTCTTATCAGAATGAAAAAGGCGTGGCATGGTGGTGAGGATGCTTTTCGAGGACCAATGTTGTTACTGGCGGTAAGTTGCTCGTATTTAACATCTTGCATTACAAAATTCTTGAATAACATCTCTAATTAAACAACACCATACCTTCTAAGTTGTTGACCAATATTTTGTGATATAACTGAATAACACCATAGATAACTAAATAACACCACAGGTTTTTTGTGAATATACTGAATAACACCATAACTTGTTTTTGTGAAAAAATAACTGAAAAACACCATATCTTATTTTGTGAAATAACTGAATAACACCATAGCTTATTTTGTTTACTTGAATAACACCATATTTTATTATAACACCATACATGTTAAATCTGTTTACCAATCTTTTGAAACATATTGCAATATATTGTCGCAGATTGCATACAGAATTGAAAAGAAGATACCTTCATCACACAGTTCACCTATTGTTGAACTTGTCGATGATGATGATGTTTTGAACAACCTGGAAGGGGATATGGAGAGGATGCACTCAGAACAACAGGATAAGAAGAAAGCAAGGGAAGAGAAAAAAACCAAACCAGCTGACGACGTTGAATGTGGTGAGAAACCGAAAAAAAGGAAGACACAAAGTGTCGAACGAGATGATAAACAGAAACCTACAAGGACAACGGATAGAGAAAAACCAATCAAAAAGAAAAAAACAACACGGAGAAAGGAAATGGAAACGGACAAGCTGATGGATGAAGGTACTGAAGAGATCGAAGATGATGATGCGCACCTGGGTATATACAGACACTGGGCAGACTACTTACTGTCATAAACTGACACCTAAACTGAAGGATCGGTTTGTGGATCCGAACGAGTCGGTTCAGAGGAATTCTATCAAATACAGGTGCGGAAAACAAGTATTTGACGTGTAAACAGCTGAATCTTCACTTTAACACTGATTTGTATTGATTAGACAACAATTACAATCAGTTCTCACACCGGCAGCACTTCGGTATGGAAATCACTCTCTGAAAACTCTTTTTCTCTCTCTGATTTCGCTTGACCAACACCCCTATATATAGAGATTGAGATTTCGCTTGGAATGACCTGAAGCGAAATCTGATATGATGATTTCGCTTGAGGCTTCAAGCGAAATCTCTACAACTTTTAAATGTTCAAGCGAAATCTTGCTAACACTCTCGTTTTACGTGCCCTGATCTATTCTAACTAGTGTAAGACTCAATACAGGACGAAGTCGACAGATGTAATGCACCAACAGACTCCCCCTCAGATGTTGACGAGTCGACTATCGAGTCACACCAATGCTGTGTCTTCACATCTTCATTCTTGATCAGTCTCTGGGCTTTTCTCTCTCTATCTTCTTCTCCAGATTCACCTTGATCTATCAGACTCCCCCTCACAATTTGCTGGCATTCATTTGTTCTTCAGCAACATCTGCTTTAGGATCAATGTCTGTTGTTTACAAGATCATTGCCTGGCTTTTATCTAATTCTCTAGATCAGATCTCTTGATTCCTTAAGTTCATCAGCATCA
Source organism: Helianthus tuberosus (assembly GCA_030545235.1). Lineage (NCBI taxonomy): Eukaryota > Viridiplantae > Streptophyta > Magnoliopsida > Asterales > Asteraceae > Helianthus > Helianthus tuberosus. Next base: position 92,652,670 of record CM060354.1, read on the forward strand.
ACCGCTAGCAAACTTTTTAGATACATGATCAGAGTTTGACTTTCATAAGCTTTGAATGAATTAACCTGGCTCACCTGTAACAATCTTAACCCAGAAATAAATTTTCTAAATTTAACAAGTTAAATGCACCAACAATCTGATATAATCAGATAAATCTCTTTTCTATCATCAACCACTGATGAACCAAATGAAGGTTTTAAAATATCAATTGTTTTTAGCATATTCAGATTCACTCCCCCTCACAACAAAGTCATCATGTTTAGCACTTGAAATTTTGACAATCAGCTTTCCAATACCAGTTGTCGAAAATCTTTTTGAATTTTTCAAAATTTATGCTAAAACACACTAAAAATCTTTTTGTAATTTTTGAAAGGAATGAAATACAATAAAGAAATATTTACAAACAATATTTTTGTGAGTTCGTGCAAGAGGATCATATCAGTTTCTGAGACACATCACCAACACCGTTAAGCTTCATTTCATATTAAGTTCTAAACAATTTACCTAGATTGTCAGTATGTTTGTCCACTTAAATTTTCACACAAAGTTCAACTGATCCGAGATACGATAGTTAATGTTTTAAGCAACTTAAACTTATCCGTGTGTCCCACTACTTGAATATACTCCCGTATCCAGAATCTCAATAATCAGTCTTACAGGTGAGAATACTACAATGATATCTGTATATAATTTAGATGTGCGAGGGCCGAGGGATCTCAGATCGATACTTCCATATATGCAGAGAGATATCAGCTTCGACTTTTTGGTGTGTCCCCTTTAGAGGATCTTTTTGCTTACAACAGCAGCATATATCAATTTTATTGTTTCAGCATGCTGAGGGTTTAATGCTGTGTTTCAAGCATTGCAGCAAGTATTAGCCAGGGACTAGGTCAGAACTACCGTTCAGCAGAAGTCCCGGAATAATACCCCAGATATCATAGAGTATAAAGACCTAGTATATCAGATTAAGAGACCTTTCAAACGAGATTTCAGGGGTTACCTATATATCCAAGCTTGTGTTATCCCACAGAACAAGCAAATTTGAAATTTAGTTTATATCTCGTCACAATCTACTAAATGTGCAAAAACCTACTGACATATCCACAGTAAGATTGTTTATCACATTTTTCTTTACATTTCCTTAGCATGTTGTGATAGTCCACTGATTTACTATCATTTCCTCTATATGCAACAAAAACTCATTTTTAAATTTTATCATGTTTTTGTCTTTTTCAAATTTTCAAATGTTTTTGGATTTTCTGAAAAATTTTTACTCCCCCTAAAATGCACACACATTTTAGGAAATTTGAAAATAAACTGTACAATAAAATGACAACTGATATCGAATCGCATCAAATCGCCATTCACTTGGCATAAACAATCAGAACTCCCCCTTTCACAAAACTATTTTCTCATTATGATTTCAAAACACTTAAGTTTGTTTTAACCAAAATGATTTTTCCGGAAAATAAGTTTTTATGATATAATCATTTGAAGATTCTGAGTGTGGTTCATCACATTGTCTATTCGAAATACCAATTGTAAGTATAGTCCAATCAAGTTCAACTTAATGACCTTGATTAACCTTTTCATGTATGCACCTACTATACCAAACACAATACCATTTGTAGGAATGTTACGTCTACATCACCATTTTATCAATCAGAATGCCGATTCCTGCTTCGCACTTACCAACCTGGAAGCTCCGGCGTAGTCATACAACCTGTAAACATCCAAATACTATCAAAATCTTTCACAAAATCTATCTTAACAAGAATGATGCCGATTCCTGATCCACGATTACAAACTTGGGATCTCCGGCAAGTCCTAAGACTTTAAGGAAAGAAAACTTCCACCCAAGTCTTGTTTGACTTGGTGGCTTCCAATTCCTGGGCAGTAGGGTTGTAAGTTGCCTTTTTAGTTGCATAAAAATCTTTAACCCCTTTTACTTTCCCATCAAGCATTTTCTTGAAAATTTTCTTAACATTACCATTGAATGTTTTTTCAATATCAAAATCTGAGATTTCTATTTTATCAACCATTTGTTGAATCTCTTTCACACTCATTGATTTAATATCAGCATCATTCAACAAATCATTAATCTCATTTTGTGACTCCTCTGATTTTGTGGAATCAGATTCATTGTCAGAACTATCAACCGATTTCTTAACAACCCATGTTTGGTTGTCTTTTGCCTTCTTTTTGTACAATCTTTTAGAATTTTCACCAACTTCATTCTTTGAATTTTCAACAGTTTTGAAGTTTGTAATTGATGAATCATTCTTTTCAACCACTTTTTCTTTAAGTTTTTCAGAGACTCCCTGTTTTTTGTTGACTTTGTTTGGACAATTGTGAGCAATGTGTCCAACAACTTGGCATTGAAAACAAGTTCTTGTATCTCTTGGAATGTCTCTTGAATGAAAAACTCCAGTTCCTGTTCTTTTCCTTTCAACAAGAAACTCCTGGTTTGTTTCTTTCCAGAAAGGTTTCTTCTGTTCTTCTTCAACACTTCCACCTGAAACAAATTCCGTTTTTGGTTTAGAATTGTTTACCTTTCTGTAACTTTCTTGCTGAATAAAACCTAAACCTTTTCTTTTGTAATTACAATTTTGGTTTGTTTTCTTTTGAAAACCAGAACTAAAATTGTAATCCTTTTTCCTTTTTTTCTTGTTTAACCTTTGTTGAATTCTTGAAGTGTATTTTTTAGGTTTTTCATTAAAATTTAAATTTTTAGTATCAGAAATATTAATTTCTGTGATTTTGAAAACCTTTTTGATCTTATCAAATCTAACACTATCCATCGGAAACTCTTCATCAGAGTATAATTTGTCAGAACCATTTAAAGTATATGCAACTTTAAATGTTTCATCATCCAGATTTGCTTTTGATAACAAAAATTCTTTACTATAAGACCGTTTTTCCGATGACTTTGAACTGTTGACTGACGAACTTGAACCCCCAGACTCAAACTTTGACTCAGACACCTCCTCAGTATCCAACACCTGATCAATCACCCTTTTGATTAACTCAGACTCATGATCAGTATCAGACGCAGTAAATGTGATGTCAATGTTATCTGGTAAAACGTCAGTTGTCTCTGATTTTAACTTTATATTGACTGCTTTTTCGACTTGTTCCTCATTTGGTTTTCTAGGAGAATACCCTTCCCAGATAGGAGGCGGACACTTGTTGTATTTAACAATCGATTTCTTACCAGTCTCATTCTTTTGCTTCTCATCCTGAAATGCTTCAAAACCTACAACAGTTGGATAAACTCGATCAATAACATAATCAGAACAAGAATAACTCAGTAATAACCTTCTGATCCTTTCATTCTCAATCTTTTCTTTCTCCAACTCTTGCTTTAGATTAGCATTTTCTTCGATATAATGATTAATTGCCTTTTGCTTTGCCATCAGTGTAGAATTTGTCATCGTTAATGCCTTTTCTCTTTCAGAATTTGTTGTTTGAAGACCTGTCACTGTTCTGTTCAACACGCTATACGATTCTTTCACATAACTGATGTCAGATAATAGCTTTTCTATCAATCTTTCCCGATCAAACAACGTCACATCTTTTTCTTCACACTTCTTGCAAGCTTCCAAACATTTTTTGCAAGGCTTTTCAACTTCGACAATCTTCTCAATCTCAATTGTTTTCACCACTTCAATTACCTTTTCTTCATCAGTTACTTTCTCAGCTTCAGTCACCTTTTCTTCAACAACTACTTTAACTTCCTCATTTGGTTGTTGTTCTTTAGCAGCTTGTTTCTCCTTCAGTTTCTCCATGCGATCTGCAAAATAAAAATGAAAACTTTCAGAAGAAAGATGATGTTTAGCCACATTAATATGTTTCTCTTCTTCATCATCACTGCTACTCTCAATCGGTGTTTTATCAAACTGTACAGATTTGTCAGAATCATCTTCAGATACACCAGAATCAGATGGTGTTTGATCAAATGTAACTTTCTTTTCTGAAGAAATATCATTTAGCACACTTTCATCTGTACTTAGTGAATCTGCATCAACATTTTCTGAGCTTTCTTCAGATGTAACTGAATGTTCTTTCATTGTTTCACCAATAGATCTCATCCAAGTTGCAAACAAGTCTGGTTCTCTAACAATCTTTGCAATGAAAGCTTTGAAGTCACCCTTTTCATCAACAAACATATCCCAATTGAAACCTTCAGGTAATTTCTCATCATCTTGATCAACTGTGCATGCTTTGCTGTCAGAAGATATATAATTGCTCCAGTTGAAATCTACCAAGCATCCTCTCTTTGAATCTTCAATCTTTCTACCATGAGCCGTCTGTAATTCTTGTGTCTGACCAACTTGTTGATAAATGGCTTTCCGGTAGTAATCGTCTTTTCCAAATGGATTCTGAGCTCCACTAACTTCTCTATTCTTGCACTCCCGTTTAAAATGACCTTTTTCTCTGCACCTGAAACAAGTAACTTTAGATTTATCAAAACCTAAAGTAGATACACAAGCATCAAGAAAGTCATTTCTCCCGGTAATTGTCTTGAACTTTTCAGCACGTCTCAGAACACTTGCAAGACACCATTTGATATCCATTAGTTCCATCTCTTCGGCATCTATCTGATCGTAATCCTCCTTAGTAAGCATAGGATTTCCAATTCTACCAGCCACTAGACCTTCATACGAGATAAGCACAGAACCAAGTAATGCCATATGATCTTTCGCAATGTCTTCAGAAAAACTTTGACCTTCTGGAAGATTTAGAGCTATGTTGCATTGAATCACACAACCATTTCCCATCTTTGTGCTTTGAGACTGAAAATTTTCTGATGAAGTCTTTGGATTGACACTTGGATAGAATGAGAATCCACTGCTGCTTTTGTTTGAGCTTTGATCAATCTTTTCTGTAGAATCTCCAGCACTAAACGCAGTCTGGATTTTCGGACTTCTTTCAGCTTCTGGAACTGGAACATTACCCTTGTAATACATCTTTACATCTTGATGACCACTTGGACTGTTCATCCTCGCGATCTTCTGTTGTTCCAAATCTTGACTTTCAATCTTTTCAATGAACTGAGAGATCGACAATCTATCATAAACTCCAGTATTCTTCAGTATCATCAAATAAGTTCCCCACTCTTTCTGAGGTAATGCATCAGCAAGTTTATCCACCCATTCATCATTTTCCTTTTTAATACCCATCATTGACATTGTTCTTACTAAGTGACAATATCGTTCAATGAGTTTCTTAGTATCTTCTCCGGGCAAACTTGTGAACAAATCAAATTCCTTTTTAAGCAATGCCTTCCTGCTTTTAATCATACTCGTACTTCCTTCAACTTTGATTTTTAGAGCATCCCATATTGATTGTGATGTTTTGTCATGTTGAAGTAGTATAAAGATGTCTTCTTTGACGGCCTGTTGAAGTAGACTAATCATCATCTTTTCAGCTCGGTATATTTCCCGTTCTTCCTTACTGAAATCTGAAAGCTGTTTTTCAGTCTGCATTTCGGTTTGTGGTGGAGTATACTTTGTCAGAATACATTCCCATGATCTTAAATGATTTGCCTGCACCCAGTTTTCGAATCTATCTTTCCATCCGTAATATTCTCCAATTCCCATTAGCTTCGGGGGTTTCTGAGTAGTCCCCATTTCATTTTCAGAATTCATGTTCTGAGCAATGGAAGATGAACTAGACGATGTTGCAAAAGCGTTGTGGAAATCGTTATCCATGTTTCAGACACTTTCAAGCGAAATACTATCTTTTAAGCAGAACCCTTCAAGCGAAAACCTTGAAACGAGACCCTTTGAAGCGATCCTGAAAGAAACGAACACCTTGAAGCGAAAACTTTGAAGCGAAATCGTTCAAGCAACAGTTTCTGAAGCGAAATCTAGGTGTCTTTTGAAATTTCAAGCGAAATCCACTACTGAAATCTGATCCGTTCAAGCGAAATCCATTCGGAGGTCAATTTTAATCACTTTTAGGTCAAATTTGGCTGTGAAACTTTCAAGGATTTGTTATCTTGTACTTTTAAACAATCTGTGAGAATTTGAGATGATTTAGATCGTGAAAAGTTTCTGAATTGTTAAAAGAAGGTGTAGAAGTAAGAGATTTTGATGAATTTCGGCTGAATTCCTGTAGAACTCCTCAACTGGCTCTGATACCAATTGAAGGATCGGTTTGTGGATCCGAACGAGTTGGTTCAGAGGAATTCTATCAAATACAGGTGCGGAAAACAAGTATTTGACGTGTAAACAGCTGAATCTTCACTTTAACACTGATTTGTATTGATTAGACAACAATTACAATCAGTTCTCACACCGGCAGCACTTCGGTATGGAAATCACTCTCTGAAAACTCTTTTTCTCTCTCTGATTTCGCTTGACCAACACCCCTATATATAGAGATTGAGATTTCGCTTGGAATGACCTGAAGCGAAATCTGATATGATGATTTCGCTTGAGGCTTCAAGCGAAATCTCTACAACTTTTAAATGTTCAAGCGAAATCTTGCTAACACTCTCGTTTTACGTGCCCTGATCTATTCTAACTAGTGTAAGACTCGATACAGGACGAAGTCGACAGATGTAATGCACCAACATAAACGTGTGCATTGTTTGTAGGTATGGATGGCGGATGGCGGATGTCGTATGCCGATGATCTCACAGTACGTGAACACTCCATAACCATCAGGCGCATCTGATGGGGATTTTGAGCTCGTAAACATATTATGATTCGTACTTGATTTGACACTATATGTTACTTCTGTTGATATGTTATTAAACCGGGATTTCGTACAGGTTCGATCAAATTGTTGGATACCTGTTTAGAGAGTTTGAGATATGCGTGAACAAAATCAATAATACACTAACATAAATCATGTGTGATGTTGTTCCCCGAGAGTGATCTGTTAAAATGGAAAGCAATATAGTGGAAGGAGATAATCATAAAACACCTTAAAGTTGAAGATGAGAAAGAAAATGAGGGTGATGATGCGAAAAAGGGAAATAAAAGCGTTGAAGTTGAAAAAGATAATGTGGTTGAAGCAGCTGAAACTCTTGATCTTCGAAAAGGTAGTGTATCGTTAGTCGGAGATAACACTCCTGCGAACGTGCAAAATAATGATGGTATAACACAGAACACTTCTCCATTTTCACCAATGACATCGTCGTTTGTCGCAGAGGTGGATAGAGCAGTTGAGGAGGGACGAAGTGACAAGACACCAGAGACAAGATTCAACGTTTCAGGAATTGAAGCGGTGAACTTGTCAACAAGGTTGGCCGACGTTGTGACGGATGAAGACCGCAATGAGGTAACGCAACCTGAGGATTGAGGTAAAACCCCAAGGCCGAAACGAACAATTATTCTTCCGGTTGCACTGCTCGCCGTACGTCAAGCGCGTTGTCTCGTTAAGAGACGGACGTGATAAGTCTGAAGACACACTGGCTCGTTGTATGCTTTGTGGCGTAGGAAACAAGTGGTGTGAATCTGAACTGGACCTGTTTTATGTATAGCATTATACGTTACCATTATTTTGTATCTATATTAAATTTTACATTCATTTCAATGGTATTTCGGTTCGTAGGGACATTTTGTTCAGTAACGATGGTAACGTGTCGATGATGAGGGGGGCTTTTGAATCGATGATACCTGGTGTAACTATACATGTGAATGTCATCAGTTCCTGGGCCGCAGTCTTAAACTACGAAGAAAAAATGAGGAGGATGGGGACAGCCCCAAAATTATTCTGCAACGCAGGAATGTTGGAAAGTTATTCCTTTACTTAAAATAAAACCACCCAATAACATCATAGCTTTTAATTTGTTTACCAATATTCTGTGAACTGACTAGATAACACCATGGTTTACTTTAAGTTTACCAAATTTTGGAGATAAGTAACTGTAAAAACACCATATGATGTGAACTTACTGAATAACACCATAGCTTATTGTATGTTTACAAATTTTTGGGTTTACCAAATTTTGGAGATAAGTAACTGTAAAAACACCATATTATGTGAACTTACTGAATAACACCATAGCTTATTGTATGTTTACAAATTTTTGGGTTATTTAACAATCTACTTTTTGATTACTGAATAACACCATATCTTATTTTTGTTTAATTGAATAACACCACAGCTTGAGAAAGATTTCGAGAAGTCTGAAGATGACCGCTTAACAGAGTTTACAACAAACATGAACGTTGTGCTGGCTGGGACAGAAACAAAAACTTTTAAAGGTTTCCAGATGGTATTTATACCTATCTTGGCAGGTGATCACTACTATCTCCTGTTTTTCAACTTGAAAACATGAGAGAACTTGATTATTGACAACATAGAAGGTGATGCGGGCTTAGAAAGATACAACGGAAATGTGGAGAAGATTGTAAGTTTGGTGTAGATTTATATATATGTGACTGTCGTTACCATATGGTGTAAAAAATATAATTTTTAACATAAAAAATGTGTAATTGCAGATGAGTACGTTTTGTCGGTATCTAATTCAAATACATACAAAAATCACTGAATAACTGAGGACTACACAACCCGTTTGACTGAAATTCCCATGGCAAACATGTTACAATGGCATTGACTGTGGTATTTTCCTGATGCGGCATATGGAAACTTACAATGGTAAGCTCGTGTCACTTTGTTTCTTAATAAAAAACCTGAATTACATGTACTTAAAATATATATGAAATATGAAATATGAAAAATGCTAATATTTCGGGATTGTATAGGAACAACTATGGGAGAGTGGATGTGTGGTTTCTCGCCTGAGAGAGATATCAAAGGAGAAATCTTGCCTAATCAAGCAAAAAAAATCAAGGATCTGTCTAAGAAGTACATCTCAAAAATGCTTCTAAGCGACGTGAACACGGCACGGGGTGATGTAGAGCGAGAAGTAAAAGAATTCGCACGTTTAGACGAGGATGAAAGGGTGAGAATGGAAGAGAAAGCAATCGAGCGGATTTGTGAAAGGCTGGACGGTACCCTGTAGGTGGACGGCAAAACAACATCAACTTTCTGTTAGAAAACAAAACAATTTCGGCATTTTTAGAATATATGATGTGTTAGCATGTTAGCACTCTTGTTATTGGTTTTAAACAATGGTAAAAACATTTGGTCGCTCGTTAGGATCTTGGTATACGTTATCTATGTGAAGTCTGATCTTGTTTGGTAAACTGTTTGTCTTTTATGTGTTCTATTCTGGTGTTTTCATTTAGTTAGACACCAAGTCTACACCGTTTTCGTTGAAAGAATCTGTAATGACCTTTGTGATCCATCCGCGACCAAAGGGTTTATTCAAAATAACTGTTAACATGTTAATGATGTCATGAAATAACAGTACAACTGATATGCACAATAACAAATAACAAAACACCATAAACAGATATAACACCATGAACATATATAACACCATTAAACTTCCAACATACATAATAAAACACCATGAACAGATATAACACCATTGAATAACAAATAAGCAGATTTAAGTAAAACAAAGAAAACACAAATATAAGAAAAGGAAATAAAAACAGTACAACTAATATGCACAATAAAACACTGTGTGGAAAGAAATAACACCGTTAACTTCCAACATACATAGTAAAACACCATGAACATATATAACACCATTGAATAACAAAAAAAGGAGATTTAAGTAAAACAAAACACAAAATGTAAAACGTTCTCACAGTAATATAAGTACGACCAAAACCAAACAAATAAAAATACGAGTTTCTACCAATCCCAATAACCATTGAAAACCTAACAATGTACGAAACAAAAAAGAAAATACGTTAAAAATAACCAAATGTTTAGACATCTCTAAATAACTTCCTAATCCTCTTCTCCATCCTCCTCGTCTTCTTCGTCCCCATCTTGTTCATCCAGAGCTTCTTCAACTTCTTCCCAAACGGCTTCCTCCTCGTCACCTTCATCGGCTTCTTCACCGCCATCCTTGGAACTAGCATCTTCTTTACTCCGTGTAGGGTTTTGGCAAGTACGTCTGTTATGACCGTATCTAAAACAGTTTTGACACTGACGTCTCTTTTTGCCCAATTGACTTATAGCAATTTCACATTTAGACTTCATCCGTTTAGGCTTACCCATACCTTTGTATCTAGTTCCAACAGGAACACGAACGGTTACATTCGATGGTTGTGTGTTACCGGTAATTTCAGCAAACCTTTCACGACGGCTCTTACGTGGGGCATTGACCACCGCCTCATCAGCTGTTTTGAAATAGTTAACAACATGATCCCTGAATGAGCACAGCACATCAAAGTTGGTGACAAGCTTGTTAATAACCGACTCCGTAAAGTATGTGATCTCACGTACAGCGCGGTTAACTTCATTATAACGATCATCACCCTCGTTGATACCTAGAATAACACCAGGGGCACTATTGGGAACAGCCTCCCGAGTCCAACGTCATAAGATATAACGTCGTGGAAACTACCTAACATCAAGCATCCTAAGCACACAAAAGATGTGTGAGCACAACAACCCAAACTGTTCGAATCTTTTGCATGTACAGTACACAGTCATGTCGTCTTACCGCATCATAACCTATAAGACACCAATAAAAAATTGAAATTTTGTTAGATACATGACAACATAAACACACCACAAAAAAATACCATATGGAGCAAGCAACAATACTAAATATAAATTAACCAATATGGTTTATTAATACCATGGTTAATAAAATTTTCAAGATGACAATTCTGTTATAGAATTCTGAATGAATCATTATCATTATTTTATGTAGCAATCAAGCTACATGGCAGAATCTGAAGAAATCAACAGTCACCCTATAGAAAATCATGATACTATCAGAATCAACGTAACTGGTGCGGAACTTCAAGCATTGATTGGCAATGCTGTTTCTAAAGCCATGGACAGGCAATTTAGAGAGTCTAGTGGTACGCGCTCAAAGACTCACTTTGTGGCTAACAGTAAGCCACCTTCCAAATCTCATGAATCGAAGAAGGATGATGCCCAACACTCATCAAATCGGCACAGTATCTCGTCTAAGAAGATTGTATTTGATCAAGAGCCTCGTACAAAGACCTGTTCATATAAGTATTTTGTCTCTTGCAAGCCCAGGGATTTCACTGGGGAAAAATGTTAGTGCACTATGTCTATTGACTTCGTCTTGTATCGTGTCTAGGATTAGATTTTGTTATACGAGAGTATATGAGGTTTTAGTGTATGTTTAATGTAATTTAGCTTGAAAGTGGTGATTTCCCTTGAAAATGTCATTTGACAATTTCAAGCTAAATCAAGATTTACCTTGAAAGTGTCATGTGTCATTTCAAGCTAAATCAAGATTTACCTTGAAAGTGGCATGTCATTTCAAGCTAAATCTCTCCACTATATATAGCTTTCAATCTAAATCATTTGAGACTTTTGCACATTTGATATTTGGAGAGCTTAGATTCTAGAAAGAGAGTCTAGAGAGAGAAAGTACTCCAAGTGATTCAAGGTTCTTTGTACGTTTCAGATTTATAAATAGAATCACGTTTATATTACGTCTTGTGTGTTTCGGTCTCGTTCGTGTACAGATTCCGCACGTTTCACGTTCGTTTAGCAATCGTTTCGGAGTCAAACCGGTCCTAATAAGTGGTATCAGAGCAGGAGCTTGATTGCGTTGATCAAACAACAAGATTCGTACCAGATTACAGTGTTTTCAGATCTGAATTGCATCATTTCTTCATCATCTACTTATTCTTTCACGTTTTCTACGGTTTTTCAACAAATTGAACGGGATTTTATGGTCCGAATCGGCTGATTTTTTAGAATATTGTGCGAAAACAGTTGATCTATAATCCTGCCAAGTTTCAGATTCAAATTCCTAGTCGTTTAGGAGAATTTCAAGCTTTTGTGTCCGACTTCGTAATAAACAGCAAGATTTCGCTTGAAAAATTCAAGCGAAACCCATATAAATCAGTTTTCGCTTGAAACAACATAGATTTGAACACGTGAATTGTTGAATCATTTTGCGATATTGCATCGGTCTAATCAAAGTGTTGCGAGATTTGGAATTGTCTGACATATTGAAATTGTGAATTAAAGGTTGTCGGTTCAATTGATAATGTTGTCAGATTTGATAATGTTGACAAACATAGCTTAAACAGTCACCGATCAATTGATTAAAAGGTCCAATTAAAATCGATTTAATATCTTGTTTGATTCTGTTTGTATACTGTGCACCGACCCACTAATGCATATGGATTGATTAAAAAAATAACGAGACAGATTGAACGGCCTAATAGGATTTTAGTTGGAATTAATTTTGTCGGATAGTGACTGAAGAATTACATGTGATGTAAACCTTGATATTCACACCTCGTAAATCACAACACAAGAAACAATCAAATAACAATGATTATTTTCAACAAGAATATCAACCAACTGAAACGGACGAGTATCCTATCGAGTGAGTCAACACAAGTCAACAGTGACAATAATCGCGTGACAATGCTGTCCGTTCGGGTGGGATTGGAGCTGTCTGAACGGATAACTTCTCAATGTATGGTACTAAACGACAAATATGTTGTCCGTTTTGGGTGATGGTTGAATCTTTGACTTTAATGCAAAATCACATGCAAACTTGAATCAAACCACGTGCAATAACAATCTTAGCCTTCAATTTACAAATCAACTTTAATCCAATTTTGTCCTACAAAATCAAAGTCACATGGGCCGACACCTGTTCTGTTCACGTGATTCTTGGGCTTGCAATTCTGATAATGATTGGGCCGTGATATGATGATCAGATCAAGTTTACGTGATTCTTGGGCTTGCAATTCTCTTTTTGATAGTCATCAATTCGCTTGAAAGTTTGTAAGGTTTGGAGTTCAAAGGTTTCAAAGGGTCAAGTCATTTGAATTCGATTCGGGTCAAAGCAGTCCACACAGTGTGTCAATCTTCAGTCTACACAGTGTGTCAATCTTCAGTCGGCATAGTCTGTCTATCTTCAGTTTGCACAAAATAATCATCAGTTCGAGTACCAGTTTTATTTTGTTAATCGATAAATTTTTAAACTAATTGTTGTTTGTTTGTCTGTCAGGTTTACATCATGGCTGAGGAATTTTACAACACGTTTTTCAACGCGTTCACAACCGAATCGTCTGAGGTTACAAATATTACACCAAAAACCATCACGAAGGCGATCAACGAAAACATCAAGCATGATAACTTTTACGGAACTCACTCAAAGCCACCAACTCTTGATAGCATTGAGGATTATACCTGGTGGAAAGAACGCTTTATCAACTGGGCGAGAGCGTATGCTCATGAAAGCTGGTTTTGCTTGGAGTATGGGTATGAAAAACAAAATACGAGAAAGGCGAAGATCTAGTATTCAAGAAGTTTTCCAGAGAAGATAAAGCTGAATACGGAGCTGAACAGAGAATGATAGCATTGATTCAGTCAGCAATCAGAAATGATATTTTTGCTTTACTAACTCATGATGGGTCATCTAAGTCTGTCTGGGAAGCTTTACGTGTTAAAGCTGAAGGGGGTAAACAGATTAAAAAGAACAAAATCGCTTTATTAAAGAAAGAATTTGATCTGTTTGATAACATAAAAGGAGAGTCGGTGAGGCAAATGATTGAGAGATTCTGTCATCTTAAAATTGAATTGGAAAGATTAGAGATAAATAAAATAAGAGAGGAATTGATAGACAAAGTGATTGAAGCGTTACCACGAGCTGATCAGTGGCAAACGTTTGTTTTTATTTTGAAAAATGATGCTTTGTATGATACAATTACTCTTGATGCTTTGTTTGAAAAGATTGAAAGTCATGATCTGGAGCTACAAAAGCAAAACAAGATGACTGATTCTTCACATAAACAGAACGTTGGCTTGTACTACAAAAGTAGTGTGCTTTCTGATAAAGGCGTTGGTTCACCAAAAACAACATTTAGTGGTGAAAAGATGAAAGAACCACCAACAACGTCAACAAATCATCATTCTGGATATCATTCATCTTCAAAGACAAATTCTGATGAATCTGAAGAAATTTTGTGCAACATTGCTCTTAAACTGAAGAATTCTCCAGCAATGAGCATCAATGCAGCGAAGCAGCAAATGAGTTTCCTTGCATCTGTTCTGGAGTCATATGAAGGTCTTGTAGCTGGCAAAATTGGAAATTCTGAATTGACCAAAGAAGACTACGACCAGATTGATCCGGAAGAGATGGAGCTCATTGACATTCGTTGGTGTTTAGCTAGTTGTATCCGAAGAGCTCAGAGGTATATGGAGATTACCGGGAAACAATCTCTTGGAGGTGCGTCAACAAAGCTTGGATTCGACAAATCCAAAGTGACCTGCTTCAAATGCAAGCAAAAAGGTCATTTCAAGAGAGAATGCACTAATTCTGCAGTTGGTGGAAATGAACATCCATTCAATGATGACTATTATCGAAAGGCAATCTACCATCGAAGCAGAGAAGAGCCAAAGTTGATTGAAGATAAACCAAAAGAAAAGTCAAGAGCATATGCAGTAATCTATCCCGATGAAGGATTTGACTGGAGCACAGTGTGTCCAGAAGAAGATCGTTTAGAGAATGTTCGTAAAACAACTCAAGGGAGAGCTATGACAGAAGAAAGAAAGTTTGTTTTTGTTGCTGAAATTCAAGATGAAAACAAAGACAAAGACACTACTGAAGTCCATGAAGAAAAAGTTGAGATCAAAGAAAAAACTCGAGAAGAGATCTTAAGTGAGAAGACCTACAGAGAAAGAAACGTGGTCTACAACAGAATGGATGACATGCAAGAGGAGTATGAGATGGCTGTCGGTAGCAAAAGATGGGATAAAAAGAGAGAATGCTACTATAACAGAGAAGGAGAACCGGTTGTTCCCAAGAAAGACATAATCTTCGATGATGTTCTTCTCAAAGTCCCGTTGAGAGCCGAATACTATAGAAATGTATTGAAAGATGACACATACGTTAAGAAATTTGAAAAGGAGATCAGATATGCTATGTTATCGTGTCTGAGAAAAAGGGATGAGGAGAGAATGAAGAAGAATGTTGAAGAAATGGTGAACAATCTGAAGAAAGCTGCTGAAGAGGTTAAAGCAGAAACTGTTGAAGTTGAAGCTGTGAAGGAAATCAAAAGTGAAGAAGTTGTTGTGAATGAAGAGGTTGAGAAAGCTGTTACTGAAGAACAGCAGATTGAAGAAGAGATGAAGAAAGAAGAAAAAGAAGAAAAGAATGAGAATGAGAAAGCTGATAATGTTGGTGATGAAGTCGGTGTTGAAGAAAAGCAGAATGTTGTTGAGAAGACAGAGGTTGCTGAAAACACCGAAGTGCCAATCACTGAGGTAAATTCTGATTCTGAAAACTTGAAACTGCTTGATCAGTGCAAGAAATGCATGGAACCGTGCAGAGCTTGTACTGAAAAAGATGAGCAATTTAGAACAAGAGATCTTGAGTTCACAAAAATTGAAAAGATTTTCAAAGAAAAATGCAAAGAAATGCTAGAAAAAGAAAAAGTTTTTAAAGAAAATGATGAGAAATGTTCAGAAAAATGTAACAAATTAGAGAAAGATAATGAAGTTTTGAAAGAAAATGTTTTGAAAATGACAAATGAATGTGAACAAAAAGAAATTGCTTGTCAAGAAATGAAAAAGCAATATGACTCAATGAAATTATCATATCACATTACGAAAGAGTCATATGATAAAGTAAAAGATGAAATGAAATATGCTCAATCAAGAATGAATTATATGTCTGAAACAACCAAAGAACTTAAACGAATGTATGCTATAAAACAAGATGTTGTTAATTCCTATATTGAGGATGTTGCTAAGTTAAAGCGACAGATTGCTGATTTAGAACAGGATAACAACAAGTTAAAGAGTTACCACGTGTCGTCATATGTGCTTGAACGAATTTTCAATATAAAACCGGGAGATGGTGAGTCTGAGCAGAATAAGAAAGGCATTGGCTCAGAGTTTCATCAAGTTCCACCACCGGAAAAATTTGCATTTTATGATGAGGAAAAGGTCAAAAAATCTTTCAACATGGTAGATCAATTGCCAGACAACATTGACATAACCTATTCCAAATCTGAGGATTCTCATGATTCAGAGGTGGTAGGTAAAGTCGTTGAAAGTGTGTTGAAAGAAGAGTCAGTTGTTACAGGTAAATCTGAATCACAGGATGAAGATGAAGGAAATCTTCATGATGGTTATCTAAAAAACACAAAATCCGAGAAAAGTTTGAATGATGATTCAAAAGGATTGGTTTATACCATGATTGGATCGGACAAATTGTTCTTAGATGTTGTATTCCCGATTCAGAATGTGATTTCAGAAAAGGTTGATAAAGCATTCAAAATGGTTGAGATTGAAAAGTATGAGATTTCAAAGTTTGCTGGTAAGAGTCATAGAGGTTCGTATAACAAACCTGGTTTTAAAAAGAAGAACATGAAGGCTGGGTTGGGTTATAAGAAGAAACAGAATCGAAACAAAAATGAGATGCCAAATTTTCAAGCAAAAATGAGTTTTGTTCAAGGAGGCAGTTTAGAAAAAGAAAAAGAACTCAAAATGAGACAGTCTAATGATGAGTTCTTTGCTAAAAAGAAAAAGCAACAACCACAGGTCAAAGATGTGTCCATGAGAACATGTTTCAAATGTGATCAAAAGGGACATCTTGCACGCAAGTGTCCTAATAAAAAACCTGTGGATGTTGATCAAAAGAAGATTGATGCTGAGAAACAAAAATCTGAGAATGTGAGACAAAGGTCAATCAGATTTGACTCAAAACAAACTTGGAGGTACAACACAAACAAGTTTGCTTCGAATCAAAACTGGAAATCAGACCCGTATAGGTTCGATTCTAGACAGATCTGGAATTCTCACACACCCAGATTTAGAACAACACAAAGTTGGAAAACAATTGTTGATATGACAAAACCTCAAGAGTTTTGGAAACCAAGAGTTGTTGTTCAAAATCAAAATATTCAAAAAGTTTCACATTTTTACAAACGTGGAACACCAAAAGGTCAAACATGGAGTGTTAAGAAACATGTTGATTTGGTAAAAGATGAGAAAGTTGAAGTTAAAATTGAGAAAGTTTTTGTGAAAAATGACAAAGAATTTCCAGCATTAAATGAAAATTATTGTGTTGAAATGCCTAAGGTTCAACAGACCTGGGCTAAATTGTTCAAGAAATTGAGTAGTTTGTTTATGCAGGTGCTCAACAAATTCGAAGATTGTAAGAATGGAGGTTGGAGCAGCCTGGCACTACGAGGAGAGGAGGCTGCTGGATCCTGTTCTGATTGAACAGGGAGTTTATATGTTTTCTGTAAATAAATAAACAATATTTCAAAAACCCTAAAAAATTGAAAAACTTGTAAAACCAAAAATATGTTTGTTTTTAATTTTTGTCAAATATTCAAAAATACAAAAATATGTGTTGATTGAATACGCCGAAACCCTCACGGCTGAACAAACATGATTACTTTCATCAGATTGAAAAACAGTTTTCAAACTGTTAAGATCAATGTGTTGTAAATCATGGGGGTAAGTTATATTTTCTGCAAATCAGAGCATTTTTAGCAGAAAATGGATGGCGAGACAAAGCTATCAGTGTTGGTTGTCAAATTTTCTTTATATGATTTTGCATTTTAGGGGGAGTAATATTGTTATAAAATACAAAAACATTTGAAAATTTGAAAAAGTCAAAAACATGATAAAATTCAAAAATTTGAGTTTTTGCGTAAAAAGAGGAAATGATAGTACATCAGTAGACAGTTACAGTACGCTAAAGAATTGGAAAGTTTAAATGTGTTAAACGATCTCACCGTGGATGTGTCGGTAGGTTTTTATACATTTAGTAAACTTTTTCCGGGATATAAACCTAAATTCAAACTTGCTTATTTCGTGGGGAACACTACTTGGATATATAGGTAACCCCTGAAATCTCGTTTGAAAGGTCTCATAATCTGATATACTAGGTCTTTATACTCAATGATGTCTGGGGTATTATTCCGGGACTTCTGCTGAACGGTAGTTCTGACCTAGTCCCTGGATAATACTTTCTGCAAATGCTTGAAACATAGCATTAAACCCTTAGCATGCCGATGAAACAATAAAATTGATAGTCGCTGCTGTTGTAGCTAAAAGATCCTCTAAAGGGGACATTCCGAAAAGTCGAAGCTGATATCTCTCTGCGTATACGGAAGTATCGACCTGAGATCCCTCGGCCCTCGCATACCTAATTTATGTACAGATATCATTGTAGTATACTCACCTGTAAGACTGATTATTGGGATCTGGATACGGGAGTATATTCAAGAGGTGGGACACATGAATAGGTTTAAGTTCTTAAAACACCTAATACGTATCCTGAATCAGTTGAAGTTTGTATGAAAATTTAAGTGGACAAGTATATCGACAATCTAAGTGAATTGTTTAATTCTTAAAGTGAAATTTAAGCTCAACGGTACTTGTGACTTGTAAAAAACTGATATGATCCTCTGTCGCATACTCAAACAAAAATATGGTCTGTAAATATGTTTGTACATATTTCTTTACTGCTTTATATTTTCAGAAAAATACAAAAAGATTTTGATTTCTGTTTTATTTTCGACAATCGATATCTGAAATGCTAAGTTTCAAAATCTAAGTAAGCTGATTGTGTTTCTGAAAATAAAACAAGTTCATTAATTTTAAACTTGAATTAAAATCAATAATTTCAAAAACAGTTTGTGATATCTCCAAGGTCATTAGCTTGAACTTGGATGATTAACTGTGAGGGAGTTGGATTCTGTAATACTGCTAAATCTATACAGTTTGTTGATAGGGGGAGTGGATTAGAGAATATTGATTGATAATATGAAAACATTGTACTTATAAATGTTTGAGAAATTGCAGATAGTCCAGACTACGATCCCGAAAGCAGAGTCTAAGGGGGAGTCTGAAGACAAGTTTGAAACAAAGAAAAGCTTGTAGATGGAAAGCTAGGTGTCGATCCCAAAGCACGGAAGCTTGATGAAAGGGGGAGCCTGAAGCTGATAGAAGAAGAGAGTGATGGATGCGTACAATGTTACAATCTGAGTGAAAAGGCAGAATGATCAAGACTGAAGAAGGTGTCATAACAGAGATTAGTCACTGAAGACTTCGTCAATATCCAAGGGGGAGTCTGTTAGTGCACTATGTCTATTGACTTCGTCTTGTATCGTGTCTACGATTAGATTTTGTTATACGAGAGTATATGAGGTTTTAGTGTATGTTTAATGTAATTTAGCTTGAAAGTGGTGATTTCCCTTGAAAATGTCATTTGACAATTTCAAGCTAAATCAAGATTTACCTTGAAAGTGTCATGTGTCATTTCAAGCTAAATCAAGATTTACCTTGAAAGTGGCATGTCATTTCAAGCTAAATCTCTCCACTATATATAGCTTTCAAGCTAAATCATTTGAGACTTTTACACATTTGATATTTGGAGAGCTTAGATTCTAGAGAGAGAGTCTAGAGAGAGAAAGTACTCCAAGTGATTCAAGGTTCTTTGTACGTTTCAGATTTATAAATAGAATCACGTTTATATTACGTCTTGTGTGTTTCGGTCTCATTCGTGTATGGATTCCGCACGTTTCACGTTCGTTTAGCAATCGTTTCGGAGTCAAACCGGTCCTAACAAAAAAGGCGCCATTGATTGCATGACGTGGTTAGATGAGATGGATATGGTGGTTGACATTAGTGTATATGTCGAGAAAGATATTGTGAAGTATGTTTCACAGTCGTTCAAAGGGGAAGCCCTAGCTTGGTGGAGGTCCTTAATCCATGCTACTGGAAAGATTTCGTTATACAACTTAACATGGGCTCAGTTTGTTGCTTTGATTAAAGAGAATTTTTGTCCTCAACATGAAGTTGAGAAGATCGAGACTGACTTTCTGACATTGGTTATGAAGAACTTAGACTGTCAGGCATATCTCACGAGTTTTAACACTATGTCTTGGTTGGTTCCTTACTTGGTAACACCGGAACCAAAGCGTATAGCCCGTTTCATTGGGGGTTTAGCCCCGGAGATTAAAGCTAGTGTGAAAGCATCAAGACCTACTACCTTTAGGTTAGTAGCTGATTTGTCATTATCTCTTACCCATGATGCGGTCAGGCAGAGATCGCTTAGGATTTCTGATGCGGGGAAGAGGAAACGTGAGGATGATAACTCCCACCGTTCAGATAAGAAGCATAAGGGAAACTCTGATCACAAGAAGAGTTCAGGGTTTAAGAAGGATGACCAACAGTCGGGTGAGAAGCCCAAATGCAAGACCTGCAAGAAGTTCCATATGGGAAAGTGCAGGTATGAATCAAAATCCCAATCGCAGCCTAGAGCTTGTGGGATGTGTAAATCTAGTGAGCATAAGACGTTGGATTGTAAGAAGATAAAGGATGCAACTTGTTACAACTGTAACGAGAAAGGGCGCATCAAGTCCAACTGCCCAAAGTATGCTAAGAAACCTGAAGAAGGTAAGAAGACCAATGCTCGGGTCTTTCAAATGAATGCTCAAGAAGCAATCCAGAATGACAACGTAATAACAGGTAGCTTTCTTATCAATGATGTTTATGCAAGGGTATTGTTTGATTCGAGGGCAGATAAGTCGTTTGTAGATAATAAGTTTTGTAAATTATTAAATCTGCCTGTTAAAACCCTGAGCATAAAGTATGAAGTAGAATTGGCCGATGGTACCATAGAAACTGCTTCAACCGTACTAGATAGATGTTTTATATCCATTAGAAACCACTCTTTTCCATTGTCTTTACTTCCTTTGAAACTAGCTGGATTCGACATAGTAATAGGCATGGACTGGTTATCTCATAACCAAGCTTAGATCGTTTGTGATAAGAAGCAAGTGGTTATTAAAACACCCTATAGTGAGCCGTTGACAATTCAGGGGGACACTTAGTATGGGTTGCCTAAGCAAGTGTCTATGCTTAAGGCATCAAGGTGTATGAAGAAAGGTTGTGTCATTTATATGGCACAAGTGACATTTGATGAACCAAAGCCCAAGATTGAAGACACCCCTATCATTTCTGAATACCCTGATGTATTCCCTGAAGAACTACCTGGTTTACCCCCAAATAGGCAAGTGGAGTTCAGAATCGACATCATTCCTGGATCTGCACCTGTTGCAAGAGCACCTTACCGGTTGGCCCCAACTGAGATGAAAGAGTTGAGAACTCAACTGGATGATTTATTGGCCAAGGGTTTTATCTGACCTAGCTCATCTCCTTGGGGAGCACCGATTCTGTTTGTGAAGAAAAAGGATGGATCAATGCGTTTATGCATTGATTATCGAGAGCTAAACAAGGTTACAATCAAGAACAGATATCCATTGCCCAGGATCGACGATTTGTTCGATCAACTGCAAGGAGCAAGCTACTTCTCCAAGATTGACTTGAGATCAGGTTATCATCAGCTGAAGGTTAGAGATGATGATGTGCATAAGACTGCATTCAGAACTCGTTATGGTCATTACGAGTTCTTGGTGATGCCTTTCGGGCTCACTAATGCACCAGCAGCGTTCATGGACCTCATGAATCGCGTTTGCAAACCCTATTTGGACAAATTTGTCATTGTCTTCATTGATGATATTCTTATTTATTCGAAGAACCAGGCTGATCATGAAAAGCACCTTCGATGTATCCTTAAACTTCTTCAACAAGAGAAGCTCTACGCCAAGTTTTCAAAGAGTGAATTTTGGCTTCGTGAAGTCCAATTTCTTGGGCATATGGTTAGTGAGCATGGTATCCAGATGGATCCCGCTAAGATTGAAGCTATCATGAATTGGCAAGAGCCGAAGACGCCTACAGAGATTCGCAGCTTTTTGGGTCTGGCAGGATATTACAGGCGTTTTATTGAAAATTTCTCAAGGATTGCTGCACCCCTAACTTCGTTGACTAGAAAGAATATAAAGTTTGATTGGGGTCCTAAGAAACAAGAATCCTTTGAGATTCTTAAGCAGAAGTTGAGCAATACTCCTGTGTTGACATTGCCTGAAGGGATCAAAGAATTTATGGTTTACTGCGATGCCTTACACACAGGTATGGGATGTGTGCTAATGCAGAAGGGCAAAGTTATTGCCTATGCTTCTCGACAATTAAAAGTGCACGAGAAGAATTACACCACCCATGACTTGGAATTGGGTGCCGTTGTATTTGTACTAAAACTTTGGAGGCATTATTTATATGGTACTAAGTGTGTGATCTATTCTGATCATAAAAGTCTACAACACTTGTTCAATCAGAAGGATCTGAACATGAGACAGCGTCGATGGATGGAGACTTTAAATGATTATGATTGTGAAATCCGATATCATCCAGGCAAGACGAATGTGGTCGCCGACGCATTGAGCAGAAAGGAAAGAGTTAAGCCCATTAGAATCAATGCCAAGAGCATTGAATTAAAGAACAGCCTGAATGAAAGATTGTTAGTCGCTCAGAAGGAAGCTGTGTTAGAGGCTAACTATCCAAATGAAAAGTTGGGCGTAACTGCTGAACAGTTATTGTATGGCAAGGATGGAATCCTAAGATTGAATGGACGAATATGGGTTCCAATCTATGGAGGACTTAGGGAAGTGATCCTTCAAGAAGCCCATAATTCTAAGTACTCAGTTCATCCTGGCAGTGATAAAATGTACCAAGATTTGAAGGCAAATTATTGGTGGATAGGCTTGAAGAAGTCTATAGCCACTTATGTGGCCAAATGTCTAACATGTGCTCAGGTTAAAGCCGAACACAAGAAACCATCATGTTTGCTGCAACAGCCTGAATTTCCCACCTATAAGTGGGAAATGGTAACTATGGATTTCATCACAAAGTTACCAAAGACAAAGTGAGGAAATGATACTATTTGGGTTATAGTCGATAGGTTGACCAAGTCAGCCCACTTCCTACCTATTAAGGAAACACAGAGCTCAGATAAGTTAGCTTAGCTATACGTGGACGAGATTGTATCTCTTCACGGAGTACCAATGTCTATTATCTCTGATAGGGATACGAGTTATACATCGTATTTTTGGAAAAGCTTTCAGCAATCCCTAGGCACTCGATTAAACTTCAGCACTGCATATCATCCTCAGACGGACGGTCAGAGCGAGCGTACAATTCAAACTCTGGAGGATATGTTAAGAGCTTGTGTTATTGATTTAGGTGGAAGTTGGGATGATCACCTTCCGTTGATTGAATTTTCATACAATAATAGTTATCATTCGAGTATTCAAGCTGCACCTTTTGAAGCTTTATATGGAAGAAAGTGCAGGACGCCAGTTTGTTGGGTGGAAGTTGGAGATGTCCAACTAACAGGACCTGATATAGTCCTGGAGACGACAGACAAGATTGTGCAGATACGTGATCGTCTCAAAGCTGCCAGGGATAGGCAGAAGAGCTACGCAGATAAAAGACGTAAGCCTCTAAAATTTGAGGTAGGTGACAAAGTTCTACTTAAGGTATCACCCTGGAAAGGGGTAATGCGATTTGGCAAGAAAGGAAAGTTAAGCCCAAGATACATAGGACCATTCGAGATCATCGAATGTGTCGGAACAGTGGCTTACAAGTTAAACATGCCTGAAGAGCTCAATGGGATTCATAAGGTGTTCCATATCTGCAATCTAAAGAAATGTCTAGCTGATGAATCGCTAGCCATGTCACATAAGGATGTGCATATAGATGAGAGCTTAAAGTTTGTTGAAAAACCCTTATCTATTGAGGATCGACAGGTTAAGAAACTTCGAAAGAAGCATGTATCGATTGAAAGGTTAAATGGGACGCCCGTAGAGGTCCCGAATACACGTGGGAGGTAGAGTCCACAATGAAACAGAAGTACCCTCATTTATTTCAGTAAATCTCGAGGTCGAGATTTCTTTTAAGGGGGTGAGGATGTAACACCTCGTAAAATCACGACCAATATTATGAAGACACGTGTCATGGACTTTAAGCATGTAAGGATTTATTCCTGAAGGACTGAAGTTGTCAAACAATGTAAATATGTGAATAAAGGGATCCAAAGTGTCAACATGCCATTCTTGTGCCTCTGATTGACCTCACACGACGTCCGTATTCTTTAACGAATAATTTATCAAACTTGAAAAGTCGTTTGTGCTTAAAATAAGGATCTTGTGAAACGTAGGGATTAAAAGCGTCAACATGTTGAAAGTAACCTCTGAGTGACCTTTTAACGATCCCCCAAAAACATTGTAACAATTATATTTCCGCCCGCAAGGATATTGAATATCAATTCGAGGAGCTTCGATGCACATAAATAAATAAAGTGTTAATTCTAAGAAATAAGGGTCAAAAGCGTCAATGTTGAAATTCAGGACTTTTTGGGTGATCGTATAACTAATCGGGAGCTTAACGGAGTTTGTTTATGACTTAGGGTCCTTAAAAGTTAAGTTTGGGGGTTAAAAGTGCAATAAACACAAGTTAAAACAAGTTTTGAAGGACCAGGGACCAAAAATGCAAAGTATGGAAACTTGTTACCGGAGCCTGACCTCTACGCGGGCCGCGTAGACCCTCAGCCAAGTCTTACGCGGGCCGCCTAAAACCATCAGATGCAGAAAATGTTGACAGGTGCCTGTACAGCCAGTTCCACCGCCTTAAAAGCCTGGTTTTCGAATTCAAGGACTGTACCAATGGTTTTTCATGCATAGGGGACACCTGCGGTGATCAGGAATCAATCTTAGACTTTTGTGGATTGATCTTGTGAGTTTAAATTTCCTATATAAGGGTTCTTGTTTGATAGTTCATGTGCTCACTTTCAAAAATCATTCAAAACTTACTCTCTGGAGCTCTCTTGACTTCAAGCAAGTTTTCTCAAGTTCCTAATTCGTGCTAAGAGCCTTTGTAAGCATTCTTAGCCTTCCTAGTTCATGTTTTATTAGTCTAATGACCAAAAGTCAAAGTCGTCGTAATTAAGCTTTGACTTAGTGATTAATCACTAATGGTCCAGTCATTTTTCGAATTGAAAGTGGCTATGAGTGGGTAATTATGTGGGTAATAAACCCTTAAAATGGAACCCTCTGATTTCCACTCTAACTAGGTCAATTGTCGGGTCAAACTTAATATTAAAAAGTCAACAGAAAGCTATTTTGCAAATAAACTCATAATTAACTATGTAGAAGTTATGAAACATGTTTTAACACTTATATAACTTGGTAATTAATGTAAGAACATGTCTAAGCATGTTCAATCCGACAATTTTGAGTTTAGGCTCGGTTCGGTTCGGAACCGAAAGTCGCAAAAGTAGACTTTTGCTTTGACTTTCAGTTCTGACCCGATTTAGCTTAGTTTAGATATGCCTTAGAGTTCCATTAGGACCAGGTTATAGGTTAGTATAACCCTCTGAGGTTATACAACTTGGTTCCTAATTAATCCGATTCATTTGCATGTTTTCGTTAATTACTTAAATGTTGACCATTATGCCCTTTTTACCTTAGAACGAGATTTTTGAAAATGTGAGAGGAAAAAAACCTTTAATACTGATTTATAAACATGTCCTAAAAATTTGACATCAGTTTGAGGTCTAAATTAGGAGTTATGCTCAATATCGTAATTTAAAAGCTTTTTATTAATTAAACGGCGTTATTAGCATAAAGCCTATATAAACCCAAATTTTGACACCAAACTTTTTACCCACTGATGTAATATAATATTTTGGGATTTTTTAAGATTTTTATTGATTTTTAAACTGATCATAACATGGGGTTCTTACTTTGATTCGGGAATTGACGGTTATACCCTTTTTACTAATAAAATGAGTTTTACATAACATTTTGATACCAAACTTTTTGCTACTGATTTTATATGATAAATAAAATATTTTGAACTTTATAAACTGATCAAAAACTCAGATTTCCTTATATAACCTGAAAATCGCTTAAAACCGACTTTTTACGCGTTTTAAACGCATAGTATGGGTTAAAACTATTTTTGGCATATAATACATAATACCTACTGATGTTTTAAGTAAATTTTTATACTTTAACAGTAAGAAAAAGTTTTGAACTTAGATTTCCAATTTTGACCTTTAAAGCTTATGTGAAATGACTAAAATGCCCCTACAGTGCATAGTTTGGTTATAAATAATAAATTTCACATATATGCAATACCTTACTGATATGACTTGCAAAAATAAATATTTTTACTGATCATTTAAGACCAGTACCTCAGGTTAATACTTAACCTCTTTTATAATCCTTAAAATGACCAAAATACCCCTACGGGGCTTAAATTGATTTTAAATCCGTTTTGGGCATAATGGAAGGTATCCTACTGATATCACAACATATTTAAGGCATATTAACTTAGGAAACCTGCTCATGACTCATTTGGTTACCCGTTATGCATTTATCGCGTTCGGTACGGTTTATGTAACTAGTTTGCATAAATTAACCGAAACGGGTCAAACCTTATCATTTTCACTTCAAAATCCAGAATGTGTTTAGTTTACCCATATTATACAAGTCTTCATACTTGTCGGGTCTAAACCACATTCTAATCTGGTCTACACTTAATCTTGCGTTTTGAACCGTTTACCTTCCTTTATAACTAACCAGTCTAAGTTTAAACTTAAGTAAGACCCGTTAGGAATCTAATAGGTTATTAAAACCTTCGTTCTAGATTTTGGAGCCCAGTAAAAGATATTTCCACTTGCTGATTGTATACGGCTGGGATAAATTTGTATAATTTGCTAAGGTAAATACTTTTAACTTATTTTCCCTTATACGGGCTTGGGATACGGTATATAAAATACCGCTTGGTCGGGTATTGAACTTTTAATCATATGAAGGTTAAATCATTGAGATAACCCGTTTAATCTGTTTTGTTTATTTTAAGCCTTTGGGGGGTTAATGACCATGTCCTGGATATCCTCGGCTCATTCATTGAAATGGCCACGACTTAAGCACGGGGTGTAGGCATACACATGCCGGTGCGTATGTAAAATAATGTACCCACCTGTTCGAGAATAACTCGCCGTGAGATATATTATGTGGTGTGTCTATTAATCTTTAACCCGGTTTTCAACCCGGGCTACTGAACGTATAATAAACATATAATTCTTTAACAAGATTATTTTTAAATAATTATACCAAGTTATAAAAGATTATTTGTGCCTTGTGCATTCAAATCAATTTTCTTAAACATTTTCAAAATGAGTCGGTTAATTGTATTTACCAG
Source organism: Helianthus tuberosus (assembly GCA_030545235.1). Lineage (NCBI taxonomy): Eukaryota > Viridiplantae > Streptophyta > Magnoliopsida > Asterales > Asteraceae > Helianthus > Helianthus tuberosus. The sequence goes on from CM060354.1 coordinate 92,679,853, forward strand.
TGAAAACTGATGTATTTTCCAAAAAGGTTAAGTGCAGGTACTAATCGAAATGGGCTGGCTACTCCTACCATCAATAAAGAGTCTTGCAAGCTTAGATGTTTACAAATCTGTTGAACAATGTTTCTTTTATCTTTGATCCGCCTGTGGATCCCTTTACAAACGCTTTGTAATAATTGATATTACTTTCAATCGGTTTGTAATGTTATTATCTTTAGACTTCCGTTGTGTATTAAACTGTGATAATTTGACTATGATGATATCAACTACGTCACGATACTCCCCACCGGGCCCACCGGTAATACGTGGAAATATCGGGGGTGTGACAGTACGGTTGCGTATTTCGGTTAATTACGACGGAAGTCGTAACAGACGCGAAAACGACCCAAATTGCGGAACGAAAGGTATTTTTGCATTCCTATCACTAAAATACAATATTTTAGTGATTACAAAAGTTTTTGGATGTCCGGATATGGTCATAACGCAAGATATGCACGTATATGCATACTTTCATGGTTTTGACGCTTTTAGTCCCTGTGATTAAATAAACGTATTTTCACATACCAAACCCCTCAAAAATTATTTATAAGCTATGTTATGGGTATTTAGGGTATGTTTAGCTTATGATCTTGTCTGGAGTGTACGTTGCTATACGAATTGGCAAGCTTTTGCAGTTTGTCGAAAATAGTCCCTTCAAAACTTATTTCTAAGTTATGTAAAGGTTATTTAAGTATGTTAAGCTTATGTCATTGTTCCGGAGTGTATGTCGCGTTAAACTGATTACGTTTACGCATCAGTTTGCATATAAATTTCCAGAAAGCGTTTAAGAGTTTAAAATCGGCCAAAAATTAAAATGTGCAAAATGTCAAACATAAATAAACAAATATTGAGATCAAAACACATTGTTTTATTGATAATTGAATTGTTTGGAGTTATACAATGATTACACAAGCACAGATGTCACAGTCTCCCCTACTTTAGGAAATTTCATCCCGAAATTTATTTAGAGGAAACTTGTGAGAATAGATGTGGATAATTCACCTTCATTTGATCTTCACATTCCCAAGTAAATTCTGGGCCACGTTTAGATTTCCAGCGAACTTTAACAATTGGTATGCACTTGCATTTGAGCTTCTTGACTTCACGGTCCAATATTTCCACAGGCTTCTCGACAAAGTGCATCGTGTCATCAACACGAATTTCATGAAGTGGTATGTGGAGGTTTTCATCAGCTAAACACTTTTTAAGATTGGACACGTGGAAGGTTAGATGAACATTTCCAAGTTCAGGAGGTAGCTCAAGTCTGTAGGCCCCTTTTCCGATTCTTTCAACGATTTTAAATGGTCCAACATATCTTTGTGCAAGTTTTCCTTGCTTTCCAAATCTAATCACACATTTCCAAGGGGATACCTTAAGTAGGACGTGATCACCGACTTGAAATTCCAAGGGCTTGCGTCGTTTATCCGCGTAACTCTTTTGACGGCTTCTAGCTGTCTGAAGGTTAACGTGAATTTTCTTGACCTTATTTGTAGTCTCTAGAATGAGTTCAGGTCTAGTAAGATGCGCTTCACCTATCTCATTCCAGCAGACCGGTGAATGACATTTTCGACTATATAAAGCCTCGAAAGGAGCCATGTTGATGCTGGAGTGATAACTGTTGTTGTAAGAGAATTCGATCAACGGTAGATGCGAATCCCAACTACCACCAAAATCGATCACACAAGCTCTAAGCATATCCTCCAGTGTCTGGATTGTTCTTTCAGATTGACCATCCATTTGCGGATGATAAGCTGTCCTCAAATTAAGTTGAGTTCCCATGGCAGATTGCATGGTTCTCCAAAAGTGAGACGAGAATCGAGCATCTCTGACAGATATAATGTTCAAAGGAACACCATGTCAAGATACAATCTCATCTACATAGATTTTAGCAATTTTGTCAGCAGATAGATCCTCACGGATCGGTAAGAAGTGTGCTGACTTTGTTAGACGATCAACGACTACCCAAATGGCGTCATGACCTCTTTTAGTACGTGGAAGTTTGGTAATGAGATCCATAGCAGTTTTCCCACTTCCAAACCGGTATCTCTGGTTACTCCAATAATCCAAAGGGGTGTTGATGTTCTGCCTTAACCTTGAGACAAGTAAGGCATTTAGACATGTACAAGGCAATGTCTTTCTTCATACCCGACCACCAATACTGGGTTCGAAGATCCTTATACATTTTGTCTGTGCCAGGATGAATTGAATAATGAGACTTATGAGCTTTATTCATTAATAAGGTGTGAAGATTGTCTTGCTTTGGAACCCACAAATGGTCCATGAAATAATATAATCCATTGTCCTTTAGTTCAAGGCCAGGCTTAATATGATATGGTAATTTTTTACCCATAAAGTCTTGTGTAACACAAGTATGTTGAGCCTGAGAAATGAGGGTTTGAATATCAGATTGAACCTGAACACAGTGAAGCTTGACGCGTTCCTTACGACTCAATGCGTCAGCCACGACATTCGCCTTACTAGGATGGTAGCGAATTTCGCAGTCATAGTCATTTAGGAGTTCAAGCCAACGTCGTTGACTCATATTTATTTCCTTTTGATTGAAAATATGCTGGAGACTTTTGTGGTCAGTGAACACTACACATTTTGTACCATACAGATAGTGTCTCCGGATTTGAGAGCAAAAACTACTGCACCTAACTCAAGATCATGAGTCGTGTAGTTTTTCTCGTGTACCTTCAGCTATCTTGATGTATATGTTATGACTTTGTTTCTTTGCACGAGAACACAGCCAATGCCTAAGTTGGATGCATCACAGTATACGGCAAAATCGTCGTTGCCCTCATGTAAAGATAAGATAGGTGCATCACAGAGTTTCTGTTTCAAGGTCTGAAAAGTTTCTTCCTATTTGGATCCCCACTCAAAAGGTTTATTTTTCTGAGTTAATGCAGTGAAAGGAACCGCAATTTTGGAGAAGTTTGCAATAAAACGGCGGTAATAACCCGCGAGACCAAGAAATGAATGAACCTCAGTAGGAGTAGTAGGTGTATCCCAATCCTTAATCGCACTGATCTTGGCGGGATCTACATGAATACCTTGTTTGTTGACAATGTGTCCCAAAAATTGAACTTCCTTAAGACAAAATTCACACTTGGAGAACTTGCCGAAGAGCTATTCTTTCTTTAGGAGTTCCATTGTAAGACGGAGATGTTGTTCATGATCGGCTCGTGTCTTAGAATAAATCAAAATGTCATCAATGAAAACAATGATGAACTTGTCCAAATAAGGCTTACAAACCCTATTCATCAAGTCCATGAAAACAGTAGGAGCATTAGTCAAACTGAAGGGCATAACAGTAAACTCATAATGACCATATCTTGTGCGGAATGCAGTCTTGGGAATATCTTCCTCGAGTACACGAAGTTGATGATACCCAGAACATAGATCAATCTTTAAAAAGCAAGTAGCACCCTGTAACTGATCAAAGAGATCATCAATGCGAGGTAGGGGATATCGATTCTTGATTGTGAGTTTGTTGAGCTCACGATAATCGATACACATCCTAAAAGATCCATCTTTCTTTTTCACAAATAAAACGGGAGCACCCCAAGGTGAAAAGCTCGGACGGATGAATCCTTTATCAGAAAGTTCTTGAAGTTGTTTAGATAATTCCTGCATCTCAGACGGTACAAGACAATACGGAGATTTAGAAATAGGATTAGCACCAGGTATATGATCAATACGAAACTCAACTTGACGTGCTGGGGTAAACCAGGTCATTCTTCAGGAAATACCTCAGGATAATCCCAAACAACAGGGATATCTTGAATAGTCTTACCTTTACCTTTCTCCTATACGACATGTACCAAGAAGGCCACATAATTCTTTCGTAGGTATTTTTGAGCTTGAGTACACGTCATGAGTTTAAGACTACTAACAGGTTTCTCACCATGAACCTCTAAGATCTCACCAGTTGAAAGCGGCACACGAACAATTTTCTCAAAACAAACCACCTCTGCATGGTATTTGGCTAACCAATCCATTCCTACTATAACATTGAAGCTCCCAAGTTGCATCGGTGTGAGGTCGATAGGAAAAAGATGGTTATTAAGGTTCAGCTGACAATTTCGAAGGACAGAATCAAGTACAACGGGTTCACCACTAGCTACTTCTACCGTCAAGGGCTTTCCTAGTTTTGTTCTAGTCATGGAAAGCAACGACTCAAAAGCTAAGGATACAAAACTTTTATCGACACCCGAATCAAAAAGAACAAAAGCAGGTTGGTTGTTAAGAAAGAACGTACCATTCACCACCTCGTTGTCTGCACGTGCCTTGTTGGCATTCATGTTGAAGTCTCGTCCACGAGCCTGAGCCTAATTTGTATTTGCCAACTTCGGGCGTTGGTTCTTGTAGTGGTCAGATCCCCATAATTGTAGGATGAACCAAGAGGATAGTGAGGTCGTGCAAGCTGTTGAGCAGGCTGTTGTGCAGTGTTTTGTGCTGCTGGATTATGGGTAGGAGCAAAACGGCATGTGTTGGCAAGGTGACCAGATTTCCAACAGTTATTGCAAATACGGCACTGTACATGTGGTTGATGGTGGCTGTTACACCTGTTGCACAAAGGTGCATTACCAGCGTATTGTTTCTTTGCTGGTGGTTGTGTAGGTTGATTTGGAGCTACCTGATTAGGTTGTGCCACAACTGCAAACTTCTTGGAAGCCTTATGCTTCCTTGACTTCTTTGAAGACTCCGCTTTCTTACCCTTTTGTTTCTCATTTTTGTCAGACTGATTCTTGTCGCCCTTTCTGTGGAGTTTACCTTTCTTGACTTGAGAGTCAGTCAAGGTTGCAGCTAGCTCAATGGCCTGTCGAACGATAGTAGGATTACTACCAGTGACGATATCCTGAATAGGATCTGGTAGACCGTCAATGTACTTTTTGATCGCCTTGTCCAAAGGCGTGACCATTGTCGGACAGAGTAAGCTTAACTCCTCGTATCTGTCGGTATAAGCACGGTGTTCACCACTGTCTTGCTTAAGGTCATGGAACTCATCTTCAAGTGCCCTCTGCTTGTGATGAGGGCAGAACTCTTTCATCATCAGAGCCCTAAATTCCTCCCATGTCTGACCCAAAGCAACATCAGCACCTCGATCTCTCATTACCCCATTCCACCACGTGAGAGCCCTCTTTTGAAACACACTTGAAGCAAACTCGACCTTACGATTGTTTGGACACTAAACATGGCGAAATGTACTCTCAAGACTCTCAAACCACTTTAGGAGCCCAGTTTCCCCTTCAGAACCACTAAACTTGAGTGGTTTAGCCGAATTAAACTGTTTAAAGTTGCACGGAGCAGGTGCATTATTGTTATTGTTGTTGGCTTGGTTAATTTGAGTGATGAGATTTGGTAGTACAGTAGCCATCTGCTGTGCTATAATAGTTGCCAGTTCGGCATCAGGTTGTTGTACGTTGCGTCGAGGAGGCATTCTAAAAGAGGAAAACATGAGAGAAAACGAGTGGGATGATATGATGAAAAATAAGATGTCATTGGATAAAAATGAGATGTTACAAATATCGACAAAAAGTAAGGATGGTGGTCATAGGTTCGTTACCTCAAAACAAACAAACGACACACAGTGACTAATCAAAGTAAATGGGTCATAATAATGTATCGCGAAGACATGCTTTAGCCTATAAGTGGACACTCACCCCAAGAGTTCCCAGGTAAGAGTGACTAGTCTGATTATGTGGATTTGTACGAACACTCTAGCCTTAGACAGAAAACTCGAGGTACACGCACCCACCCTTATAGATTGCACGTGTTCACATTATTTAGACCCAAACTTTGACGAGATTTTGAAAACTTGGAAGGCATTAAGCCAAAAAGAAACATTCAAGAATGGATGATTGATTTTCAAAAAAATTTTTGGAAATTTGTGTTCTCATTTTGGTAATCACCTAAAGATAGGTGACGTTTTTAAGATCTAAACACAAGATAACTTGTCTTGGGGTCCTAGAAAGGTTATAGTCTAGGTCAAAGCATTACTAATAACTTAATTCCCTATAACCATCAGCTCTGATACCAACTCTTCTGTCACACCCCGACCACGTAAAACAACAAACCGCGGTGGAAACGTCGGGGAGTGTCATAACAGAATTATTGTTTCATAACACATAGTATTTAAAGTTTGGTTTATTTATTAAATTGTTTACATTGTCTTGGAAATAACAGAAACATAACATAAATTAAACTGTTCTTGCTTCATTTTAAGTCACTAAGGCCTAAGTCCGCCTAAGGGGCTGTTTGGTAGCCTCTTAATGACCATTCAGATGTTACCTCTTAATGGTTTAAAACTCTGAATGAATAAGAGGTAACCTCAAGTCTGAATGGTTAAGAGGTAACCTCTGAATGGTAAATCATCACATGTCACATTCTTCTACCTTCTCATTGGTAAAATTCTTAATGGTTCCATTAAGAGGTAGCCTCTTAATGACCATTCAGAGGCTACCAAACAGCCCCTAAGTGTGTCACGATCATCATCAAATGTTAGCTCCTGAAACACATGTGAAAATAAATACGACAGCATAAAAAAAATGTTTGTGAGAAACATAGGTTTTGTTGATGAAGGATTCATGACTTGGAAAGTTAAAAGAAGTGTTTAACAAAAGTAGTCATGAAGCTTGTAAAATGTTTTCTTTTATAAAATCATGTGAAAATTGGTATGAAAATCAGATGATATAAAATAATGTTGTATGGTTAAATAAATAACCAAATGAAAATGAATTTGTATAATATATGTTGTAACAACCCTCATTAAAATTACCATTTCTTATCTTATTTTACCCAATAGGAAACCCTAATTGAGACCCCCAAGTGATACTGCATGACCCCTAAAATTTTCAGAACAATCGGAATCAGGATCAGGATCAGGGCCCCTAAAACTCAGGGGGGGGGGGTATTTCCTAGTCAGTATTATCCAAACAGTTTTTGATAGGAATCGAATTTTAAGGAACGGTTGACTCACCCAAGCTACTGAGACACGTGGCTACCCTATGCTAAAAGTGACCTCTCGCGCCACGCGAGAGCCTCTCGTGACACGCGGGCGCGCCGTTTTTCCAGTATAAATAGAGGAGTTTGGCACTTGAATTTTGGCGTTGGTTCGACGTAAAAATTCGTTTTGTATGTTGAGATATCATCAGTTTACTCCAAAAACACACACAATCACGAAATTCTGTCGCGATAACAGGGTAATAACTCGATCACTGCTACGATTTAATGTCCGATCGATAGAAACCAATCCGATGGATGTTTAAGTGCTGCCTAAACTCGGGTTATGCTTTGTCATTCGTCGTAAATTCGATGGATGTTTAAGTATCGCACTTTGTCATTCATTGTGAAGGTTTTGATCTCGTGAGTTGTCGTAAAAGTTGGATTAAAGTTACTAACCTAGTTTTCGTGTGCATTGTTATTTCAATTAGGTTACAAGACTAATCATTATGCTAAGCGCTGCCCGTTTTAATTTGCAATGTGAGTCATTCTCTTTTTATCAAATTGTTTTCCAAACTCTATTTGTTTCAAAGTTATAAGTACAGGGATTAAGTCTTTGTAATCTTCAATTACTGCCGGTAAGTGGGGTTTTGTATACATTACTTATTCCCGTCACCATTGGACAACGAGTTAGCCAATGGGTGATCTGACCAGAGTCACAGAAACGAGTCGAGTGACAAATACCGATTTCGGGTAATTGGTTGATAGAAACAATGTAATCACCCTTAATACTGTAAGTTATAACATAGTTGTAAATGCAGTGATTAAGTCTTTGCCAATCTTTAAGAAGCAAATGTAAAAACTCTTAATGTTGTGAATTATAACAAATGTGTTTTGTGCAAAAATGAATGAACTCACCAGTATTTCCTGCTGACCAAACCTTTTTAAAACGCGTTTCAGGTAATGACAGTAGATTGGAATAAGAGTGATGATACGGCACCGAAGGACTTAAAGAAGTGGCTTATTCTATCAATTAAATTAAATTAAGAAAACATGGTTTCATATATTCGGGTTTGTCCCTTAATAAAGCTACCTCTGTAAAACATGGGTTTTATCCCATCTATTTAATAAATAAAATCCGGTGTTTTCTAAACTCTGATATTTTTCCTAACTCACGGTCCTGATGAATATTTCCGTTGCAATGTTTTTAAAATAACCACTGGTACCACCTGGATGGTTCGCGGCTCCTGATTCCGTCATGGGCGGGGTCGGGGGTCGTGACAGAAGGTGGTATCAGAGCCACTGGTTTAAGCCATTGGGTGTTATAATAATACCTAAACTTAAACGAAAGAGTTAGGAAATTGTTATTAACTGGTAGCACCCAGGATAGTATTTAACCTTGAACCTAAGAAAGATGCCTTAGTATAAGCTTCGAGATAAGCTAATCACTTGCATAAATAAAGTGTAATGGGTGTTGGTGTGCCGTGAGGATGATGACTAGAACGTTGCAAGTATGGTAAATAAGCAATAACACTTGGCCACTGTTATTTCTTATTTATTGGTACTACTGGGTTCTAGAATATGATCCGTCATGGGAATACTAATTTCCTTATTCCCTGATGAAAGCTCTAATAAAAGGTTCATTTTTAAATCGTGATTTAAGAAAGATCTATTTATGGGAAATTCAAATTACCTCTCCGGCAAGACTGGGCATGGTGTAGCAGACTCTCCAGCTTGTCCGGGTAAGATGGGGTTACCTCTCCGGCGAGAACCGGGTAAGATGGGGTATAGGATATGTCAAACAAGTGACAGAATTCCCTAAATAGTATCATGACCTGATGTCTGATTTGTTTTTGGGAAATATAAATCTGTTAAATACATTGACCTTATGAATGGTATGTATATTACAGTATGTTAAATATACGATTATATAGATATGTATATCTATAAGGAAATCCAAAAACCATAAGGATTAACAATTTAGAATAAAACACGAGCATGTGTGTGTCAATGATAATTCTAGATTTCTTTATTAGGAATCTCTTGCATACATTTATAATTCCGATATCGAACATTATTTCGTTTGATCATCTGTCTTGTAACTAGTGCGACAAGCTAAACGATGTAAACCCTTTAAGTTGGGACGCCATTGAAAGTATAAGAATTCCCTCTGCGTTACCTTAGATTATTAACGCATTAGGAAAAGTTGTGCTAGGTACAAAACGTCTCAAAACCTACGCTAATGAGAATAATTCTATTTTCTTTAAGAACTCTTGCAAAGATAATAGTGACCACGATTAGATGCACTTACAAAGACTCTTCACCTATAATCCTACTAAAGATTACCAGTAACAAAAGAATTGCTGCAACAATACATGGGCTTAAAGGACTGAAGTGTCGTAACCATTAGTATATATGTTAAGAAAAATGAAGTAATGTATGCTTCAAAATTTAGACGTTTAGATAGTGAGACCCGAGCTTCGAAACACATGATCAAGACATATGCCATGAAATGGAAAGAATGAAAAGAACAGACAGAAAGGAAATTCTGTTTGCTTCCTAAAAAAAGGAACGAATGGAAATGATGATTACTGAGGGGATTGCTTAATTAGGTAGAAAGTTGCAAAACCAACTGGAGAAGTGACCACAAGGAGACAAGACAGACCAACCGACCAAGTTCGTCTCTGTGAGGAAAGCCACAAGTTACAGTCATGCCCTTTGGGTTAACAAATGCTCTTGCAACATTTATGGACATGATGAATAGGATCTGTAAACCGTACTTGGATAAATTTGTAATTGTCTTCATCAACGATATACTCATTTATTTCAAAAATCAGGACGAATATTGTGAGCACCTACGAGCACTCTTAACAGAGAAACTTTATGCCAAATTCTCGAAGTGTGAATTTTGGCTACAAGAGGTACAATTTTAGGACACATGGTGAATCACGAAGGTATTTACATAGATCCCTCCAAAATAGAAGCAATCACCAAATGGAAGGTCCCACAATCAGCTATGGAAGTTAGAAGTTTTCTAGGATTAGGCGGATACTATAGACGGTTTATTAAAGATTTTTCTAAGATAGTTGTACCATTAACTAAGCTAACCTGTAAATCAGTTAAGTTTGAATGGGGACCTAGGCAAGAAGAAGCTTTTAAGATTTTAAAGCAAAGATTAACAAACACCCCAATTCTTGCCTTACCAGAAGGAACAGAAGATTTTGAAGTTTACTGTGATTAGGATATGTGATGATGCAACGCAAAAGGGTAATTGCGTATGCCTCAAGGCAATTGAAAAAGAACGAGGAAAATTATACTACGCATGACTTAGAATTAGGGTCGATAATTTTTGCCCTTAAGATTTGGAGACACTATCTGTATGAAAGTAAGTTTACAGTCTATACAGATCATAAGAGTTTAAAATACATATTTGGGCAAAAAGAATTAAATATGAGGCAAAGAAGATGGATGGAAATTCTAAGTGACTACGACTGTGATATTCAATATCACGAAGGAAAAGCAAACGTAGTTGCAGATGCCTTAAGTCGTAAGTATCACGAAAAGCAAAAGCGAGTCCGTGCTCTTAGATTAAGTTTATAATTAGACTTAATGGAACAATTGAAAAATGTTCAAGCCACAATAATCAAGGATGATGCTGAAGGAATGAAAAAGGATATAGCTAGATATGTTTCTAAGTGTCTTACTTGTTCACAAGTTAAGGCAGAACACCAGAAACCTTCAGGTTTACTTCAACAATTAGAAATGCCTGTTTGGAAATGGGAACAAATAACCATGGATTTTGTTACTAAGTTGCCCAAAACCAGAAAAGGTAATGATGCTATTGGGTAATTGTGGATCGATTAACCAAATCAGCTCATTTTCTACCCATGAAGGAAACCTTTAGCATGGAAAGGTTAGCAAAATTGTACGTAGACGAAGTAGTATCCTTACATGGAGTCCCGCTCTCCATTGTATCGGATAGGAATAGTCGTTTCACTTCACGTTTCTGGACAAGTTTCCAAGATGCCATGGGAACGCGATTAAATTTAAGTACAGCTTACCATCCTCAAACAGATGGACAAAGTGAAAGGACGGTCCAAACCTTAGAAGACATGCTCAGGGCATGTGTAATAGATTTTGGTGGAAACTGGGACGACCACCTACCCTTAATTGAATTCTCCTATAATAATAGTTATCATGCAAGCATTGAAGCTGCCCCATTCGAAGCACTGTATGGACGAAAGTGCAGAACTCCAGTATGTTGGGCAGAAATAGGAGAAAGTCAATTATCAGGTCCTGAAATAGTGCAAAAAACCACTGACAAAATCACTCAAATCAAGGAAAGACTGAAAACGGCTCGAGATCGCCAGAAGAGTTACGCAGACAATCGACGCAAGCCACTAGAATTTCAAGTTGGAGATAAGCTACTCTTGAAAGTTTCTCCTTGGAAAGGAGTAGTTCGGTTCGGAAAGAAGGGAAAGCTAAGTCCAAGGTACGTAGGACCATTCCCAATAATCCAATGAACAGGACCAGTTGCTTATCGTTTACAACTACCAGAAGAGCTAGCTGGGGTGCATGACGTGTTTCATATATCCAACCTCAAGAAATGTTTATCTGACGAATCCCTGGTAGTACCTCTTCAAGATGTAGAGGTAAATGAAAAGTTAAAATTTGTTGAGAAGCCACTACAGATAGAAGACAGAAAGGTCAAGTTTCTCAAACACAAAAGACTCGTACTGGTCAAAGTCAAATGGGATTCGAAGAGAGGACCTGAGTACACTTGGGAGCTGGAATCGGAGATGAAGCGAAAGTATCCTTACTTGTTCCAGTAAATCTCGAGGACGAGATTTTTATAAGGTGGGGAGGATGTAACAACCCTCATTAAAATTACCATTTCTTATCTTATTTTACCCAATAGGAAACCCTAATTGAGACCCCCAAGTGATACTGCATGAACCCTAAAATTTTCAGAACAATCGGAATCAGGATCAGGGCCCCTAAAACTCAGGGGGGGGTATTTCCTAGTAAGTATTATCCAAACAGTTTTTGATAGGAATCGAATTTTAACGAACGGTTGACTCACCCAAGCTAGTGAGACACGTGGCTACCCTATGCTAAAAGTGACCTCTCGCGCCACGCGAGAGCCTCTCGTGACACGCGGGCGCGCCGTTTTTCCAGTATAAATAGAGGAGTTTGGAACTTGAATTTTGGCGTTGGTTCGACGAAAAAAATCGTTTTGTACATTGAGATATCATCAGTTTACTCCAAAAACACACACAATCACGAAATTCTGTCGCGATAACAGGGTAATAACTCGATCACTGCTACGATTTAATGTCCGATCGATAGAAACCAATCCGATGGATGTTTAAGTGCTGCCTAAACTCGGGTTATGCTTTGTCATTCGTCGTAAATTCGATGGATGTTTAAGTATCGTACTTTGTCATTCATTGTGAAGGTTTTGATCTTGTGAGTTGTTGTAAAAGTTGGATAAAAGTTGTCATTCATTGTTTCGTGTGCATTGTTATTTCAATTAGGTTACAAGACTAATCATTAGGCTAAGCGCTGCCCGTTTAAATTTGCAATGTGAGTCATTCTCTTTTTATCAAATTGTTTTCCAAACTCTATTTGTTTCAAAGTTATAATTACAGGGATTAAGTCTTTGTAATCTTCAATTACTGCCGGTATGTGGGGTTTTGTATACATTACTTATTCCCGTCACCATTGGACAACGAGTTAGCCAATGGGTGATCTGACCATAGTCCCAGAAACGAGTCGAGTGACAAATACCGATTTGGGGTAATTGGTTGATAGAAACAATGTAATCACCCTTAATATTGTAAGTTATAACATAGTTGTAATTGCAGTGATTATGCCTTTGCCAATCTTTAAGAAGCAAATGTAAAAATTCTTAATGCTGTGAATTATAACAAATGTGTTTTGTGCAAAAATGAATGAACTCGCCAGTATTTCCTGCTGACCAAACCTTTTTAAAACGTGTTTCAGGTAATGACAGTAGATTGGAATAAGAGTGATGATACAGCTCCGAAGGACTTAAAGAAGTGGCTTATTCTATCAATTGAATTAAATTAAGAAAACATGGTTTCATATATTCGGGTTTATCCCTTAATAAAGCTACCTATGTAAAACATGGGTTTTATCCCATCTATTTAATAAATAAAATCCGGTGTTTTCTAAACTCTGATATTTTTCCTAACTCACGGTCCTGATGAATATTTCCGCTGCAATGTTTTTAAAATAACCACTGGTACCACCGGGATGGTTCGCGGCTCCCGATTCCGTCCAGGGCTGGGTCGGGGGTCGTGACATATGTCATTTGTAAAACAATGTCTTGTGAAAAATATGTCACTTGTATAAAATGTGTCATGTCTTTGTCTTTGTCGAAGTGGTTTAAATAACGCTACGATATGTAATATCATAAAAGCACTTATATATAGGAAGTAACAGCGACGTATCCACCATGCTTTTATCATATTACACACGCCTCGTTGTTTAAATCACTTACTAAATAATCACCAAAAATGTCTTGTTAACCAAATGTCAAAATGTTATAAGTAAACAATGTCCAATGTCAAGTGTAAATCATGTCTTGTATAATCAAATGTCTTGTATGGCAAGTAAAAAGCATTTACTCAAACCATATGTATAATGTCAATGTATAACCAAATGTCATGTATGGTGAATAAAAAGTATTTACTCAAACCATAGGTATAATGTCATGTATAATCAAATGTCATGTGAAACCAAATGTCATGTACAAAACAATGTCTTTGAATAAACCATAGTTTAAATCAAAAGTTATGTTTTGCAAAATCAATGCTTTATGGATACAAACATTTATGCAGTAATGTTTATCGCATAGATTCAATCCTTGAGACTGTCGGATAAACCCTTAACAAGTCAAAGGTTTATCAATTATGTTTTCGGATTCTGTCATTCCCTACTTCCAAACAAACCTAGGAAGCCGGGAACGGGATTTGTCAAGTCCTATGGTACCACTACATACTACCGAGCGGCGTCATCAATGTAAATGAATGTATTTTTGTCCCATTAAACATACTAAATGTCATACCAAATGTAAGCATGTCATGTAAAAACCATGTACTAAGTATGCTAAGTAAACATACGAAGTAGAAATCTCCATGAAATCAATGTGCTAGCATGCTCAGTAAACATACATAGTAGAAATGTAATGCAAATCAATGTGCCCATATGCTGAGTAAACATATGCAGCAAAAGTGTCTATGAAATCAATGTTCTAGCATGCTCAGTCAACATGCATAGCAAAGCATAATTGAAATCATGTACTATATGTGTACTAGTTGAAGATAGCAAGTATATGTCATGAAAAGCGTGAAAGTAACAAGTAGGCACATGTGTATCACCCCCAAATATTTGAAAGCGGTAATAGAGGGGACTATGTACTCATTTGAGATTGTTTAATAGTCTCAAAATAAAGACCAAGTAACGCTCGAAGGATCACGGAATCAAACGGCACCTAATATAGGTAACTATGTTAATAATCGGATCCTAAATCGGGGGATAGGATAGAATGAGGACTTGTAAACCAAATGAGTGTTGGAACTCATCTAATATGGTTTAACAAAACCTACATTATGATTTGAAACCTATCCTAAGTGCTTATGACCCGTTATGACCCGCTAAGGTAGTTTACGCTACTTTAACGCGTCATTTGCGCAAAAGCGCGTTCGGATGGTCTAACTAGCCCTATGATAAGTATTATATGCCCTAACATGTTAAATAATGTTGCATAATCAGTTTAAGTGTCAAAAACTAGGTTACATATGCTTAAATTAAAATTATGCGTAAAAAGGGCATTTTGGTCATTTTCTAAGGCATATAAACTACCTATCATACAACTAATCAAAAAAAGTGACCATAAGGTATAACCTCGGAAGGTTATTACCTATACAACTATGGTCACAAAATATGTTTAGTCGGATCCTAATGATCGACCAAACGGGTTGGGTTCGAAAGTCTAAGCGGTTGTTTAGACAGCTTGACTCACAACCCTAAATAAGCACTAAACTAGAAGTGACGAGTTACACATGTTAAAACATGTTTAACTAAGTTAGAAAACTGATTTGATATCAAAACAAAGTGTTTGGATACCCGAAAATAGTTTCGTCGCAAAATGCACATAATCGTGCATTTTGACCGAAATTTTGACACGTCACATCAACTAGTCAACGTGGTAATCAGTAGGTATAGTCGCAAGGGACTATAACCATCATGATTACGCTCACGTTGTAAAGTTCGAACGAACTTTGACTTGACCCAATCATGGTCAAAGCTGAAAGTCAAACACTGTTTGACTTTCTAGCTTGAAATAATTAGCAAAGCATGAAAGAACACTTACAAGTGCTCTATGCTAGAAGGTTGACTAAGAAAACTCATATTTGAAGCCTCCAACCAAGTGTGGTAGCCTCAATAGAGCAGAGATGAAGAAGATGGAAATGAGCAAGTTGAACTGCTGGAAAAGCCTTGCTATTTATAGTGTTTGGAGATGCATAAGATCATGCCCAGTGTCCCAAGAGGTGGCACACATCAAGGGTAGGTTGGACACTTGTCATATGATGGTAAAATGCTGGCAAAATTCGAATACTTGGTCATCACACAAAGAAATTTCATGGCTGATCAAAAACCAGGTTCTAGGCACTGCTTACGAACCGTATGGGGTCTTGCCTTACGGTCCGTATGAGTTCTGCAGGGGCCAAAGTTTGAAAATTGACAGCTTTGGTCCCTAAACTTGTTTTGTCGCGTTTTGGCACTTCTAACACCCGTTAAACCCATTTTCAAGCTCCATGATGAAGTTAAAGTATATTTAACTTGAATTATGCTAAAAAATGTCATGGATGTCGGTTCGTTCGGCTGTACGGTTGCGTTTTTCGGTTAATTACGACGGAAGTCGTAACGGACGCGAAAATGACCCAAATTGCGGAACGAAAGTTATTTTTGCATTCGTATCACTAAAATACAATATTTTAGTAATTAAAAAAATTTTTGGATGTCCAGATATTGTCAGAACGCAAGATATGCACGTATATGCATACTTTTGCGGTTTTGACGCTTTTAATCTCTGTGAACAAATAAGCGTATTTTCGCATACCAAACCCCTCAAAACTTATTTCTAAGCTAGGTTAAGGGTATTTAGGGTATGTTTAGCTTATGATCTTGTTCCGGAGTGTACGTTGCTATACGAATTGGCAGACTTTTGCAGTTTGTCGCAAATAGTCCCTGTGATCGAATAAACTCGTTTTTGCCATGCCAAACCCTTCAAAACTTATTTCTAAGTTATGTAAAGGTTATTTAAGGTATTTTAAGCTTATGTCACTATTTCGGAGTGTATGTCACGTTAAACTGATTACGTTTACGCATCATTTTGCGTATAACTTTCTAGAAAGCGTTTAAGAGTTTAAAATCGGCCAAAACTCAAAATGTGCAAAATGTCAAACATAAATAAACAAATATTGAGATCAAAACACATTGTTTTATTGATAATTGAATTGTTTGGAGTTATACAATGATTACACAAGCACAGATGTCACAAGTAAGCTTGTCCATAATGTGCCACATGCATAGCCTATGCCTACTCTCAGTCCATGTATCTTCAATAGCCTTCTTCATGGCCGGGTCTTGGTCGGTAACAATCACCGGAGGGGCACAACCAAATGCTTCACGAAACTGTTGGGTTTTTCACATGTTTATCAAAGTTATTTTATCCTTATAAAATAAAAACGCAGCGGAATATATATTTAAAAACATGTTACTTTCTTGATGTAAAACCCATTTTATATGTAAACCCCAATACCCGGATCCATATACGAACATGCATGCTATCAAAATAAAACACAACCATAGAGTGTTTCAAGAATACTACCTTCCAAGGAGTAAAGGATATGAAGAAGATGATGCTTCTTGAATGGTAGTCTTCAAGTGTAGAATACCTCAAGCTTGTATACCCCAAGCCTTCCAACAAACAGTTTAAGTTTAGCTTGAATTTTATACTCATGAACTCACTCATGAACTCACTTGAAAAATCCCCTCTTGGAACCAACCCTTGGCCGAAAATTATGAAAGCATTTTCTAGAGTTCTTGCACTTGAAAATTTATCTTGAAATTCCCTCATGGAACACTACATGTTGGCTGAAATTTTTGAGAGAGTTTTACAAGTCTTCTCTAATTCATCTCTACTAATTTTTCATGCATAATAGTTATTATAACTATGAGAGAGATAGCCACCCAATTTGCCCAATGAAAACTCCTCTAACTATGACAATTTGCATGCCATCTAATTGGACAAAAAAATGCCTTGGGAGGCACATGGTGGGGGCGGCCCACATGGGGATTTTATAAAAAAAATTCAAAATTCTTTTTAACATTATAAGTCTTGTTTATTTTTATAACTTTTATAAAATTATAACATTACATGTTATAAGACTTATACTACCTTTTAAAATGTTATTTAACCCATTAAATAACAAAATAAAATATTCTCTCAAAATAAATTATCCATATAATTTATTAGTTTGTCAAGTGCAATTATTTAGAAAACCAATTTCTAAATATTATAAGTGTTAATATTTATTTGTATGATCATATCATAAATAAATATTATAAGTGTTTGTCTAGCTTGTTTTTGGGCATGACTCGACTTGGATCATAATGTACTAGCCACATCAATTCAATATGTGTCTTGGGCATACAGAATCCAACAGAAACACCTTAAACAACCAACTATAAGTTTCAGCCGTTTCTTTGCCTATTATAGCGGCACCAAGAGTAACGTTACGATTGTGATTGTCGATACCAATAAATGGAACAAACATCATTTTGTACCAAACAAAAAAATGGATTAAAAACACCATACAACTAAATGATATATACTTAACATAAAAGTTGTAAAAATCAAAATGCGGATGATAATTATTAAACTTACTTGTTACGCCGATATGTCGCATCAAATGAAACAACGTCACCAAACACCGAAAAATTCCTTTTGGCATCTTCATCAGCCCAAAACAACGCCCTTAAAACACCATCTTCTGTGGTTATATACTCCATTGAAAAGTTTGCCATGTACTCTTTCTTCCTCAATAACCATTTAATCATCATATCAGCGTCAAACTCAAATATATACATGTTCAGGTCTCGCTTAAAATTTTTAAAATCGTTTCTGGTTGCCCCAACCTTGTCAAACCCACCATATAGTGTCCTCATGATATTAAACGCTTTGACTAGTCCAATATTCAAGGCGCTCAACGCGTTAACGGCTTGCTCTTGCATACAGTTCATACCTCAGTTAGCGGGGAGTAAATGCCTATCGTCCTCAGCAACAAAATAGTGATTATGGGCCTCCTTGAAAGAATATACCTCGTATAGATTCGAAGCGTTTAACTTTACACACATTCGTGCTTCGCAAACTGTCCTTATAAAAGGACCATGTCGAATAGATTTCCCCTTTAACCCATTATTTAAGGTGTCAATTTCTTTAGATGTATCGACCGCCTTAAAAGGTTTAGTTCCCTCCTTTGAGCAAACAAAATATTTAGATTTTATAACACCATGAGGCGTGTATTGAGAAGACTTCCTGGCAATGAAGCCTGAAGCCATTGCATACTTTTGATAAAAGAGGAATGCATTATTCACTTTATCAAACGTCATGTTATCCTTCGGCTTAAGCGAGTCATCCACCTCAGGTAAATAAGTCCTCTTACCGGAGTTTGGAGACAGATGTAGTTGCCCAACCGACTGATAAGTTTGAAAGCCTACAAAAATAATAAATTTAATGATAGCCTGGTTAAATTCGGTTAAACCAAATTGGAAAAAATATGACAACATAATATATAGAAAAAACACCATTAAATAACCAACATATATATTAAAGACAACATAAACGAAAATAAGACACCACGGATATCATTTACAACATAACACCATATGGAAATAACAACTTATGGGTAAGACACCATATCGAATACAACAAAAGAAAGAAAATAATACACTACAAAAAAAACACCATATGGAACTATACAAGTAATGCAGAAAACACCATTCAAAACTAAAGATGTGCAAAAAAAAAGACACTTCAACATAATATCTACAACATAACACCATGCACAACTAATCAAACTGTAGAAAAGAAACAACTGGTATAAAAAAACACCCTTCAACTTCAATATTATACATCAAAACACCATGTACATATAAAACACCTTGGAAGGATCACACATGGTGTCTTTAAATAAACTCGTATACTAAAAGAAAATCACCCATGCAAAAAACACCATACACTGTAACATCAAAGGGTCAAAAACACATATTCATCAGAAAACTAATCAGATTGTAAAAAAAAAAAGCAAAAATATGAACATAATCAACAAAACAGATGATTGAAAATTGAAGCATTGCTTTAACGAATATTAAGTACCATTAGCAGAAATTCACATAATAAACGAAAAAACACCATAAGATATTACCTGGTTCGTCGTTCTCCATGAAGAATTACGACCTAATGTTCTGGAAAAGCAGATAATGGAGAAGATAGACGTATTGTTCTTAATGATTTAATCTTTACGTATAATCAATCCGTATAATCATATAAGATTCAAAATTCGAATTCCTAAAATAACTAACTAAATTCGGTTACATAATTTTATCCTTAATTAGAATTATTAGTACAATTACCATTATATCCTTGATCTAATGAAATGGATAGGGAAAGATCTAATGGCTGAGATTCTTTCTTACCCTTCTCACACTTTTGGTCTTTTTTACTGGAACCTCAATCTAGTATATTATGTGAGACCTCATTAAGTGATTACGTAATTACGAAAAAAAATAGTTGACTATGTATTATTACATGACTACGTAATTTTTAATACATATTTCGTGATTACGTGATTTCTTTATAGTATTTATGTGAAACCCCACTGAGTGATTACGTAATTACGTAAAAACAAAACATGTAATATATAATATTTCATATGGAATACCTAATATTTTAGATATAATCACGTATTAAGGATAATTTATATACAAAACATTAGTCAAATCAACCTATAATAACAACATAATGCCGTATATTAGAGATTTAATCACGTAATAAAGTATAAATTATTAAGTTCTTATTATTGAATATGTAATCATGTAATAAGCATAATTGTATTAACATTAGTTATATCAAATCACATTGAATGTGCAATCACATAATGAGTTTAGAATGCGTAATGATTTATGTTGAATGTGTAATCACGTAATAGATATTCAAAAATCACGTAGTCATGTACCGGGTATTCAAAATCACGTAATCACGTAATGAGTATTGAATATTCAAAATCATTTAATCACGTAATGGGTATTTAAAGTCATGTAATTTTTTTAAGAAAACTATAGCAATAGGCAGCTCGAATTAAAAAGAATAAATGCCCGTTAATACGGTGTAATTTAAAAAAAATATTAACGTATGAAAAAGTTATATATGTTTGGAAATCAAGGAGGAAACCAGTTTAAGCGAGATGAGACCATCATACCATTATCTCCTTAAATTGGGAAAGGCAAATGCGTGGCCATGATTCCCTCTTACACTTCATGTGAAATTTTTGTCTTGTACATGATCTCTTATCTTAGTTATATATCTTAGATGTTCGGTTTAATGTTTAAAAGTTATTAACCAAAAATAATTTTATTACGCATATTATATATATTGTTTTCAAGGGATGATAAATAGTAACTTTATTTTTATAATAATATATAGTTTTTTATTATTTTATTATTATATGAGTAAATTGCCAAAATCGTCCCTGAGGTTTGGGCATGTTTGCCATTTTCATTCAAAACAACTTTTTTGTACAATATAGTCCTTTACTTTTGGGATTTTTTGATATTTTCATCCAAACGTCTGACTTTTTTTGCCAAAATCATTCCTGAGATTTAGGATTTTTTCCATTTTCAATTTACTCTTATTATATTTACTTTTAATAACATATTTTTTTAAACATATATTTCCTTTACCTTTTTTTTAATAATTGTTTTTTTTTAACATATATTAATTTATCGATTAATTTGATACTTCTTTAATAAGTTACGTTTATAACTTTTTTTCTAAAAACTTAAGTACGTAGTTGTGATTGATTTCTTTCCCTGACATTCTGTTATAAGTTTTGTTAAAAACGATGTTATACTCAAAATAAAGTATTTATTTGGTATTATAAAACGATACGATAATAAACTAAATTGTGCTAATGGATTGACTTTCTAAACAACATGCTTTATTTTCAAATCACGTTTGTTTTACATTATCATTTGCTCGGTTTCGCCGTAACACGCGATATAAAAATACTAGTTTTCTTTAAAGCCAGTATTTATAACTCACGAACATGATAAACTAAACATTAAAAAACAAGAAGGCATAATTACAAGACACTTCACCAAATTTCAATTTCCTATATGATCAAGTTTCAAATTTAACAAAATGATCACTTTATATCACCAATTAATGATCAACAATAATCAAATCTGGCTAATTATAATTAATTAACTTTGAAATACAAATCATCATTTGTAAAAGAATAACGTATAGAATCATATCAACGTCTTGAAGGATCCATTAACGGCTTTCCTGACAAAAAATGCCTGACAAGTGCAAGTGCTCTCTTTGGTTGGTAGCTTGGTACCTGGTGACCGGCCCCTCGAACCGTCGCTAACGTTAAATCCCCTTTATAAACTTGTGCAAAACCAGCCGCCTGTAGTTTTAATTAATTCAATATTAACCACATTTATAATCCATTAGTTAACTTAGAGTTTACTACATTTAAATGATTGTTTTACCTCTCCTTGATGAAACCAAGGATGCCATTTAGTTTTAATAGGAAGCTTCATAGAATCAATGGAATACTTGGTTGAGGTGATTGGTACCCTTGCATCAGTGTCTCCACTGCAATACAAGAAAAAGGAAAAAATCAGTGACAAGTACTATAATCATACCGACAAATCAAGGCCGTCTTTGAGGGGGTGCGGGGTGGGCGATGGCACGGGGCCCAAACCTTCCGGGGGCCCAAATCTTTTTAATTTTGTATAGAATTTACGTTGTATAAGTTAGAATATATATATACTGAATGGAAAGATGACACAAACAAGCTCTTGTCGGGGTAGTTATTGCCTTGCTTAGACAACAAGGAGACGCTGGTTCTAATCCTGACGTCTCCAAATTCTTTATTTTAGCGTCATTTTTTAGGGGTTGTTTGGTAGCCTCTGAATCGTCATTAAGAGGCTACCTCTTAATGGAACCATTAAGAATTTTACCAAGGAGAAGGTAGAAGAATGTGACATGTGATGATTTACCATTCAGAGGTTACCTCTTAACCATTCAGACTTGAGGTTACCTCTTATTCATTCAGAGGTTTTAAACCATTAAGAGGTAGCATCTGAATGGTCATTAAGAGGCTACCAAACAGCCCCTTAGTTTTTTTAGCTGTATATGACATTTAATGCCTAATTTTGTCAACTACATCTTTTCATTTAATTAATAAATTACTAACTACGCTTAGCTAAAAATAACTATTTAAATTACTTTCACATAAATTTTAGTGATTAAATAATTGATGAGTTTATAGTACATTGAAATTTGCGAATAGGGCCCAAAATTTTTATCTCGCACAGGGCCAAATTTTTTTTGTTATTTTCGGAGACGGCCCTGCGACAAATAGTGACTAAAACGTTCGCTGCTAAGAGCGTTTCGTATGCAAAACTTGGATGGAACTAGGCAAAAAGAGATTATTATCTATTATAGTTATTATTAATTGTTTTGTTAGTTATATTTAAGTTTATTTGTTACTTATTATTCTATCTTTAGTTTGAATATTAAAATAGTTTATCAATATATGAAAAACCCTAAATTTATCAAATATGATCTGTTTGTGCGTTTACCTGAATATCCAAACGCGAAGCTTAAGCTTCATGAATTCTTTGAGGAGTGGAACAACTGTTGAGGAGCTGTCTAGCCAACCTTTGAGAACTTCACTGCATGATTTTGACATCAAGGTTTCATATGGTTAGAAAGATGACAGATTTTGTGACCTTTAAGCAACACTTTTTACACACAAACCTGCATGGTTCCCAATCATGCTCGAGCTTGGTTACATTGGCATGCAAAGCCTCTTGAACATCTTGACGGTTCATATACGCATAGGTGTAGTAATCGCTACAAGGATCGATATTCTGCCACTGTATGTGCCAAGCGTAACCAAAACATTAGACGATTGCGTGTTAAGAATACATTCACAAAATAGCAACCCAAAAGGCCGTTGTAAAAATGCAAAACGGGTGCTTTTAGTGACCAGCACAAGGATCTTTAGACCAAGAAACTATTGTTTTGGACAAATTAAAGAATTTTTTTTTCTAGAAAGTTATAAGCATTTTTATGAAGTTTTTGTTTTTGTTTTTGGAGAGTCCCCGAGTCAAAGAAGCAGACTCAATAGAAGTCCGCTGGTCAAAGAGCAAACTCGTTTTTCTTTTTTTTCCATTTTATTGTATTCGAAAAGTTTGCTTGCGACATGAATATCTTGTTTCAGATTTATTTGTAGTTCGCTAAGCAGCTACCCTAGAAACCAAAACACATAACAAAACCTCCGGGGTACACCTATACTTATGACTTATCCATTTGCTAAAACATCTAGACAACATTTTTGAACATTTTGAGCTTTAAGTTTATAGTTGGGGCTACATTTTGGGCTACTTCGTGCATTATAGAACATGGGCTTATTTGGAAATATAGTGTGATTTGAGAAGTACAATTGTAAATGGACTTAGGTATGTGGGTTGGGTTTATTTATTGTGTATAAAGCCCCCATAGTGTTGATAACAATTGGAATTTGGACCTTTTTTTAACCGCAAATTTCATTTTTTTTACTTCTTGTGAACCTTCCCACCTTAGGTGTTCTTAGAAGTTTTGCTTCTCCCATTGAGCCACCAACCTCTCAATAATTAGAATTTGGAATTTGGACTTAACTTGGGGACATGTCCTAGCTCGTAAGGTTAAAATTCTAATCTCGTTGTAAGTCTTTTATAAATTTATGAGTTAAATGTCATTTTAGCCCTGTGGTTTGAGTCAATTTGTCAGTTTAGTCTAAAGGTTTCATTTTTCGTCTATGGGTCTAAAAAAGTTTCACCGTTGTCATTTTAGTCCATTGGGTTAACTTTATCCATTTTTTCTGTTAACGAGAAGGGCAATTCGGTCATTTTATATATAATTCTGTTAATTAGAAGGGCAATTCAACCATATAAAATGACCGAATTGCCCTTCTCGTTAACAGAAAAAGAGGGATTTAGTTAACTCAGTGGACTAAAATGGCAACGTTGAAACCTTTTTGAACCCACAGGCAAAAAAATGAAATCTTTGAAATAAAGTGGCAAAATGACCTAAACCACATGGACTAAAATGACATTTAACTCTAAATTTATAAACCGTCCCCTTTATCCCAAAACCAAATAAGAAAAACCTAGAAAACAGAAAAATTTACAAATCAAAAGCACACGTAAAACAAATATGTACAAAACGTACCGATGTCTTCTTGGCTTTTGTTGTAAGATTGCCATCAAAGCATAAAGGGGCATAAATGTTGTAGATGTCTATAGCTTCGATGTTATAATCAGCGTCGTTTGTGGCGTCAATGCAGGTATCCGATTGCGTGACTGCATCTGGTGCAAAATTACAATATTTGCGGATTGTAAAAGCAGTTTCATCTGAAATTATTGCGTGAGAACCAAAGTAATCATACATCCCGATCGTATCTGTCTCATCGTTGATTACAGCGTTCCCAATCTGCATATGTCCATTCAACAAGTTTCCAAATTAATGAACAAGAAAAAACTAATTTCGGCTTCTATGTTATAGACTCTTACAGGTGATTATATCATTTAAAGATGTCTCTATATGTTACAACCGAAAACCACTCGTTTGTAAGCACATTAATACTATATACTAATAACACAAACTAGATTACATTAATGATCAACTATTTAAATAAGCACAGTAATATTAGTTAAAAAGAATTTTAACTAAATATCACTTGATTAGTATAGAATTAAAGATGGTTAGTCTAAACCTATATACCCAATATATGTCTTTAAGTAGACATACTAATAGTTAAATAAGTTTATTGGATGTTTAACTTTCTTAAATAAGTTTAAAACACATAAAAACATAATCATACACTTGTTTAATAAATGCATAATGAAATGATGTCATTTAGCTTTCTGACCATATGGGCATGTTCTTTGTTTCCTTTATAAAGAATGTTAGGAATCCAAGAATAAGAGCATATGACCACATAACATGCAGCGTGGTCCTACTCTAAATTGGTGGTTTGGAATCATATATTAGATATTTAGATCAGATGTAATGTCAACCGTTAGGTGCACCAATGACACTTCTTGTCTACTCCCAATCTAGTGGTTGTACTTGAAGGTTCCAAGACTAAAAAGTAACTTAAAAATAACATTGTGTGAATATAAGAGAAACAATGTGGAATTATAACACTTACAAGGATCCCTTTAAGATTGATTAGGGTTTTGTTAGCTTTCAAGTTGTGATAAATGATGGTTTGCGCGAGCTGAGGGACGTAATGTCCCGCATAGCTCTCTCCCGCTAGATAAAACTCTCTTCCTTTATACTCTGGGAATCTCTCTAGCCAATTCAATAGGAATACATAATTATCAGCAGCTGTTGATTTATCACCCCCGTTTTTGTAGTCTGAGGATTTGTTAGAGTACGAAAACCCTACTCCAGCTGGTGACTCTAGAAACAAAACATTCGCTGCTGAAAAGATACCAAATTCGATACAATGTAAGCATTTGCAAGAGAAAGTTATGAGAGTTAGTGAACTAAGATATTCTTCATACCGCGATTCCAAGAAAATTTGTTTCGGTAAAGAGTTTTCCCATCGCTATTGACTCGGAATGGTCCTAGCTCCTGCATTGCTCCATAAGCAAGCGATGAGCATCCTGGCCCTGAATACACATCATATCATTCTTTAAATTGTGTTAGAGAGAGTGAGGGAGGAGGGTAAGGAAACTACATACTTTGTGTTCTAGAGATAGTTGATAGTTTTAAGAGGGATTGAAGGTAGGAGAATTTGAGGCTTTTCTTATGATTACATTCTCTTCTATGCTTGTGTAGATTTTAAGAAGAAAGAATTTGAGGTTTTCATCACACCTCAAGAACACTATCATTTCTTATTTAATTACCTTTTATTAATTAAATAAACATCCATTCATTCAATAATAATAATTAGTTAATCAAAAGTATATTTATAAGCACTCTTTAAAAAATTAGTAACCGAAAATTAGTTGGTATATATAAAGCATGTAAAATAATCCATGGCAACATTATTTAACGTGAAAAAACTTATTATTAGTGTATTGAATATTTAAATGTATGTTTGTATATATGTATGTTAGCATGTGCATGTAATGTGTAACATTTGCCTACCAATTTTATATATATTTTACAACACCCATAACATGTAAATGTAAATTTGCATGAGCCACAAGAATATGATATGCACATGTGACTCTGCCATTCTATCATGCCATCAAATGCTTTTAAAAAAACATGAGCTGTTAACTATTTATACATGTATTTCTTCTATTCCATTTAAAAATGATTGTTATGTATTTGTATGTATATAACGCATTCACATTCTTCAGTGTTCTCATTGCTATTTCTTCTAACTAGTTGATTTTCCGCACACGCGTTGCGGCGGGGACCTAATGTCTGCAAAACGCGTGTTGGCAACGGCAAGCAGATACCGAATATCAAAACATGAATAAAAATGACGTGGTAACGATAGTCACTCCGTCCTAAAAAAAGCGATTTTAAATAATCTAATATATAATAATAGGACTCACACGTCCTACACGTTGGAAATTCAGTTATTTTCAGTCTAGTTATTACGGTGCTAACACGTTAAAATATGGATGAGCTCGGTACCGGTAACGGCACCGAAAGTACCGATCTGGAAAATCATCGAAATTAGGTACCGACGCCGAAAATGCTCGGTACGATATGGTATGGTATGGTATGATATTTGAAGGTAAAAATCAGTAAATGCAGGTATGGTGCTAGACCGGTGTCGAACCGAAAGTAAAGATTCTGAAAATGCCAAAAGGTGGGTATCAAATTGGTACCGAAAATGATTGGTATAGTAAATTTGGTACCGATACGATACTGGTTTGATTATAGGATTTGATACGATTTGCTCATCAATAATCTAAATATCCAAGTTAATTTTACATGCTACAATTCATTCATTATAGAAAAAGACAAAAAAGAAAACAAAATAAGTTGTTGTGTACATAAAACCCCATTCAAATGAAATACAGTTTACTTACAGTTTGTATGAAAAGTAATCTAAACGGTGCAATTACTTGCGTTGCTACAGGTTTTGATGAGCTCGGTACCAACCAGTACCGAAAATACCGTTACCGAAAATCCCCAAAAGTGGGTACCGGTACCGATTATACCTGGTACGGTTCGGTACTGGTACGGTACGGTACTGGTACGGTACCGGTAATTGAGTGTAAAAACCGATGAATACAGGTGCCGAACCGATACCAAAAATGTCAAAAGTCGGTACCGATTCGGTACCGAAAATATACCCAGTTTGATAAATTTGATACCGATACAGGTACCTGATACCATTTACTTATATCCATAAAGATGGTTACCGTTGAAATGCTAAATGCTAAAAAAATTAATATAATAAGATGGTTACTGTTCAAATGCTACAAAATTTAATATAAGGATTTACTTATATCCATAAAGATGGTTACCGTTGAAATGCTAAATGCTACAAAAATTAATATAATAAGATGGTTACTGTTCAAATGCTACAAAATTTAATATAAGGATAATTTCGAGTATTAACAAACCAAAAGTTTGTAATGTTGTTAATAAGTATTTTCTGTTTTAGATAATTACCGGCTTGTGTAATTTAATATAATATATAATTACTATTTCCTAATAATTACAGTACATTAAAATTCAAGAAGTATTTACTCCAGAACTCATGCACACTCCAAAATTGTATGTTTTATGTGTATTTATTGTGGCCCTAAAGAAATACAATTTGCAAATGAAATCTTAAATAAAATAAAAGCTTTTAAATAAATAACATAAAAGAGAGAAGCATAATTGATGGTAACATGCATGGTGGCGTGAGATGTGTAGAGACAAGTATTGTGTGGGTTCATTTATATGCGACAGTTTGCTTGTATTATTATGGTTATCAATATAAACATGATCGCAAGCACCATCAAAAGATTCCTTCTAATAGTTATTAATGATTTTAATAATTTAAATTAATTAAATTAAATTCCATTTATTCAATAAATAGTAATATTATAATAAACACTGCCATTTGAAAAACACACATTCTGAAATTAATGATTATTTGCCTTTCAAACAAAAAAAGAAGAAATAAAAAATTATTATGGGAACATAAACTTATTTTGTGGCTTTTAAAATAGGTAAAAACCGTAAAAATAATGAGTTATTGAATTAATTTCATTAGTTTTTATAATTAGTATAGGCAATCCTTAAATAATTATATACTAGTATTTAGGACTTGATCTTTGCGGCGGAAACGTTAAATCAAACAAAAAGTAAATATAAAAACATCGAAGCACGCATGCACACAGTGGCGGAGCTTGACCAAAAGTTTCGAGGGGGCGTAAAGTAATGGGACCCAAATTTTTTTTTCCTATCGTTATGTTTTGGGTCAGGTCGGGTTGGCTATTCGATTCAAGTCCGGTCAAATAATAATAGTTCCAAATAAAACAAAGTGTATATTTACCAAACTACCCATCATTTATATACAAAGTTTATAAATATTTAGGATATACAATTTAGGAAAATAAATCCGGGGGGCGATCCTATATAATTTTAAAATTTTTGGACGAAAAATCAGAACTTATACACTTCTAACCGAAACATTGGGGTGGGCGGGTGCACCCCCGGGCACCCACAATCCTTCGCCACTGCATGCACATTACGGCGTGTTAACTCACAAAAATTAGATCAAAAGTAAAACATAGAAAGAATAACCACGTCGGGTGTTAAACCACAAAAATAGTCGTAAAAACGTTGAAACACACACTCGCTTTGCAGTGTGTTTACTCTCAAGTTTTAGACCGAAACGTTAAACGTCTAATATGTAAAATATGAAAAGCATAGGGGGATAAAGTTGAAAATGGAAATGTTTTTAGGTTAAAAATGAAAAATGTAATTTGTAGAAGATAAAAAGTAAAGAGATTAAAAGTAAAAAATATGACAAAATGGTAAAAGATGAAAACTTAAGGGATTAAAAATAAATAATAATTTTGTAAGGGGGAGTAAATTTGCTAATTAATACGTAGTTTGAAGAGGTATGGTCCCAATTCCTTGCCAACATGGCAAGGACCATACCACTTCCTCCATCCTACATGGCGTTGACATCAGCTGCACCATCCAGAAGCTTCTAGAAGCTTCTGGAAAATATCCAGGTGACACTAAAGATACTCCGTGCGACATAAAGGACAACACGTGTCACCAACCATCAAGCGCCAAGTAGACCTGCAACAGGTCAGGGAGCAGCCAGACAACCTCAGTACGATGTTTCCACATTCGACAAATAAAGACGCGCCACGTGTACCACTACACTGACCGCAACAAAGGAGACCAAGGGGATATTCCATTTGGTCGGACAGCTGGCGCGCGTTTACAGCTGGCATCGCTGCTCCTCCCTCTTTCACCATCCGGCTATAAATAGGACCTTTCACCATCCAGGTTGATCATCTTGCTCTCACTATTCTCACACTTAACACACACTGATTATCCTTCCTCGGAACAGTACTTATTCTCACGCCGGAGCCTGGTTAAGGGGGAAACCCCCATATTCCCCTCTTAACGAGACTGACGGTTTGCTGTTTTGCAGGAGACGGTCATCTTGCGAGTAAGAAGAGAGATTGAACCCACAGAAGAAGTAACCCCACTGATTAACCATAGTGTTAACCAGTGTTTCATCATAGTTAATTAATTATTATAATATATTTCAAAACTCAGATACTTGATTGATGTTGAACAACAAATGTTCTCTAGTTGTCTTATCAAATGAAAATGCGTTCGTGTTTATATAAACAGGCTATAGGGCATGGTTTGAAGTTGGTAGGGGTTCTATTGTGCCATGTCAATCAGGGGCCTCTATTGTTTCTTTTCAACAATGATATTCATGGTCGCCTTTTATTACCTATTCTCACTAATGGTGCCTCCTTTGTTTGGGCTACAAAGTTTGGTTTGGAGGTGGTAGAGGCTCCATTGCGTACATTAGCCAGAGGGCTCTGTTGCGTCTTCTCAATAACACACATGGTATGAGATGGAGCCCCTTATTACGTATTCTCACTAATGGCACCCATTTTTTAAAGAATTCACACGCACACAACATCTTGCTATTGCTCGCCAGTCCCCCCCCCCCCCCCCCCCTCCAATAGCCAGCATGGTATGGGGAAGGGGCGCTATTGATGGAGAAAATGTTGATGTGGACAAGCATTCACGCCCCATACCCCGCAACCATAAAGAATTCACACACACACACAACATCTCGCTATTGCTTGATATTGAGATGGCAAGCATTCAATAGCGACCCCAATGCTAGCATGGTATTGGAAAGATGCACTATTGATAGATAAAATGTTGAGATGGATATGCAATCACGCTCAATAACCTGCGGCCTTATACGCACGCCTGGAATATATTACAAAAGTTTGATTTTATGATTCCAAAATTTAGATAGTTTTAATTTAATTTGTAGGGTTTTTAAGTTCCTATTATATGTATATGATAACATGTGTAGAAGATATTAAAACAAAAGAAAATCAATTTCGTCATTGCAAATTTATGGATTTTTATGTTAGAGGTCTTAGGTTCGAGCCTAATTAAAAAGTATTTTATATAATTTGGTGTAAATGAGAATAAAGTAACATTTGTTGTTAAAAAAATTAAAGTTTATATATACAATTAACGAGAAGAAGTTAGAAGAGAAAAAACAAATTTTCTATCAAACGAAGTCAATTAAATTTGTGAGGTGGCTACTCCTCTATCTACTAATACATAAAAAATTACAATCAAGAAATTACTTATGAACATAAGATGGGTGGATACGATTGCTCGGTCAGAAAGGGCATGAGCAACTGAAATGAGACATACTATCATGCTAATTAAGATTAAAGCTTTGGTCACCACGTCTATCTTTGATAAATAGTTTTCAATAAGGTTTTTTAGGTTGATTAAAAGAAAAAGTAAGTAGAAAATAAATAAAAAAAGTATTGGGTTGATTGGAAGAAATGGTATAATAAAAGAAGGGTGCTACTTTCTACACCTCCCTATTTACTTTTTTCACCCCCTCCTCTCACATACTTACAGGTGGGCCTGCGTGGGACCGACAGTTTTCCTCTCACAAGGGGGGTATAATCAGGAAAGGGGGGGTGGGGTTGCGTATAGAATGAGCCTAAAAGAAATAAAATGCAGACAATGGATTGATTGAATAGAAAAAATAATCAAAAGTTTACTATTGATTAAAAGAAAAGAAGGAGAACACAAAATTAATAAAAACACTATTTTGGTAAATAGTTTTCAAAGAACACCAAAATGGTAAATAGTTTTTCCATCAACACTAGTTTAGGAAAAAACTCAAAAATAGAGTAAAGCATGGGTATCGTCCATGTGGTTAAACAAAATTTTGAATTTAGTCCTCAGCTTTTTTAAAGTACACAGATGATTCATGTGGTTTGCATTTTGTAACACATTTAGTCTTCAACTTTGCCAAAAATACGTGGATGGTCCCTGTGGTATGCACTTTGTAACGTATTTAGTCACTAAATGTTGGGAGACTAACTGGGTTACAAAGTGAAAACCACAGGGACCATCCGTGTCTTTTTGGTAAAAGTTAAGGACTAGATACGTTACAAAATGCAAACCACAGAGACTATTTATGTACTTATGAAAAACTAAGGATTATATTCAAAATTTCAATTAACCACCGGCATCATCCGTATACTTTACTCAAAAAATATTATTAGTATATAAGAAAAATGAAGGGCCAAAATGAAAACTGCTTAGTGATTGCTTGGGAAACGGGAATGATCTTTAACTTTTCTGTCAAGTTTTCTATCCCAGAAACAGGTACCAGGTAAAAAAAAAATCTATAAAGCATTTAATAAAATCCAAGAATGATTTAAGAAAATAAAAAATAAATATGTTAAATTATAATCGTCTTATAATTAAAAAATCAGTATAATCATCTTATAATTAAAAAATCAGTACGAAATGTACGTATCAGGGGAACAATAGTTTTCGTACCAGTTAAAATTATGAAAATAACATGTTTCGCGTCAATGGTACCCTCAATCCCTAACCATTGTATCTACCGTTGACTCATGAATCCTAGCAAATAATAAGTTGACATGTGTCATCATCGTTTTTTTTTTTAATTTTCCATTATGATTTTCAAACGAGTATAACTTTTTCATACGTTAATATTTTAAAAAAAAGTTAGCACAAAATTTAAGAGGATTGTATTATCTTTAATTTGGTGTATTTTTAATAAAAAATTATGCTCGTTAAAAAATAGTGGTGGAAAAGGAAATAAGTACGCACGGAAACCTATGGTACAATCTCAAACGAAAACTTTGAATGTCAGATGCAAATTTTGAATCTTGGACGTAAACTCTACCTTATAGACGCAATAGCCAGTGACTAGTGACTAGCGACCAGTGTTGCAGAAATCGGCCTAGGCGGCCGATTAATCGGCGCCTAGGCGCTAGACAGCCACTTACTGCTTAATTTTGAGCTAGCCGGTCAATTAATCGGCCATGGTCAAAGGCGGTACCTAGGCGGTCAAAAATCGGATTAATCGGACTATATTAATCGGTCAAAATCGGTCCTAGGCGGTCAAAATTGGTCAAAATCGGTCAAAATCGAACCATACTATCTGAAACTTAAAGTATTTATGTGAATTTTGAAGTATTATTTTTATATTATTGGGTATATATATATATATATAATTTTGAAAAAATACATATAAAAATTCCATTCCGATTAATCCCTAAGCGGTACCTCACGGTCCGACTAGCGCCTTCTACAACATTGCTAGTGACTGAGGCTACCACAAAAGCGAAGCATGTTCATTTTCATAATTTTGACTAGTCAATGTCCACTTTTTTGATTTTCCATATATATATATATGTGTGTGTGTGTGTGTTTGTGTGTGATTAGGATCATTAGAGAACAATAGTTTTCGCGAAAACAAAAAGAACATTTCTAAATCATTAAATTTTGTGATTTAAGTTTCATATTATTTTAATTTTACGTTTCTTACATTCATATTCATATGTGAATTATATATATATATATATATATGGAGGAGTTCATTCGAGAACCAACCTTATTGCGAGAACCGCGAGAACCAATGTGAACACAACCTAAAATAGCTAAAAAAACCTAACCCCCCCCCCCCCAAGCTAAATGCTAAAAACTAAAACCCTCAAAAAACCTAAAAAAAACCTAACCCCCCCCCTCCCAAAACCTAAACCCCCCAAAAACCTAACCCCCCCCCCCCCACCCCAAGCTAAAATGCTAAAAACTAAACCCCAAAAAACCTAAAAAAATCTAAAAAAATCCAAAAAAAAATATAAATTTTTTTTAATATTTTTTATGCTCAAATCGCTACTTTTAGTGGCAAAAAAAAATTGAAAAAAAAAATTTTAATTTTTTTTTGCTTCAAAAAGTAGCGATTTTTATATAAAAAATATTAAAAAAAATTGTGTGAGTTTTAGCTATTTTTAGGCATTTTTTGTTGTGTTCACATTGGTTCTCGCGGTTCTCGCAATAAGAGGTGGTTCTCACATGATCTTCTCCCTATATATATATATATATAGGTTGAGGATCAATACAGAACACTAATTATTGCGAGAACAAAAAGAACAACCCTAAATCACTTAATTTTGGGATTTAAGATTCATATTTTTAAAATTTTATGTTTCTTAAATTCATATGTGTATTATATATACATAAAAAAACATATATTTTTTTGTCACACATAGCCTACACATATATGTAGGTAATTTAACCTACATATATGTAGGTTATATAGAAATAGAAAATTTTCTATATTTTGTTTTGAATTCTAGTGTGAGAAACAATAAATCTTACATGTGTAACATTTCCATTTTCTTGTTAGGTTTTTAGGATTGAAAAAATGGGTGATTCATTGTGTTCTGCGTGTTCTCGCAATATTTAGTGTTCTGCATAGAACCTTCCCATATATATATATATATATATATATATATATATATATAAACCATATATTTTTACCCACACATAACCTATATACGTATAGGTTATATAAAAATTGAAAAATTTGCGTATTTTATTTTGAATTCTAGTACGAGAAACAATAAATCTTACATTTTTAACATTTTCATTTACTTTTTAGGTTTTTAGAATTAAAAAAAATGAATGATTTATCTTGTTCTACGTATTCTCTAAATATTTAGTGTTCTATATATTCAAAGCTATAAATTATTATATTCCCCTATCACATGTTTATCTTGTATGATTGAAGTAGGGTGCTACTTTCTACACCCCTAGTTACTTTTTACACCCCCTCCTCTAACATAGTTACAGGTGGGGCCCGTGTGAGGCCGGCAGTTTTCCTCTCACAAAGGGGGGGTATAATCAGGAGGGAGGGGAGGAGAGAGGGGGGGTGTGTTTAGAATCGGCCTTGAAGTATAATGCTGCATCCTGTCAAAGGAGGCCAATTATTTGTTTAGTTTAAAAATAAATAAATAAATAAATAAATAATATGTAGGTTTGGTGAGTATGTGTAAACTTTGTAGTTGTCTTGCACATCTTCTTCTTGACGTGGCTTTGGATTAATTGGATGTTTGACTAAAATTATGGTTGCTTAAAAAATGTTGCAAGCTCATTAAAGTCTTTGTACACGTAAAATTCTTTTAAATAAATAGTTTTAAGCGGGGTTGTTCATGATTATATTATTTGGTTTTCAAATATCTGAAAATTTTGGATAGAAAATTTCCATATCCAAAATTTCAGATATGGATTTAGATATTTAAACAGATATCCAAATTTATAAAAAGACAAAAAAAAAATATGTTTTGTGCATAGATTAAACTAAATCTGTAATCAATTTTTCAAATTTTCAACATTGATAAGACCATGTGTAGTGGTGGAACAAAATAATGCCCCCACCATGGGACATTATTCGACACGTGCCATCCCAGTCAGCATGGGACATTATTGCAAAAATGGTGTAGTGGGACATTATTCCAATAACGCCCATATTATTTTTAATGCAAAAAAAAAAAAAAAAAAACAAACGAAATACACACTGCTGCTCCAAACCATTTTCAAAAGTTGTCAGAGACCATGTGGGTAGCTCAAAAGTCATTGGTGGACAAAAGTGATTGTCAGAGATCACAAACCAAATTCAGCGTTTTAAATAAAACGCCAACAACCAATTTTTCCAAAAATAACGCCGGAAAACGCCGGCCGTAATGGGGGTGGAGGCGTTTCCGGGCGTTTTTTTTTTTCAATTTTTTTTAAAAACCACGCCCCACTACGGGTGGTCTAACAAAAAAACTTTCATAAATTCACATCTAAATCCGATTATCTACTATTTTTTACTATATTCAAAACTAAACCTAGTGCTCATATAATATATACATATTATATTTTTTTGCCTTTTTCAATGGACCACCACCTCATTAGTATTATCTTTCTAACGCACTCAAATTAATTTTGACATGCCATTTAACCAAATTACTAAGTTAAATATCAACAACAAAATGCTAAATTAATAAAGAACTTTATGGATTCAAATAGCTCACAATTCATGATTTAATGTATGTATTAACAATAACGTGTTATATATATATTCAAATAACAAGAAAAAAAATTAAGAACCGCTTGAAAAATTAGAATCACTTCTTTCATTTAGAATGTTTTACATGGTAACATTTTTGTAACTAGTGTGAAATTAATTGTCACATAAGTAATTGATTTACAAATGTATACATAATTTATTCACTAGTGTTTACTTGTATCTGTCGATGCATACACTATGGCTAATGAATAAGACAGGTTTTATGTAAATTATAAAATTTTTAGACCGTGATTTTTTATTTGTATTCAACCACCAATAAATTATAGGATTACTAAATATCCTTACTATATATTATTATTATTATTATACATATTAGTTGAAACTTGCCAGTTTTCATTTGTAAAACAGATAATTTTTAAATTTATGTGTGTGTGTTTTTCTTTTGAGCAGCAACAAGTGTGTGTATTCGTTGTTTAGTTGAGCTATTGTCCAACTGGACAGGGAACATGATATCCTATCACATGCTACCATAGTTTATACTTTCATGACCTTTTGAAAAGTTTCAACACTTTTCATTGG
Organism: Helianthus tuberosus; assembly: GCA_030545235.1. Taxonomy (NCBI): domain Eukaryota; kingdom Viridiplantae; phylum Streptophyta; class Magnoliopsida; order Asterales; family Asteraceae; genus Helianthus; species Helianthus tuberosus. The sequence continues at coordinate 92,716,392 of CM060354.1, forward strand.
CTTTTATATATTATGTTAATTTCATAAACCATCTAATCCTATTTTTTTTTCTAAACCAACAAATAAACGTCCAACTATTTGGGGTAATCCAATAGAAAAAGTCGAGCTCATACGTCCGCGACCGCCGACATCGCTGGGTATCCTAAGCCCACCATCTCCAATTCCGCGGAAAACCCGCCACCCGAAAGCCCAGTGTGGTAAAACCCAGTTAGGATCAGATTCGATTTTAAGACCTATAACCTCAAACCCAAATCTTTACTTCCCCTCCAATACCAATAGAGCTGTATAACTCATTAGTATCTAATCAATTGTTTATTTAACATTTAAATGAGTAATGTTATATCTATTTTTTTATATTTAACTTATCATTAAAAAAAAATAAATTAACATACCATTTCCACCTCCTTATATATATATATATATATATAGGGTTAGGGTAAAATGAAAACTTGTATGAGTAGGGAGAACTTAGAGAATTCAACCTTACGAAAGGTTTTTTCAAAATTTTTTTTTACCAAAAATCCTAAAAAAATATACTTTAAAAAAAAAACTTCGTTTTCTATTTACACCAGCCGTAAATGCTGTAAAAAGTTTATGTCATTGTGATGTCATCAGGTTTTTACAGCTTCTTAAAAAGGCCAAAAAATAACACTTCGATTTTTTTTTTCTTTTTACAGCCGTATTTGTAACGTTTTAATCAAGGGGTGTGCAAAAAAATGAGGGCGAAACTCGCAGAGGAAGACCGAATTCTCTAAGTTCTCACAACTCGTAAAAGTCTTTTATTATCTGAATCCTATATATGTATATATAATTCAAATTAATAACAAGGAATGAGGACAAAATAAAATGACAATATTACCTCCATTTAGCCAAAGTAGAAGTGGCAAAGACTCTTTAGATTTCTCTGCTTCAACAAAGTAATAATAAAATGCTCGGCCAGCAGTTTCGTTCACCGTGACATAGCCACCGTATTGGTCGAACTTGACGTACGGTTGGCCAGGAAGTTTTTGAATTTTATCATTCTCTTTTCGGCCTTTTTGAGGAAGAACAACATTCGGTTTGTGTAAACTTTTCGGTGCCTCAAAATGGCTCGTGTTAACAGTCGCATCTTTCGTTAGCTTCGCTTTATAGAGCCAAACGAGAGCATGAACCTGTTTGTTGGCTTGGGTTTCATAAACCAATGTTGAAAGGAAGAGAGATGTGAAAATGACCAAAATGGTTTTATTCTCCATTGTTTGTTGTCTGTCTCTCTCTAGATTTCAGAGAGAGAGAGAGAGAGAGAGAGAGAGAGATGGGTTGAGGTAGTAATGGTGTTTTAAGGGTTTGGATCCACAGGGTGTGGAGTTTATATGGTAAGAGTATGGTTGACGTCTAGTTGTGAACTTGCAATATACGTACATGTTGGTCTCAAATGATAACAACTAATCGAAATTGAAATAATCATTAATTAAGGAACAAGTGAACGCAATATGTGGTTTAATTAAATATCATATTATATATATATTTTACATAAATTATTTACTTGTTAATATTAGTTATATGGACCTGTAAATAAATACAAATATAACTAATAAAATAAGCTTGTAAAGTACTAAACAAAAATCTACAAAATCGATGATTTGGCTAATATGCAATGTACTTATGAGGATAATATGCAATGTTTTAAAATCCATTTTTTATACCGTACTGGATTTGGCTCAGAAACGTTTTAACCGAGTGTATTGGGCGGTTTGACCGGGTGTAGCGGACGGTTTAACCACTTCTACCGGACGGTTCAACCAGTACAACCGGCCGATTTGAACCGGTTTTTAAAACATTCATAATATGTGCGTAATATTATAACTTGAAAAGAAAAAAAAACATTATGAGTATTATAACTTGAAATATTAAAAAAAATAATGAGGTATCGTTTAATTAGTTTTTTATTCACTGTGTTTGACTTTGTACAAAACGTAAACGAAATGCTAGCCATGAATATTAGAACTATGGTTAATTTAATTAGATTGGTTTTCTATAGTTTAAGTTAGATCATTTATGCATTATAACCCTGAAATGGTTAGTGTTTTATGGCTATATTTTTCGTACTACTGATTAGTTATAGTTATTTAAAAATAAAAAAATACTAAAAATTATCTCATAAACGTAGACATTAAGGTGACAACGGGCCTCGTTGGTAGCCCAACAAAACCCGTCTTGGGCTTCTGTCGTTTGGGCCCATGAGCAAGTCCAATCCTGATATTCCCTCTCAAAGAATACGATGATAGAAAGAGCGGGAAACTAAAGAGGATCCAAAGTTCTGCAACGTATTTAATGCACGACGGAGAGAGAGAAAGGGTCACCGCCGGAACAGGTACTCGCAGCTGGCTTCATTAAATGAAGCCAAAATCCAACCGTTGGGGCTCAGACACGTGTCTGAGTCTCCCGAGATCTCCGAGGCTCCGTTAGATGGTAACAATGGTGTATCCAAGAAAGATAAGCAGTCGTTGTTATATAAGGAAGGTAAAACTACTCAACAAAAGACACAGAAAATCCCTTCTCATTGAATACACCTCTACCTCATTTATTCCGACAACCTCGGATAGTATTTACTCTCTCATATTTACTCATATACACCAGAATTCACACCAAGGAGAATATTCCGACGACAACACTCGTCGGAATAAACTTCTCATTATCTCCGGCAAGTTTACTTACTCTCACGCCGAAGTTTGGTCACGGATTCCCTTTCCGGGGTCCTCTGTAACGAGGCTAACGGTTTTCTTTCTTGTAGGACAAAAGGGCAGGACTCCTACAACGTCAACGAGACCCTTTGACCGTCTTCAGTGACCTTAGGGCTTCACATTGGCGCCATCCGTGGGACCCTTATCCGTCTGGTAATCCCACTTAGAACGTTAAACGTTGTAAGAGGTCACTACCCGTCAGAGGCGACATGGCTACAACGCCATCTCCAAGCTCTCTTATCACAAAAACGGTGCAAGACACTAACGATGTGGTTACGGTAGAAGATATCACACACGAAGAAGAAACCGAGAACAGGGTGGAAGCATCAGAAAAAAGAAATACAATCACACCTGATTTCGTAGCCATGCACAAGAACGAGCTTAAGAAGCAGCTTGAAGATCTGGAAAGGCAGGAGAAGCTAGAAAGTCTAAAAGCCAGGCTTTCCTTTGATACACCTTCCAGCAAAGGAGATGCTAGCCCATAGGGTAAAGGTAACAACTCGGACCCTTTAGAAGCCTTCATGACAGCCCTGAGGCAAATGATACCGGAAGAAAGGGAGGAGTTGATAAAAGGAAAAGGGCATAAAGGAAAGGAGAAGGAAAGCCAAGATGATGGCGGGTTGAACCAACCCTACTTACCCATGGATCTAGCCGAGATCTCAAAGTTCACCAAGAGGATAGCCGAGGCACCTATGCCCCCGAAGCTTAAGCTATCGATGAATTTCAACAGATATGATGGAACTAAAGACCCGGAGGACCATCTATATGCCTTTAAAGGTGCAGGACAAGTAGGGCGATGGTCGATGTCTACCTGGTGCCATATGTTCGCTCAGACACTAACGGAGGGAGCCAGGCTCTGGTTTGACAGCCTCCCCGCCGGGAGTTGTAACCCTTGTGCAAAATTTCGAGCTTTCAAAAACTTTTTCTTTGAAAGCAATTCGATAACCGATGCTTAAACGTAATCCATTTAACGCAACGTACACACCAGGACGAGGACACGAGCTACACGTACCCTAAATACCCTTTAGATAACTTAGAAATAAGCTTTGAAGGGTTAAGGACGACAAAAACTATTTTATTCTTATCAGAGGGACTATTTGCGTCAAACTGCAAAAGTCTGCCAATTCGTATAACAACGAACACTCCAGAACAAGATCATAAGCCAAACATACCCTAAATATCCTTAACATAGCTTAGAAATAAGTTTTGAGGGGTTCGGTATGCGAAAATACGCTTATTTGATAATAGGGACTAAAAGCGTCAAACTGCGAAAGTTTGCATATACATGAATATCTTGCGTTCTGACCATATCCGTACAACCAAATATTTTTTTAATCATTAAAATATTGTATTTTAGTGATGGGAATGCAAAAATACCTTTCGTTTCGCAATTTGGGTCGTTTTCGCGTTCGTTACGATTTCCATCGTAATTAACCGAAAAACGCAACTGTACATCCAAACGAATCGACATCCATAACATTTTTGAGCATAATTCAATTTAAATATACTTTAACTTCATTATGGAGATTAAAAATGGGGTTAACGGGTGTTAGAAATGCCAAAACGTTACAAATCAAGTTCAGGGGCCAAAGTTGTCAAAAACAAAACTTCAGCCCCTGCACCTGGCTTATGGACCGTATACACTGGACCCTTGCGGTCCATAAACAGTTCCCAGAAGCAGCAGAAGCTTCCAAACAGCTTCCCAGCTGTTGCAACCTGATTTCCTTCCATTATTTTGTGATCTTGTGGGCTATTTGTGTATCCTCCAAGGCTTTGAAGCTGGTCCAAACACTTGTAGGGATGAGATTCTTCTTTGGTAACCACACAAACACATGTCATGATCCTATGCTTCATGAATTAGTATAAATAGCCCATCCATTTCATTCACAACTTGCTCAATTCTTTTCTTTCTCTCCTACCAGCTCAAATTGGAGGCTACCATACTTGTTGGAGGCTTCCTAACTGAGTTCATAGTCTTATTTCCATCCTAGAACACTTGTAAGTGTTCCTCATTGGCTTGTCTATTTATTACAAGCTAAAAGTCAAACAATGTTTGACTTTCAGTTTAACCACGAATTGGTCAAGTCAAAGTTCGTTCGAACTTTGCAACGTGAGCGTAATCACGATGGTTATAGTCCCTTGCGACTATACCTACTGATTACCACGTTGACTAGTCGAAGTGACGAGTCAAAGTTTCGGTCAAAATGCACGATTATGTGCATTTTGTGACGAAACTATTTTTCGGGTATCAAAACACTTTGTTTTGATATCAAATCAGTTTTCTAACTTAGTTAAACAAGTTTTAACATGTTTAACTCGTCACTTCTAGTTTAGTGCTTATTTAGGGTCGTAAGTTAAGCGGTCTTAACCAGTGTTGTAAAAATCGCGACTAGGCGGCGACTAGTCGGCGATTAATCGCTAGTCGGCCAGAAACTGAGTAATTTTTCGTTAATCAGTCCATTAATCGCTAGTCGGTCCTAATCTGACCTAATCGGCCTAGTCGAACCTAGTTAGGCAGCAAAAAATCGACGATTCCGGCCAGATTCCAGCAAAAAACCTGTATATTCCGGCCAGTTTCCAACCAAACCATGTGAATTCCAACAATTAATATTGTATACTTAAAAAAGGAGTTGAGTAAGAGTTAAAACTTAGCTACTTAAAATATTTACCTATAAAAATGTGTATATGTATACATAAAACTGAAAATTACATATAGAAAACCCGATCCAATTAATCCTGATTAATCTCGAGTAGTCACTAGTCCCCACCTCACCGACCAACTAGCGACTAGCGAGTTCTCCAACCTTGGTCTTAACAACCGCTTAGACTTTCGAACCCGACCCGTTTGGTCGATCATTAGAATCCGACCAAACATATTTTGTGACCATAGTTGTATAGGGAATAACCTTCCGAGGTTGTACCATATGGTCACATCATTTAATTAGTTGTATGATAGGTAAATTATATGCCTTAGGAAAATGACCAAAATGTCCTTTTTGCGCATAATTTCAATTTTAGCCTATGCAACCTAAATTTTGACACTTAAACTGATTATGCAACATTATTAAACATGTTAGGGCATATAATACTTATCATAGGGCTAGTTAGACCATCCGAATGCGCAATTGCGCAAATGACTCGTTAAAGTAGCATAAACTACCTTAACGGGTCATACAGGTCAAAAGCACTTAGGATAGGTTTCAAATCAGAATGTAGGCTTTGTTAAACCATTTCATATGAGTTCCAACACTCATTTGGTTTACAATACCACATTCTATCCGATTCCTCGATTTATGTCCCGTTGCACTAACATAGTATACGATACACTAAGAACCACTTAAACACTTGAACTCTTAGTCCTTTGAGCTTTGTTATACCATTTGAACAAGACCTATACGTGTTAGTGCATACGTCTGTCGACTTCATCTTGTATCGAGTCTTGTATTGTATTAGATAGATCAGGGCGCGCAAAACGAGAAAAGTGTGTTTATGGGTAATTTCGCACGAAATTACACATAGGTAATTTCGTACGAAATTAGGTAGTGATTTCGCACAGGATTGGTATTTCGTGTGAACAGGGTAATTTCGCTCCAAAGGGTATTTCGTGTGAAGTTGATATTTCGCTTGAGTTGATATTTCGTGTGAAGTTGGTTATTTCGTTTGAATCTGATTTCGTTTGAAGGAGTAATTTCGTTTGAAAGTGTCTAATTTGTGAATTCTTGTTACCGAAACATGGAAGAGGAATTTTATAACGCATTTGCTACCACCCCTACTACTCCGGCATCTGTTACTCAGAACTTGAACATGGAAAATGAAACAGGTACCATGCAAAAACCGCCAAAACTCATGAACATTGAGGAGTATAAAGGATGGGAGGAACGATTTGAGAATTGGGTTCAAGCAAATTATTTGGATGCTTGGGAATGTGTTGAAACGAAATATATTAGACCATTGAATGATGATGAAGAGAAGATTGCTATTAAAGATCTAAGTGTTGATGATAGAAAGAAATACAAAAATGAAAAAATGATGACCAGTCTATTGCATCAAGCGGTTAAAGAAGATATATTGGTTTTATTGCAACACAATGGAAGTGCATACTCTATCTGGAAAGCATTAAAATCAAAGTTTGTTGGAAGTAAAGAGATGATTAAGAACAAAAAGTCACTTTTGAAAAAAGAGTTCGATTTATTTCATGGTTTGAAAACTGAAAGCACAAAGCAGATTATTGAAAGATATTGCAATCTGTTAGTCCAAATGAAGAGAGTGAGCATCACAAAAGATAATGAAGAGTTGATAGAAAAGTTGGCTGATGCTTTGCCACATGAAACTTGGGGCACATATCTTATGATGTTGAGAAATAAGAAAGATTTTAGTAATTTGACACTGAATAAATTCATTGAAAAACTTGAAGCTCAGGAAATGGAACAAAGGAAGATCTCAAGAATGAAAGATTTTGATGGTGAACAAGATATAGGTCTTTGTTACAAAGGAGGTGTTAGTGATAAGGCCAATATGTCACCAAAGGTTGAAACTGCATTCAATGCTAAGAGTTCGTCTGGAGGGTCATCTCAAGGATCAAATAGCAAAACAAGATTTTCTTCATATCCATCATTTGATCAAAAATTTTTAACGACCAAGAATGGCAAGAGATTACAATGCAACATTGTTTTGAATCTTGAAAATGGTGAAAATTTCTCGGAAGAGGTTGAAAAAGGTCACATGTCATTGTTGGGAACTGTATTAGAATCATATGAAAGTTTAGTTGCAAGAAAGATCGGGAATCCAATGTTGACAAAAGAGGATTACGATCAGATTGATGCTGAGGAGATGGAATTGATGGATATAAAGTGGTGTTTGGCGAGTGTTTTGAGAAGAGCCGAAAAGTTTAAACAAATTACGGGAAGAGATGATTTCTGTGATGCAAATGTTTCTACTTTAGGATTTGATAAATCTAAAGTTACTTGTTTTCATTGCAGGGAAAAAGGACACTTCAAGAGAGAGTGCATAAATCGCGAAGCAAGTGGAGCTCAAAATCCGTTCAACAATAATGACTACTATCGGAAAGCAATTTATCATCAAGTTGCTCAACAACAACAAGAACCACAAACTACACATGCTAGGAAGACAATCGAAGATTCATCAAAGAGAGCTTGTATGGTGAATCAAGATGATAAAAAGTCAACAAAAGAATTTAGTCGAGACAAATATGTTTCAGCTGGTAGTAAAGCATGTCTGATAAACCAAGATGATGAAAAATTACCAGAAGGGTTTAGCTGGGCAAATTTCAGTTGGGATGATTATGATCCTAACAAAACTTCAAATCACAAAGCTTTTGTTGCTAGAGTTGCTGAAGACAGTGATAATGATGATGATTATTATGCAAGGAGAATGAAAGAGCATTTAAAATTGATGGAGGAGAGTGACAGTGATGATGGAAAAGTTAAAAAGAAAAAGAAGAAAGTTAAAAAAACCCGTCAGCAGTGATGATGAAGAAGTTTGAGTGATAAGGAAAAAGGTCAAAGACATTCCAGTTTTCACAGTTGAAGCTGAAGCTGATGCACAAAAGATTCCGGTGATATGTGAAAATTGTGAAGCAGTGAAAAAGCAAAATAGTACTTTGATTCACAACATGAACAGATTGAAAGAATCATATGATGTTCTAAACAAAGCCATGAATCAGTACAATCAGTCAAGCAGTGAACAAGCAACAGCCATGAAAACACTTCAAGGAGCTTTCATGACAAAGCAGAAAGTTGTCAACAATTACATTGAGAAATGTGCTGTGCTTGAACAGAAACTAGAAACCCAGAGGATTGAAACAGAGAGAGTAAATAGGTTGTTAAAAAGTTACTCATGTACTTCTTATGTTATTGACAGGATTTATCCAACCGTTGAAGGCATGAAGGCATTTGATGAAGAGGAAGTATCTGAAGACAAGAGTTCTGAAAAGAAGAAGGATACTGAAATGAAGATTTCTGGTAAGAAACAAGATGCCAGTTACAACAAGTGTCCACCTTCGCTTGAAAATGGATATTCTCCACGAAATCCAAATTCAGAAAGAGTTAAAAAGGCAACCAATTTACAGTGGGAGTCTGAGTCTTCAGAAATATTTCCAGATAACATTAATGTTACTTTTACTTACTCTGATACTGATCATGAGTCCGAGTTAATAAAGAAAGTGGTCGATCAGGTGTTGGATAAAGATGAAACCGAGGAGTCAAAGTCGGAGTCAAAATCAGAGTCTAAATCTGAAACGTCAAGTCCAACAGTCAAAAAGGAGAAACGGGTTTACAATAAAGAGTTTTTGTTATCAAAATCTAATTTGAATGATGAAACAGTCAAAGTAGCATATACTTTGAATGATTATGACAAATTATATTCTGATGAAGAATTTCCAATAAGAGGTGTTAAAACTGAAATGATAAAAAAGGTTTTCAAACTAACAGAAATTAATATTTCTGAAATAAAAGATATAAATCTTTCTGAAAAACCTAAAAAGTACATTTCAAGAGTTCAACAAAGAGAAAATAAGAAAAAAGGTTACAGTTCTGGTTCAGGTTTTCAAAAGAAACCAAACCATAACGGTAATTTCAAAAGAAAGGGTTTGGGTTTTATTCCACCGAAAAATCATAAAAATGAGAAAATTTATAAACCAAAAACTGTTTTTGTTTCAGGAATATCAACTGAAGAAGAAAAAGAGCGATTGTTCAGAAAGCAGACAAACAAAGAATTCTTTGCTAAGAAGCAAGAGGAAATGAAGAAGGAAGCTGCTCAGAAAAAGGAAACGAGAACCTGTTTTCAATGCAAAGTTATTGGTCATATTGCCAGGAATTGTCCAAAGGCAATTCAAACAAAGCAGAGAGTTTCTGTTAAACTGAAAGAAAAGATGGTTGAGAATGAATCACCAACTAAACAATTCAAAGTTTTCAAAAATTCGAAGTTTGAGGTTGGTGAATGTTCAAAAAGGTTTTACAAAAGAAAAGAAAATCTTAACAACCACAAGTGGGTTGTTAAGAAATCTGATGATAGTTCTAGCAATGATTCTGATTCGTTAAAATCAGAGGAGCTATTTTCAGGCGATGAATCTGATTCCATAAAGTCAGAGGAGCCACGTGTTGAGTTAAAATTGGAAACATTAGTTCCTCCAATGGATGATGTCAATTTTCCACCATTGCGGGCTGAGAATTTTAAACAAAAAGTTTGTAAAATTGAGATTTCAAATCAATTTTTCTCAGAAAAGAAAGAATTTGATATTGAGAAAGCTTTTAACCCCAAAGTGCAACATATTTTTGGAAAAATGGTTGATGGGAAGGTCAAAGGGGTGAAGGAATTTTATGAGAAGAAAACAAAGAAACCAGGTAAAGATGGGTTATCCCAGATTTGTGACTGGGATGGAACCTATTATGATGATTAAACTCTGGACTTGCCGGAACTCCCAAGTTGGTAAATGTGGAGTAGGAATCGGCATCTTTCTTGAAAAAATCACGTTTGTGATATTTCGACTTACAAGTGGTAAATCAGGGACATTAAGTTGTACTTGATTTTCTACAAGTGATATTTGATGTTTGAACTTAAAAATGTTATATTTTTCAAAAGGTTGAAGATGAAAGAACAAGGTGATGAATTGATCCCCTAACCTACAAGTGATTTTATAAAATCAACAAAACTTATTTTCCGGAAAAACCATTTGATTAAAACAAACTTAAGTGTTTTGAAATCATAATGGGAAAATAGTTTGTTGTCAGGGGGAGTTCTGATTGTTTACGCCAAGAGGATGGCGAATTGAAACAATTCACAACAGTTGTCATTTTATTTGTATAGTTTGTTTTCAAATTTCTTTTAAATGATTTTGTATTTTAGGGGAAGTAAGAAATTTCAGAAAATCCAAAAACATTTGAAAATTTGAAAAAGTCAAAAACATGATAAAATCAAAAATGAGTTTTGTTGTATAAAAGAGGAAATGATAGTACATCAGTGGACTATCACAACATGCTAAAGAATTGAAAGGTCAAATGTGTTAAACAGTCTCACTGATGATGTGCCAGTAGGTTTTTACACATTTAGTAGATTGTGACGAGATATAAACCTAAATTTCAAACTTACTTATATCGTGGGGAACATCTCTTGGATATATGGGTAACCCCCGAAATCTTGTTTGAAAGGTCCATCTTTCTGAGATACTAGGTCTTTATACTCAGTGATATCTGGGGTATTATCCCGGGACTTCTGATTTTGCGGAAGCAATGGCCTAGTCCCCGTATAATACTTTCTGCTTGCTTGAAATATAGCAGCCCCCTCAGCATAAAAAATGATGAAACATTGCAAAATGCTAATCATGTGCTGTTGAAGAAAAGATTCTTTAAAGGGAACACACCAAAAGTCGAAGCCGTCATCTCTCTGATTTTGCGGAAGCAATAGCCTGAGCTCTCACGACCCTCGCATTTAACCCTTTACAGATATCATCTAGGTATACTCACTTGTAAGACTAAATATTGGGATCTGGATACGGGAGTATATTCTGAGGTGGGACACGCGAATAAGTTTAAGTGCTTAAAACATTAATCTCGTATCTCAAAACAGTTGAACTTTGTGTGAAAATTTAAGTGGATCAGTATACTGACAATCTAAGTGAATTGTTTAGAACTTAAAATATTTAAATATGATTTTACTGATTTGATCCTCTTACACAAACTCGCAAAAATATTGGCTGTAAATATGTTTTTACTGCATTTCGTTAAAATTAAAAATCCAAAAAGAGTTTCAGTGTGTTTTAGCATTAAATTTTGAAAAATTCAAAAAGATTTTCGACAACTGATGTTGAAGAGCTGATTTTCAAAATTCCAAGTGCTAAACATGATGACAATCAGTGAGGGGGAGTCTGTTTGAAATAAGAAAAGATTTTGAAAGAAAAATGTTTTTTTTTACAAGTGGTTCATCAGAGATTAAAATTGTAAAATAATTTTTTGATTTGTGTTTATAAGTGGTAAGCAGAGAATAAATTTGTCAAATTTTCAAATTTGTGAAATTTATTTTTTGGGTAGAGGATGTGCAGGTTAGCCAGGTTTTGAATCCTGAGCGAAATGTGAACCAGGTCATGATTTTGAACTTGTGAAAGCCAGACTGCTATCCTAAGCACAATTTAAGGGGGAGTCTGAAGTTGTATAGAGCCAAGTTCTGATCCTGGACCTGATGTTCATGCAATCTGCTGATGCTGATGAACTTAAGGAATCAAGAGATCTGATCAAGAGAATTAGTGAGAAGATATAGCCAGGTCGAGATTCTGAGAGAAAGAGAAGATTGAGGATATTTTACATTGTTAGATATTTCGGAAGAAGTCGGGAAGACTGATAAAGACTGAAGATGTTGAAGACATGTATTGAAGACTCGTCGACATCTGAGGGGGAGTCTGTTAGTGCATACGTCTGTCGACTTTGTCTTGTATCGAGTCTTGTATTGTATTAGATAGATCAGGGCACACAAAACGAGAAAAGTGTGTGTGTGGGTAATTTCGCACGAAATTACACATAGGTAATTTCGTGTGAAACTAATTTCGCTTGAGCACGCCCGTGTGAAATTAGCTTGCCTATAAATACTAGGTGTGCCAAGTCATTTGTAACTTTCCGGTTTCAGTACCGAACTGCTGCCGAAGTGTCTACTCGCTGTAAAACTTTGTCAAATCAATCAAAAGACTGTTTAAAGTGAATATCTAGCTGAATTACCTTGATACGTTTGTTTCCGCCTCTCGTATTGAGCAAAAACTCTTCTGAACGACTCGTTTGGTCGGTAAAACGATCCTACAATACACAATCCCAATTGAGTACATAGTTCCCCTCTTTTACACTTTTCAATGTCTTGGGGTGATTCATATGTGTAACCGATTTATTTTCAAACGTATGGCATATATGTGTTTACTAAGTACTTTTATGTGTATTATTCCGATTATGCAAGCTTGATGATTATCCAAATCCTTATGGGATCTATCCATCTTTATGGTTAGATTCTTATAGGATATTTGAAGTACAATCTTAGATCTTCCTATCTTCATAGTGAGATTTTTAATAAGTACTTTACAAGACGATGGTTATTGTTTATGTATAGAGATTTGTTGGTGATTTAGATAACGAAACTAGAGTAATACAATAAGGACATGGTGGATACACCGCTGGTACTTTCTATATATAAGTGTGCTTATTGTATTACCCTTCGTGGCGTTATCCCCAATCACCATTAGGATTTAGGATTTTTGTGACTGAAACCAAAGCATAGTTTGATATGCTATTGTTTACCAAAGCATAATTTGATATGCTATTGTTTACCAAAGCATAGTTTGATATGCTATTGTATACTAAAGCATAGTTTCATATGCTATTCAAGTGACATTGTTTACCAAAGTATAGACTGATATACTACCAAACCAAATCCTTGTAGTAACTATCTATCTTCATAGTTAGCTACTCGTTGGATGTTTAAAGTACAATTGAAGTCCTTGTTTGGATTCATTGTGTACTTTAAGCATGTTTACAAGTTGTTGACAAATTAGCGATTTATGTGTTTATGTGGTTAGTTGTGATTTAGATAACGAAACGAGTGTAATACCATAAGAACATGGTGGATGCGCCGCTGGTACTTCCTATATATAAGTGTTCTTATTGTATTACTCTTGTAGCGATATCCAAATCACTTTAGGATTTTGTGTACGATTGATTCAATGTTCAAGTATCCAAGTCCTTGTAGAATCTTCCATATCTTCATATGTTAGATTCTTAGAAGGATATCTAAAGTATTACTATAAATCATTGACTTGGTTTATATAATACTCACACAAGTTTTGACAGATTTCAAATATTGTTATTATTAATACTTGATTGGATTTCTAAATAACACACTCACAAGTTTTATGATGATTTTAACAAGATTACAAAGTACAATTTCAATGGCATAAAAATTACTTAGTAATAATCATATTTCCATATACAAAACTCTTTGTCACAAGTTTTCACAATCAAGATAATGCATTGCAATACTAAACTTTTGCCATTCTTTGGCTTCAAGATTTCATTTTCAATCGACAACTCTCGTAGTTGTCAAAGTATTGCAATACCAAACTTTTTGCCGTTTATTTGGCTAACAAAACCTATGTACTCGCCTGCATTTTTATGCTGACTGTTTTTCACATATGTTTCAGGATTTCGACTATTCAAGCATGCAACGCATAGGACTGCATCCGGGCCTTAGACTTCTTTAATCAAAAGACAATTACTTGTATTCTTTGTAAAACAATGTTAACAATATTGAAACAATTTAGCACCAGTAGTTGTGAGCAATTTGTAACGTGACTCCAGGATATTTCCGCCGCGTGTTGTTGTATTACGTGATTGGGGTGTTACAGATTGGTATCTGAGCATTGGTTATAGGGAATTAGGTTATTAGTATGCCGTTAACCTAGTCCATAACCTTCTTAGGGACCCAAACATGAGTAGACTTAGGAACTCCATCCTAATCCTCATCCTTATTCGTGCCACAACTACTCTATAATTTACAAATCATCTAACCTTAGATGATTTATCCTAAACCTTTAGGCTTTATGCCTTAAGCTATTTCTCAAAACATTTTCATTGAAATATTTCTCAAAATGTTTTCTCAAACGTTTTCATCAAAATATTTCACAACATGTTTATCTTAAACAATTTTTATAAAAAGATTTCTCAAATGTTTTCTCAAACATTTTTCATCGAAATCTTGGGTTTAATAATGTGAACACATGCAATCTGGAAGAGTGGATTCCTGTACCCCGAGTTTTTTGTCTAAGGCTAGAGTGTTCGTACAAATCCGCATTATCGGATCAGTCACTCTTACCTGGGAACTCTTAGGGTGAGTGTCCCCTTATAGGCTAAAACATGTCTTCTCGAAACATTATAAAAACCTATCCACCTTGACCATGTCGAACGATTTCCAAACACTTCAACCTTTGTGACACTACTCATCCATATTACCCTCGGTAGTATGTTTGTTATTCACAACAATGGAAACAAATTTCCCTTTTACGATACTATTCCATCGTATTACCTTCAGTGATATGATCTATTCAAAACATTTGAAATGAATTTCATTTCGTTTCACGACACTATGTAATCCTATTTCATTTTCAAAAACACTACCTTTTGTCTTTCAAAATCTCAAAATTTTTACCATTTGGATGAGAATTTTCAAAAATTTAAACACAAAGTTTCTTTATTTTAAAATTTTAATTTAAAATATTTTATTCTAAAAACAATAAATTTTTAAGGTAAAGAATTTATAACACAAACCATTATCTTGGTTTGTATTATCTCATCCAAAAATATTACAAAGTTTCATTTTCAAACAATTCTTGTTTCAAAACAAAATCCACAACACTATATTTTCTAAGTACAAGAACAAGATTTTTACCAAGTCAAGATTTTCACTACACAATAATGTTTTAAACTCATGATAATTTGATGGATTTCACTTATTTGATTTTCATTATAGCTATACCTTCAAGATGCCTCCTCACCGCGACGTCACTTGGAACGCTGAAATGGCAGCAAGGATTTCTCAGCATCTAGCTGCTTTACTCCCAGACATTGTGACCCAAGCCAACCAAATCCAAAACAATAACAACAACAACAATGTTATATCACGATGTAACTATAAACTATTCCACTCGGCCAAACAACTCAAGTTTAATGGGTCTGAAGGAGCAACAGGGCACAATGGTTTGAGAGTATAGAAAGCACATTCCGCCATGTTCAGTGTCCCAGTGAACGCAAGGTGGAGTTCGCCTCAAGTGTTTTCCAAAGGAGAGCACTCACTTGGTGGAACGGTATCATGAGAGACTGAGGTGCCGATATAGCAATGGCACAAACGTGGGAAGATTTTAAAAATGTTATGAAGAAAGAATTCTGCCCACGAAGCGAAATGAGGGCACTTGAAAACGAATTCTATTACCTAAAACAAGATAGTGGGGAAAACCGTGCCTACACTGACCGGTTTGAACAGTTAAGCCTACTTTGCCCCACTATGGTCACACCTTTGGATCGGGCCATTGAAAAATACATTGATGGCCTACCTGATCCCGTCCAAGACATTGTCACTGGTAGCAAACTTGCAACACTTAGGGAGGCTAAGGAGTTAGCCGCTACCCTAACCAACTCCCAGGTTAGAAAAAGGGAAACTTTTTCGAAAGGGGGACTAGAAACGAAACACTGAAACTTCTAAGGAGAAACCAAGGGAAACAAAGGCTAAATCTTCTAAAAATTCTAAGAAGCGTAAGACTTCAAAGAATTTTGAAATTCCCACACCAATTCCACTAAACTCAGTACCCTTTAAGGGATTTTATCGTGGAAAACAACCTCGGTGCAATCATTGCAACTATCATCACACTACAAATTCTCCTTGCCACCAGTGTACAATCTGTGGTCTATTTGGACATCTAGCTACAACCTGTCGTGTCCAGAACCAAGCATCCCCTACTCAAACTCGCCTTTGAGCATGTTTCAATTGTGGTGATTCAAATCATTTCAAGCGAAACTGCCCTAAGCCTGCCAATGCTAATGGACGAGTGTTCAATGTCAATGAGGCTCAAGCTGATGATCAAGCACTTATGATCATTTGAACCTCTACATTTTCTGTTTATTTTCGAAAACAATGGACGTATTTCAACTAAATTTGTAATAACAATATAAATTTCAAAAAGTTTTTCCTTCATTATTGATTATTCGTATTCTGATTACAATTTCGAATGTGATTGTGACACCCCAGGAAAACCGGGAAAACCATACAACTTAACTAGCTTCCTCAGTGAGTGCTTACCAAATTTCGGGACGAAATTTCTTTCAACTTGGGGATGATGTGACAACTCGAAATTTAGAACCTTTCGTTGTACGCTTGAACGCTAAGTGACTAACTAATTTGATGATTTAATGAATGATATATGTGAACTTATATGATTATGTGTGTGCTTGTATGTATGCGTATATTTATATATGAACCGAGACACAAGAACCCGACTCGAGACCATGCGGTCTCGAGTGAATAGTGTAACTGATGGGCCGGTTGGGCCGTGTCTCTCTCCACCCCACTCGAAAACCCATTAGGGTGCACCATGGAGGAACAAGTATATAACCTTAGTGATAGCCACACTTGTCATTTTTGGGCAAACAGCACACATACTCCTCTAACACACACTCTCTCCATTCTCCCTCACTAAAACTCTAAACCACAACATTCTTCTCCTTCTTCTCGGATCAAACCGGTGACCACAAGGAGACCCGGTTAAGCTCATCATCATCACTCGGACACTCCATTTTTACTCATCTTCCTTACCAACTCGGCACCATCTCACAACCGGTTAGTGTTTTATGTTGTTGTTGTTGTTAAATATTGTGAATGACATGGTGTAGCTAGAATAATTGTACAAATGATGATGTTCTTGTGTATCGGATGTGTATGATGATGTTTGGCTAACATGTCTTGATTTCGGATATATTGCATAAAGAACTAATGATACCTTGTGTCTAAATGTGATTTAAACCATTTATTGTTGATGTTCACGAAATAGGCTTGCATATATGTATTAGACAATGCCATGTTGATCGGATTATATACTTATATGCTAAGAATCAAATGCTTGTTAAAAAGGCTGCACATATGTGGAAATCGGATTAGTTGTTTAAGTGTTTAGATTGTTGTTCAAGATATGATTATGATGAACTACTTGAATATATGAAGAACATGATGAATATGATATGAACATGTTTTGAATATTTGAAATCTGATTGCTTGATCTGTTTTGTTTAGTAATTAGACAAGGAAACATGTTTGTATGGATAGTACTTAATGTTGCATGAAATGGAATTTCTATTGGATAGTACACTGTGCAGAATCAGCTTATGTCCAGCCGAGAACTTCAGTTTCGACTCGAGACCTTAAACATGATAACTCGAGACCGCAGTTGCGACTCAGGTTGCGAGTCGAGAACACCTGGTCTCGACTCGAGACCACACAACATCAACACAAAACAACATGACCCGAGACCACGATTGTGAGTCCGGTTGCGACTCGAGACCGTCTGTCTCGACTAATGCATGAACGACTCGAAACCGCACAGTCTCGACTCGAGATCTCTAGTCTCGACTCGAGACCATGTACACGGACTCACTGTTTTGGACTTGCATATTACGGGCTTAGTTGATGGGCCAGACCTTGGGCTTTGTTTATTTATATGCTACTGTGCAACCCGTAGGCATTATTGCAAACTGCCATGTTCATACATGTATGCCATGATTATTACTTGAGTACAATACGTGTAGAACATACGTGCACAACTTGGATACGAACCTGACTTATATGATACAACTATGTTAGGACGTGGTTGACCCCAATATTGCTTGATTGACTTTTCTGTGTATCTACCGAGCAAACCAAGGTGAGTTCACACCCTCTACAAAGCATGGGATTCCCAGGGGTCGGGAATTGGGGTTAAGGAACATGGGTTCCTCATCCTCCTTGGGTAGGACAGCAATGGTTCAGGAATGTAATTCCTCGTCCTCACGGACAGATAACCCGTACTAGACCAAAACTCTATCACGAAGTCCCTCCTTTTTATATCGACTTAATCGCCGGGCCAATGGCGAGCGGGTCATTAGTTAGATAGCGCTATTTAGGTCTGACAAACCTCACACCGTGCCGCAGAGGACGGGCGTGAACTAATGGATCTGGGGCACGTCAATGATGATAGACATTGACAGTTTCAGGGCACATAAACATGACTACAGTCAGCAGTCGATATGGTAACGAGTCTAGTGTATACATGGGGTAGCCCCCACGGCCGAAATGCCAGATAACTAACACGGGGTAGCCCCCACGGCTGGATTGCCAGAGTAACCGGGAATAAACAAGTCACGTTTTTAACTATGGGGTAACCCCCACGGCAGGATGCCAGATAAAGGAAACTGTTTTCGAAACAACTTAAAGCAAACACCCAACCGTGAACTCACTCAACTTGTTGTTGACTCGTTACTACATGCTTTGCAGGTCCCTAGGTTCTTAGCTGGAGCTTGCATGGAGGAGGATCGTTGTGGGACATGGACGACTGTGTGCCATGTTAAACTTTGAAACAATTAAACTTATGTTTTGATTTAAGACTTATGCTTCCGCTTGCAACTTAAATTATGTTTTGTTTGAACACCAATTGTATTGGTTGGATTTTTATAACCACTTATATGCTTGTTCAATATGATTGGTGGCTGGATCCTGGTCAGTCACGCCTCCAAGCGGTAGTATTCCGCAGGTGGATTTTGGGGGTGTGACAGTGATTACACTGTGTGTAATTACAACTACAGGCTGACTTCGAGGATTCTGTTCTTTAGGAACTAAATCTTGTAATTTAGCATACTATGATTGCACTCTAGTGCATTCATACGAACTTGGCAACACGATCGCTACAAATACTATGTGCAAGTTACTACTATTTTGTGATCATGGCATTACATACATAATTTGTTTGTCTAGTATGTATAGTACATGATTACAAATATATTTTGCTTCGTATGTTGACTTAACATACTTAGTGTACGATTTTCAAATACATCTTGCTTAGTATGTTGACTTAACATACCTAGCACATGATTTGAAAACATTTTCTCGATATGCTTACATTATTATGACAATACATGCTTAGTATATGTTGCATTCTACTAGTTTGGTTAGAATGAAACATGTATTAACATTTGTAATAGAATGAAATATTTGCTACTAATTTTGTTGTACGCAAAATAAGTAGTACTATCATTGCTAGTATGAAACACGATTTGATTTGACAGATGCTGTGTTGTGACGATGTGTATTTGATTTAGATGATAGTTCGACCTTATTATTTGTTTACCCTCGCTTAACAAGAGGAGCTATGTGGACCATGTGACTAAACGAGTAATTATGGGTGCACACTTAATTATGAGGTTCGACGCATGAGAATCATAGTAAGCCTTGTTAAGTATGGTGGCATAAAATCGAGAGTGATTAAGGTAACGGGAGGAGTATGATGCGATAAGAACATGGTGGATACGCCGATGGTACTTCCTATATATAAGTGTTCTTATTGTGTTATTCTACAGAACGTTACTAAGATCACTTAGTGATTTTATGTTCATCTTGGACCATTATGTGATTAGGTGCTTATTTGTTATTTGTGTGATTATTTGCAATGTTCATGACGAGTACATTCATTAACTCTAGTCGAGCCGACCGGGAGTATATTATGGTGTTAAAGGTGACGATCTTGATGCCATAGGTATGTTGACCCGTCTCCTATGCATGAGATGCTCATGGTACATTGGATGTACCTCGTGGGACGTTAGAAACCGTGTACGTATGGATAAGGCTTGAATGTACACCCCTTTGTTTGCTAGAATTTACACTAAGAGTTTAGTATAACATAGTGCCATGCTAAACAATTTTTGTACACTGGTTGACACTTTTAAAGATTCACAAGTTCCAAAGGTTTGAATACCTTGAGATACTTTGAATATCCCAAATCACATTTTGAATCCCCCAAAATTTCTAACACCAAACGATGATCTGCATCTTTGGAATCTAGCAATTTGCTTATCCTTCAGTTGTTTCATTTACACTATACGGTCTCCTTCGAATAAATTCCGGGACGAAATTTCCTAAAGTAGGGGAGACTGTAACTGATGTGCGTAAATTGCAACATATAAATTACATCAAATGAGGCATAAAACTAACCCTTTTTTAAGTACTAATGTTGGAAAAAGTTTGCTTTTGTCTTCCTTTTGGATTTTCAGGATCAAATAAGCGTAAATGGACAAAAGAAGCAAAAATACAGCTAAATCCAACATAAATACAAGAAAAGGAATAAACATGGCATGCCCGACCCCCCGACAGCATATTCCCAAACAAAAATAAATGATCAGAAGGCTGAACACGTCCCGTGCCCAGCGGACACGGGGGCGTGCCCAAGTGTCTGCAGAAAAGACAAAGTTGTAGAAGCTTCTATTTCCCAACACGAGGGCGTGCCCCGCTCAACATGGCCGTGGTCAACGCTAAGATTCTTAGAATCCAAGCAAATCTTGATAGTACAGATACGCTTCTGCACACGGGGCCGTGCCCAGCGGACACCAGGGCGTTGTCAACTAATGCAGACAAACTGCATTTAATGAAGAAAAAGAAAGTGGATGGACACGGGGCCGTGCCCAATGGACACGCGGCCGTGTCCGGGCTTCTGTACAGGCTATAAATAGAGGTTCTTGGTTCACTTCAAAGGCATCCCTTGGCAAACCACCTCTCTCACAGTTCACCCACACTCCACCACCATCACAACACCCTCATTAACCCGGCTACTTGGAATTGTATCCCTGCTGAATCAAACCACTTAGCCGAGGGTAACATCACCTTCAAAAGAGGGGCCTACCACATTACGCATTAATAACATAATTAATTATGTTTCAATAATCCAACCCTTTAGGATTGTATCATTGCTGACTCAAATTACTGGGTTGACGGTAACGTCACCTTCAAAAGAGGGGCCTACTACTATAACTAAGATAATCTCTTAAAAAATGCAAAAGTGCGGAAAACATCAAAGGTTACACTAAAGGCGAGTCGGATCTAAGTGATTCATCTTGTCTATCTGTTTTTATTTTTATTTTTAGTTTTTAGCATTTTTAGTTTTTATTTTCATGTTTAAAACCTTTTTATCCAAAATTTTGATTTGATTAGACGTTGAGGATAAACCGGTATTAAAAGCTCTTGTGTCCTTGGACGACCTCGGTATCTTACCAACACTATACTACGCTCACGATGGGTGCACTTGCCCATATGTGTGTTTAGTGTTAGTAGAATATCGTGTTTTATAAATTTAAAACTTGACTAAAGTGTCCCAAAGGGCTAAAAATATACATAAAAATATATCACACTCGACACGCATCAGTAACCCTTGTGCAAAATTTCGGGCTTTCAAAAACTTTTTCTTTGAAAACAATTCGATAACCGATGCTCAAACATAATCCGTTTAACGCAACGTACACACCAGGACGAGGACACGAGCTACACGTACACTAAATACCCTTTACATAACTTAGAAATAAGCTTCGAAGGGTTAGGGACGACAAAAACAAGTTTATTCGATTAGAGGGACTATTTGCGTCAATCATCTATTCTAAATGAAATGATTCTTGAAGAATTATTTCAAATAGAAGATCTAATTCTTAATTGGATAAAAGAGCTTGAGATGGACATAACAAATTCATCTCAAGACAACTTCCAAGAAGAATTATTGAGATCGCATTCGGATAAAAACAACATCGTCGCTCCCGAAATCATCTCTAACTCTTGCGAAGACTTGAGCGATAGTCGTCCCTATGTCGATTGTGCCGTGAAGGACTCCCCATCGATTTCCGTCGATGCATACATAGACCTGAGCAATTTGACATACACCTTCTTTAACGAGAGCCCGGATAAGGGTTGAACTTGTCCACCTACATTTTGCACAGGAATCACCCTTTCCGATAACCTCTTGCGTTCTCGTCTAAAACTAGGGAAACTAAGGTATCTCAGGCACTTCGGCGTTGTTCCGTCTAGTAAGGAACCACCCGATCCGGATAAATTCCTTAAAAATAGACAAACTTCATAAACAACTTCTAGGCACGGGACCGTGTCCAGGTCAGCACGCCCCCGTGTCCACCAAAAGATTCTCGTCTGACTTTCGGTCAGAATACGGACAAAAAGTGTCAGAATCTCGTCTTCACACGGGGCCGTGTCCGGCGTGCTGTCGTTTTCTATAAATGCAGCAAGATTCCTGCACCATTTGGACCATTCCAAGGACAGAGATTTGGTGGGATCTTCACACATACCATACTAGGTATATTCTAAAGAAGGTTCCCAACAACCATCTTGTCTTTTCTACTTTTGTCCATTGCCTTCTTCTTCAATTTTCCCTCAACACCTCCATTAGAGCTTTAAATCACCATGGTTTCAAGCTTTATTATGATATTTGTTAGATTTTTATTCAAGGGATCTTGTTAAAAATAAGTTTTATAACACTGTTTTAAGTTATTTCTGCTTAAAAATGCCTCCAAAGTCAGAAAAATAATTTAAAGCTCCAAGATTCCTTGTTCCAAAAATCTGCAGAGAAGTGAACACGGGGCCGTGCTCAGTGAGCACGGGGCCGTGTTCGAGGTACTGTTTCATTAAAAATGAACTCTTTTCGGTTTATTTTCATAGAATGTCAAGACAAAACAGTGGAACCTCTTCAACACATTCCAGAAACAGTCGAAGGGAACGGAGGCCTTCAATCGAAGCAACTCTTGTACGCTATGTGATGGCACTACGAGAAGCTCTCGACGAAATGACATCCGTAGAAGAGGTCCTGATCGACCGTATAAATTATCTGACGGTGGGGCTGGAAAATAGTTTCCAAGAAATCAACATCTTGCACCAGAGGTTGAACATTCTTGTGACACCTCCCATGGAACCAATCCTTCCCCAAGAAGATTGGAACTTAGCACTTGGAGTCAATAACCCCACCGGGTGGGATGACATCCCCGTGGAACCTCCTCTTGACAATTTGCAAGAAGTTCCGGTGGAAGTTACACCCCTCAAAATGATGATGCTAATGAGCCCGCCTTTCTTCTCCCCAGGGAGATAGAAGAATGGCTCAACGACGTGTGAGGGACCATACCCGGAGGAGAAGTTCTTTAAGCCTCATTCAACCGAGAAAATTATCTTTGTCGAAAATTTTGCTCTTAAAATGAACTATAGGCTAGGTCTTCTTTGCGGTTTTAGATTTCTTCTGTTTCTTGACCTACCTATCTAAGTTTTAGTTTACGCTTTTATTAGGAACTTATTGTAATCTTCTCTTTAATGAATGATGGTTTTTAAATGGCGTTTGGATGATGTTGTAACGATAAAACACACTCGGGATGGTAAAGGATACTAAGGGAAACTTGAACCAACACCCCATGCACAAAAACAGAGCCTCCCGGCATTTTTTCTTCATTACAGCAAGTTCAGCACGGGCCGTGCTCAGCCAACACGCCCCGTGCTCAAGGGTCTACAGAAAAATGCCCAGTTCAGGTAACTGGACACGGGGCGTGTTCATTGAACACGCCCCCGTGCCCAGCCTTCTGTTACTTTCTGTTACTGGCAATATGAACACGGGGCCGTGCCCGGTCACCACAGCCCGTGTCCAGATGCTAGTAACATAAATTTTTGTTTTTAACACACCTTTTACACATTCAATCAACGTAAAAACTTATTTTTGGGACACATTGAGGACAATGTGTAATTTAAGTATAGGGGGGATGCTAAAACCTTGAATTTTGCAAGCCCTAATTACAAGCCTTACACAAAACTCTATTGGAACCGCTAAACACCCCAATTTTTTTTTCAAAAACTTTTCATTTTTTTTACTTGTCTTGGGTTAAATTAGGAATAACAAGTTCTGAAAAGGTTATATTTTTACAAATTTACAACCGATAGCGTCGTGATAAAAAGAACCAACATAAGAAAATTATGAAACGGCATGACAAATCTAGTTAAAATTTGATTATATATACTTGATCACATTAAAAACCCATTCCCACAAAAAGTGAGTTTTGAGCCTTTAATTGAGCATATAAATACACATCTTTAAACTAAATGCTCATCTTTCGTTTCTTGTGTGAATAGCCGCTTGATTTTTTACGACTCTAGAACTTGCGATGACGATACATTACCGGTCATTATCAACTTAAACCCAAGTAAGTAAATGATGGAGGCATTAGGACTAACCTTTTTCATTTCAACACCATTATTTTTCAATTTTTTTTTACCACCTACCAAAAATCCCCCTAGTTAACCCCTTTGAGCCTAAACCTTTTCGTTTCTAAACCCACAAAACAAACACCCTTTACCCACGAAAAACCCTTTTTCATTTTAAACCCTTTATTTTAGTAAAAAGCTCGGTCTTAATGTGACATTCCCAAAAAAAATAATAATAAAAAAAAATGAAATGAAGTCTAACAATAAACAAACAAGTTCCTCAAAAGAAAATTTGTTTGAAAAATGCTTCGTTTGAATAAAAAGTCACAAAAATAAAAAGTTTTATGAAAACCGACGCTTTTTACGCCTTTCGCCCTTTTCTACTAACCACCACTAACCCAAAACACCTACCTTTAACCCAAGCCTAACCCTTCCCCAAGTCCTCTTGATATTTACAAAGGCGTATAGTTAAAAAGTAGGAGGATTGATTGCTTGGCAAGCATATGGTAGAAGTAAGTTCCATGCCGGTCTCGAGTGTTTCACAAAAATACATCTTCGGCCGAGTGTTGAGTGATCTCCCGTGAGGTATGTGGACTTGCATATAAATGGAATTTTAAGGAGGCATATTATGCCCAAATAAGTAATTTCTCTTATGAAACGTTCTAAATAAATCATAACGAATAGGATTGTGAAAAACATAAAAATAAAGCCTAATAAAGATCTTGGAATCCCGACACTCAAGACAAGAACAAAACTTCTCTTCTACCCATTCCATTTGGGCGTGTAAGCCACATTATAAAGAGTTTTGCTTGAGGACAAGCAAAGATTCAAGTGTGGGGGTATTTGATGTGTGTAAAATGCAACATATAAATTACATCAAATGAGGCATAAAACTAACGCTTTTTTAGTACTAATGTTGGAAAAAGTGTGCTTTTGTCTTCCTTTTGTATTTTCAGGATCAAATGAGCGTAAATGGACAAAAGAAGCAAAAATACAGCTAAAGCTAACATAAATACAAGAAAAGGAATAAACATGGCATGCCCGACCCCCCGACAACATCTTCCCAAGCAAAAATAAGTGATTAGAAGGCTGAACACGTCCCGTGCCCAGCGGACACGGGGGTGTGCCCAAGTGTCTGCAGAAAAGACAAAGTTGTAGAAGCTTCTATTTCCCAATATGGGGGCGTGCCCAGCTCAACACGGCCGTGGTCAACGCTAAGATTAGCAGAATCCAAACAAATCTTGATAGTACAGATACGCTTCTGCACACGGGGCCGTGCCCAGCGGACACGGGGGCGTGGTCAACAAATGCAGACAAACTGCATTTAATGAAGAAATAGAAAGTGGATGGACACGGGGCCGTGTCCGGGCTTCTATGCAAGCTATAAATAGAGGTGCTTGGTTCACTTCAAAGGCATCCCTTGGCAAACCACCTTTCTCACACTTCACCCAAACTCCACCACCATCACAACACCCTCATCCACCACTATCATCCATCATCCACCATAGAGTGTGTGTAGCAGTCTCGGGATCCAAGATTGATATTAAGAGTTCTTGACAATCAAAGGCCTTGTTTTCCCAAGTCTCTTACATCACTTGGTGAAGACAAGCATTTAGTGTAATACTTTTGTTTTTTAATCTTTTCGCACTTTTTATTTGGTTTTGTATTAATGACTTTAATAACTAGTTTCTTATGTTGAAGGAGAAACTTCCTTATCATTTGTCCGTGGTGTCTTGGCGTTATTTTACTGTCTATATAAAATAAAAGATTTACACCATTCATATCTCTACGGTCTATATAGAGATATGTTGGCTACCTGGTCGGGGGTTAAGGGAATGGTTTGGTAAGGTTCTTTCCTTGTTCAATGTATAGATCTTGCAAGGACCTGGGTCAAGCTTACTAGGACCTCCTTCAATACCCACTGGTATTTGATGGCGGGGGTGCGAATGGCTTGATCCCCTCATATGTAAACTACTATTAATATATTAACCCGGCTACTTGGGATTGTATCCCTGCTGACTCAAACCACTTAGCCGAGGGTAACGTCACCTTCAAAAGAGGGGCCTACCACATTACGCATTAATAACTTAATTAATTATCTTTCAATAATCCAACCCTTTAGGATTGTATCCTTGCTGACTCAAACTACTGGGTTGAGGGTAACGTCACCTTCAAAAGAGGGGCCTACTACTATAACTAAGATAATCTCTTAAAAAGTGCAAAAGTGTGGAAAACATCAAGGGTTACACTAAAGGCGAGTCGGATCTAAGTGATTCATCTTGTCTATCTGTTTTTATTTTTATTTTCAGCATATTTAGTTTTTATTTTCATGTTTAAAACCTTTTTCCAAAATTTTGATTTGATTAGACGTTGAGGATAAACCGGTATTAAAAGCTCTTGTGTCCTTGGACGACCTCGGTATCTTACCAACACTATACTACGCTCACGATGGGTGCACTTGCCCATATGTGTGTTTAGTGTTAGTAGAATATCGTGTTTTATAAACTTAAAACTTGACTAAAGTGTTAAAAAGGGCTAAAAATATACATAAAATATATCACACTCGACACGCATCAGTAACCTTTGTGCAAAATTTCGGGCTTTCAAAAACTTTTTCTTTGAAAGCAATTTGATAACCGATGCTTAAACATAATCCGTTTAATGCAACGTACATACCAAGATGAGGACACGAGCTACACGTACACTAAATACCCTTTACATAACTTAGAAATAAGCTTCGAAGGGTTAGTGACGACAAAAACAAGTTTATTCGATTACAGGGACTATTGCATCAAACTGCAAAAGTCTGCCAATTCGTATAATAACGGACACTCTGGAACACAGATCATAAGCCAAACATACCCTAAATACCCTTAACATAGCTTAGAAATAAGTTTTGAGGGGTTCGGTATGCGAAAATACGCTTATTTGATCATAGGGACTAAAAGCGTCAAAACTGCGAAAGTTTGCATATACATGCATATCTTGCGTTCTGACCATATCCGGATATCCAAATATTTTTTTAATCATTAAAATATTGTATTTTAGTGATGGGAATGCAAAAATACCTTTCGTTTCGCCATTTGGGTCGTTTTCACGTTCGTTACGATTCTCTTCATAATTAACCGAAGAACGCAACCGTGCAGTCAAACAAACTGACATCCGTAACATTTTTGAGCATAATTCAAGTTAAATATACTTTAACTTCATTATGGAGCTTAAAAATGGGGTTAACGGGTGTTAGAAGTGCCAAAATGCGACAAATCAAGTTCAAGGGCCAAAGCTGTCAAAAACAAAACTTCAGTCCCTGCACCTTGCTTACGGACCGTATACACTGGACCCTTGCGGTCAGTAAATAGTCTCCAGATGCAGCAAAATCTTCCAAACAGCTTCCCAGCTGTTGCAACCTGATTTCCTTTCATTGTTTTGTCATCTTGTGGGCTATTTGTGATCCTCCAAGGCTTTGAAGCTGGTCCAAACACTTATAGGGATGAGATTCTTCCTTAGTGACCACACAAACACATGTCATGATCCTATGCTTCATGAATTAGTATAAATAGCCCATAAATTTCATTCACAACTTGCTCAATTCTTTTCTGTCTCTCATACCAGCTCAAATTAGAGGCTACCACACTTGTAGGAGGCTTCCAAACTGAGTTCCTAGTCTTCTTCCATCCTAGCACACTTGTAAGTGTTCCTCCTTGGCTTGTTTATTTATACAAGCTAAAAGTCAAGCAGTGTTTGGCTTTCAGCTTTGACCACGAATTGGTCAAGTTAAAGTTCGTTCGAACTTTGCAACGTGGGCGTAATCACGATGGTTATAGTCCCTTGCGACTATACCTACTGATTACCACGTTGACTAGTCGAAGTGTCGAGTCAAAGTTTTGGTCAAAATGCATGATTATGTGCATTTTGCGACGAAACTATTTTTCGGGTATCAAAACACTTTGTTTTGATATCAAATCAGTTTTCTAACTTAGTTAAACATGTTTTAACATGTTTAACTCGTCACTTCTAGTTTAGTGCTTATTTAGGGTCGTAAGTTAAGCGGTCTTAACAACCGCTTAGACTTTCGAACCCGACCCGTTTGGTATTATAGGTAAATTATATGCCTTAGGAAAATGACCAAAATGCCCTTTTTGCGCATAATTTCAATTTAAGCCTATGCAACCTAAATTTTGACACTTAAACTGATTATGCAACATTATTAAACATGTTAGGGCATCTAATACTTATCATAGGGCTAGTTAGACCATCCGAATGCGCAATTGCGCAAATGAGGCGTTAAAGTAACATAAACTACCTTAACGGGTCATAACAGGTCAAAAGCACTTAGGATAGGTTTCAAATCAGAATGTAGGCTTTGTTAAACCATTTCATATGAGTTCCAACACTCATTTGGTTTACAATACCTCATTCTATCCGATTCCTCGATTTATGTCCCGTTACACTAACATAGTATCCGATACACTAGGAACCACTTCAACACTTCAACTCTTGGTCCTTTGAGCTTTGTTATACCATTTGAAGAAGACCTATACACAATCCTATGTGAGTACATAGTTCCCCTCTTTTACACTTTTCAAATGTTTTGGGGTGATTCATATGTGTAACTGATTTATTTTCAAACGTATGGCATATATGTGTTTACTAAGTGCTTTTATGTGTATTATTCCGATTATGCAAGCTTGACGATGATCCAAATCCTTATGGGATCTATCCATCTTTATGGTCAGATTCTTATAGGATATTTGAAGTACAGTCTTGGATCTTCCTATCTTCATAGTGAAATTTTAAGAAGTACTTTACAAGACGATGGTTATTGTTTATGTGTAGAGATTTGTTGGTGATTTAGATAACGAAACTAGAGTAATACAATAAGGACATGGTGGATACGCCGCTGGTACTTCCTATATATAAGTGTGCTTATTGAATTACCCTTCGTGGCGTTATCCTAAATCACCATTAGGACTTAGGATTTTTGTGACTGAAACCAAAGCATAGTTTGATATGCTATTGTTTACCAAAGCATAATTTGATATGCTATTGTTTACCAAAGAATAGTTTGATATGCTATTATTTACCAAAGCATAGTTTGATATGCTATTGTATACTAAAGCATAGTTTCATATGCTATTCAAGTGACATTGTTTACCAAAGTATAGACTGATATACTACCAAACCAAATCCTTGTAGTAACTATCTATCTTCATAGTTAGCTACTCGTTAGATGTTTAAAGTACAATTGAAGTCCTTGTTTGGATTCATTGTGTACTTTAATGCGTGTTTACAAGTTGTTGACAAATTGGCGATTTATATGTTTATGTGGTTAGTTGTTTTTAGATAACGAAACAAGTGTAATACCATAAGAACATGGTGGATACGCCGCTGGTACTTCCTCTATATAAGTGTTCTTATTGTATTACTCTTGTAGCGATATCCAAATCACTTTAGGATTTTGTGTACGATTGATTCAATGTTCAAGTATCCAAGTCCTTGTAGAATCTTCCATATCTTCATATGTTAGATTCTTAGAAGGATATCTAAAGTATTACTATAAATCATTGACTTGGTTTATATAATACTCACACAAGTTTTGACATATTTCAAATAATGTTATTATTAATCCTTGATTGGATTTCTAAATAACACACTCACAAGTTTTATGAAGATTTTAACAAGATCACAAAGTACAATTTCAATGGCATAAAAATTACTTAGTAATAATCATATTGCCATATACAAAACTCTTTGTCACAAGTTTTCACAATCAAGATAATGTGTTGCAATACTAAACTTTTGCCATTCTTTGGCTTCAAGGTTTCATTTTCAATCGACAACTCTCGTAGTTGTCAAAGTATTGCAATACCAAACTTTTTGCCATTTATTTGGCTAAGAAGACCTATGTATCGCCGGCATTTTTATGCTGACTGTTTTTCACAAATGTTTCAGGATTTCGACTATTCAAGCATGCAACGCATAGGACTGCATCCGGGCCTTAGACTTCTTTAATCAAAAGAAAATTACATATATTATTTGTAAAACAATGTTAACAATATTGAAACAATTTAGTACCAGTAGTTGTGAGTAATTTGTAACGTGACTCCCCGATATTTCCGTCGCATGTTGTTGTATTACACGATTGGGGTGTTATAGGAGTATAGACAGTTACGAGGAGTTGAGCGAAAAGTTCCTGAGAAACTTCACCCAACAAAGAAAAGTGATCAAGAACCTTAATGAGATCATGCATATACGACAGCGAGACAACGAACGAGTAGACCAATATATGGAAATGTTCGTCAAAGAAAGCATGGACATCAAAGATGTTCCTGAAGTAATGAAGATTGGCAGCTTTATCAATGTGTTAAAGCACACCCAGCTGTGTGAAAAGTTAGGAGAGGAGTTCCCACCCACATTTGATAACCTCATAGATCAAGTCAGAACTTTTGTCAGAGGAAAAGATACCGTCAGCAAAGCTAAGGAAATTGATGCTCCGCCCCGGAGAGCCAACCTTGCACCAAAACCTCAAGAAAAAGGTACCCCTATTCCCGAAAGCCTACTTTCGACAAGATACAATATGACAGGACAAAGCCAATGTACTCCCCCTATAGACCCCGAGGTAGAGGACCAGCACCTTACTCCGACAGTTTCACCCCCTCACCAAAACCCCGAGCGAGATATTGGCAACAGAAAGAGTCAAAACTCCTTCCCTATACCTCCTCCGATCAAACCAGGACCGAAAGCCCAGCCAAATGAATATCGTGATTTTCATAAGGGTTTTGGTCACAAGACCGACGATTACATGTACTTGAAAAGAGAAATAGAAGCGACGATAAAAATGGGCAAACTGGCACATTTGGTCAAAGAAATCAAGGAGGGAGGGGAAAGAAAAGGAAGGGATACAAAAGGATGGGAACCAGAGAGAGGATATATCGATATGATTATGAAGAGGGATGAGTACGATCCCACCAGAAGCGGCAAAGCCAAAGTATCCCCCCCCGGACTGCATGAGGGCCCCTATACTAATGCCATATTTAGAGGACCATGATGTGCAAAGGCTCCCCCTTAACATCTTGTCGATCATAGCCGGTCACAAGGTGGTCTGGATACATGTGGATGGGGGGAGCAAAGTAGAGGTGATCTATGAGCATTGCTTCCTAAGGTTTGATAGGGATGTGAGGGACATGTTGGAGAAGGATTCAATCCCCCTGGTAGGTTTCAATAATAGTGTATCTCACCTCCTGGGGAAGATCAAGGTCCCATTCACAGTTGGGGTTGGAGACCGGGTCCGGACCATAGAATTCATTTTCACCATTGTTCGAGCACCATCCAAGTACAATGCTATCTTAGGCAGACCAGGTATTGGGGATTTACAGGCCCAGGCCTCAACCCCCTATGGAGCGTTGGTGTTTCAGACTCCCAAGGGACTAGCCTAGGTAAAGTCCTCATACGATGTGGTGT
The DNA here is from genome assembly GCA_030545235.1 of Helianthus tuberosus. Classification (NCBI taxonomy): domain Eukaryota; kingdom Viridiplantae; phylum Streptophyta; class Magnoliopsida; order Asterales; family Asteraceae; genus Helianthus; species Helianthus tuberosus. The sequence continues at coordinate 92,748,356 of CM060354.1, forward strand.
CCTCAGTCTCGGAAGGAGAAGTGGGAAGAGCCCCCGGGAAGAAGGAATCGAAGAATGGGCGCTCAGTGACAGGTTTCTGGAGCAAACGGTGAAAGTGGGAAGCCACCTCAGTGACAAATGCAAGAGTGCACTAAAGGAACTCCTCCTCCTTAACTTAGATGTTTTCGCATTCCAACATGGGGATATGACTGGGATCCCAAGGAGCCTGACTGAACATAGACTCAACACCCACATTTGGGTACGTCCAGTTAAGCAAAAGAAACGGAGCATGGGACTAAGCAAAAGAAGGGCCGCATGTGAAGAAATGAGGAAGCTACTCAGGGCTGGGATAGTCAGAGAAGTCAGATACCATCCCAGTAATGGTCAAAAAGAAGGACGGAGGGTGGAGGATGTGTGTAGACTACCAAGATTTAAACAAGGAGTGCCCCAAGGACTGCTACCCTCTTCCAGAGATAGATGTCCAGGTAGACTCCCTAGCTCAATACCCGTTGAAGTGTTTTCTCGACGCATACAAGGGGTACCACCATATTCAAATGTCATTAGAGGATGAGGAAGAAAAACCGCGTTCGTGACGGATGAGGGCACCTTTTGTTACACAAAAATGCCCTTCGGACTGAAAAATGCAGGGGCCACGTATCTAAGATTTATGAACACTTTGTTTAGAGAGCAACGAGGAAGAAATCTGGAGGTGCATGTTGACGACATCGTCATAAAAATCCTCACGGAGACGGCCATGCTGGAGGACATAGCCGAAACCATCCAGACCATGTAGGAAGTGAATATGAAGCTAAACCCCGGGAAGTGCTACTTCAGGGTAGAAGATGGGAAGTTCTTGGGAGTAGTCGTTACCAAGGGAGGAATCAAGGCAAACCCTAAAAAGACCCAAACAGGCTGAAATGCGCTCCCCCAGATCCCTGAAGGTTGTCCAACAGCTGAACGGAAGGTTGATAGCCCTTAACAGCTTCTTGTCCAAGGTGGCAGACAAAACCTTACCTTATGAAGGTCCTGAAAGATTGCCTCTAGACGAACAGATTTAAATGGACCCCGGAGGCCGAGGCGGCCTTTCAGGAGATGATGGAACACATTTGCAAACTCCCAACCCTTACCACTCCTGTCCCGGGGTAGGATCTGCTTTTGTACTTGTCAGCATCAAAAAACACGATCAGTGCAGTGATGTTGGTAGAAAGGGAGGAGAAGCAAATACCTATATACTTCATCAGTAGAACTCTCAAGGGCCCAGAAGAACGCTACATGCCGTTGGAAAAGCCAGCCCTGGCGCTAATCTTCGCTTCCCGGAGGCATTTCCAGGCCCATAAAATCATACTGTTGACAGACCAACCACTCCAAAAGGTCTTAAGGAGACCGGAGCTCTCTGGTCGGTTGGCCAAATGGGTCGTCGAGCTTGGAGAACACACCCTGGAATACAAAGCAAGGACCGCAACAAAGGGTCAAGTACTGGCGGACTTCTTGGCAGAAGTCCTTGAGGAAGAAGAAAAAGAACTTCTCAAATGGAAAAGCTTAGAGGAGGAGGAGAAAAAGAAGGAAGATGAAGCAATATGGAAAATGTTCACAGATGGGGCCTCGAGTGATGAAGGGAACGGGGCAGGAATCACCCCGATCAGCCCTGAGGGATTCGAATTGACCTACGACATCAGGCTGGACTTTGAAAAAACAACAACACAGCATAATATGAGGCACTCCTAGCATGCCTGAGGTTGGCAAAGAAGATGAAGGCAAGGCATGTTGAGGCCAGATTCCCAATTGGTGGTTAAAGAGTATCATGGAGAGTATGAGACGAAGGATAAATCCATGGCTCAGTATGTAGATAGAGTGAAGAGATTGGTCGGCACCTTCAGCACTCTCAAGCTCGAGTACATCCCCCGAGGGAAGAATAGAAAATCCGACCCCCTAAGCAAGTAGCCTCCGTGGCTTTCAACCACTTAGCCAGGAAAGTAAAGGTGGAGGTTCTGAACCCCCCTATATCATGACGGAAGAGGTGGCAACGGTTGACAGAACTCAGGAGTCCTGGATGACACCCATCCTAAATTTCCTCAGGTACGGAACGCTCCCGGAAGGAGAATGGGCAGCCCGGAAAGTGAGGGTAAGACCCCTGCAATATGAACTGATAGATAGAGAACTGTACCAAAGGTCGTACTTAGGTCCGTCCTTAAAATGTGTCGACGAGGAGGAGGCCAAGTACGTGATACAAGAAATACATAAAGGAATATGTGGCATGCACTCGGGGCCAAGGATGGTCGTCGCCAAAGCAATGAACGCAGGGTTTTATTGGCATAGAATGTACGAGACAGGCTCAGAACAAATCAAGAAATGTGATAACTGCCAAGTCCACGCCCCCATGACGCACGGTCATAAACACCCATGATCCCAGTTTCAACATCCTGGCCATTCCAGAAATGGGCCATATACATCATTGGACCATTCCTAGAGGGCCCGGACGGGGTTAAGTTTGTTGTAGTCGCCCTTAATTACTTTATCAAGTGGATCGAAGCAAGGCCCCTAGCAAAGATCACGGGGGAACAAATGAAGAGGTTTGTGCTGGAAAACATCGTGTGCAGATTTGGGATAACGTTGGAATTGGTAAGCGACAACGAGGTTCAATTTACGGGGAAACCCTTGAAACCATGGTGTGAACAGATGCACATCCGCCAAGTCTTCACCTCAGTCACCCATGCCTAGAGTAAAGGGCTGGTGGAAAGAGCAAATCAAAGTGTAATCAGAGGAATGAAGGGAAGGCTGGGCCGGAAGCAGAAAGTTTGGTTAGAAGAGCTGCCTTTTGTCCTGTGGGCTTATAGAACCACCCCTAAGGTCTACAATAGAGAGACCCCTTTCAGCATGACCTACGGGACCGAGGCCGTTATCTCCGCCGAAATCGGGTCACCCACAGCAAGGATGAAGTTATGGGAAGCTGAGAATGAGCAAGACCTCCGGATGAACCTCAACCTCCTGAAGGAAAGAAGGGGGGTTGCGGCAGTGAGAGAAGCCAAGTACAAGAAACAGTTGGAAAACTACAACAACTCCAGGATGAAAAAGCTCAACCTAGTACCCGGGGACTTGGTCCTAAGGGCTAATGAGGCCAGCCTACAAGAAAACACAGGAAAACTATGGCCCAAATGGGAGGGGCCCTACAGGGTCGTATGGGCTAACGACAAGGGGGCTTACAAACTGGAGACACTTCAGGGAAAGGAGATTCCATGAACCTGGATTTTCATGCAACTTCGAAAATACTACATGTGAAACACAAACTTACTCCATGGAAGAGACTAGTAAGAATGGCTCAGAAGCCACTTTTGTAAAACCAACTTTTGGCTAAGGCTTGTCTCTAAAAACACCTTTTGTAGAACCATGTACTGGGGGCTTAGGCCCCTCAACACATATAATAATGAACCATCTTTTTGTTTCACTTGGCATTGCGGGTAATGCACTAAGGCAGACGTGTCTGAAAACTTCAAACCCATTAACAACATACACATGTGTAAACTAGTATAGTGAACATACTAAATGCCCGGCTGTAGGGCAGGACGGGGTCGATCCGGCCCAGGGGAAACAGACAAACAGTAAAAGACATAATCACTGATTATGAACTTGTCTAGAAATCACTCCCTCACAAATGATCCGGATTTGTAAACAGACTACGAATCAAGTGTGCAAAGACACACTAAAACATTTGTAAACAGGCTACAAATCAAGTGTACAAAGACACACTAAAACATTTGTAAACAAACTACAAATTAAGCATACGAAGACACACTAGAACGTTTGTAAACAAAACACAAACCGAGTATACGAAAACATACAAAAATATTTGCGAACAAGCTGCAAATCGAGTACATGGAGACACACACAAATGTCTGTAGACAAACTCCAAACCAACTTCTATGCTTCGGTGGGTCCCGGAGAAAAGAAACAATCCAAGGCAAGGATGCGGAGACGGGCAGCTCCCGAGCTATCAATAACAGATCACGGCACCTATAGGTAATAAAGCAACACAAAACCAACAAACAAAGGTACACCAAAGATCATGAGATCATAAGCTAATTACCAAGGCATGATGATGTGTGCAAAATGCAACATATAAATTACATAAATTGTGGCATAAAACTAACCCTTTTTAGTACTAATGTTGGAAAAAGTGTGCTTTTGTCTTCCTTTTTTATTTTCAGGATTAAATGAGCTCAAATTAACAAAAGAAGCAAAAAAGCAGCTAAATCTAACATAAATACAAGAAAAGGAACAAACGTGACATGCCCGACCCCACGACAGCATCTTCCCAAGCAAAACAAGATAACAGAAGGCTGAACACGCCCCGTGCTCAATGAGCACGGGGGCGTGCCCAAGTGTCAGCATAAAAGACAAAGTTGTAGAAGCTTCCATCGCCCACCATGGGGCCGTGCTCAGTGGACACGGGGCCGTGGTCAACTATAAGATTCGCAGAATCCAGGCAAATCTTGATAGTACAGATATTCTTCTACACACGGGGTCGTGCCCAGCGGACACGGGGCCGTGGTCAACTAATACAGACAAGAGCAATTAATGAAGACAGAGAAGGATGTGGACACGGGGCCGTGCCCGAGCTTCTGTTCAGCCTATAAATAGGAGTGCTTGGCTCAAGCTCAAACCATCCCTTGGCACACCACCTCTCTCACACTTCACCCATCACCCACCACCACCATAACACCATCATCCACCACCATCATCCATTGTCCATCATAGAGTGTGTGAGTCGTCTCGGGATCCAAGATTGATCGTAAGAGTTCTTGAAAATCAAGGCCATGTTTGCCTAAGTCTCTTACATCACTTGGTGAAGACAAAGTGTCTAGTGTAATACTTTTTATTTTTAATCTTTTCGCACTTTTTACTTGGTTATGTATTAATGACTTTAATAACTAGTTTCTTATGTTGAAGGTGATTTTTCCTTATCGTTTGTCCGTGGTGTCTTGGCATTATTTTACTGTCTATATAAAATAAAAGATTTTCACCATTCATATCTCCATGGTCTATATGGAGGTATGTTGGCTACCTGGTCGGGGGTTAAGGGAACGGTTTGGTAAGAGTCTTGCCATTGTTCAGTGTATAGATCCTGCAAAGGACCTGGGTCAAATTTAGTAGGACCTCCTTCAATACTTAACGGTATTGGATGGCGGGGGTCCAAACTCTTTGATCCCCTCATAAGTTAAACTACTATTAATACTTTAACCCGGCTACTTAGGACTGTATCCCTGCTGACTCAGACTACTTAGCCGAGGGTAACGTCACCTTCAAAAGAGGGGCCTACCATAATATGCATTAATAACTTAATTAATTATCTTTCAATAATCCGACCCTTTAGGATTGTATCCTTGCTGACTCAAACTACTGGGTTGAGGGTAACGTCGCCTTCAAAAGAGGGGCCTACTACAATAACTAAGATAATCTCTTAAAAAGTGCAAAAGTGCGGAAATAATCAAAGGTTACACTATACACGAGTCGGAGCCAAGTGATTCATCTTGTTTATCTGTTTTTTCTTTTATTTTTATTTTTCAGCATTGTAGTTAGTTTTTATTTTATTTTTCTAGTTTTAAATCTTTTTTCTAAACTTTTGATTTGATTAGACGTTGAGGATAAACCGGTACTAAAAGCTCTTGTGTCCTTGGACGACCTCGGTATCTTGCCAACACTATACTACGCTCACGATGGGTGCACTTGCCCATATGTGTGTTTAGTGTTAGTAAATATCGTGTTTTATAAATTTAAAACTTGGCTAAAAAGTGTTAAAAAGGGCTTAACATATACATTAAAAACTAATAACACTCACGCACAACAAGTTTTTGGCGTCGTTGCCGGGGACACAAGGATTTTAAGAAAGCTTAAAATCGACGGCTTAATCAGTTTTTCAAAACCTTTTTAAAACGCGCGCACATTTTTCTGCATTTTAGTTTAGTTTTGCATTTACAGTAAACTGAACACGGGCCGTGCTCACTGAACACGGGGCTGTGCTGCACATTTTTCATAAAACACCCAGTAACAGTTGCTTGAACACGGGCCGTGCTCACTGAACACGCCCCGTGCTCAACGAAATCAGTAACTTTAATTAAAACGCCCAGATACAGATTCTGTACACGGGGCCGTGTCCAGCCTCTGTTTCCGTTTTTATTTTCGTTTTCTGATCTCGAGACTTTGTTGTGGTCTGCTGAGTGATTCTCATGGATCAATACTCAGGAGGTTACAACTACACCTATGAGGAGGATGATTAATAGGAGTAACTATTGCACTAATTGTGGTGACCCGCACTCGTTTCAATATTGTGACTTATATCAACCATCCACTTCATACACCTACTATGAGGAGCCCATGTAAGAGCCATCAACTTCATACACATCCTATGAAGACCAAAGGTATGAACCTCATCCCTCATACTGATATTTTGATGAACCAAGGTATGAGCCTTCATACTCTTACTTTGAGGAACCAAGATATGAGCCACCACCTTCATATGCTTACTATGAGGAACCATGGCGTGAACAACCCACCTCATATGAGTATTATGAAGAACAAAATTACGACCCTAATCCATCATATGCTTACAATGAAGAACAATGGTGTGAACCATCTACTTCATATGGGTATTATGAGGAACAAAGGATCGAACAACCGGATTCAAGCTTTGAAAATCCCGATCCTTTTTCTATAACCGAAGTGACCAATAGGATATTAGAACACCTTAGAGTTATCGATCGCTATATAAAAGAATCTCGCGCAAGGGAAGAGGAGTCCCGCGCAAGAGAAGAATTAAATAAAGAAGAGATAACTGAAAGTGTGAAAATGGAAGAACAAATAAGTGAAAAACCGACACATGAGTTAAACAACGAAAAAGGTGAGTCCAACAACGTTAAAATTCAAGAAGAGTCTAATTTTGAAGAAATTAATCTCTTGTCACCTTCTTTTGAAAATCATTGTTTAGTTCCAACTCATGCTAAGTTTTTAAAAGAGTTAAACACTAACACTAAAATTGACGAAACGGTAAGTGTTAAGTTAACTATTGATCAAACCTCACTAATAAAAGAAGACCCATTTGAAATTAACATTACACCGGTTCCGTGTTTCTTTCAAAATTCATTTATTAGTAATGTCACAATCGATAAAGATCTTTGTGTTAACATAATGCCTAACTACATTTTCGAAAAATTAAGTATTAGTGATTTTTCTCCACTTCAAATACCCATTTTTCTATCCAATCAGAAGGTAATAAAATCAATCGGTGTAGTTGAGGATGTCTTGGTTCAAACAAATCAAATGGTAGTCCCCACCGACTTTGTCATCCTCGATGACGCTCCTCTAGTGTTGGGACGACCATTTGTAAAAACTCATGAAGCTTTGAAAAACCGGAAGTACAACAATCTACCTCTTCAATTAGGGGCATTTAAAAAGAGTGTCGATCTAGAGCGGTCAATGAAATATCCATTCGGCAATAATGACCCCCTAATTGAAGATGAGGATGAACCACCCGATACAAGTGAAAAGTTTGACCACTTTGTTGAAGAAGTGGTCGCCATAGAACAAACTTTTAAAGTTCTTGATCAAAATGAGCAACCAAATAAGGAGTCTCCTAAAGACCCACCTCTTGAACTCAGAGAACTTCCAAAAGGTTTGGAATATGCTTTTCTAGACAAAGATGGTAAATTACCTGTAATTATTTCATCTAAATTAGATAGTTTAGAAAAAGGAAAATTAATTAGTCTTTTGAAAAAACACAAAAATGCGATCGCTTGGAAACTTGTAGACATTAAAGGAATAAGTCCTTCCATGTGCACGCACAAAATTTTAATGAATGATGATTACAAATTGGTAATACAACCACAACGACGCGTAAATCCAAATGTTCAAGAAGTGGTTAAAAACGAAGTCATCAAATTACTTGACGCCGGACTTATTTATCCTATCTCCGATAGTCCTTAGGTAAGTCCCGTCCAAGTTGTTCCAAAGAAAGGAGGTATGACAGTAATAACTAACGAAAAGAATGAATTAATACCAACGAGAACCGTCACAGGATGGAGAGTATGTATAGATTATAGACGATTAAATGAAGCAACAAGGAAAGATCACTTTCCTTTGCCCTTCATTGATCAAATGTTAGAAAGATTATCCGGTCATAAATATTATTGTTTCTTGGATGGTTTTTCAGGTTACTTTCAAATCCCGATAGCACCCGAAGACCAAGAAAAGACAATCTTCACATGCCCCTATGGAACTTTTGCTTATCGACGCATGCCGTTTGGTCTATGTAATGCCCCCGCAACATTCCAACGTTGCATGGTAGCCATCTTCCACGACATGATAGAAAAGACAATGGAAGTCTTCATGGACGACTTTTCTATTTTTGGGGATTCATACGGCCAATGCCTCTATAACCTTGAACGAATGCTATCCCGATGTGAGGAAACTAACCTCGCCCTTAACTGGGAAAAATGCCATTTCATGGTGACGGAGGGAATAGTACTCGGTCACAAAATCTCAAGCGAATGAATGGAGGTGGATCGAGCCAAAATAGATACCATTTCTCGGCTACCACCTCCATCCTCCGTTAGAGCTATCAGAAGTTTCCTAGGGCATGCCGGATTTTATAGGCGGTTTATCAAAGACTTTTCTAAAATCTCAAGGCCTCTAACAAAATTACTTGAAAAAGATGCTCCTTTCATCTTTGACAAGGATTGCAATCAAGCATTTCTTACCTTAAAGGAAATGCTAGTCAATGCACCTATCATGATAGCACCTGATTGGAAATTTCCTTTCGAAATCATGTGTGATGCAAGTGACTTTGCAGTTGGAGCTGTCTTGGGACAAAGAAAAGAAAAGCATTTTCACCCAATTTATTACGCTAGTAAAACACTTAACGATGCACAAGAAAATTACACAACAACTGAAAAAGAATTACTAGCTGTGGTATTTGCTTTTGATAAATTTCGTTCTTATCTTGTTCTTTCTAAAACTATAGTCTATACAGATCATGCAGCCATTCGATATCTCTTCAAAAAGCAGGCCGCAAAACCACGTTTGATTCGGTGGATTCTACTCCTCCAAGAATTTGATATTGAAATCAAAGATAAAAGAGGAGCAGAAAACACCACAGCAAATCATCTTTCACGCTTAGAAGACCCAGCTTTGGAGGCAACCAGGGACGAGCAAATCAACGAAAAATTTCCAACGGAGTCCCTAGAAATGGTGGAATATAAGGAAGAACCATGGTACGCCGACTATGCTAACTACCTAGCTAGCGGTATAGTCGCAAAAGGTTGGCCACATCATCAAAGAAAAAAATTCTTTGCCAATGTGAAACATTATTTTTGGGAAGATCCATATCTTTTCAAAATGTGTGCCGACCAACTCATCCGACGACGCGTACATGGTAGCGAAGCACGAAGAATTCTCCGCCATTGTCATGAAGGTCCATACGGAGGACATCATGGTGCCGCTAGTACCGCACGAAAAGTATTTGATTCAGGATTTTATTGGCCGACCATTTACAAAGACGCCCAAAGTCTTGTCAACACTTGTGATGCTTGCCAAAGAACAGGTAATATTTCTTCCAAAAACGAAATGCCACAAAATGGCATTCTTGTTTGTGAAATTTTTGATGTGTGGGGACTCGACTTTATGGGACCTTTCCCACCGTCGAAAGGAAACAAATATATACTTGTGGCAGTAGACTACTTGTCTAAATGGGCCGAGGCCGAGGCACTTCCAACACATGATGGAAGAGTAATGGTAAGATTTCTGAAAAAACTATTCTCTCGTTTTGGCACACCTAAAGCATTAATAAGTGATAGAGGTACCCATTTTTGCAACCATCAACTTGAAATTTTTTTAACAAGATATGGGGTCTATCACCGGGTCTCAACAGCATATCACCCTCAAACTAACGGACAAGCCGAAGTGACTAATAGAGGTTTAAAACGGATACTCGAAAAAACCGTAGGGTTAAATAAAAAGGAATGGGCAGATAAATTAGATGATGCTTTATGGGCTTTTCGAACTGCTTATAAAACAACAATATGTACAACCCCATATAAGCTAGTCTATGGAAAAAGCTGTCACTTGCCAGTAGAAATTGCACATAAAGCCTACTGGGCAATTAAAAATGTAAACTTAGATTTAGAATTTGCTGGTAAAAATCGATTTTGTCAATTAAATGAATTAGAAAGGCTTAGGAATTATGCATACTCAAACTCTGAAATTTATAAGGAAAGAATGAAAAACTTGCATGACAAACATATTAAACCTAATGAATTTCGAGTGGGAGATCAAGTTCTTTTGTTTAATTCACGACTTTGATTGTTTCCTGGTAAATTAAAGTCTAGGTGGTCAGGACCTTTTTTCATCACCCATATTTTCCCACACGGTGCAGTAGAAATTAAATCTCGGAATGGAATTTCATTCAAAGTCAATGGCCAACGGCTAAAACTCTATCAAGGATTCATTGAGGATGAAGAGGAGGAAATCTCGCTTCAAACGGTCGATGAGTAAAGGCAACAACATCATACCTGGTAAGTTACGAACCAACGGGATGACATCATAATCGGTAAATCTTCTAACCAAGTTTTGGGAAAAACGTGGGCACTCACACGAGCACTAAAAAAAAATTCAAAACTTTGCTTGGCACGAGGCCGTGTCCGCTGGACACGGGGCCGTGTCCGCACTACTGTCGGGATATATTCCCCTTTTCATAACAGTTACACCATTCCACACGCCCCGTTTCCCCAAAAACGCTCTGGTTCAAGGCGATTTTCCGCAGATTTTCAACGTCTCCTATAGTTCTAACAACATCAAGGTATGATTCTATCCTCATTAGTAGTTAGATTTAGCACCTGCATGTAGTTAAAACATCAAAAATTTGGGGAAAAATCTAGGGTTCATGAACTCCATCCGGATTGAACTTAAAATTTTTGCCTAAATCTGTTAGCATTTAGTTAGATTAATGTTTTAGGAAGTAAATCCACTTGTATTGTTCATAGATTCGCCCGATTTCTCACAAAAACCCCAAACCCTTGTTTTTGAACCGAAAAAGATTAAATTGAATGGGTAAACGGGTTGTTTTGGGAAAAACGGCACTTGGGGTTTCATTTTCGGGGGAAACCGCACCTATTTGACCAAAAGTTTTCAAGTTTTCGAAACTGGGACGAAAAATGGAATTTTGGTGTAACAGACGCATGGACACGGGGCCGTGTCCGCTGAACACGGGGTCGTGTCCCGCACGAAAATTCTAATGTTTCGTGCTAACTTTTGGTGTATTCATTCAGATGTCAAGGAAGTTCACGAGGTTTAACGCAAATGAGCTCGATGCTAGGGCTAGATACGAAGTACTTCAAACAAGACCGGAAGAATACCCAAGACAAGCATGCATGGATTTGTTAGCATTGGTGAACCAACTTGACGGCTTCAACAACCTTGTTACCGGCCCACTAAGAGTCGCCTTAACAACTCGACTTCGTTCCGTCCACGAGTGCACTTTGGAATTCTATAGCACCTTCACGTTCAATTCAAGGTGCGACCCATTTGACAATGATGGGGTAGCATTCTGATGTGGTGGAACTAGGTGCTCGATTTCAATGGCACAATTTGGATCGATCGTCGGGCTATTTGCGGAAGAAGATGCGGGTAACGAGGAAAATACCGGAGGGATGCGAGAGATAGATGAGAACGATCGCCAAGCCGCGTAGGCTCAGATTGGTGAATGGCACTACAATCCGAGCAGCACTAAGAGCACTAAGTTGAGGGACCCGCTCTACCGATACTTCCATAGGCTCCTCGGCTACTCTCTTAGCCAAAGGCATGATAGCGGTGGCGTTGTTAGGTTAAGAGATTTGGTTGTCCTCCACTGCATCCATAACCGCAGACACCTTGATGTTCCATTCCTCCTGCTCCGAAACATGCATTTGAACCGACTTGCTACTTCACAAACCCCTATCTTCTTTGGAGGATGGGTATACCGTCTCTTCAAGCACTTCATCAACATACCTAGGTCATTCGAAAGGAGCCCATGGTCGGGAAGAGTAGACATACACATTTGCCGCTCAATGAACCTAATTTATGAGGCTGAAGACGGGACGGTTAGCTTCCAAAGGATGCAGGGGCATGCATGGAACCCGCAAGAGGCACTTGTCCTTCACGCTCCACAACATCATCAGTACCAGTACCAGCCCCACGGTGATCCGGCCAATCCTCCTCAGGAGGCGGTTTTCCTAACTTCCAAAGTTTACATGATTTATTGCAGGAAAACCTCAGGTGCACCAGGAACCCCTATAATATGGCGAGAAACACGTATAACCGGGTTGGAGCAATCGAGAGAAACATATCCGATATCCAAGATGATATTGGAAATATTCGGGAGTACATTGCGGGGCATGGTGGGGATGGTGATAACGATGATGACGAGGACATGGACTAGGCGGGAGTGGCGGAGGCATAAGTGGTTGCTTAGTGATCTCACAGGTTAACCCTTTTTATCTTGAACAATTTCCGGCCTGCATGACGATGATGACGAGGACACTATACTACGCTCACGATGGGTGCACTTGCCCATACGTGTGTTTAGTGTTAGTAAATATCGTGTTATATAAATTTAAAACTTGGCTAAAAAGTGTAAAAGGGCTTAACATATACATTAAAAACTAATAACACTCACGCACATCACATGACATAGTCAAATATTGGGAAGGCCCCAACATAAAAGCCTTCCCATAACAAAAAAAACAAGAGTATCTAAGGTGCATAGTGATAAGTGTTAAGTTACAACCATATCGAACGACCATTGTTTTAAAAGACATTTACGAAGAGGCATCTCCAGATAGCGATTAGGGTGAAGAGGGTCCAGCAGGGGCAAGCAAGGCTTTGAGCTCGTCGATGGACATCAGGGGTCTCTCAAGAACTTTCTCAAGCAGGGCAGGAGTTTTCTCTCCAAATTCCTTGTCCAGCTTGGACAACTACTTTTTGGCTTTCGAATTGTAAAGAGTAGTTTCCTTCCTCTTTATCCCTAGAGAAGAATGGGCATACCCATCCTTTAAACCTGCCTGATACCCCACATCCATATAAGCTCTATAAATCCTCTCAAGGCTCCCCTTGAACTCTTCAGACTAGGAGACAGCAGAAGGAATAACCCAAACCCCTGAGTAATAAGCCAATAGCGCTCCTAAGCCAGCCTTTGATTATCATCGGTTGCCATCCCCCACTCAGTATACATGGCCTCCAGATCTGCCCCGGACACAGAGTCGAGTTCCTCGTTCTCTTCAGCCCAAGCTATCCTCTCCATCTCCCATGCTCACTCCCTCTGCTCCAGCAAGGCCCCAACATTCTGAAAGAAATGAGTTAATCCAGAGAAAAAGTCAAAAAAAAAGGAGGGGGGGAGAAGGAAGTGATACCTTCTCCTCCAGCAACTTCCTTTCAACATCGGTCACCCGGCATCGGAGCTTAGCAGCAACGGTCTGAGAAGTCCTTAACTCAGCCCTCAACTCCCCGTTCACTTTCCTCAGCTCATTCACCCGCTGCAACATACCAGCCCCCCTAAAAACCCCTTCACAAAGAGACATGTTATACTGATCGTCAAAAAGATTAGGGTTAAAGGCAAAATTCATAAATCTGTGTAGAGGGGGAACACATGATATAAGAAGTCCCGAGCAGTCTCAGGGGTACCCACAACAGTGGACGTGGTTATCTTCCATTTAGGGACATATGGAACCGGCAGGCCTTCAGCAAACAAAGGAGCTAAGGGGGACCGAGGAGGAAGGTCCTCAGGCAGAGAAGGTTTACTGGTGCCCGTAGCCTAAAGAGGAGAAGCATCAAAAGTGGGGTTAAAACTGGCAACACTAAATTAGGAGCCTTATCCTTGACCCGGGAGCAAGCGGGAGCAGGAGGAATTACAATCGGAGCTTTAGAGCTCCCCTGCTTTAAACGAAGAAAAAGAAGCAAGTAAAAATCAGAACGCCCATGTCAAGGAAAGTGGACGAAGAAAAAAGGGAAAACTTACAAGCAAAGGCTAACTAACGAGGCTAGAAGACCTTAAGTGCTTTGAAAAAGAGCCCTTGGTGCCAACAGGAGGGACCTCGGAGGCAGCTTTGGTGGTAGGAAAGGGTTTTTGACCACTGGCACTCTGAAGCCTCAACCGGATGTTTCGAGGCGGCGGGGCCACCTTAGGGCTGTTGGTCTGGACTGCTTTCCGCTTACGAAGCAAGCGACTCTCCAAGTCTTCATCGTCACCATCATCACTTGAACCTTTCACCCGAAGAGAACCCCGAGAATCCCCTGCCTCCTTAGAGGAAGTCTTTTCACCCTTCTCCACATCAACATAATCATCAACATGTACAGAACTCCCCGTCCCAGGGGCCTTCTTATCTGAAACACAGCTCATATCCGGGTTAACCTTATCACCCACCATAAACTTGATATCCTTATAGTCTCCTTGAAGTAAGCCCCATAGTGTCATCTCTGCATAAAACAAGAACTAGAGATTACTGGACAAAAAAGTAACCAAAAACAAGAAATCAAGCACAACAAGCCAAGAGTAAAAATACCTTTTTTCCCAAAGAAAGCTCTTGGACGAACATAATAAAGAGGACTCAGGCCCCCCCATAGTTAAGACTCCTTCAGGAAATATAAAAGCTCTGGTTGGGTTCTCATACATTATCTTCCTCTGAACGATCTCGTCCGCAGACAAGACCGGAACGCTGTCCTCAATGGGTGCCTTCGGATCCCTCAAAGGAGGTGACTCCGGCAAAATCGCGGCCGAAACAAAGATGAATCTATTCTTCCATTCCTTCGGGTAGGTAGATGTGGGCATAAAAAAATAGCAGGGAGGAAAGACACTGTCTTTTCTCTTAGCAAAGGTAAAACAGTCCCCATCGGACACAAGCTTATAAAACATACAAAAGAGAGGTACCAATGGTTCACCGGCGACTTCCACACACGACAACTCGAAGTGCACAACCCTCATAAACGCCAAAGATGCAGTTGAGAAAAATGAATGCTAAAGGGTTTCAGAAGATCTACCTTGAAAGCCGACAGAGGATAACGGACACTACAAGAGGAAAACGACGGAGTATAAATGACGATCCTTTCTGAAGTACATTCCGCCGGATCATCTAGTCCAGGAAGGGTCGGAGAAAACCGTTCTGGAATTTGATAAGTATCCACAAAGATCTCAAGGTCTTTCGCCGTTAAAACTGAGCGTATTGAAGAATGTCCGGTGCGACTCATTTTGGGAGATGATCGGAAAGTTTTGAAAAAGTATAAGGGAAGTTAAGAGGAAATGAAAGGATGAAAAGGGTTTTTAATGGAAGCGACTGACAAGAAGCGGTAACCGTCAAATCAGCTTATTCAAAATTAAAAACCGATTTGGGACACGTGCAATATGAGAGCCATCCCTAGCCGTTGATCATTAAGATCTCCTAGATCCTCAAGAACCGTCGGAGGTGTGTCATCATTAGAAAAGGGGGGCCCACTCTCACAACCCAATTAAACAACCCCGTAAAGACAGATTTGTTCGGACTCAGCCCCGGATCATGAGACTCGAGTCTCAAAACCAGGGACTAGAGATGACTTGACGACTGGCCTCGTTGGTAGCCCAACAAAACCCATCTTGGGCTTCTGTCGTTTTGGCCCATGAGCAAGTCCAATCCTGATATTCCCTCTCAAAGAATACAACGATAGAAAGAGCGGGAAACTAAAGAGGATCCAAAGTTCTGCAACGTATTTAATGCACGCCGGAGAGAGAGAAACGGTCACCGCCGGAACAGGTACTCGCAGCTGGCTTCATTAAATGAAGCCAGAATCCAACCGTTGGGGCTCAGACACGTGTCTGAGTCTCCCGAGATCTCCGAGGATCCGTTAGATGGTAACGATGGTGTATCGAAGAAAGATAAGCACCCCTTGTTATATAAGGAAGGTAAAACTACTCAATAAAGACACAGAAAATCCCCTCTCATTGAATACACTTCTACCTCATTTATTCCGACAACCTCGGAGAGTATTTACTCTCTCATATTTACTCATATACACCAGAATTCACACCAAGGAGAATATTCCAATGACAACACTCGTCGGAATAAACTTCTCATTATCTCCGGCTAGTTTACTTACTATCACGCTGGAGCTTGGTCACGGAATCCCCCTCCGAGGTCCTCCGTGACGAGGCTAACGGTTTTCTTTCTTGTAGTACAGAAGGGCAGGACTCTTACAACATCAACGAGACCCTTTAACCGTCTTCAGTGACCTGAGGGCTTGACATAAGGTTATGTTTCATAACACAAAAATTATCAGTCAATAATAAATATAATATGCTATAGACAAAATATTCCTCAAAACACGTTCAAGGGGAAACATTGTATATATGCATTAGACCTTTACAATTACAAGATATGTACGTATAAACCTTCTAAATGTCATATGTACCCACGAAAAACTTTTAAATATCACATTTTTACATTCCGACATTATATGGACCTTTACAATTACAAGATATGTACGTATAAACCTTCTAAATATCATATATATCCATAAAATAAAACAAAAACTTAAAATATCATATTTTTACATTTTTTCTTCTGTTGTATAGTTTGCAAGTGTGGAATAAGGTAGAAAGAGGGTATAATTATACAGAGAGTTAAGTTATTCTATAAATACTACTGAAAATAAAAAATGTACAAAGACATAATGGATCGCACAAGATAACATAATGTCGAGCAAAATATAACACAATGTTGAAAAATATAACACAATGTCGTGGAAAAAAGACACAATGAGTCGCAAAAAAGACACAATGACACAAACATAAAAAAGACACAATGATAATAGACAAAAATCCTAAAATATACAATGTATAAATCCAAAAGTGAAAACCTAAATTCTCACATCGTAGAGTTCGATGAGATGGTTTCAAAGCCGTTTGAATGAGGTCAATCGGAGTCTGTTTGATACCCGTTCTACAACTTCTTATTTTTATGAGCCTTTGTATTTGATCCTAAACCTATGTATACATACATACCCATTAGATATATTCTAGTAGATTTATTTTTTTAGACATGTGTGCGCAGGGGTGTTCATCGAGTCGAATAATGAATTTTCAAATTACTCGAATAGAGTTTATTAAATATTTTTTTATTTTTTGATTGAATTCGTATTCAATTCGAATTCAATTAAAAACAGGAAAATTCGATCTGAATTCGAATAAAAATTCTGATTCGAATTCGATTCAAAATTCGAACTTCTTCGAATTTGAATAACTTCGTTTTGATTCAAATTCATTTAAAATATGTAAAAATAACCCATCAAAATCATTTCTTTACCACCAAATATAGATTTTAATGTAACCACAAATCATAATATATCACATTAAAAAGTTAAAAATTGGTGCGGCGATGCATGTTGGTGGTTGGTGCAGCAATATGGATCAGGGATGGTGGCTGGTGCGCTGATGAGGGATGCAGAATGGTGGTCGGTGCAGTAATGGGGGATGGGGAGTTGTGGCTAGGCAACGACGCTATGATCGATGGGTGATGATGGTTGGGCAGCAGCGCTATGGCCGATGCGTGATGGTGACATTCAAAGTGTTATGTTAGGGTTTCCCCTTTGAGATGTGTGAAAGTTTCATATTGTTGGTTTAGGATTTCTTTAGTGTTCTTGATAATCTCCTACGTCCCACCAAATTGTTCTTTGAGTGCATCCCACAACTCCTTGGCGCTATTACAATGCAACAGGACAACATAAAAAACCGGATTTCCGAAATCCATTTCAGATTCCGAAACCGAACCCTTTTCAATTAAATACGAAGAAGAAATTTTAATAATATTTTATTCTTCTTTAGTTTTTAATATTTATAAATTAATAATCGTCACTTGTTGTGTTCGGTTAATGGAAGTAACTCAGTTAGTGAAAACTACAAGTTAAAGGATTATTTTTGTAATTTATAGAAACTTTAAAGTAAAACAAATTAACTAACTAGGTTAATTTTTGCTAAGTTAGTTAGCCTAGTTACCAAAGTACAAGGGCCTGGCTGTCAAATTTTGAAACTAGTTTATAAAAGGAATTCACTTATCAAGCTAGTATTAAGAGTTTAGATCTTATGTGAGTAACATGTGAAACCTGAGGGGGAGGGGGTTAGTGTAAATTAGAACAATGAAATAATAAGGGGAGAGGTCGGGATTTAAACCCGCGACCTCACCCTGTAATGCGTGCAACAACACAAGCTATCCATAAACGAACACGAGCTCCTTAATGTCGAACAAAAAAAAGGATGGAATCGGGTGGTGGTGAGACTCTAACCCGGGTTCATTTAGGTAAACAAGAAGTAAAAAACTGAGCTACCACCTCAGTTGTGAACAAACCCGAGTAGCCTTATATTTTGACTTGACCCAAAGTGGTTAAAAGGAAATTAAAATATAAATATGTGTGGGGAGAGAATCGAACAAGGGTACCCCCACACTCTGAACGCGCACAAAACCAACAGTCTATCATCTTTTTGTGATGGAAACCTGGCGCACATTACCTTAAATGCAACCTAAAAACCTGAATTTATCTTTCTTCTTTGCCAATCAGGTATACACAAAACGTGAGTTTAATTTCAATTTTCAACAAACTCGTTTGTACCCAATATGCAACGTTATGGCTTCTTCTTGGTCCTATTAAATGTGGTTTTTGTGAAGATATAAATTTTCACTATCAATTCGATCATTAATCTTTTAAAATCAAGGTAATTAAGATTCATGTAACATGCCATTAACACATCAAGAACTCATTTCGAATTTAAATCAAATGGTTAACCATACCATATAATTTTTATGCCAAGCGATTTATGGAGGCATTTCATACATTACCCACTCTCAAATCCGATCAACACCTCTTCAATCTCGCAAATTAAAAGGAAGATCAATTTAGGGCTAGTATCTTCTAAGTGCGATATCTCCTTCAATTCTCGATCTTTTCAGGTAATTCCAAAGCCCAATGTTATTAGTTTTTCGAGCTCTACAAAACCCCTCTATAAGTTTCTGTGATAGATGGCATCATCAGTTCGAATTGAAATCTTGGAAAACTAGGATTCTTAGTTTATATATTTTGGGGCTTTTGATCTTAGGACGATGTTTTATTGAAATTGGTAATTAATTACTGATTAGTATCATATTGGGATAGTTTGTGAACTTTTTGGGACTTTGTGGAATTCAATCGGATTTACTATGGATTTTAAGCATTTTATAAATTACAAGAAAAAAATATAAAACAATATAGTATCTATCGAAATTAAAATGCATGAATTTTCAAATAAATTTGGAAATTAATTATAACATGGATTTTTTTTATAAAGATCTCATAATTTTTGGTGATTGTTCATAAATAACAACTATTATATATTATAAATTTGCAACATAATGTTGCATTGTAAGTTGTACATTTTGCATAAATGGTGTTTCATGTCTAAATTGGTTGTATTGTTGGTTGTTAGTTTTGTAATTTCCAAACTATAAATTAGAAACATGTTTTTGCATTATATACTTGTAATATGTGCATTGGGAGCCTTTAAAAATTTGTATTTTTCACTTTCAATCCAATTGTTTTTATCTTTTATATTTTAACCCCTTTGGCTTTTTTAAATTTAACCCAAAGCTTTTCAACTTTTCAATTTAACCCCAATACTATTGTATTTTCAACTTTGGTTGCGAGTCAACATGCAGCAACATGTGTGTGGGGTTCAACATTTTTTGCCTGTTTTTTCCTGTTTGATAGGCAAGTCGCAACACGTCTATTTTTCTCCATTTGACAAGTTCGTCGCAACGCGCGGATCCTAGATCGACTTAGTTATTCTTTTCTACGTTTTACATTTTTGTCTAATTGTTTCGCATTAACACGCCACAACGGGCATGCGTAGTTTAACGATTTTACGTATTTTTTTTGTTTGGTGTTATGTTTTACTTTTTTATTTAATTTATTTTTACAAGCTCTTCTGATGTTGGTGTTCGCTGGCAGTGGTTTGGCATTAGTGCTACTTGGCACAAATTTACGAACGTATTTAACCTATTAAGTTTGTTACTAATAATTTGTTTCGAGTTTACCGTTATACCTTCTTTACTTAAGAAAAACAAAATTTTTTCACGTGTTTATTTTTATGTACGTACCAGTATAAATTCGATTTGCTCTATTTGTAGACATAAACTTTTTCTGGAAACGAGTCAGGTCAAATATAATACGTTTTCGTTTAAAAAAACATTTTTATGTGCATATTTTTATGTAAGTTTCGATATATATTTGAGTTGGTGTATGTTTCGACGTAAGTTTTTTTAGGAAACGAGTCAGGTGATGTTTTGTAAATTTTGTTTCCAACCGAGTGGAGTCAAATTGTGCTTTGTTTTTTTTTTCATTTTTTCAAAAGCTCTAATTCATCTCTTTTAATTATACGTGTCAGCTTTTCCATTATACCCGTTACCTTTTCTATGTATGACTCGGGTCACATATAATACGTATGATTCTACGGTATAAATTTGATTTACTTTATATTTGATCCAATTGCAATGCTTATATAGGTTACATTGAGTTCAATCAGATACGTCGAAACGTGTGTTTTCATATGGTTAACGCATCACATAACGTTTGGACTAATCCATTCAATGTTTGCGATGTACCGCGCCGCAACGCGCGCGGGTGTTATATGTAGTTTAAATTTAAATTGTAATATATATATATATATATGGGATAAAGATCCGTTAGGAACCACCTCTTATTGCGAGAACCAATGTGAACACGTGGAAAACTTGTAATTAATGATATTTAATAAAAAAAACACGCGCTCCTCATCTATTGTTCACTGCCGTCTTTTTCAAAATAGGTTATATCTTCACTGTTGTCTTTCTCAAACTAGGGTTTTGTTGGAGATTTTGCATAATCGACGGCGGCGGCGACTGATTTCTACAGATTCACGGCGGCGACTGATTTTCTACATTTTCACGGTGGTGTGGACATACACATTTTACGGGGGGTTCAATTGTGATACTGATTTCGTCGTTGGTATACTGATTTCGGATACTCATGGCTTCGTCTGACTCATCTCGTGTTGGAGTTGAACCTACGGCTTCTGATGATCATCATACAACATCTTCTTCATATCATCCACATCACGATGCTAGTTTTTGCGGCCCATCTAATGTCAATGTAAATCCTATTTCTGCTGTGGGTCCGTCTGATATTTCTGCTGTGGGTCCGTCTGATGTTGATGTAAATACCTTACCTGCTGTTAATCCAAATGAAAGTTACAATCTTGTGTTTACAACAATTGCAAACCCAGTTGCAAATCGACACACCCTTCATGGGTTTGAAATACAGACACTTGATTCAATGTTTACTTCAGGCAACGTAGGCTCTGAAACTGCTAATTTACCTGATCAATCGTTGTCCGTTGACACCACATCTACTGGTAACACCACATCTACTGGTACAGCACCTACAAGCACAGAAAATCAACACTTACAATTCATTCGGTTTGAAACTAAAGGTATTTTATATCCATTTTATGTAAAATGTGACTTGTTCAATGATATACTCCTTTGTATCATGTTCACAACTGTTTTATGTTGTTCATTATGATTACTCAATATTACATGCACATGTGCATTGTGTTAACTACATTGCATGTTTTATGTTGTTCATTATGTAAAATGTGACTTGTTCAATAATATACTCCTTTTTATCATGACTTGTTCAATGATATACTCCTTTGTATCATGTTCACAACTGTTTTATGTTGTTCATTATGATTACTTAATATTATATGCACATGTGCATCGTGTTAACTACATTGCATGTTTACAATTGTTTTATGCTGTAAATTATGATTACTCAATGTTATATGCACATGTGCATTGTGTTAATTTCCTCCTATTACAAATTATGCATCTTATCTCAAATTATGTTTCAATGCAAATTTATGCACATGTGCATTATGATTGAAAAAAAATAACTTATGACCTCGTACATTAACTGCCAATGCACATGTGCATATTAATTACAATTATACTATACGTCTGTATATCATGTTGACAAATTTTTAATTTATTAATTATTTCTAACTATTATTTAATTTATTAATTATTTCTTATAGGAACGATTACGTCTGCCATACATGCTACAGCTAATGGCACCCCGTATTGGATACCTCAAGTTGATGTTAGATACCTTCCTGTTGTAAATAGTACATTTACCCATTGGGAAGATATTGTCATGATGTACAATACGTATGCTACACAATCCGGGTTTTCTACTCGTATCGGCACATCGAAGAACAAAAAATATCATGACAATCCTAATATGAAAATCAACACTCATAGATATTACTATGTTCAAGAGAAGGACAACCATGAGTCACAGAATCTGATCCCAATGCTCCATCCAAAAATGCTCCAACCATATATGATAAATCCAAGAAACAACACAAACGAAGCCGATTCACAGTTTCCGGGTGTCGTGCACGTATCAAAGTGAGTTTTGATCGTGTTACCGAACAATACAAAATATATGATTTCATCGCCGCGCACAACCATTGCATGATTGGTAGCGATCACACCAACATGTTAAAACAAAACAGGATACTTGGATTTGAGGAGCAACAATTCATCCACAAAGTTAGTCTTAACAAAATCGGCCCAACTGTTGCACGTAACATTCAAGCATCACTTAAAGGCGGACCTCAAAATGTTCGTGGCACAACAGAAGATTTCAAAAATTACTCTAGAGACATACGTGCATTCATCGGTGTACGCGATGCAGATATCCTCTTACATACCATGAGATCTCGATTTACCAATCTTAATGATTTCTATTTTGATTGTGTCATAGTTAACAATGAGTTGCGATCTTTCTTTTGGGCTGATTTCGTATCATTGCGAAATTATGAGGCTTTCGGTGATGTGTGTGCATTCGACGCTACATATGACACCAACACGTAAGATACTATACTTTTTCAGCATTTGAAATTATTAATATTTTTTTAATATCATATGTTTTATTTACAGATACAAAATGATTTTTGTGCCATTCACCGGAGTTGATCATCACAAGAAATGTGTTATCTTTGGCGCTGGCATGTTATATGATGAGACTATAGAGTCGTATACATGGTTACTAAACACCTTTCTGGCTGCACATAAGAAACAACCAATCTTTGTTCTCACTGACCAAGACGCATCAATGAAACAAGCTGTATCAACCGTTTTTACAAACTCTATCCATCGTTTGTGCATGTGGCACATAATGAGAAAACTTCTGTCCAAGGTAAACAATCTATTTTTTTAATATTAACACGGTTCCAATTAAACCATATAATATGATTAAATAATTCAACTTTTTATTATTCATGTTTCCTCATTTACAGATTTCAAATGACATCCTTGATAATACCACTCTTCGTTCGTCAATACATAAGCTGGTGTGGAATTTATTCATCACACCACAAACATTTGAAGAAAGATGGCACATGTTAATGGATGAATATCACCTAGACAATCATCCATGGCTTTGTGAGATGTTTGCTATACGTCATGAATGGGTCCCGTGTTATTTCAGAGAGATACCGATGTGTTGTTTGATGAAGACTACATCAAGATGCGAGAGCTCAAACGCGCGTTTTAAATTCAACTCGTCAGAAACTAACACATTAGTTCAATTTTTAATGTGTTTGAAACCAGTATTGATGCTCAACGACATACACAACGAGATGTAGAATTTAAAAGCGATATGTCGACCCCTCGATTATCTACCGGTCTTCGCATAGAGGCACACGTGTCCGAAACATATACACGGTCCATGTTTCTTGAAGTTCGAAAAGAAATATACATGGGCATGTTCCATTGCATGCCAATTGAACGTCCTGGAACGACCGACATAAAAAAGTACACTGTTCGTCACTGCAAATCAAACATGTCTTATGTCAATGAATTTGAGGTATGTCCTTACTAACCAATATGTTTTAATGTTCAATATACACATGTTCAATATGCACATGTGCATGTATCAAATTTTGTCATGTTATGTCTACTGTCTGTTTGATTAATTTTTTGTTATGCACATGTGCATGTATCACAATTTTGTCTTCTGTGTATATCTATTTTAACCTTCTGTTTAATTAATTTTTTGTTATGCACATGTGCATGTATCACAATTTTGTCTTATGTGTATACCTATTATAACCTTCTGCTTGATTAATTTTTTTGTTATGCACATGTGCATGTATTAAAAGTTGTCTTATGTTATTCACCTGTTCATATATCAACGTTCATATATCAAACAGTGTATTTATTTTATTAACTTATTCACTTGTTCATATTACCCTTCATGTATTCATTCTATTTATAATATATGTTATGCACATGTGCAGGTGTCGCTCAATATACCTGAACAAACAGTAAGCTGTACATGTCTTGGGTTCACTCGTATTGGATACCTATGCCGACATGTATTCTGTATATTCCGTTACCACCAAATCGAACGGATACCGTCCCACTACATCATTCCATGTTGGAAACGAGATGCGCTCCCGTCAGTTGTTCATAGCATATCTAACATGTACTCATCTAACAACAGCGAGTTTGCTATCATCCACAATGAAATAATGGATTTAGTCACTCAATGCACAAACCGACCCAGAGGCAATCCTGATTAGCTACGTTCCTTATCTTTTGAGATCAAACGCATCGGAAACCGCATATTCGAATCGTTCCCGTGTGATCCTCAACCTCGTTCCGTTTAAAAAACTGCAAGCATCAGTGACGTATTAAACATACCTTCAAATCTAAGCACGAGTGTTCATCCTCCGCAAGGTATTAGAAACAAAGGTTGCGGGACCAAAAAAAAAACGGATCGGCCCCGGTGGTCAAAACATTAAAGATAAGCGAAAGAAAGCCGGTAAACGACAAAAAGCCGCCCGCTTATGCAACAAATGCAACAAGTATGTATTTGACCACGATTCCCGCAACTGTGAGAAAATCAAAGCTGCCAAACTTGCTGCACGAGCAGCTAAACGTGCTGCTGATATCGCCGCTGGACTACCCGACCCGTCTGATTCCGATTCTGATGATACTAATGTTGATCTCGATGACACCGACGATGACACCAATGATGACATCGATGAGTATAATTCTTCTGATTACGATGCATCTGAATACCCCGTCTCCATGCAAAAACCTCCCGTACCCGAGCAAACAAATGTTAGGCGTGAATCTGAACAGTCTTTTGAGCCTGATCAAAGCCTTAGGCGTTCAACCAGACGTCGCAAACCATCCAACATAGCTCATGATTCTTGATTGATATATTATATATTACAACTTATGATTACCGAACTTATCTAATTAGGACTATAAATGTTTGTTTTGTTTAAATTTTAATTAGTACCCATGAACTTATGTAATTATGACTTCCAACGTTTGTTTTGTTTATTTTTTATTATTACCCATTTAACTTGCAGTATTGATATTGATGATTAACTTGTCATATGCACATGTGCATATGTATTTACAAGTATATACCGTTTTTTTAAAACCACTTTTTATATACAATATTGTTTCACATCATACATGTTACTATTATGAATTTAAAACCATTTGTTAGCTATACCCAACCGTAATACATTATACAAACTTAACCTTTAATCTGTGCGTTTTATCACTTTATGCACATACCGTATGCACATGTGCATACGGGTCATTTAATTTATTAATCAACGTAACATTACATATTTTTTAACAAACATATAAATTTAAAACTGGTAACATGCATTTATATCACTTTATGCACATGTGCATATGGGTCATTTAACTATGTTATTACACATGTGCATAAACAACAAACAATACGAACTTGTGACTGTAACCATATTAATTCACTTAAATACGAACTTGTGACTGTAACCATATTAATTCACATGTGCGTAAACAACAAACTATATGAACTGTAAATCCAATTATTGGTCACCATATCACCCATCCAACATAACAATTTCTTCAATACACATTACCAATTTGCTAAAATTCCAACTTCTCAATATATAAACCAACAAATATTAGTATCACGATTATCTAGTTCCAACCACAACTAACCAAAACTGTAATATGCATCATAATTGTACCAACTTGTTACCTTCCCAACACAACCATATAACATGCCTAACCAAACAAAACAATCCAAAGTACCAGTTTAATGTCCAAGTATCACTAATTAATTAGAAATACGACCTACGTGTCATGAACTAATACCCTCAAACTTTACCCCCATTCTTCCACCCGCTAAGAGCGTTCCAGCATTTTTCTTGTTTTGCTCCCTCTTTTTCCAACATATTCCGCATTCTTTCATCTCTCAAAGTTTGTGTTGCTTTTCTTGCGAGGTACATAACCGTATTCTTGTACACGTTCGCCTCTGATAGTATCAGTTTTGTTGCAATCTTCATTCTCAGGTTTTGCAATTGCATGTCTTGAATATTTTTTCGCGTACTGAAACCGCATTCAAACTCGACGTCACTTCCTTTATACATCTCCATGTGCCTCATAGTAAACACGCCACAATCGTTGAAATTATCGCTCGTCGCCCATTCCAGTTTTTTCTTCGTCAACGTTGCGGCTGCCATGCGTGCCGCGCTTGGATGTTTAACATCCTTCAAATATCCAACCATGTAATTTTTCTACAAAAAAAATAATAATATTGCATGTTACTACATGTCATACTCATATATCCTTATTCTGAAATATAACATTTAATGTAAAAAATATAGACTTACCACTTTGGATGGCGTTCCATTTTCTTTAAATTTCGTTCCAGCTGACATTCTATAAAACCGCGGCTACTCGCCATATTATCAATCACCTCGACCTTTGCGTTCTCTAAATAAAAGCATATTATATAAAAATGCTTTCTTTCGATCATTGGTATTATTATGATGTTAAATTCTTTTAACTCCAACATTTTATTGTTACACTCAACAACCTCCTTCAAGTGTGAAGTTATATTGTAAACGCCTGTTTTTCTGTCTGTTTCGTTTTCAACATAAACTCCGGCTGCACATTACATTAATACATGTCACACACAATTATAACTATACTAAATATGATTGTTAAACATGAATTATAACACACTTACGATAGTTATCGTATAACACCATAATCGCTTTTTCCCTGATGTATTGTTTTTTTTTTCTCTCTTCATAATTCAAAATAGCCGCCCAACAGTCTATCACGTTTTGTGAAATCCACTGCCCACCCTCCAAGGTGTTTATCAAATATGCTCGTGTTGTCAATCCATGCGATGTTTCAAAAATAGTTGTGCTGTAATCGTCACAATAAATTACATCAGTTATGTTATGTATGCACATGTGCATCAGATACATTACATATACTATATACCATATTTTATGTCAAAAGTCATCATCCCATATACCTACACTAATAAATTACATCAGTTATGTTATGTATGCACATGGGCATCAGATACATTACATATACTATATACCATATTTTATGCCAAAAGTCATCATCCCATATACCTACACTAATTTTTTTAACTACCTTTCAAACCAAAACAGCCGCTAACCTAATCAGTTGCAACCAACCAGACCATTATAACATGCGAACATTATAAATAACCCACTTATTTATTCCGACTTTACTGATTAAATGTTTCATATGCCAAAAGTTTGTCATTTTTAACAAATTGCTTCCTATACTCAAATGTTTTGTAAGTACTTTTTTTATATATTACTTTTTTAACAAGACAAACCATCTTCACATATTAACCATATGGCATATTCAATCAAACAACCAACCCCTAAGCCATCGGCATAAAACAATACATGTTTTATCACCATTCCATTCGCAAACAATATACCAAATAAAACCCAAAACATGTAATAACCCATCATCCGCCTAAAACTCTAAGCCGTCAAAACCTTAATCTTAAATAACTCAATATATGATCAATAATAACCATCCCAACCAGCCGCAACCAGTATCATGCAAATAAAAGCCAACCCAAACATCCCGCACCATGTGAACATACTAAAAAATAATTTTTAACGTTTACACATACTGACCTAAAACCTAACATATCAAACAATATGTAAAAGATTTATAAATAAAAATTAATGCATATTTATACTTACTTGAATGTCAGGCTAACCTCTCTCTTCTCCTTTTCAACATCTGTTTCTTGATCGTCCACATTACATTTTCTTTCCTCAGCCCTACAATATTAGTGTGTACATCAGATTATAACTCTAAATTATTATGTCGCAACAAATAATAACGTAATATTATAATACACGTCCATACCTTCGTTTGTCGTCAATCGTTGTCAGCAAATATTGCCATACTGTTTTTTCATCATCATTTAATTGTTCATTCATGTCAACCATATTTGTTTCTTTACCACTCACATGCACGTTTACATTTGTATCTTTAACACTAACATGCACGTTTGTTCCAATGTCCGATTCTGGCGAACTTTGTGAGCTTTGTGAGCTTTGTGACAACAACGTAAAAGTCGGTATGGTGTTATCTACCTCTTTCTTCCTACGTGTTTGCCTCTTCGTAACAACCTTTTCCGTTTCTGCCCACTTAATGGTCTCACCGATAACCTTGTCTAATTTTATATCCACATCGTTTTTTTGTCGATCCATCCACCTTCATTGCATCACTTTCGTCATTTTTTGATACACCATCCAACACATCACTTTCATCTCTTGAACTTCTTTTTCTTGACCTTGTAAACACCTTCATCCCACCTTTGATTTTAACATTAACCTTTTTATCCTTCTCATATTTATTCACTTCGTTTTCTTTGATGTCAACCTTCTCTTTTATACTTAACAAATCCGACATTTTGTTCTCACCTCTAAATGTTTTATCATACTCTCTCACCAGCTCTTCAACCTTCTCATTTTTTGGATATTTGTACCAAATATAATCCAACTCTTTTTTGCTTAATGTCTCAGCCATTAAACTTTCAACCATAAGAACATGCTCCTAATTAATAGCACATTAATAAAACAAAGTTAATAATATCAACACAACATTGTGCATATATGCATCAGCTTTATCACATTATAAAACATCATTATGCACATGTGCATGAGTTATATGTTCATATTAAAACAACATTATTATAAAACACCATTATTCACATGTGCATGAGTTATATGTGCATATTAAACCAACATTATGCACATGTGCATCATCCTATACAACATTAATTACATATCGAACTGTATAATCCTAACATTATAATTATTATGCACACGTGCATTATATAAAACTATTATAATTGTTAACTTTAATGATAACACCAAACCATTGTGCACATGTGCATAAATAACACCTTTTTTTTATACTGTTAATGCACATGTGTATTTTTTTTATAAACATTATTTGTTATAACCAATTATGCACTTGTGCATTTTTCATACATCACATTAATATGATCATCACAAATATGCACATGTGCATTCTTAAATTAACATAAATATTGTACATACCTCAAATGACATCGGCTGAAATTTGCCGATATCAGCCGACTCAACAGAACCCTTACCATCTACGCCCCTATCTGCGTCTCTGCCATAGACCTCGACACCAACCCGTTTAACATCTGTCACATGTGCCACTGGTTCATCCCCTTTGAATGAAACATTGTCTGAAACTTTATCCTCCATATATCCTTCTCGTAATGATCCTTTCCCAAACCCCCATTCTCTATCTCGTATTTTTCCCTAATACTCAACATGTCCTTTGTCCAAAACGATAGCGGACTTGTTGTGAGAACTGAATTTATATATCCACATATGGTTCGGTCCACGTATAACATCTGCACATGCATTATCACCATACATTACAAAAATTATATAAACTAAATAATAACAACAACAACAACAACAACAACAACAACAACAACAATAATAATAATAATAATACGTTATACGATTTACAAAAACACCAATTAACTTACCACCAGAATCGTGAGCGCGCCATTGAAATATATCGACATGATGTCTCGCTGCCAATCGTCCTTGCTGTTCTTGATCGTGTCGCAAATAAATTTGCACCAGTTCACGTTTTCCACGGCGATGTCTTCATCTAAACACTCGAGAAAATCAGTTTTACACGTTCCATATTTGTTTATCTCTACCATTGTGTTCATAAACAACGCTAAAAATCATATTTGAAAAATACCCCATCCTCATCTTGATTACATACTATTCTATCAACTATCCTACTTGTTGTCATTGGACACCCTTTGTACAATTGGGTCCACATGGCATATGTCCCAGACCTTTCATCCTCATCCTCTTCTTCTTCGTTTACATCCTTTACATTGCCTTCTAAATCCTCCTTACTTTTTACCTCTTTCTTTCTGCGTGTTTCCCCTTTCTTTGTATCTTTATCAATAATCACTTGTTCCTCATCGTGCTCATTGGTTTCCTCATTCTTTTCATTTTTCTTTGTTTTATCCTTACTTCTCCCATTTTTACTCTCTTTTCTTTGATAATTCAGCACAACCCCACCGTTTCTTAATCCTAACAACCCGCTGACTACATTTTCGTTGACCTCTATATTACCTACACTCAACTTAATCACCATATCTCTTTGGTTAAACCTATCTACTACAAAATGTGCCAGTCTTCCTGGTATGTTGTCTGTTTTGATCATTAATATACTCCCGAACCCCATGTTTTGTACTGTTTGCTTCTGTTTGTTGGACGTTACGTTTACACCCCTCAAAAGTTGATGCGGTGATAAACGTGTACGTATGGAACGCCATTTAACTGCCTGAACAGATTTTTGAATCACTGACTTTTTTTCCGTTCTAGTTCGTCTCTTATTCGTTGTTCTAACTGCTCCGTTCTTCGTTTCTGTTTAATAATGCAGTACAGTTTTTTGTTTAGTTTATGTTTAATAATACATTACACTTTCTGTTTAATAATGCATTACGATGCACATGTGCAAACAAATAAAAACAAATATATATATATATATATATATATATATATATATATATATTAAAAAAAAAACGTTTGTACATCGTAAAGCACAAATGCATTTTAAAGAAGCACAAATGCATTTTTAAATAATCACATATTCATTTTAAATTACATCAATAAATCACATATGCATTTTAAATAATCACATTTGCATTTTAAATTACGATTAATTATTTTAATAACACATACCATCGACATCTTCCATTTCCACCTCGTATGTGATTCCGTCGTTTCCCGCTGACGTGCTTTTTGATTTTACGGACCTTGTATTCCTAGTACGGATTCCTTAATTCCTAGTGTTAACTCTTTCGACACCTTTATACCCTTCGACATCTTCAGTTATTTCGTTTACTTTTCCTTATACTGACTTCCTCAGATTTCGGTCTGTTCTGCCTTTTCAATATGCCTGCAGTTCAAATTATTAGGTTAAACAACAAAAAAATATTTTTAAAAACATTCAAAACAAAACAAACAATACACTATATAATTAACAAACCATAACCTTTTGGCTTAACTTTCTTGTATTCATCTTCAGCCGCGTCAGGCATACTTTTTGATCCTCCATCTCTTGACCTCAGTTCAAATGTTACTTTCTTTTGACTTTTTTCCACTGATGATCTACAAGTACCATGTGCATCAACATTAATTTATGATAGCATGCATCAACATAACAACATATGAACACATGTGTCATTTTAATGGTTATCATACAAAATATGCACATGTGCATATCAACATATGTACATGTGCATAATACCATATGCACAGTCAATATACAAAATATGCACATATGCATTTTAACATATGTACATGTGCATATTAACATATGCACATGTGAATAATACATTTACACACATGCATATTAACATATGCACATGTGCACATATATACATATGTCAAAAAAATTAAGCTCATGTGTATGATTATATAAATCAAACAAACTACATGTGTTCCTAATTATGCACATGTGCATTAACTTACAAACAAATTTAAATTATAAATATATCCTAACAAATATCAATTGTATATCAACCTATTATAACAATATATGCACATGTGCATAACTGTACTCATCACAAATTTAGTTCATTATAAATGCACATGTGCATAACTACATAACACACAACTATACATTATTAACCTATTCTGTGCAAGCCTGTTCTATCATAAAAGATATGCACATGTGCACATCTTTACATATCACAGCATCACCTTATTATTATGGTCAGTGCAATCATAATCTGTCACAATATGCACATGTGCACTAACATACCAAATCAGATGTGCACTAACATACCAATTCAGGCTATGCAACTTCAACTATGCACATGTGCATACATACACAATATGCACATGTGCACTAACATACCAAATCAGATTTCGTGTTGCCAAATTATTAACCGAGTCTATGCAACTTCAACTACGCACATGTGCATACATACAAATATGACAGTTATACACTCCCAAAATCAGCTATACATCGTGCATATGCATCTATACAACTACGACTATTCCCAAAATCAACTATACATCGTGCATATGCATCTATACAACTATGATTGTTCCCAAAATCAGCTATACATCGTGCATATGCATCTATACAACTATGACTATGCAACTTCGGCTAAGCACATGTGCATACTTACATAGTATGAACAATCACATAAGAACTTTGTATTAACTTACATAGTATGAACTTACATCGGCTGTATGATCTTTCAAATCCGTAAATCGATGCAACGACTTGTGTTCTTCGTAATACTCCTCTTCGTGCAATAAACCTCGTAAAACTCGCCGATTATGCCGATTATGACCTTTTTTTGCCCTAAAATCGATTCGTTGTGACCGTTTTTTCCCTAATTTAGAGCCGACGGTCGACGATTGCACTAGCGACGATGATCGCAGGTCGAATATTGATCACGAACGGCCGAAATTGTTAGCGTCGGTGAGTATCTGGGTGATTTTTATGAGATTTTTTAGGGAAAAAATGATTGATTGGGAGAGTTGTGTGGGTATTGATAGTTGTCGGACATGAAACCGTGTTATCAATCATAGTTGAATTAAATGTTGACGTCCGTATCGTTTGAGCGAGGATCGGGTTTTCATAATTTTTTTTATTATTTACAAAATTGCCATCCGTTCACATTGGTTCTCGCGATTCTCGCAATAAGGGTGATTCTCGCATGAACCTTACCCTATATGTATATATATAGGGTAAGGTTCATGCGAGAACCACCTTTGTTGCGAGAACCAATGTGAACACAACCAAAAATACATAAAAAAACCTAACCCCACCCCCCCCCCCCCCAAAAAAAAAAAAAACTTAACCCCCCCCAAGCTAAATGTTAAAAACTAAATCCCCCAAAAAACCTAACCACCCCCCCCCACCCACCAAAAAAAAAAATACCTAAACCCCCTCCCCCACCCCCCAAAAACCTAACCCCCCTCCACCCCCACCCAAGCTAAAATGCTAAAAACTAAACCCCCCAAAAACCTAAAAAAACACACACACACACACACACACATTTTTTAATATTTTTTACATTAAAATCGCTACTTTTCGTAGCAAAAAAAATATAAATTTTTTTTTGTAACGAAATCCAGCGATTTTTTTATAAAAAATATTAAAAAAAATTTGTGTGTTTTTTTAGCTATTTTTATGTATTTTTTGTTGTGTTCACATTGGTTTTCGCGGTTCTCGCAATAAAGGGTGGTTCCTAAGGGATCCTTCCCCTACATATATATATAGGGCAAGGCTATATAGAAAACCCTATATATATAGAAAACCCTAGAAAACCCAACCTCCCGACATTTTTTTTTGAAAAAAATAACACATGTAATATACGTGTTTTTAAGAGTTTTGGGCCAAAAAAATCAAAAAAGCGTCGAAGGGATGATTTAGAAAAAAAAAAAAATTCAGCAATTTCTGTCTTTTGTGCCTAACACATGTTAGGCAACCGGACATTGCTGAAATTTGTTTATTTTTAAAAAAAAAATCCCTTCGGCGCTTTTTTGTTTTTTTTGGCCCAAAACACTTTAAAACATGTATATTACATGTGTTATTTTTTTCAAAAAAAAATGTCGGGAGGTTGGGTAAAAATGGGGGGAGATTTGAGTTTCCAGAGTTTTCTAAAAATTTAAGGGTTTTCTGTCTAGCCTTCCCTTATATATATATATATATATATATATATATGGACAAATTTAATAAATGTATTTGTTTTAAAATAAAAAGGTAGAACCTAAATATATATCTTTTGGAGTTTATAAAATTATGAGATTAATGATTTGGCTAAAACTAATATTTTTAACATATACATGACTATAAATATATATATGAAATGTAGTATGTGAAATACTTTGTTAATAATCGAATTTTAGGCTTATAAATTTATAAGTTCAATAATAGGTCAAAATATATAAGTTGTGGTTAGGAATAAATTGTATAAGTTTGACCTAGCCTACCCTTGATTATTTAAATTTTAGACATATATTTTAATCTCCTCGTAATCATAATTATTAATTCTTGACTATTAATATAACTTTATTTTCTTAGAATTATGATTTATAAATTAGGCTACACAAAAGTCTACAATCAAGAACCCGAATCACTTGTTCCATTATATCGTGTTCCTTTTTAATTTAGAATATATTCGTTATATCCTTTTAGAGCGATTTGGTCGTTTGACTCACCTCGCATACTCATGCGGTAACTCTCGTGGATCGTTTCTTCGAAACCAGTGAGTAGATCTATTTATCTCCCCTTTTTAGTAATTAAATATTTTTGGGAGTATCATGTGTCATGTTTTTTTGTTTTCTATTTGGTTAAATAACATGCAAAGTTAGTGTGTCACTATG
Source organism: Helianthus tuberosus (assembly GCA_030545235.1). Lineage (NCBI taxonomy): Eukaryota > Viridiplantae > Streptophyta > Magnoliopsida > Asterales > Asteraceae > Helianthus > Helianthus tuberosus. The sequence goes on from CM060354.1 coordinate 92,783,247, forward strand.
TGTATCGTGTTCATTGTTTCTATTATTTCTAGTATCTGTCGTTAGATATACGTGTATCTATGTGTTTACTCACTTTGTGTCACACGTTTCACGTGGATCCACCTGGCTGACTATGTTCCCCACGGCCATGGGTTGTAGCCTAGTATCGCCACCGGTATTAGACTCACTCTTCGGGGTTAAGACTAATGCATGCTATTGTCTTTGAGTCTTATTGTTTCTATCGTATCTAAATTTGTGATTATGGTGATTTGTTGATTGTTGTTGTGGTTTTGGTGATTATGATTGTTTCTAAAACACATGATATTGCATATTTAATATATTTTAAAAAGATTCTAAGAAAAATAAATCAATTGATAAAGCAAAAACATTTTCTTTAAAATCTAGAACTATTCACCGACATTTTGTTGACCCAAAACCTTTTTACGCATGTTGCAGGTACACAAGTAGGAGATAGAGTTGAAGGCAAAGACACGTAGGACATGCCTTAGTAATAAATTGGACCTTTGTTCATAACTATTTATCTCATGAATTATGTTAAATGCTTTCTATGATTATGTGTGACAAATTTAATTTGGTTACTTTAAATATCTAAACTTATAACAGTGTCATAAGCTATGGACAATCATCATTCCTTATACCATATCCGTTGCGGGTCGATGTGTGACACGTCTTATAGGTGAAGATATTAAGTTTACGTCTCTAGGGGATGCAAAAGCTTTACTGACTCAGGTTAGTACCACCGTACAAACAAAGAGTATGAAGTTCGACTTTTAAAGTGGTGTACCTCATAGGTATCTTTTGAGCACAAATTCTTATCTTTCGATAATCATTTAGCATTTGAGGGTTTATGCTTTTTGCATTGTGTAAAAAATATTATAGAAGTTCTAGGTTAACACCACCGTGTAGACAAAAGAACTTGTATAATAACCCAGATACAAAACTAATATAAAGACCAAGTATCTCAGTATCTTGGCAATTATGTCAAACGAAATTACGGTACTAAGACAATAAGTCAATGAAATGTGACACACACTTAGTTAATTGTTTCATTATGTTTGTATCATTTATGCAACCCTTTGATTAACAGTGAGCCTACTGATACATAGATTAGTAAGACTGTCATCAACTTTCGATGTTTTTGTATTTTCCCAAACCATTCTTCCCCTAAAATCAAAACATCTTTTTGGATTTTAGAATTAAAAGAACAAAAGAAAAATATAAAATAAAGATGACTTCTGATGAGGTCTACTCGTTTAAGGTTCACAAATCTCGGTATCCCCTGTTTCACCCCCCGACTGTAGTTCTTTTATACCATTTATTTTGAGTAAATACTCAAATCGTGTTTTGTTAAAAGCTTTGGTAAAAAGATCTGCTTTTTGTTCATCAGTGTGAATTTTGACCACTTGTACCAACTTCTTTTCGTATTCATCACATATGAAGTGATATCTAATTTCTACATGTTTGGTTTCAGAGTGGTTTACCTGATTTTTAGTTATCGAAATTGCAGCTTCGTTATCTACATGAATAGGAGTAGATAGAAACTTCAAACTGTAGTCTCTCATCTGTTATTGAATCCACAAAACCTATGAATAACAATTGGAAGCCACCACATATTCTTCTTCACACGTGGAGAGAGAAACAAACGTTTATTTCTTGCATTGCCATGTCACCAAATGGCTACCAAAGAACTGACACCCGGCTGTCGTAGATTCTGCATTAAGCTTGCAACAGCCAAAGTCTGAATATGAGAAAGCTTGTAACACGAACTTGTCGTGTTTTGGATACCATAAACCTTTTGTCGGACAACCTTTAAGATAACAAAGAATCCGTTTCACAACAATCAAGTGAGAAGTACAAGGACTTGATTGATATCTTGCATACAAACACGTGGGGTACATAATATCTGGGCGCGACGCTGTAAGGTACATAAGAGAACCGATCATGTTGTGATACTTAGTGACATCCACCATTTCTGCTATTTGATCAGGTTTGATGTAGTGGTTGTGAGTTAGAGGAGTACTAACAGTTAATGTTTTCATCATTTTGAACTTCGTGAGGATATCATTGACGTATTTCGTTTGGTGAATAAAAATACCAGAAGGTAATTGGTCCACTTGCAACCCTAGAAAAAATTTCATCTCACCCATCGAACTCATCTCGAATTTATGTCGCATCACGACCTCAAATTCTTTGCATAATGCGTCATTTGTAGACCCAAAAATAATGTCGTCCACGTAAATCTGCACAATCAATATGTGACCGTCTGTCTCTCGTGCAAAGAGGGTGCAATGAACTGTACCTATGATGAACTTATAGTCGAGGAAGTGCTGAGACAATGTTTCATAGCAAGCACATGGTGCTTGATGCAAACCATAAAGAGATGTATCCAGAAGATACACTTTGTCTTTGTTGTAAGGATCGACAAACCCCGAAGGTTGTCCAACATAGACTTCCTCTTTAACCTTCCCGTATAGAAAAGCAGGCTTAACATCCAATTGGTAAACTTCTAACCCTTTCCAGGAAGTGAAAGCTAAGAAAAATCTGATAGCATCACGTCTCGCCACTGGAGCATATAGTTCCGTAAAATCAATTCCTTCTTGTTGACAGAAACCCCGCAGAAACACCTTGGCCTTGTTTCGTACAATCACTCCTCTATCATCTCTTTTGCATTTGAATACCCACTTCGTGTTTATCTTTTTATGTTTATCAGGTAGATCTATGAGCTTCTAGACACCTATCTTTTCAAATTGTAATATCTTCTCTTGCATTACGTTCACCCAACTTTCTTCAGTTGATGCTTCTTCATAGTTTTTCGGTTCAATTTCTAAGATGAAACACTAAAGTGAAAAGCGATTCTGAAACGAAGCAGCTTATGTATAAACACAACTCAATCCATGACTTATCTAATTTCTTGTCTTCACGCCACTTTGCAATTCTCCAATAATAGTTTCTAATAAATGATATAACAATGTTCACAGCATAACTTTGTTTGAAACAATTACGTATATTTCCAAGTTGTTGAGGTTTTGATCAACTTCATTTTGTAAGACATTAGATGCAGAATTTTGAATGTTAGAAACATTCTGTTGAGCCTCCGATTCAAAATTAATCTCATCACCAGATGTTGAATCGCCATCTTCATTAAACGTAGCTTCTGGTTCTGAATCATCCGATTGATCGAAATTTGGGTCGTTATCATTCATTATTGGTTCTTTAGAATTATTGGTTCCTTGATCATTCAGATTATCATTTTGATTAATCAATCCTGCTTATACAACATCTTCTCCAGACTGTGTTGATGTAGTGAGAATCGGTCCTAGAATCTGATCTTGAGCAAATGCTTGTTGGTGTTGATACAACATAGCAAGTTCCTCTTCATTAGGTTCATCGGGCAGATTAAAAGACTTTCAAAGACTTTCATAATCAAACATCCAATCATCTCCTGGTTTTTGAGTCGGAGAAGTATATTTCTGACAATCCACATGTTGAACTTGTACTATATCGTTGATGCTCGGCAAATATAGATGACATAATGGACTAGCATAACCCACAAAGAATCCTTCTAAAGATTTTGCTCTGAATTTCCCTTCAGGATCTATAACCGTACACGGTAACCCAAATGGTTGTAACCACTGAAGATTGGTCTTCCGTTTGTTTAGTAGCTCGAAACATGTTTTCCCGTACCTAGGGGTGTTCAAAAAACTCGTGGCTCGCAGCTCGCTCGAAAAAAGCTCGAAGAAAGATCGGCTCGAAATTGGCTTGGTTGTAAATGAGCCAGGTCGTCTCGGCTTGGTTTGTAAATGAGCCGAGCTCGAGCTCGAGCTTGGCCTGGCTAGGCTCGTGAGCTGGCTCGATAAGGTTTAAATCCTTCATTTTTTGTGTCCCACATCGCTTAGAAAACAAAAACTAAGGAAGTATCTCTCCTATAAAAGAAGGTAAAGACAATGTACAAAGTAAATTAACTATTTATACTTGCATATTTAGCTATATGGTTAAATTAAATGGCAATTATATCCCTAGTCTATGAAGAAATTCATTTTTAAGGGCTTTTTAAGTAGTAAATTTTGCGGGTTTTTGTTAGTTCGAGCTAGATCGAGCCGAGCTAGCTCGAATTCTAATCGAGCTGAGCTCGAGCCGAGCCAGCTCGAATCGAGTTCGAGCCGAGCTCGAGCTAGGTCTAGCTCGGCTTGACTCGGCTCGTTTACAGCCCTACCCGCACCATTTGATAGTTAAGACGCGATTCAATGTATAACAAGCAGATGCTATCGCTTCATTCAAGAAACTTACCGGTAGCTTTGAATAGGCCAACATAGTACGAGCAGTTTCAATTAAAGTGTGATTCTTCCTTTTTGCCACTCCATTTTGCTGAGGAGTGTATGGTGCACTAAACTCATGAAGAATGCCTTTTTCATTGCAGTATTCAAGCATCTTATTGTTTTTGAACTCCGTACCATTATCACTTCGGATTCAGTGAATATGTAAGTGATACAAATTCTCTAACATCTTGACATGATCATCAAATAATCAAAGGTTTCATCTTTTGACTCCAAAAACATTACCCAGGAAAAACGTGAATAATCATCTGTAACAACCAAGCAATATGAATCCCTAGTAGCACTGTTGGTGTTTACAAGCCCGAATAAATCTATATGTAGTCCCTCCAAAGGTAATTTGATTGAGTTAAACAATCTTCGTGGATGTGACTTCTTTCGCTTCTTTCCCTTCTTGCAACTCACACAATCATTAGAATCCACTCTTTTTGAATATAACCCATCTTCCGATACCATAGGATTGACTCTTTCTCAGTCGCTTTTGTGACAAAGCATTGGGAAACTTTTGAAGTAGTGGTAGCAGTACTCATGTCTAGAACATAGATCATTCTCTCTTGGAGTACGCATTAGAATCCACTGTTTTTGAATATTAAATTCTGGCTTCAAAATAATACATTCTTTGTTAGTGAAATGAATTGTGAACTTCTTATCACAAATTTGCGTGACACATAACAAGTTGTTCTCTAGCTCAGCAATGTAGTTTACTTTGTCGAATGACACTATACCATTTCCCAAAACTCCTTTTGCGATAATACTCCCACCTTGATTACCAGAAAATCCGACATACCTGCCTTTAATAGATCTAACATCATATAATAAGGCAAGCATCCCTCTCATGTGCCTAGAGGCTCCGCTATCGATTATCCATTTTGGGTACTTTGGGAACTCCTGCACATGCAAGAAACGAATTATTTGAAAAGGGGAACCCAAGCCTTTGTGGTCTTGGGTTCAGTATTCTTTGCAACAAAAATACCTGCATTTTCATTCTCGCACTTCTTTTCTTTTGTGATTTCATTATTTAGTTCACATTCAATTTTCACATTGTTACTTTTTAATTCTTCATTCATCTTTATTGTCTCATAAACAACTGTCCCTTCTTTGACAACCGAATGTATAGCCAGAGGTGTGACAACTCATATTTCAAGAGCTCTTTGTGTTTTGATGTAACTTGTATGGATGCTACTTGAATAGTTGATGTGTTAATTTTAATTGAATGTTTATGAGTTGTTTTACGTGAATATTATAAGATGTGTGTACAATATTTGTCCGATCGCACAACACCCTTTGAGTCGCACACTTACCCACAACCGCATACTTCCTTTCTCTCAGCCTAATCATCCATGTTTCGAATTCGTGGCCCAAGGGCAGCCCAAAGCTGGGATCCGGCCCGTTCCTCTTGTGCGCATACACTAAGGGGTGTGTGTTGGTTTTCTCATAATCACATCATAACACAAAACACACAAACCCTAACATCTTCCTCTCTCTCTCTCTCGACGGCAGCCTCCCCATTCTTTTGAAGCCTTGCACCTCCATCAAACCGGTCCATTCGATATCTCGGTTAGTGTTCCATCGTTGTTAGTTTGCTTATTATGTGATACTTGATGTGGTGATTGTTATGATTATTATGATTGAATGGGTTCTCGCACGATGTGGGTATATGATTATATTGTTACATGATGACATATGAAACATAGGGTTGCATGTTATATTGTAGGTGGTAAACATATTGATGATGGTCGGGTATAGATGTTTTACGGGTTTGGTCGAATAATCGCATGATAGTTTAAGAAACTGTATGCAACATAGGTATGAATTGTTTGGCATGTTAAAACAGTCTCGTTGTGTGATTTTGATTAAAGTTTGGTTGATGATTAGAGTTGTATGATGATAATCATGCTAAAGTATTCAGTTTGAAAATATGATTAATTGTTGTTGATAATTAGGTTAATTGATACGATTGAATACTGTTAATATCGTTATGTTCAAGTGGTGATTAGGGTTTGTATGAATGTGTATGATTGTTGCTAAAAGTTGTTGATTGATCTGATTAGGATATGCCATATTTTGCTAACTGTTGTTATGGAGTTAATGGGCGACAAAGAAGGAAATCAGTTACACCTCTCGGGTCTCGACTGAGGTTGCGACTCGAGACCTCATGGTTCCGACTCGAGACCAATCATCACCAAACAAGAGGACTCGAGACCAGTGGTTACGAGTCCGGTTGTGACTCGAGACCTGACTCGAGACCTCAAGGTCTCGACTTGCAATGCATGAACCGAAATCCCCTCTAGTCTCGCCTCGAGACCTCATGGTCTTGGCACTTAACCTAACTGGGCCTCATTTAATTGGAACTCGCACACTGTCACAGGCCCATGTACCTGGGCCGCACACTTGGGCTTCAAACGTACAGTTGTATGTTACTGTTATCTGTCATGCTATATGTGTTATGTCATGAACCTTGCTTGTATGCAACGTGGTAGAATTCGTGTAAGACTATGTGTTTTCTATGTGAATATGAACCTAACTTGTATGGTAACCATAATAGGACGTGGTTGACCACATTAGCTCAACTTACATTTATCTGCCGAGCTAATCTAAGGTGAGTTCACTACTCCTAGAGCATGCGTTTCGGTGGGTGGGACAATCAAACGGGTATTCCTGAGAGGAATACGTTTTCTGGGTTAAACTGGGATGTTGGATAATACACTCACTCCTATCACCTTAAGTCCCATCTTATACCGAATTAGTTACTTGAGAGGTAACGGGGTATTAGTTGATAGCACTATTAGGCTTGACAACCTCACACCGTACTTGAGAGGACGGGCGTGAACTAATGACCTTAGAATCATGACCAATGTTTGATAGGGCATTGGGGACGGGCAAACAAATTGGCGCCATCTTGCGGTACTCGAGTTATTATCAACATTGTTTTCAAACTGAACTAAACACTTGGTAACTAACGTTTTTATAAAACTGTGAACTCGCCAGCTTTGTGCTAATACACTTGTTGCATGCTCGCAGGTCGTTAGATTCTTGGATATGGAACTTGCTGTCTAGAATTGCTGGAGTGGTCATGGGTCGAGAAAGAAACAAACAAACATGTGATGAGACTATCGGTTTTCGTACATTTAACTATTGAACATTGAACAGTGTTTTACTCTATGCTTCCGCTGAACATGTTAAGCTTTAAGTTATGTTTTGAGAAATACTATAACGTAATAAATAGGAACTTTTATATAATATCTTGTTATTAGTTCAATGTGATTGGTGGCTGGATCATGGTATGTCACACGCCTCGCTAGGTTTCTGCATGTGGTATTTTGGGGATGTGATAGTTTGGTATCAGAGCCAGGTTTTAGTGAACTAGGTTATAACACATTTTTATAAAACCAGACTATAACCGAACAGTTCTGAAAATCGACCATGACACTCAACTCCAGATTGCAAGGTTCGTCTCTCGTTTATTTATTGCACAGCATAACTAGTGTACATCCACGTATGACATTGCATATGATTGCACGCTTAGCACTACAGTCTGAATTCATGAGTTATTTGCTTACGTTATGTGATTGATAGTGTGACATTCCCTCTAGACTTTCGGGATCCATGTTTTGTGGTGTCTTTCGTCTTATTACTCGAATCTGAGGAACCTTTTAACGCGAGTTAGGAGGAGCTGAGATAAATGTGCAAATCGCATTATCATTATGGGTGCACACATAAAAATAATGTGGGGTGACTGTGAAGCCCAGTGAGGCTTAACGAGTGTGAAAGGGTTTCTGTTCGATTATCTGACGTAATGGTAGGACTCAGTAAACTGTAGAAGTCATAGCAATGTTTGACTCCTACTCAATCCCGACCCTTAGCCTTTTCCACTCTTCTTATATAGAAACATGAGCAGACGAAACGGTGGACGTGGTGGAGGCCGCAGCGATGGACGTGGAAACATTGTTATGTCCCAGGCAGAACTATTTGATTTGATCAACACTCGCGTGACTGAAGCCCTAGCAACACAGCAAGCTGGTACGATATGTACCAAACGCTCTTTATCCCTGTATCATGTACTCGACTCTTACTCGTGTGTCGTATTTTCTTTCGTCTTTAGGTCAACCTGCGAATCAGAACTTGAACAATCCGCCTGCTTGTACGTTCAGGACGTTCATGGATTGTAAACCACAGACGTTCAGTGGGACTGAAGGAGCAGTGGGACTACTTCGTTGGTTCGAGAAAGCTGAGTTGGTGTTTGCCATGTGTAACTGTCCTGCTGGGGACAGGGTTAAGTATGCTTCGGGCACTCTTGAGGATGGTGCCTTGACTTGGTGGAATGCCCAAGTCCAAATGTTGGGCATTGAAATGGCGAATGCAACCACTTGGGATGACTTTAAAGAACTGATGAGGGAAGAGTACTGCCCTCGTGACGAGATCCAAAAGCTGGAAAATGAGTACTACAACCAGAAGATGGCAGGATCTGAGATTGAGGCGTATACGAAACGATCTCATGAACTTGCGAATATGTGTCCTAGCTTATCACGACCACAACATCAGAGAATTGAGTTGCACATCTGTGACATCTGTGCTTGTAATCATTGTATAAACCTTAAATAGTTCAATTATCAATAAAAAATGTAATTTGATCCCAATATTTGTTTATTTGTGTTTGACATTTTAGACGTTTTGATTTTTGTTCAATTTCAAACTCTATATCGCTTTCTGGAAACTTATACACAAACTGATGCGTAAACGTAATCAGTTTAACATGACAAACACTCCGGAACATCAACTGTGACAACTCGTATTTCAGAACCTATTTATGTGCTTAATGTAACGTATGTGAACACTATGTGATTGTATAAACTTGGTTGATTAATTAAATGTTTGATGTTTGTTATGTGTTTATTGTGTAACGAATGTATGTATGTATATAAACGAGCTCTAACACACAACACAACCCAACCGCACAAGTCTAATCCGATTGCATAAGCTCATTCAGGCCATACTCGAAACCCAAGGGCAACCCATGAAGGGTTCGGCCCACTGCACCAACTCGCATAACACCTAGGGTGTTAGTATAAATCCAACACTTCACCAACACACACAAAGTTTTAGCAAACCCTAAGCCTCTCTCCCTCTCTCTTGAAGCCGACGGTCCCACCTCTCTTTCTCGAAGACTTTCTTGATCTAATTCTTCTCTCAATCGGTTAGTGTTATATCCTTGCTTGATTCTTGTATGATCGATGTTTGATGTACGATTGGTTATATGATGTTTGAGGTTGAAAGTTGATTGAATTTTAATAGATGTAAATCGACTCACACGTGTAGCATCTTAGATCATTATGGGGTTGTTAATCATATGATGTTGTTGATAATCTAGAATCGATTGGATGTTAGTTGGCTGTTAGACGAGTATAGGTGGATAATGTGTTGGATTGTTATGATGATATGCATGATAGTGATCTAGAATATGAATCATGTTTAAATGTTATGATTATTGTTCATGTTTTGATTATGTTTAGGGTTCTTAAGAATTGATGTTAAACCATTCTTTGATCGATTATTTTTTGGTTTGGAAACTGTTGATTGATTGTGTGTAAAGAAGGAAACTGTTGCATGCTATAACTAAATAGCATAAGTTTCGGATATTAAAACAAATCACACAAGCTTGTCGGTCGCACAAGATCAAGTCACACAAGACTTGATCTGGTCGCACAACACAATCGCACAAGTCATAGGTTGCATGATCGCACAAGACCTTGTGGATCGCACAAGATAGTGCCGATCGCACAAGGCTTGGGCCACACACAAACGACTTGGACTTGATTATACTGTTGGGCCTCAAAGCCCAAATCCCAGTCGCACAAGTTGTCCGGATCGCACAAGATTATCCGGACCGCACAAGACCATTGCATGTTATTAAATTGGGCCGTGTATCTACGTTGGGCTTTTGACTTTTTGGGCCGGGCTTATTGGATTGCACCACATGCTGTGGATCGCACAAGGTTGTGTTGATTGCACAACATGTTGGGCTGGGGAGTGTTGGGTTTCAACTATCCACTCGCACAAGATGTTATTGGGCCTATATTGTTATCTCAGCCCAATACATCTTGTTCGCACAAGTATGAATGTGTTACGCACTTGACTGTTAATGTGTTGCCATGATCAATACGTGTTCGTAACCTATTAGCTTATGTGTAACATACGTGCATTACTTGAACCTAGACCCGACTTGTATGGTAACCATGTTAGGACGTGGTTGACCACATATAGCTCAAGTAACCTTTCTGTGTATCTGCCGAGCAAACCAAGGTGAGTTTACACTCCTTCCAAGGCATGGGATTCCCAGGGGTTGGGAATGGGATTGAATAACTACTCGTACTATCATTACTATTAAACTACTTTTACTGTCCTCGAATTGAAGGGCACGTACGTAAAACCTACGTACACTTACACTTACTACTGTCCTTGTATTGAAGGGCACGTATGTAAAACCTACGTACACGATCATAAGACCATCAACTCTATCAATTGAAGTCCCTCATTTATCAACTTAATCGCCGAGGCCTATGGCGAGTGGGTCATTAGTTAATAGCGCTATTAGGTTTAACAAACCTCACACCGTGCCAGTCGGACAGGCGTGTACTAACGGACTATGGGCAAAGGGTTAATGCTGATAGACATTGACTTAGGGCACCTCTTACATTTTCGTAGCAGTCGATACGCGTGGTCTAATAACACATGGGAAGCCCCCACTAATCTTCGCAAACATGTCAGGGTGACCGCGATATGAATTAATACAATACATGGTTTACAAAACGAATATACGATTTACGAAACGAATGCTATCACTAAATAACCAACTGTGAACTCGCTCAACTTTGTTGTTGATTCGTTGCTACATGCCTTGCAGGTCGTTAGGTACTCACGGAGCTTGCACAGGGAGGAGCGGTTGTTGTGGGACATGGCAGTGTGTGCCATGATATAAATATTACTTTATTTCGTACTTAATACTTACAATGGGTTTTTCAATTATGCTTCCGCTAAACACTTAACTATACTTTGGTTTTGAACACCTTTCATATTGTTTGGTTGAATTATGTTTACTTGCATGCTTGTTCAATATGATTGGTGGCTTGATCCTGGTCAGTCACGCCTCCAAGCGGTGATACTCCGCGTGTGGATTTTTGGGGGTGTGACAGATTGGTATCAGAGCCATTGGTTATAGTGAAATTGGTTTTAATAAGGGAAAAAGTTTTTGTTAAAACCAGACTATAACCTGTACAGTGCTCAAGGATCCACAACGACGCTTCGCTCCACGTGCAAGACTCGACATTCTAGGTGATACGATTTATGTTTACATTACCTACTTGTTAGATTATGTAGAACATTGCTCATAATATGGATTGATAACGTAGTAACTATTGTTTGCAACATTGCGTGCTTACTCTCTTCTGTCATCGCACTTTCACGAACCTCTCTCACTCATGTTTCCCTTTTATATGAAGATCATGAGTGGACGCGTTAACATGACTCAAGCCCAGTTGACGGCTCTGATTAACCAACAAGTTGCTGCGGCACTTGCAGCCGCACAAGCAGGAGGTATACCCTGCGGTCTAAACCCACTCTAGGATCTTTAGATCCTACACTCCTAAGCCAACTCTTGTGTTTAACTTGTCCTATTCTCGTTTATACAACAGGCCAGCATGCTCAGCAGCCTGCGTGCACGTTCAAAAATTTCATGGACTGTCGTCCTGGTACTTTCAGTGGCACTGAAGGGGCAGTTGGACTCCTCCACTGGTTCGAGAAGCTCGAATCAGTCTTCAAAATGTGTGAATGCCCTGAGGCTCGCAGGGTGAAGTACACTACCGGTACTCTCAAGGGTATAGCGCTCACGTGGTGGAACGCTCAGGTACAAATGCTGGGGTTGGTTGCTGCTAATGCCACCCCATGGAACAACTTTACGGAAATGATCAAGGAAGAGTACTGCAATCGTGATGACATTCATAAGCTGGAAGTAGAGTTTTTCAACCTCAAGATGACGGGGTCAGAAATTGAAGCGTACACAAAAATATCGAATGAGCTAGCTATCTTATGTCCTACTATGGTGGATCCTCCCATCAAACGCATCGAACTATACCTTAAGGGCTTAGTGCCAGAGATCCAAAGTCATGTGACTTCAGCTAACCTCGCCACCATTCAGCAAGTTGTTCAATTGGCTCATCGTCTCACCGATCAGGCGGTGGAGCAGAAAAGGTTACCAAAGCGTATTAGTGCTACAGCTACTTCTGAAACTCCCGGCGACAACAAGCGTAAGTGGGATGGAGCTTCAAGAAAAGGTTCAACTTCTGTTCAGTCTCAGTCTCAGCAGAGAAGGACTGATGACTACAAGAGCCCTGGTTAGCAATCTTCTGGTAGTCAAGGGCAGGGTGGATATCGAGGAAACCTTCCAAAGTGCAACAGATGCAATAGACACCACAGTGGTCAGTGCAACAAGGGTCGTTGCCAGAGGTGTCTCAAGATGGGTCATGAAGCTAAGGATTGTAGGAGCTCACGACCTGCGAATCAGAACCAACAATAACAACCACCAGCTCCACAAGACCAGCAACAGCGAGGAAACAGAGGATGCTTTCAGTGTGGGGCTGAAGGCCACTTCAAGAAAGGTTGTCCCCAACTGAACCGGAACCAGAACAACAACAACAATAATAACAACCAAGGGAATGGAAACAACGGGGGTAACAACGGCAATGGTGCAAGGGGTCGTGCATTCGATATTGGCCAGGGTGAAGCGAGGAATGATCCCAATGTTGTGACGGGTAAGTTCCTTCTGGACGACTTTTATGTTACTGTCTTATTTGATTCGGGTGCTGATACTAGCTACGTGTCCTTAAAAGTTTGTCAAATGCTTAAGCGTACCCCAACACTTTTGAACACCAAGCACACTGTGGAGCTAGCTAATGGTAAGAGTTTAGAGGCCACACACGTAGTCAAGGGTTGTAAACTTGTTCTTGCTAATCAGACCTTCTCTATCGACCTCATTCCTATCGTCTTGGGTAGTTTCGACGTTGTCCTTGGGATGGATTGGTTATCCCAACACCGAGCAGAGATTCTTTGCAACGAGAAGATTGTCCGTATTCCTGGTTCAGGTGATGAACCTCTCATGATTCGGGGCGACAAGAGGGGTGCTGTTGAGAGCATCATCTTTTTCTTTAAGGCCCAGAAGTGTTTGAGAAAGGGCCACACTGCTATTTTGGCTCTCGTTACTGACACCTCGAAGAAAGAGAAGAAGATATAAGATTTTCCGATTGTACGCGACTATCCTGAGGTATTTCCTGAGGAACTACCTGGTCTCCCGCCACATCGTCAAGTCGAGTTTCAAATCGAGCTAGCTCCTGGGGTAGCGCCCATAGCTCGAGCACCTTATCGTTTAGCCCCATCAGAACTAGAAGAGCTGTCTACGCAACTACAAGAACTCTTGGATATGGGTTTCATTCGTCCTAGCTCTTCGCCCTGGGGAGCTCCAGTGCTATTCGTGAAGAAGAAAGACGGTACCTTCAGAATGTGCATCGACTACCGTGAACTCAACAAGGTGATCGTGAAGAATCGCTATCCTCTTCCACACATTGATAACCTATTCGACCAGTTGCAAGGGTCGAGCTTTTACTCGAAGATTGGTTTGAGATCAGGATATCACCAGCAGAGAGTCCGAGAAGAGGACGTCTCCAAAACAGCCTTTAGAACTCGTTATGGACACTACGAGTTTTTGGTCATGCCTTTTGGGCTGACAAACGCACCTGCGGTCTTCATTGACCTGATGAATCGAGTGAGCAAGCCTTACTTAGACAAGTTCGTTATAGTATTCATCGACGACATCCTGATCTATTCTAAGAGTCAGGAGGAACATGAGCAACATCTACGACTCATTTTGGAACTTCTTCGAATAGAACAACTTTATGCTAAGTTTTCGAAATGCGACTTCTGGCTTCGTGAAGTCCATTTCCTAGGCCACGTGGTAAACAAGGATGGGATCCATGTTGATCCATCCAAGGTAGATTCGATCAGGAACTGGCCTGCACCTAGAACACCAACAGAAATTCACCAATTCTTGGGCTTGGCAGGTTACTACAGAAGGTTTATCAAGGATTTCTCCAAGATTGCGCAACCTCTCACCTCACTAACTCAGAAAGGTGTCACCTATCGTTGGGGTGATACACAGGAAACGGCGTTTCAGCACTTAAAGGATAGACTTTGCAGCGCACCTATCCTCTCATTGCCTGAAGGCACAGACGATTTTGTGGTATATTGTGACACATCCATTCAGGGACTTGGATGTGTGCTGATGCAACATAACAAGGTTATTGCTTATGCGTCACGCCAACTCAAGATCCACGAACGAAACTACTCTACACACGATTTGGAGCTGGGAGCTGTTGTTTTCGCACTCAAGATATGGAGACATTACCTGTACGGTACCAGGTGTACCATTTACACCGATCACAGGAGTCTCGAGCATATCTTCAAGAAAAAGGAGTTGAATATGCGCCAACGTCGACGGGTCGAGTTACTGAATGATTACGAATGCACGATCAAGTACCACCCAGGCAAAGCCAATGTTGTGGCTGATGCCCTTAGTCAAAAGGACACTACGCCTAAGCGCGTACGAGCATTACAACTTACCATCCAGTCTAGTCTTCCTTCCCAGATACGAGATGCTCAGGTAGAAGCATTAAAACCAGAGAACGTCAGGGCTGAACCCTACGCGGCTCAAGGCAGCGATTAAAAAGAAAGGAAGACGGTGCATACTACGTAGCAGGACGCATTTGGGTTCCACTCTATGGCAACCTACGATAGCTTGTGATGGACGAGGCACACAAGTCTCGCTACTCAGTACATCCTGGTTCGGATAAGATGTACCACGCTATCAAAACTACGTATTGGTGGCCTAGCATGAAGGCCCACATAGCAACTTACGTCAGCAAGTGTTTGACTTGTGTGAGAGTCAAGACTGAGTACCAGAAACCTTCAGGCCTACTCCAACAACCAGAGATACCACAATGGAAATGGGAGCAAATTTCCATGGATTTCATTACCGGCCTACCTAGATCTCAACGCGGAAATGACACTATTTGGGTGATCGTGGATCGACTCACAAAGTCTGCACACTTCTTGGCTATCAAAGAAACGGATAAGTTTTCCACCCTAGCAGACGTATATCTTAAGGAAGTTGTCTCGAGTCACGGGGTGCCCACCTCTATTATCTCTGATCGTGATGCACGTTTTACTTCAGAACTGTGGCAAGCAATGCACAAATCCTTTGGCTCACGTTTAGATATGAGCACAACTTATCACCCGCAAACGGATGGGCAGTCTGAACGCACCATCCGGACCCTTGAAGACATGCTTTGTGCATGTGTTATCGATTTTGGCAACGGCTGGGAAAAAACATCTCCCATTAGTGGAGTTCTCGTATAATAACAGTTACCACACCAGCATTCGGGCCGCACCATTTGAGGCATTGTACGGGCGTAAATGCCGGTCACCTCTTTGTTGGGTAGAGGTGGGGGATAGTCAGATCACTGGCCCAGAACTTGTGGTAGACACAACAGAACGGATTGCTCAAATACGACAGCGAATGGCGGCAGCTCGTGACCGTCAGAAAAACTACGCCGATAAGGGCAGGAAACCACTCGAGTTCCAGGTTGGGGATCGAGTGCTACTCAATGTCTCACCCTGGAAGGGTGTGGTTCGTTTTGGCAAACGAGGCAAACTTAACCCGCGATACGTCGGACCTTTCGAAATCATAGAGAAAATAGGCAAAGTGGCCTACAAACTGAACCTACCAGCAGAACTCAGTGCAGTTCACAACGTATTCCATGTGTCGAATCTGAAGAAGTGTCTGTCAGATGAGACCCTCATAGTTCCTTTGAAGGAGCTCACTATCGACGATCAGTTACGATTCGTCGAGGAACCAGTTGAAATCACGGACCGGGATGTTAAGGTCCTCAAGCGCACTAGAATACCTCTCGTTCGAGTTCGTTGGAACTCCCATCGTGGCCCAGAGTTCACCTGGGAACGCGAAGATCAAATGAAACAAAAGTATCCCCAACTATTCGCAAACAGTACAACCACTACTGAGGCTGAAGCTACTACGGAATTTTGGGACGAAATTCCAGATCAACGGGGGGAGGATGTGACACCCCAGGAAAACCAGGAAAACCATGCAACTTAACTAGCTTCCTCAGTGAGTATGTACCAAATTTCGGGATGAAATTTCTTTCAACTTGGGGATAATGTCACAACTCGTATTTCAGAACCTATTTATGTGCTTAATGTAACGTATGTGAACACTATGTGATTGTATGAACTTGGTTGATTAATTAAATGTTTGATGTTTGTTATGTGTTTATTGTGTAACGAATGTATGTATGTATATAAACGAGCTCTAACACACAACACAACACAACCCAACCACACAAGTCTAATCCGATTGCATAAGCTCATTCGGGCCATACTCGAAACCCAAGGGCAACCCATGAAGGGTTCGGCCCACTCCACCAACTCGCATAACACCTAGGGTGTTAGTATAAATCCAACACTTCACCAACACACACAAAGTTTTAGCAAACCCTAAGCCTCTCTCCCTCTCTCTTGAAGCCGACGGTCCCACCTCTCTTTCTCGAAGACTTTCTTGATCTAATTCTTCTCTCAATCGGTTAGTGTTATATCCTTGCTTGATTCTTGTATGATCGATGTTTGATGTACGATTGGTTATATGATGTTTGAGGTTGAAAGTTGATTGAATTTTAATAGATGTAAATCGACTCATATGTGTAGCATCTTAGATCATTATGGGGTTGTTAATCATATGATGTTGTTGATAATATAGAATCGATTGCATGTTAGTTGGTTGTTAGACGAGTATAGGTGGATAATGTGTTGGATTGTTATGATGATATGCATGATAGTGATCTAGAATATGAATCATGTTTAAATGTTATGATTATTGTTCATGTTTTGATTATGTTTAGGGTTCTTAAGAATTGATGTTAAACCATTCTTTGATCGATTATTGTTTGGTTTGGAAACTGTTGATTGATTGTGTGTAAAGAAGGAAACTGTTGCATGTTATAACTAAATTGCATAAGTTTCGGATATTAAAACAAATTGCACAAGCTTGTCGGTCGCACAAGATCAAGTCACACAAGACTTGATCTGGTCGCACAACACAATCGCACAAGTCATAGGTTGCATGATCGCACAAGACCTTGTGGATCGCACAAGATAGTGCCGATCGCGCAAGGCTTGGGCCACACACAAACGACTTGGACTTGATTATACTGTTGGGCCTCAAAGCCCAAATCCCAGTCGCACAAGTTGTCCGGATCGCACAAGATTATCCGGACCGCACAAGACCGTTGCATGTTATTAAATTGGGCTGTGTATCTACGTTGGGCTTTTGACTTTTTAGACCGGGCTTATTGGATCGTACAACATGCTGTGGATCGCACAAGGTTGTGCTGATCGCACAACATGTTGGGCCGGGGAGTGTTGGGTTTCAACTATCCACTCGCACAAGATGTTATTGGGCCTATATTGTTATCTCAGCCCAATACATCTTGTTCGCACAAGTATGAATGTGTTACGCACTTGACTGTTAATGTGTTGCCATGATCAATACGTGTTCGTAACCTGTTAGCTTATGTGTAACATACGTGCATTACTTGAACCTAGACCTGACTTGTATGGTAACCATGTTAGGACGTGGTTGACCACATATAGCTCAAGTAACCTTTCTGTGTATCTGCCGAGCAAACCAAGGTGAGTTCACACTCCTTCCAAGGCATGGGATTCCCAGGGGTTGGGAATGGGATTGAATAACTACTCGTACTATCATTACTATTAAACTACTTTTACTGTCCTTGGATTGAAGGGCACGTACGTAAAACCTACGTACACTTACACTTACTACTGTCCTCGGATTGAAGGGCACGTACGTAAAACCTACGTACACAATCATAAGACCATCAACTCTATCAATTGAAGTCCCTCATTTATCGACTTAATCGCCGAGGCCTATGGCGAGCGAGTCATTAGTTAATAGCGCTATTAGGTTTAACAAACCTCACACCGTGCCAGTCGGACGGGCGTGTACTAATGGACTATGGGCAAAGGGTTAATGCTGATAGACATTGACTTAGGGCACCTCTTACATTTTCGTAGCAATCGATACGCGTGGTCTAATAACACATGGGAAGCCCACACTAATCTTCGCAAACATGTCAGGGTGACCGCGATACGAATTAATACAATACATGGTTTACAAAACGAATATACGATTTACGAAACGAATGCTATCACTAAACAACCAACTGTGAACTCGCTCAACTTTGTTGTTGATTCGTTGCTACATGCCTTGCAGGTCGTTAGGTACTCACGGAGCTTGCACAGGGAGGAGCGGTTGTTGTGGGACATGGCAGTGTGTGCCATGCTATAAATATTACTTTTTTTCGTACTTAATACTTACAATGGGTTTTTCAATTATGCTTCCGCTAAACATTTAACTATACTTTGGTTTTGAACACCTTTCATATTGTTTGGTTGAATTATGTTTACTTGCATGCTTGTTCAATATGATTGGTGGCTTGATCCTGGTCAGTCACGCCTCCAAGCGGTGATACTCCGCGTGTGGATTTTTGGGGGTGTGACATCAACATATGTTTAACATACCTTAAATAACCTTTACATAACTTAAAAATAAGTTTTGAAGGGTTTGGTATGGCAAAAACAAGTTTATTTGGTTACAGGGACTATTTGCTACAAACTGCGAAAGTATGCCAATCCGTATAATTACGTACATTCCGGAACCTGATCATAAGTTAAATATGCCGTAAATATCCTTTACATAGGTTAGAAATAGGCTTTGAGGGGTTCGGTATGCGAAAAGAAACTTATTTGGTCAATCAGGGACTAAAAGCGTCAAAAAGTGCATAAGTTTGCATTTACGCGCATATCTTACGTTCTGAACATATCAGGACATCCAAAAATTTTTGTAATCATTAAAATATTTTATTTTAGTGATAGGAATGCAAAAATTTCATTCGTCGCACAATTTGGATCGTTTTTCGCGTCCATTCGTGTTTCGTCGTAATTAACCGAATAACATGACCGTACAACTAAACGAACCGACATCCGAGATGTTTTCAACCATATTTCATGTTCCCTATACTTTGGCATCATTATTGAGCCTTGAAAATGGGTTAACGGGGCTTAAACGTGAAAAAAATGGCCTTATATGCATGCAGGGACCAAAGTTGTAATTTATGAAACTGTTTCTGTTATGCCAGTCGCTCGCGGGGCGCGTAAGACTGCCCTGAGTCTTACGCGGGGTGCGACAGACCCCCATCTGTGTAGAAACTGGTTTTTCAGCAAACATCAGCTGAATCTTGGGTTTAATTCATGGTTTTAACATACTATAGGCTGGTTTTTGAGGTCCCATGGTATACAAAACAGTGGGTAACAAATGTAGGGCCAAGATCAAAGCTCAAAACAGATGGAACGATCTTAACGGTTCATGAAAATCTATATAAACCCAAGAATTTTCCACCATTCACTTGCTCATTTCTGATTTCCTTCTTCATCTGCTCAATTGGAGCTATCCCTTCTAGTTGAAGGCTCCTTTCTTCTAGTTTTCTTGTTCTATCTTCAAGCATTGGACCTTTTGTAAGCTTCTTTCATGCTTTTTATGCATTTCAAGCATGAAAGTCAAACAGTGTTTGACTTTCTGCTTTGACCAGTCTTGGTCAACACAAAGTTCATTTGAACTTTGCAACGTGAGCGTAATCACGATGGTCATAGTCCCTTGTGACTATACCTACTGATTACCACGTTGATTAGGCGTAGTGACGAGTCAAAGTTTCGGTCAAAATACGTATTTATGCGTATTTTGAAACAAAGCTATTTCGGGTATCAAAACACTTTGTTTTGATATCAAACTTGTTTTCTAACTTAGTTAAACATGTTTAACTCGTCACTTTTAGTCTAGTGCTTATTTAGGGTCGTAAGATAAGCGGTCTAAACAACCGCTTAGACTTTCGAACCCGACCCGTTTGGTCGATCATTAGGGTCCGACCAAACACATTTTGTGACCATAGTTTTATAGGGAATAACCTTCTGAGGTTATACCTTATGGTCACTTCGTTTTGTTAGTTGTATAATAGGTAGTTTATATGCCTTAGGAAAATGATCAAAATGCCTTTTTTACGCATAATTTCATTTTAAGCATATGTAACCTAAATTTTGACATCTAAACTGATTATGCAACATATTTAAACATGTTAGGGCATATAATACTTGTCATATGACTAGTTAGGCTACTCGTTTGCGCTTTTGCGCAAATGACGCGTTAACGTAGCGTAAGCTACCTTAACGAGTCGTAATGGGTCGTAAGCACTTAGGATAGGTTCCGATTTAAAATGTAGGCTTTGTTAAACCATATCACATGAGTTCCAATACACATTTGGTTTACGAGACCTCATTTTATCCGATCTTCCGATTTAGGTCCGGTTTATTAACATAGTTACCTATATTAGGTGCCGATTGATTCCGTGATCCTTCTAGCATTACTTGGTTGTTATTCAAAGACTATTGAGCAATATCAAGTGAGTACATAGTCTCCTCTTTTACTATTTTCAAATATTTTGGGATGATACACATGTGCCTACTTGTTACTTTTGTGTTTTTTTGTGCTTTCATGACATATACTTGCTGTGTTCATTAGTACACATATAGTACATGATTTCATTTATGATTTGCTATGTATGTTTACTTAGCATGCTAGCACATTGATTTCATAAACATTTTTGTTACATATGTTTACTTAGCATATGGACACATTGTTTTACATTACATTTCTGCTATGTATGTTTACTGAGCATGCTAGCACATTGATTTACATGACATTTCTGCTTCGTATGTTTACTTAGCATACTTAGTACATTATTTTCACATAACATGCTTACATTTGGTATGACATTTGGTTTGTTTAACTAAACTAAAATACGTTCATTAACACTGATCATGCCAGACGGTAGTACGTAGTGGTACCATAATAATTGACAACTCCCATTCCTGGAATCCTAGGTTTGTTTGGACGTAAGGAATGATAGAATCCGAAAACATTTTTAATAAACCTTTGATTTGTTTGAAGGTTTATCCTACAGTCTCAAGGCTTGAATGTATGCTTTTAACATTACCGCATAAATGTTTGTATCAGTAAAGCATTGATTTTTCAAAACATAACTTTTGACTTAAACTATGATTTATTTCAATTACATTGTTTTGTACATTTTGCCTATGGGGTTGAGTAAATACTTTTTATTCACCATACATAAACATTTTATTATTCATTGAAATTGTACATATGGCTTAAGTTGATACTTTTCGCTTGCCATACATACTATTTGATTATACCATACATGATTTACATTTGATACTAGACTTTGTTTACACATAAACATTTTGACATAGGTTTAAACAAGACATTTTGGTGTTTATTTGGTAAGTGATTTACGTGACGTGTGTAATATGATAAAAGCATGGTGGATACGCCGCTGGTACTTCCTATATATAAGTGCTTTTATGATATTACATATCGTAGCGTTATCTAAATCATTTCAACAAGAACATGCTACATTTTATACAAACGACACATTTACACAAAGACATTGATTTACAAACGACATATTTTATACAAACTCATTTTACTTGATTATTTATTTAACCTTACTCCTTTCTTTTATAACAATTTGATTTCTTTATCAAATTTCATATAATTTATAAAAGAAAACACTTTTAATAAGATTCATGACTAACTTTTTGTTAAACATTTCTTTCAACTACAAGTCATGAATCCTGCTTCAACAAAACCTATGTATCTCACATGCATTTTTATGCTGACGTACCTATTTTCACATGTGTTTTCAGGAGCTAATGCATAGGGTTGATCAAGATACACTTAGGCGGACTCGGGCCTTAGTGACAATAAAAGATGCAAGACTAGTTTAATTATGTTATGTTTCCTTGTTTTTAAGACAATGTAATCTTTTTAATTCAAATAAAATGAAATTTTAATTACCATGGTTGTGAAATAATAATTCTGTCGCTCCACTCCCCGACGTTTCCGCCGCGGTTTGTTGTTTTACGAGGTCGGGGTGTGACAACATCAACGGTCTAGCACCGTAAGTCAAGGGCTTGGTCACTGCAGCGAATCTTGACAACTTTCCTCGAATTATCCACTTAGCTCACAAGATCACTGACCAGAAGGTGAAGCGTGGCTCGCTACCACCACGTGTTTCTACTACTGTCACTACTACTACAAGAACCACCCCTGCTACTGATAACAAACGCAAGTGGAATGATACAGACAAGGTGTCCAACTCGAACCAGTCACAGAGGAAGCCAGACAATAGCAACAATCGCAGCTTTAGCCAGTCGTCCTCTGTTAATCAAAACCAGAGCAACAACTCGAACCAGGGTTCCTACGCGGGGAAACAGATAAAGTGCGCTAAGTGCGACTACCATCATTGTGGACTATGTACCCGAATCTGTCACAGGTGCATTAAAGTGGGTCATATGGAAAGGGATTGCAGGGCCCCATTCCCAAAACAACAGCAACAACAACCTCCACATAAACAATAGTCGCAACAATAAGAAAGGCAGCAACCACACCAAAACCAAGGTAACCGAAAGGGATGTTTCCAATGTGGAGACGAGGGTCACTTCAGGAGAGATTGCCCTCAACTGAACCAGGATGCTGGGAATAACAACAACACTGAGAAAAATAACAACGGAAACAATGGAGGGAATGGTGCACGTGGGAGAGTGTTCACTATCGGCGCTGGTGAAGCCAGGAACGATGGCAATGTCGTGGCCGGTACATTTTCTGTGAACAACCTATTTTCTTCTGTTTTATTCGACTCTAGTGCCGATTGGAGTTATGTGTCTTTGGGGTTCAATCGTCAGTTAGGGTTGACTCCAACACCTCTTGTAAACAAACACGTAGTAGAATTGGCTGATGGCAAGTCAATTGAAGCCTCACACGTTCATTTTGGGTGTAAACTCGATCTTATGGGTCAAGTGTTCTACATTGACCTACTCCCCGTTACTCTTGGAAGTTTTGATGTAGTCGTTGGTATGGATTGGTTGTCTAAGCACCAAGCAGAAATTCTCTGTAAGGAAAAATCATACGTATTCCTCTCCCCAGTGGAGAATCTTTGTCGGTTCAAGGTCATCAAAGTGGTGCAATGGTTAATCTCATCTCAGCTATGAAAGCCCAGAAGTGTTTACAAAAGGGCTATCCTACTATTCTAGCACTCGTCACTAACACTCAGCCTGAGGAAAAGAAAATCGAGGATCTGCCAGTTATCCGTGAGTTTTCTGATGTTTTTCTAGAAGAACTTCCTGGTCTACCTCCCCACCGTCAGGTTGAATTTCAAATCGACCTTACGCCATGAGCAGCCCTGATTGGTCATGCTCCTTACCGTCTTGCACCAGGAGAGTTACAAGAACTGTCTAATCAACTTCAAGAACTGTTGGATAGAGGCTTTATCCTACCTAGTTCTTCGCCTTGGGGAGCCCCAATCCTATTCGTGAAGAAGAAAGACGGGTCCTTTTGTATGTGAATTGACTACCGTGAACTCAACAAGGTGACAGTCAGGAACCGTTATCCTCTGCCACACATTGACGATCTGTTTGACCAGTTGCAAGGATCAAGCTTCTACTCGAAAATCGACTTAAGATCGGGATATCATCTGATGAGAGTTCGAGAGGAGGATATTCCCAAAACAGCATTTCGAACACGGTACGGCCATTACGAGTTTCTTGTCATGCCATTTGGACTAACTAACGTGCTCGCGGTTTTCATGGATCTCATGTACCGTGTGTGCAAACCGTATCTCGACAAGGAGGACCACGAGCGGCACTTGCGTCTTATTTTGGAGCTCCTGAGGAAGGAGCAACTCTACGTGAAGTTTTCTAAGTGTGACTTCTGGATTCGAGAAGTACACTTCCTTGACCACATTTTTAACGAATTTGTTATACACGTGGATCCCACTAAGATCGATGCTATCAGAAATTGGACGGCACCGAAGAATCCTTCGGAGGTGCGACGATTTCTTGGTCTCGCTGGATACTACCGCAGATTTATTAAAGATTTCTCGAGGATTGCTCAACCTCTTTTTTGGTACACAAATGTCTGTTAACTTCGTCTTTATTGAGTCTTGTGTCTAGATAGGATAAACCAGTGCTCAGCAGGTTCAAAACTAGGTTTTATGTGTGTTTGTGTGTAATTTCGCTTGAAATGGTCACTGGTTGTTTCAAACGAAATTAGGCATGTTAATTCCGCTTGAAATGGCAAGTGCCACTTTCAAGCGAAATTACTCACACTATATATAGCTGAGTTGTGGTTTCATTTGTAACTTTTCCGATTCAGAGCCGAGGTGCTGCCAGTTTGACAAACGATCTGTAAAAGCTTTGGATTCAATAATAAGAAGATAATTAAGAGGAATTAAGCTGTTACACGTCTATTTCTCTGATTCAATAATTAAGAGGAATCAAGCTGTTACACGTCTATTACACGTCTATTGGTAGACCTTCCACAAAACTTGGATTTGATAAATCAAAGGTCACATGCTTTAAATGTAAACAAAAAGGTCATTTTAAAAGAGAATGTCGAAATGCATATGCTGATGATACGGCAAATCCATTCCGTGAAGATTACTACAAAAGAGCAATTTATCATCAGAACAAATCTGAATCTCCCAGAATGAAGCAGATAGAAGAAAATCCCAAAGAAAAATCCAGAGCACTTGCTGTTATCCATGACGATGAGGGATATGATTGGAGTCAAGTGTTACCAGAAGAAGATGCAGCGGGCTATGCGTTTGTGACAAAGATTGTTCCTTTCAAAGATAGCCGAACAGAAGAAGAGAAATACATCAACAGAAAGATGAAAGCCCAAGACAGGAAGATTAGAATCGGTTATATATACAAAGAAGCAAAACAGGCGAAAATATGGGATGCGGATAGAGAATGTTACCTAGATCCCAAGGGTAACATAGCTGTTGATCCAAAAACTGTTGATGTTGAAACTCTCACCAAACAAATTGCTGACGAAGAAGAGGCCAGGCAGAGAGAGTGGTGGGGAGGAGGAGAAGCTGAAACAAATGAAAAAGAAAAAGAAAAAGAGAAAGAGCACCAGTCAAAGAAAATTGATGACGGGATAATTGACACATCACAAGAGTTTACTGCTGAAAATTTGAAGAAGATGGCTGACAAAGTGTTTGCTGCAAAAGAGCTAGAGGTAGTTTCTGGTTCTGGCACTGAGTCTAAAAGCAAGGTCAGTCAGAATGATGCAATCAATGAGTCAGGTAAGAAGGCAAAAACTGAGAGTGACTGCAAAAATTGCATGAAAGACTGCAAGGTTTGTAGTACAGTTGCTTACCTCAACGTTAAAAAGGTTGAAGAACTGACAGGAAGAGTCAGAGACGTTGAAAATCAGATCTTAAACCGTGACAAAATGTTAAAAGCTTCAAATGAACGAGTAAAAGAATTAACTGAGAAAATCGAAAATGATAAAAGTGACGTAGAAAGAATTAGGAAAGAAAATGAAAAATTGATTCTTGAAAATCGTCAACTTTCAGAAAATTTTGAGAAGCTAAAACGAACGGTAAAAGATTCTGATGAGAGAAATGGTAAGACAAACAAAGAAAATGTTAAACTGTCAGGAGTTCTTTGAGTAAAAGAAGAGCAAATCAACCAACAACTTGATGAAATTGCTAAGTTGAAGCTTCAGTTTCAAGAAGCTAAAATTGAAAACGAACGCATTCAGTTGAAACTAAACAGTTACAACTCCGCAAGTTTTGTTCTTCAACATATCGTTCCTAAACCAATTGGGAAGAACAAAGCAGGCGAAGATGTATACTGTGATGGAACCGGGGATGGGTTTCATCAGGTTCCACCGCCAGTTTTAAACAATTTTTCAAAGAAAAAATCAGGGTTGGTTAATGATGAAGAAGAAAATGAAGTTAAGCTTCCAGACATGATTGATGTCACATTCACTTCATCTTCCGATGAAGATAGTGTCCAATCTGAAGTTGTGAAAAGCATGGTTGAAAATGTTTTAAAGTCTGAAAGTGACACTACTGAGGATGATGAATGCTTTTTGGACAAATATATTCCAAAATCAAAATCCAAAAACAACTTAAATAAAGAATCTAATCTTGTGATGTACAAGATGGCGGGATCTGATAAGTTGTATTCGGATTATGATTTTCCTTTGGAGAATGTGAATGTTGGTAAATTGAGAAATGTGTTCAAGTTGGTTGAAATTGATGTGTCTGAGATAGAAGGTTTGAAATGTTCATCGAGGCAATTGAATTTTGAGAAAGATAAATCTTACTATAAAAAACCTGTTGTACCACCGCGTTTTTCTAACAACAATCAAAACAGATGGTCAGGTGGATATAAGGGTGGTATGAATTATCAAAGAAGGAAATTTCAAAACAAGAAATTTGTTGAGAAAAAGGTGTTTGTAAAAAGCCTGAGTTCTCATTCCGAGCAGGAATCTGAAATATTTTCAAAAACAAATGAACAATTTTTTGAAGAAAAGGCCTCACAGCCTCAGACCGAAGGCACAAGTCGGACAGTTGATACCCGTACATGCTTTAAGTGCAACAAAGTTGGACACATTGCACGAAAGTGCACCAACTTAAAGCCTAAGTCTGAAGTTGTTGAGAGTCAGAAAAAGAAAGCTGATGCAAAAGGCAAAGCTTCAATGGTTGTTGAGAAGAAAGTTTTGAAAAATGAAAACACCAGGATCAAAACTGAACCTGTAAAGAATGTGGTAACTAAAACTGACAAATTTTACAAACGGGTTGCTTCACCTCAACAAGCATGGAAGCCAAAATCAGTTGACAAGAAGTCAAGTTCTCCAAAACCAAAGGTTTCAGAGACTGCAAAATCATCATCTTCAACTAAGAAGATGTATGTATCTTTGGATTACTATGAGAAAATTGAATCACAAGAGACTACTATTTCTGAAAAGAAGTATGGACCAAAGAAAGATCAATCAGATGTTTTTTTATACAAAAAGGTTGAGATTGGATCTGAGGAGAGCTTAAAGATGAATGACAAAAATTTTCCGCCACTTTACAATGTGAAAACTCACATCAATGTCAAGTTACCCGAGTCAAAAGAGGCTTGGGTGGCATCAAAATCTAACTAAATGTTTTTTATATGTGCAGGAGCTTCCAAGATCCGTTTCACGTTGGATTATGGATAGTGGAGCTTCTCGGCACATGACGGGGAAGAAGACCCTATTGTATGATGTTAGAGGGTTTAATAGAGGATATGTGGGATTTGCAGGAAATCAAGGTGGTCGAATAGTCGGTGAAGGAACTTTATCGAATGGTATCATAACATTTGAAAGAGTAAACTACATCGCCGAGCTTGAAAACAATCTTTTAAGCATATCTCAGATTTGTGATCGTATGTATACAACGCACTTTACAGACAAAGAATGTTTGATCTTGAAACCAGGATTTGTTGTTCCCGAAGAGTGGGTTATCATGAGAGCACCCAGAGTCAATGATCTGTATGTGTTGGACATGAGTGTAGTAACTACTACCACGGGTCAAGCACACTGTTTTATGTCAAGAGCAACGGAAAAAGAATCACAATTGTGGCATCGAAAGATGGGCCATATTCACTTGCGAAAAATGAATCACCTGGTGCATAACGACTTAGTTATTGGTGTTCATGTGAAAGGTTTTCATCTTGAGGGGGAGTGCATTAGCTGTGTCAAAGGCAAGCAAAAGAAGAAATCTCACCCTGGAAAGAAGGTTAACTCAGTCTCAAGACCGTTAGAGAGACTTCATATGAATCTTTTTGGTCCAGTAAACGTTAAAAGCATAACTGGAGATCTCTATTGTCTAGTAGTAACAGATGATTACTCAAGATTTTCATGGGTATCATTTTTGAAGTCAAAAGATGAGTCATTTGAAAGTTTGATGGCGTTGTTCAGAAAAATTGAAAACTTGTACCAAACCCGAATCAGAAGAATCAGGAGTGACAACGGTACAGAGTTCAAGAACAACAAGATGGAAGAATATTGCGATGAGAGATGTATACTGCAAGAATTTAGTGCTCCTTACACTCCACAACAAAATGGGGTAGCAAAAAGAAAGAACAGGACACTAATTGAAACGGCTAGGACGATGCTTGCTGATTCGAAACTACCAGTCAACTTTTAGGAAGAAGCAGTATCAGCCGCTTGCTATACACTCAACCGGGTTCTTACAGTGAAGAAATTCAACAAGACATGTTTCGAGCTGATCAATAACCGTAAACTGAATCTGAAGTATTTAGAACCGTTTGGGTCTCCCTGCACAGTTCTAGAGCCTTTTGGAAAGTTTGGTGCAAAGAGCATTGAAGGAATATTTGTGGGTTACTCAAGTCCATTGAAACGAGTCTTTGTTCCAAGCTTGAAGCGGATTATTGAAGCACAAAATGTTGAATGCCTAGGTTACACAATGCCACCGCAAAATCCCGGTGACTCATGGCGTTTTAATTACGATACACTGTGGGATTCGTTTAACATAGAAGAAGAAACAGATTTCTTTGACGAGTTAGATATTCTGAGAGAGTATGAAGAATCACAAGAAAGATTCCCAACTGAGTATTCTAGACGTCAATTTCAAGCTTCCAATGACAATGAAGCCAGTCCTAGTAATGCTGGAGAACATGATGATATTCAGCAAAATCTTGACAATCAGGCGGCAGTCAACGAATATCAAGAATCTGATGACAAACCTATATTCGATCGTGGTGATTCAGATTCTGAGGGGGAGCAGATCCAGATATCAAGTCAAACAATTTCAGTCAGTGAACAAGGTGCAAATCAGGATGTCACAAATTTGGAAGGCGAGGTAGATGTTCCAGGCGAGGTGATGCCGAGAACTCTTTCGTATCATCCAGAAGAGCTGATTATTGGAGAATTACAATCAGGCATTCGCACAAGACGTCAAATTGACCAAGGCCTTACTTGTTTTTATTCTACAGTTGCTCCGTTACAAATTGAGTTTTCACTTAGTTGTTTTATTTCGCAGATTGAACCGCGAACTTTCAAGGAAGCACTAACTGAAGATTCTTGGGTTAACGCGATGCAAGAGGAGCTGAGTCAGTTTGAGAAGTTAGGAATGTGGAAATTGGTAGACTTGCCTGATGGTCACAAGAAGATAAACACCAAGTGGGTGTTCAAGTGCAAGAGAGACGATCGAGGGGTTATTATCCATAACAAAGCTCGACTCGTAGTCCAGGGTTTCAGTCAGCAGGAGGTTATTGATTTCACTGAAGTATATGCTCATGTTGTTAGACTAGAAGCGATCAGAATCTTCCTAGCTTTTGCATCTTGGAAAAGTTTTAAAGTTTATCAGCTAGATGTTAAATCGACGTTTCTCTATGGGAAGGTAAAAGAGGAGGTATATGTTAGACAGCCACTGGGCTTCACTGATCCAATCCACAAAGACAAGGTTTATTTGCTGGATAAAGCGCTGTATGTCTTACACCAGGCCCCGAGAGCTTGGTACGAGACATTGTCTCAACACCTGCTAGCCAACAGTTTCATCCGTGGAAAAGTGGATACCACTCTCTTCACCAAGGAAGTCGACGGACATCTTCTGATAGTTCAGATATATGTGGACGACATTATATTTGGGTCTACAAATGAAAATCGGTGCAAAGATTTCGAGAGAGTTATGAAGCAAAAAATTTGAAATGTCATCGATGGGTGAGATGAAATTCTTCTTGGGACTTCAAGTTGATCAACTGCCTAAGGGAATTTTCATACATCAGACGAAGTATGTTCATGATATCTTACAGAAATATGGGATGTCAGGTTCTACTCCAGCTTCCACCCCATTAGCAACGAACCATGGGATAAACCCTGATCTCACCGGAGAGAAGGTAGATGAAACGATGTATCGTTCCATGATCGGATCGCTGATGTACTTGACAGCTTCAAGACCCGATATTATGTATCCAACCTTCCTCACAACAAGATTTTAATCTAACCCGAGAGCTTCGCATATGGTGATTGTGAAAAGGATATTACGCTACCTGAAAGGAACTCCATCACTAGGGTTGTGGTATCCAAGAGAAGGCGATTTCACGCTCGAAG
Source organism: Helianthus tuberosus (assembly GCA_030545235.1). Lineage (NCBI taxonomy): Eukaryota > Viridiplantae > Streptophyta > Magnoliopsida > Asterales > Asteraceae > Helianthus > Helianthus tuberosus. Next base: position 92,813,799 of record CM060354.1, read on the forward strand.
GGTATTCCGATTCCGATTTCAGATGCTGCAAAGTTAACGCTAAATCAACAACAGCGGGGTGCTAGTTTTTCGGACCACGATTGGTTACCTGGCAATGCAAGAAGCAGACCTTTGTACCTTTTTCCACATGTGAGGCTGAGTATGTATCTGCTAGCAGTTGCTGCTCTCAGATCTTGTGGATCCAGCAACAGATGCGCGACTACGGTTTGCAATTTCTTAACACCCCTATCTTTGTTGATAATGAGGCAGCGATAAACATTACTAAAAATCCTGTTCATCACGCTAAAATGAAACACATTGAAATTCGTCATCACTTCATTCGCGACTGTTTCGAGAAGAAGTTGATACGAATTGAGAAAATCCACATTGACGAACAAAAAGCTGATTTACATACCAAAGCGTTTGATAAAACTCGTTTTCAATATTTGTTAAAATTGAACGGTATGAAGCTTTTATCGGTGTCGGAGGAGATTCTTGGCGTAGATGAAGGTACCACTGTAGATGATGTTGAGAAGCAATCTGCAATGGTTTGTCGATTTTTTACTTGTTTTAGTATTTAGGGGTAGTAAATATTTTCAAAAAAATACAAAAACAGTAGAAAATTTCAAAAATCCAAAAACATGAGATATTTTCAAAATACAAAAACAATAGAAAACCAGAAAAAGAGCTTGTGTAAAAAGGGAAAATGATAGTACATTGGCTTGACAGTTACAGTATGCTAAAGTTATGTAAAGTTTAAAAGTCTTAAACAGTCTCGCTGATGATATGCCGATAGGTTTTTGCACATTTAGTAGGTTTGTTCGGGATATAAACCTAAAATCTTTACTTGCTTATTTCGTAGGGAACACTACTTGGATATATAGGTAACCCCTGAAATCTTGTTTGAAAGATCCCTTTTTCTGAGATATTAGGTCTTTATACTCAGTGATATCTGGGGTATTATCCCGGGACTTCTGATTTTGCGGAAGCAATGGCCTAGTCCCCGTATAATACTTTACGCTTGCTTGAAATATAGCATCTCCCTCAGCATAAAAAATGATGAAACATTGCAAAATGCTAATCATGTGCTATTGTAAAAAAGATCCTCTAAAGGGGACACACCAAAAGTCGAAGCCGTCATCTCTCTGATTTTGCGGAAGCAATAGACTGAGCTCTCACGGCCCTTGCATTTAACCCCTTACATATATCATCTGTGGTATACTCACCTGTAAGACTGAATATTGGGATATGGATACAGGAGTATATTCAAGAGATGGGACACATGAATGAGTTTAAGTTCTTAATACACCTAATTCGTATCCTGAACAGATTGAAATTTGTGTGAGAATTTAAGTGGATCAGTATATCGACAATCTAAGCGAATTGTTTAATTCTGAGTATGAAATTAAAGCTTAATGGTACTTGTGATTTGTCGAATAGCTGATATGATTCCCTAACACGCTCACCAAAAATATGTTTGTAAATAGTTTACATTTACTGCATTTTATTTCTGTAATTCATTTCTAGTCTAGAAACTTTATTCAAAATCCAAAAAGATTTTACATTTCTGTTTTTTTTCCGACAAACCAAAGTGGAAAGATGATCTTCAGATTCGCAAATTGAAGCGGATGCAGGAAGTTTCTGAGCTGGAAGATGGGTTGTGAGCTTAATATGTTAATCCTATTAATAAAAAGTCAAAACAAGTTCGTTAATTTGAAACTTGTAAATTTCAGAAAATTGTTTGAACTAGTTTGTACAAAATGTCAGTGTGTTTTGTCTTGAATCAACCAAGGTCATTAAGTTGGACTTGGTAGATAAATTAAGTACTCAGGGTCATTAATTTGGACCTGGATACTTAAGTGGATTTCTAAATTCTGAAAAAACCAACAAATGAAGTCAAATGGTAAGTTTGGATTGAAATTGTCATAATCATAAATCTTATATTTAGGTAGAGATTGTGCAGGTAACAAGTTTGTTATTGAGAAAACAGCTAAGTAAAATCCCAGATAACTGATAGGGGGAGTCGGAAGACTTAAAAGTCAGATACAGATTCTGGATCTACATTCAAGGGGGAGCTTGAAGGTTGTTAAAGATTCAGATTTTGTGATTCATGCTAGCTGTTGATAGAAGAAGAGAAGATTTGAAGGAAGCTTTCATTGTTAGACTAATTGGATAGAGTGTGAAGATAGACAAAGGCTAAAGACTGAAGATTTGATGCTAAAGACTTCGTCAACATCCAAGGGGGAGTCTGTTGGTGCACAAATGTCTGTTAACTTCGTCTTTATCGAGTATTGTGTCTAGATAGGATAAACCAGTGCTCAGCAGGTTCAAAACTAGGATTTATGTGTGTTTGTGTGTAATTTCGCTTGAAATGGTCACTGGTTGTTTCAAACGAAATTAGGCATGTTAATTCCGGTTGAAATGGCAAGTGCCACTTTCAAGCGAAATTATTCACACTATATATAGCTGAGTTGTGGTTTCATTTGTAACTTTTCCGATTCAGAGCCGAGGTGCTGCCAGTTTGTCAAACGATTTGTAAAAGCTTTGGATTCAATAATAAGAAGATAATTAAGAGGAATCAAGCTGTTACACGTCTATTTCTCTGATTCCGCCTTTGAAATAGATAGTAAACTCTTCTGATTGACTCGTTAGGGTCACACATCGATCCAACACTCTTACCACGTTGACACAGAAGGGGGTTGTATACTCTTGGGGGACGAAACAGGATGACGCTTTTCAGCTTTTGAAGCAGAAACTCTTCAGTGCCTCAATTTTGTCCTTACCCGAGGGTACTGAAGATTTCGTGGTGTACTGTGATGCTTCTATCCAGGGCTTCGGTAGCGTGTTGATGCAACGCGATAAGGTGATAGCCTATGCTTCTCGACAGTTGAAGGTCCACGAGAAGAATTACACGACTCACGACTTGGACTTGGGGGCTGTGGTTTTTGCGCTAGAAATCTGGAGGCATTACTTGTACGGTACTAAATGCAATATTTATACCGACCACAAGAGCCTTCAGCATATCTTTGACCAGAAAGAGTTGAATATGTGACAGCGTCGCTGAGTGGAACTCTTAAACGACTGTGATTGTGCAATCAAGTATCATCCGGGCAAAGCTAATGTTGTAGAAGATGCCCTTAGTCGCAAGGAAACGAAGCCTAAACGAGTTCGAGCTTTGCAGCTCACCATCCATTCTAATCTACCTGACCAGATTCGCTCTACCCAAGCTGAAGCGTTGAAGGACGAGAACCTTAAAGCCGAAGCCATGCGAGGTTTGGAGAAACAACTTGTGGAAAGATCTGACGGTATTCGCTATTTAATGGAGCGAATATGGGTCCCTTTGTACGGAAACCTTAGAGAACTTATGATGGATGAAGCACACAAGTCTCGATACTCTGTACATTCGGGTTCTGATAAGATGTATCAGGATCTAAAAGTCTTATATTGGTGGCCGAAAATGAAAGCCCACATCGCGACGTATTTGAGTAAATGCTTGACTTGTGCGAAGGTTAAGGTAGAATACCAGAAACCGTCTGGATTGCTTCAGCAACAAGAAATACCCATGTGGAAATGGGAACAGATTGCTATGGACTTTGTTACCGAGCTGCAAATGACTCAAAACGGAAACGATACCATTTGGGTGATCGTTGACCGTCTGACGAAATCTGCGCACTTCCTTGCAATCAAGGAAACTGATAAGTTCTCACAACTTGCTGGTGTTTATCTGAAAGAGGTGGTTTCTAGGCACGGGGTGCCAACCTCTATCATCTCTGATCGTAATCCGCGTTTCATATCCGATTTGTGGCAGGAAATGCACAAATCGTTTGGCTCACGTCTTGACATGAGCACTGCTTATCACCCTCACACGGATGGTCAAAGCGAACGAACCATCCAGACACTTGAAGACATGCTGCGAGCATGTGTAATCAACTTTGGCAAAGGATGGGAGAAACACTTGCCTTTCGTAGAGTTCTCTTACAACAATAGTTACCATTCCAGTATCCAGGCAGCTCCGTTCGAGGCTTTGTATGGACGGAAATGACGATCTCCTCATTTTTCGGCTGAGGTGGGTGACAGCCAAATCACCGGCCCGGAACTTGTACTTGAAACCTCTGAAAAGATTGTTCAGATTAGAAATCATATGGCGGCAGCGCGTGACCGTCAGAAAAGCTACGCTGATAAGCATAGGAAACCCTTGGAATTCGCTGTAGGCGATCGAGTCATGCTGAAAGTTTCACCCTGGAAGGGTGTGGTGTGCTTTGGGAAGCGCGGCAAGCTTAATCCACACTACGTTAGGCCATTCAAAATTCTGGAACGAATCGGTAAGGTGGCCTACAAACTCGAGTTACCTAATGAACTGGGTAACGTTCACGATGTCTTCCATGTTTCAAACCTAAAGAAGTGTTTGTCCAATGAAACACTTGTGGTACCGCTTCAAGAACTGAAAATCGACGATAAGTTGCAGTTTGTTGAAGAACATATCGAAATCATGGACCGGGAAGTTAAGGTTCGTAAACACAGTCGAATCCCAATCGTGAGAGTTTGTTAGAACTCAAGACGTGGACCGGAGTTCACATGGGAACACGAGGATCAAATGAAGCTCAAGTAACCTCAATTGTTCAAAACTGCTGAGTCAAATCCTGATGCGACTGGTGAATTTCGGGACGAAATTCCCATTCAAGTTGGGGATGATGTGGCACCTGCGAAAAACCCACAGCCATCTTAATCTATCACTTCGCCTCTCTGTTACTGCTTATCAAATTTCGGGATGAAATTTCTTTCAAGTTGGGGATGATTTGACAACTCGTATTTCAAGAGCTCTTTCTGTTTTGATGTAACTTGTATGGATGCTACTTGAATAGTTGATGTGTTAATTTTAATTGAATGTTTTTTAGTTGTTTTATGTGAATATTGTAAGATGCGTGTACAATATTTGTTCGATCGCACAACACCCTTTGGGTTGTACACTTACCCACAACCGCATACTTCCTTTCTCTCAGCCCAATCATCCATGTTTCGAATTCGTGGCCTAAGGGTGTCACACCCTGGCTTTGTGGAAGCGTAGGTTTATTTTGTGTGACTTCTTAATACCATAGCTTAATCACAACAAAGCTATATGAAAGTAAAACCCTGATGATCATCCATTACTTCAAGTTTTAAAAGTAAAATACGACAACATTGTTTTAGAGTTGACACATGCAACGAGTTTACAACACAACATAATAAAAATCTTGTTCATAAGACACAACCACAAAACATGAAATAGACACAGTTTAGGACTTGTGACTCGTCCAGGCAAAAGTCACAACCCTTAAACTCGGATGACATCACTTCTCCTACGCAGCTTAATACCCTTTCATACTTAGCCAGATTCGTTAATTTCCTGAAATACATGTAAGTTGAAAAATCAACATAAAGTTGAGCGAGTTCATGTGAAAGTGAGTATGTAAAACCTTTGTAAGTATAAAATCCCTGGTATGTAGCAAATAAGGAAATAAAGAGATCACCAACGGTTTGCAAGGCCATTGATATGTGTGAAGTGCAGTAGGAAGACTCAAACCTAGCAGATTTTTGCGCCGGGCTCAAAGTCACCCCGAGGTCCGTTCTGTTGGGCCTGGAATTGGGCTCGCAACACCCAGATAGATCTACCGCTACTGACCCTCGGTCCTACAATGAGGATTAATGGCCTCCAGTTTCAGCCTACCCACTCACATGATCTAAGTAGTAACCCTCCTTAAGCTAACCATACCATGTAGAAAGTATTCGTAATCATAGTAACATGTATTTCACCCCTGAAGTATAAAACTGAAAACAGTTAAGAGAAAAGGGGGGGGGGGGCATGAACTCACAGAAGTGCGTCTCGAAATAGTCAATCCCAAATCAACCTACTGCGTGACGACCTACACGTACTAACTTCTATTAGACGGACGGCCGTGCCTTGGCTTAGGGTTTAAGTTTTTGGGAAATAGTTAGGTAACTATTTCGTATTTCCACTTCTTAATTAATTATTAATTATATTCCTTCCCAAGGGTGGGGGTTTTTAATACATGTGCGTTTTTATAAATCCAAAAATATATTATTAAGTCTCACTTAATAAAATATATTTTTATTCATTTGTCTAAAATATTCTATCTCCAAAATATACATATTTTTCCCAAAAATATTATATTTTATTCCATACGATTTCCAAAATAATACTTTTATCAAAATACGCATTTAAGAGTATTTTTCCGAAAATACATAAGTTACATTTAAAGTTCGGGTGGTAATAATAATACCGGTGTAACTTAGATATTTATTTGTGAAGGCGTTGGTATTATTTTGGAGTCGTTACTTTTTAGTGTATACGAGTTATATTATTTTTACCCTAAAAATAATATATGTGTAGTTCACAAAATAATCATAAAATCACACAAGCGTTTTATTATGAAATATATATTCTAAATATATATTTAACAAGTTTCATTTTCGAAAACCCACCTCCGACACTTGGTAGTTTCGTAATAAAAATCATGGCGAATTTTACTTGGAAAAACAAGTTAAAAATATATTCATAACACTTGTTGCAAAAATATTTCTATGTGTTACATTTTTGGAAAAATTTCGCCAGAGTTTCCTCTGTAACTGGAGGTGGCCACGCTTACGAGCGTATCATTTTCTTTTGAAAATTCAATCAACTTTTCAACCATCAATATTCAAACATCAACTAGTCAAAAATAAGTATAGATCGCAAACACATGAACTTGTAAGTCGTATAACATTGTGTAGTAACCTTCCAACATTTTTAGTAGATCTTTCTATCTTTAAAAATGAATCGGTTTCTTGAAAAACTTTATTTTTAAAGAAGATGTAACTTTACAACTTCTAGTCCAAAAATTACAAAACTATTCCTTTGTTAAATCCTTTTGTCACACAAGTGTTTACACACTTGTTTGCTCACAAAAATGCTTTTAGTTCATAAAAGATCCGGCTTTTAAACATGATTTTCCTCTTACACTTGGTTATTCGAAAATACCACTTGTAGATCTTTAGATCTACTAGTTTAAAACTCTATTTAACAAGAAAAATCATTTTTACACAAGTTCATGTTTATGTGTGGAAAGGTTCATCATCTTGTATCTTCTACACTTTACATATTGCTAGTTCATGTTCCATGAACATGACCTAGCATGGTTAGATGACGATCCGTTCCACTACTAGCAACCAACAACATAAAATAATCACAACTAAACAAGTTTCATAAGATTTACACCACTAGTTTTTCTTTAACCATCTAGTTCATCATACTTTAAAGACTTTATGTTTTGATCTTGTGTGTTCTTAAATTTTAACCATTAAATTTCTTATTAACCACTTTAAACATGAACAAGAGAGTGTTTAGAAGCACTTACAACTAGCTCAAGGCTAGGGAAGAATCAAAGCGAAAACAAGGTGGATAAAAGCAACGTAGTGAGGTCCTTGAGATTCCGAAAGCACCGAGTCTCCTCGTATGACACCTTCCACCTTTGTGTGTATGTAATATAGCAAGAACCAAACTTGATGATGGGTGGATGTGGGATGGTGGTCTCGGCCGTAAGCAAGGCAAGAGGGAAGAGAGAGTAAGTTTTTGTGTTGTGATTTGTTGAATGAAAGTGCTTACCTCTTATGTAAATATATAACCCATTCAACACTATTAACCAATATATAATATGTTCTCAAGATATTATGCATGATTAATAAAATAATCAAAGAGGTGAAGGTGTGTCCCCACATGGGGAACCGATCGGTTCATGGGGGGGGGGGGGTTAATAGTTTGATTTCAACCATTTAGTTAAGTGACTAGTTATGTTAGTTAGGAGTTTAAATTAGTGTAATAGTGTGTTATGTAATATAACGGGTGTTAGGGTGTTCGGGGACCCTAACTGGCTCAGAAAGGATAAACAATGTCATTGACAATATTTTTGTGTTCCGGGTAAAGTCCGGTTGTTCGGTTGGATGTTAATCCATTAAAGTGCTAAATAAGCATTTAAAGTGTCTTTAATATTATTTTTAGTGACACCATGAATTCCCGACACTTTGGAAAGTGTCTAGTATTATTTTCCCATGTTTTTGCACTTTACTAGTTAACTTAAATGCTGAGTTTTTGTAATAAAGTGCAGAATTTTATACTTAACACATGTTTTAGGCACATCCGGTCACTATAACTATCACCTAGTGACACAGTTCTACAATCCTCACCTCCCTACATTCTTTACAAGTGTAGTAATCTATTCCCGGCTCATACTGGCCTTAGAGACAATAACTGTCTAGTGCTGGCAATGTCAGCATGTTTACTGGGTATCCCGTATAGTGTGCTCACTGTGCTTTTGTGCATCAAGGTTGTCACTGATGTTTGTGTGTAAATAATAGAGTGACAGTATAAAATGTGATGCATGAGTATGTTCGTATCAGAAATCAAGAAGTAGTTTAACCATAGTTGTGAGCAAGCGCAGTAATTAAGCATTAATTAAATATTAATTAATTCGTACGGATACCTGGTTTGGTGAGGGTTGTCACATTCTCCCCCCGTTAAATAAATTTCGTCCCGAAATTTTAGGCTCTGCTTCTAGTTGCAGGGGTCTTAGGAAATAACTGGGGGTATTTTTCTTTCATTCGATCCTCACGTTCCCACGTGAATTCAGGTCCATGCCTAGCATTCCATCAAACTTTGACGAGTTTGACACTGCTCCTGCGCGTTTTATTAATTTTCCAATCCGTAACCTCAACAGGTTCTTCAGTGAAGTGGAGCGTGTCGTCGATATGAACTTCGACAGAAGGAATGATCACTGTCTCTTGTGTTGGACTCTTTCTCAAATTTGATACATGGAATGTATCGTGAACACCATTTAGTTCAGCAGGTAGGTCCAACTTGTAGGCAACAAGCCCAATCCTTTGCAGGATTCTGAAAGGGCCAACATAACGCGGATTCAACTTCCCACGCTTTCCGAAGCATGCCACACCCTTCCAGGGTGAAACCTTCAATAAAACCATATCCCCAACGTGAAATTCCAAAGGTTTCCGCTTTGGATCTACGTAGGCTTTCTGTCTGTCGCGAGCCGCCTCGATGCGTTTTCGAATCTGTACAATCTTGTATGTCGTCTCTTGGACTATTTCGGGACCAACAAGCTGCCTATCACCTGCATCAGCCCAGCATAGTGGTGATTGACACTTGCGTCCGTAAAGAGCTTCAAATGGCGCGGCTCCAATACTGGTGTGGTAGCTGTTGTTGTATGAAAACTCGACCAATGGTAAATGATTATCCCAGCTACCACCCAAATCCATTACACATGCTCTCAGCATATCCTCCAAAGTCTGAATTGTTCGTTCACTTTGGCCGTCAGTTTGCGGATGAAATGCAGTGCTCAGGTTCAACTGTGAGCCGAAAGCTTCTTGGAAGGATTGCCAAATCCTTGATACAAATCTTCCATCTCTATCCGAGATATTCGAGAGGGGCACTCCATGATGTGCAACGATCTCTCGCATGTATATTTACGCAAGTTTACTCGTGTTGTCCTTTTCTTTGATTGGTAAGAAATGTGCGGACTATCACCCAAATCATATCATGGCCTCTGGGCGTCCTTGGTAACTTTGTTATGAAATCCATTGAAATCTGTTCCCATTTCCACTTGGGAATTTCAGGTTGCTGCAGAAGTCCTGAAGGCTTCTGGTATTCAGCTTTCACCTTGGCGCACGTTAAACACTTGCTAACATAAACAGCAACATCGCCTTTCATCCTAGGCCACCAATAATAATCCTTAAGATTTTGGTACATCTTATCCGCTCCTGGATGGATAGAGTACCGTGATTTGTGAGCTTCATCAAAGATAACTTTTCTCAAACCACCAAATAGAGGAACCCAAATCCTTTTCATGAAGCATAGCGTTCCTTCCTCGTTTGGCACTAAGTGCTTCTCCATCCCACGGAGATACTCATCTTCAATGTTCCTTTCTTTCAAAGCTTCTCTCTGTGCGGCACGAATGCGCAATGAGAGATCCGTCTGGACGCTTATTTCCAAAGCCCTAACCCTTATGGGCTTGATCCTTTCTTTTCGACTCAGGGCATCAGTGACCACATTCGCTTTCCCTGGATGATACTTGATCTCGCAGTCGTAATCGTTCAATAATTCGACCCAACGACTTTGTCTCATATTCAACTCTTTCTGGTCGAATATGTGCTGCAGACTCTTATGGTCCGTAAAGATTGTACACTTTGTACCATACAAATAATGTCTCCAGATTTTCAGCGCAAATACCACTGCGCCTAGCTCCAAATCATGCGTGGTATAGTTCTTTTCATGAACTTTCAATTGGCGTGAAGCGTAAGCTATAACTTTCTAGCGTTGCATCAACACGCAACCCAATCCTTGACACGAGGCGTCACAGTATACCACGAAATCATCAGTTCCTTCTGGTAGCGCTAAGATCGGCGCATTGCAAAGCTTGTCTTTCAGTAACTGGAATGCTTCTTCCTGTTTGATTCCCCAATCAAACTTCTTATCCTTCTGTGTGAGGAAGGTCAATGGTTGAGCGATCTTTGAAAAATCCTCAATAAATCTTCAATAGTAGCCAGCCAAACCTAAGAATTGTCGAATCTCGGTCGGCGTCTTTGGAGTCTCCCAACTCTTGATCGATTCGATCTTTTTGGGATCAACATGGATTCCATTTCCATTAACCACGTGTCCAAGAAACTGGACTTCGTGTAGCCAAAACTCGCACTTTGAGAATTTGGCATACAACTTTTCCTTTTTCAGCAACTCCAAAATAGCTCTTAGATGTTGTTCGTGTTCATTCTTCGTCTTTGAATAAATCAAGATATCGTCTATGAACACAATCACAAACTTGTCCAAGTATGGCTTACAAACTCTATTCATCAAATCCATAAAAACAGCTGGCGCGTTTGTCAAGCCAAACGGCATCACCAGAAACTCGTAGTGTCCATAGCGAGTTCTAAAAGCGATTCTAGGAATACTTTCCTCTTGTATTCTCAGCTGATGGTAACCAGATTGCAAATCCATCTTCGAGTAGTAGCTTAAACCTTGCAGTTGGTCGAAAAGATCATCGATTCTCGGCAAAGGGTATTTGTTCTTGATAGTCAACTTATTCAACTCCCGGTAGTCAATGCACATACTGAAACTACCGTCTTTCTTCTTAACGAACAGTACTGGAGCTCCCCATGGTGAGAAGCTTGGCCTGATGAATCCTTTATCCAACAGCTCCTGGAGTTGTGTCGACAACTCCTGCATATCTGAAGGCGCAAGTCTGTAGGGTGCCTTGGCTACAGGCGCGACACCTGGAACCAAGTCGATGTGGAATTCGACTTGCCTTTGAGGCGGTAATCCTGGCAAGTCTTCTGGAAAGACTTCCGGATATTCCTTGACGACTGGAATGTCTTCAATCTTTGGCTCAGCAGCTTCCTTGTCCACGATGTGTGCCAAGAATGCAACACATCCCTTCCGTACACACTTTCTAGCTTTCAGGCAGCTAATAATTCTCAGCGGTGTATTATGCTTCTCTCCGTGCACTATGATCGTTTCTTCATCTGTCAGTGGGATGCGGATGGTCTTCTCATGGCAAATGATCTCGGCTTTGTTACTCGATAGCCAATCCATTCCCACTACCACATCAAAGCTTCCCAACTCGACAGGTAGTAAGTCTAGCGTAAACTCGTGCCCTCCTAGTTCAATCACACATCCTCGGACAACTTCACTGGTCTCAACTAGTTTCCCATTTGCTAGTTCGATGGAGTACGGAACTCTAACTTACTAGGCGTCAACCCAAGTATATACTTAAATTCTAATGATACGAAACTGTAATCGGCACCAGAATCAAACAAAACGGATGCAAAGTGTTGGTTTATAGGGAACGTACCAGTAACAACATTGGGATCCTGGCGCGCTTCCCTCGCCTCAATGTTAAACACTCTTCCACGGGCTTGATTCAATCCTGGGCAGTCCCTCTTAAAGTGCCCAAATGTCACCGCAGTTAAAACAACCCAATTTTTGACCATTTCCTCCTTCGTTCCCCGCTTGATTGTTGTTTTGATTTCGATTCGCGTCCCCAGCTTGATTTGCATTGTTCCCTCGATTTCCATTGCCTCCGTTATTCCCTTGTGGACGGTTTCCATTACCACCACGATTATTGTTCCTACTACCAAAACCTCCTTGGCCTCCCTGGCCAGCACTAGCCCAGCAAGAATCCTTCAAGTGGCCAACTTTTCCACAAGCTTCACATACTTTTGGCCCACACCGGTCAGAATGATGACGTTGGCAGGAGTTACACTTGGGCAGTAAACCCATATAGCCTTTTCCTTTCTTCCCAGCACCGGTTGCAGCTTGGACCGGTGTGCTTGATTCTCCTTTCTTGCCGACACCGCTAGTTCCCTGCTTGAAGTTCGAGAATTTCCTCTTATTCTCACCAGAAGACTCTACGTGAGTCTCTTTCTTCTATGGCTCAACATTCGAAAACTTGTTCAGGCGGATGGCTTCCTCAGTAAGAGACACGCTTAGATCGATGGCCTCTGTGATTGTTGCAGGCTTGGAAGTAGTGACCATATTCATGATCTGTGGAGCTAAACCCCAGATAAATCTCTCGATTCGCTTGAATTCCGGTGTGACCATGTACGACACAACGTGGGATAAATCATGAAATCTTTGGACGTACTCTGCGATCTTGGGACCATCCATCCTTAAATGCCAGAACTCAGTCTCCAACCTTTGTTTCTTAGCACAAGAACAATACTTCCTTCGCATCAATTCTTTTAACTCGGCCCATGTCAAAGCGTAAGCAGCAGCTTCTCCCAAAGTCTGCACTTGTAAGTTCCACCATGATAGGGCTCCATCCAAAAACAGCCCTGAGATGTAAGTTACTTGTTGATCTGGAGCACATTTGCTCATTCTTAAGACTGAGTCTGTTTTCTCAGCCCACCTCACGAATGCTACAGCACCTCCGGTGCCGTCGAAGTTAACGGGCTTGCAATCGAGGAACTGTTTGTAAGTGAACCCTGCACATATGTTTTGAATATACAAATGGTATTAGCAGACATGCTACAATATCCAATTATATCGCAAAATGTCTCAACGACTTAGCATTACCATGTGGTGGATTGTTATTGCCGTTATTGTTCGAATTGCTCCCGCTGGTTCCTCCTTGTGAGGCTGCATACTGCGCTATGGCGGCACCAATGATTCCTTGAAGTTCTGCCTCGTTGGCAGGCATACGCGTCTGGCGTCTTGGAGGCATCTTCTAAAAGATGTTTCACGTAGGTCAGGTCATAGTAAGTAAAGTGTACGTATGTATTCAACAATATCAACACATAACATCTCATGTTATAAATAAATCAACCACATAACATCTCATGTTATAGAACATAAACAATCAATCAACATCACATATAATGAGAATACTGCGATTGCGCTGTCATAAATCAAGACCACAATGTAAGGTTTACAAGTTCATAACTGTATCATACATCATCAGTGACTAAGGGCCACATCGCCCTAGTCCAAACTATCTAGTCAGTGACAACAGTAACAAATATACAAATCATCAAAAGTCACAATCATCAAAATGTGGTCTCCAAAAGCTGTGTAGTCTGCACAATCGCGGTCGTCTCACCAAAAGTCTACCCGTGTCATACAAAAAGGCCTATGTTGATGGTAGTGGAGGAGGGGGAAAACGAGAAAAGAGTAAACGTCGCATATGAAGCCAGTCCTCCTCCATAGCGCGATGAGTGCACATCAAGTATGCTATCTGCTGCTCAGGAGTCCAAAAGCAAGCGGCAGAATCAGGTGAAAGTGGTCGTGGAGGGTGTGATACTGCAGGTGGAGTCTGGCACTGGCACGGTGGTAGCTGAGCTCTCTCCAGCTCCTGTACGTGATGGGCCAACGCCTCCTGCTGTATCATAAAAGATGTGAGAATCTCCTCCATAGAATACCCCACGTGGTATTGATGATACGGATCAGATGGTGGCATAATGGGGGGTGTAGTCCAGAGGAATGGCTCACTAGATGGAGCGAAGGATGGTACAGTAAATGGTGCAACAGTGGAAACAACAGTGGGATGGGGAATCTGGGGTACAAACTGATCTCCTCCTGACGCGAAAGGTGTATGACCAAACGGATGTCGTGATGAACCCTCCCCAGGACGTGGTGGAGGTATGTCCTGGAGATAGGTGATCGGAAGATCTGTGCGGCGAGCCTTTGGGGTGTGTGAGGGAATCAAGGGAACATCAATGGGAGCTGAAACAGGGGCTGAAATAGGTGCCATTGGGGGTGTAACAGGCACCACGACAGATGGGAAATCATCTTCATCATCTATCCACCCGTTGTGGGTGTGAGCGTATCGTGGATCAACATGGGTCGCAAAAGGTGCACGGTCGAACAGCACCGGCATAGGATCAGGAAGTAGGGTGACAACAGGATCCCCTAATAAATGTGAAGCATCAACATGAGCATCGACAGCATGATCATCCACCAACAGTGGAGCAACAACAGGATGATCATCAACAGGTATATCATCAATAAAAGGGGCAACAACAGGTGCATCGGCATGAACAGGGTCATGCTCTAATGACCGGGTCAGGAGCGACAACTGGCTTAGGGGCCACAGCAGGCTCCGGATCAATAAACTCCATCACGAAATCAGCTGGATCAGCAAACAAGGGATCGAAAGGGGCTACAGGATCCTCTAGGGGCTGGTCTAAGTGAATGAACTCAATATCCTGGTCAGGATCAAAACCAGTGGGAAACATAGGATCATCATCAACATCGTGATCAAACTCAAAGCTGTGTGCGGGAACTGGTGTAGCTGATGACGCCATATCAGGGTCGGCGTCGTGTGAGTGGTGCTGCACTCCCTGTGTATGCAAAGATGCGGACGCCACAGACTCAAATGAGTCTGGGACAGGTGAATGAGCAGGAGCCTCCTCGGCAGGAGCGTCAGCAATGAGTAGAATATCGTCAGCAGCAATAGGGGCCTGACCCTCAAGGTCATCCTCAAGTGGGTCCTCCTCAAATAAATCGACGTCGTCGTCGGAAACATCATCAAGTGGCATATCAACAACGGGATAAGCGGCAAGGGGCACAGGAGCATGGATCACCACGAGTGGTAAATCCCCAGCGAGATGGCCATCAGCAGGCTCTGCTACGACATCAGGCAGCGCAAAGGGCTGGAAGTCGTCATCGTCTGTGCTGGTAGTATCGGAAGTGTACACCTCGTGTTCGGATGAAACTATGTCGTCTGATACTATGGCCATGGGATCTGTAGTGTCCGACTCTCCAGTACCTGATGAAGGCATGACGTCTGTAACACAAACACACACATGCACCAATAATCAATCATATAATCAAATAAACATGTGAGTCACCAATAAGCAAACAAGTCATCATCCTAGTCTACCCTAGACTATCCTCTCAGTCTCCCCAACTGAATTTCTTAGTCTCTCAGACTACTCCCTCAGTCTCTCAGACTGATCCTCCTAGTCCCACTAGACTACTCTCTCAGCCTCTCAGACTGAGCCTCCTAGTCCCACTAGACTACTCCCTCAGCCTCTCAGACTGAGCCTCCTAGTCCCACTAGACTAACCTCCCAGCCTCCCAGACTAAACCCTCTAGTCCCACTAGACTACTCCCTCAGTCTCTCAGACTGAGCCATAACTTTTAAAAAGAATGCTCATACTTTTGTTTGTAAAAATATTTTGCACTCTGGATCTGGACGTAGTGTATGCAATGTAAAAATGTTTTCGTGAGAGCCCTAGTGATCATAGTCTAGACTCTAGAAGGAATCCTAGTTCGCTATGATCAGAGCTCTGATACCAAACTGTCACACCCTGGCTTTGCGGAAGCGTAGGTTTATTTGGTGTGACTTGTTAATACCATAGCTTAATCACAACAAAGCTATATGAAAGTAAAACCCTGATGATCATCCATTACTTCAAGTTTTAAAAGTAAAATACGACAACATTGTTTTAGAGTTGACACATGCAACGAGTTTACAACACAACATAATAAAAATCTTGTTCATAAGACACAACCACAAAACATGAAATAGACACAGTTTAGGACTTGTGACTCGTCCAGGCAAAAGTCACAACCCTTAAACTCGGATGACATCACTTCTCCTACGCAGCTTAATACCCTTGCATACTTAGCCAGATCCGTTAATTTCCTGAAATACATGTAAGTTGAAAAATCAACAAAAAGTTGAACGAGTTCATGTGAAAGTGAGTATGTAAAACCTTTGTAAGTATAAAATCCCTGGTATGTAGCAAATAAGGAAATAAAGAGATCACCAATGGTTTGCAAGGCCATTGATATGTGTGAAGTGCAGTAGGAAGACTCAAACCTAGCAGATTTTTGCGTCGGGCTCAAAGTCACCCCGAGGTCCGTTCTGTTGGGCCTGGAGTTGGGCTCGCTACACCCAGATAGATCTACCGCTACTGACCCTCGGTCCTACAATGAGGATTAATGGCCTCCTGTTTCAGCCTACCCACTCACATGATCTAAGTAGTAACCCTCCTTAAGCTAACCATACCACGTAGAAAGTATTCGTAATCATAGTAACATGTATTTCACCCCCGAAGTATAAAACTGAAAACAGTTAAGAGAAAAGGGGGGACATGAACTCACAGAAGTGCGTCTCGAAATAGTCAATCCCAAATCAACATGTTGCGTGACGACCTACACGTACTAACTTCTATTAGACGGACGGTCGTGCCTTGGCTTAGGGTTTAAGTTTTCGGGAAATAGTTAGGTAACTATTTCGTATTTCCACTTCTTAATTAATTATTAATTGTATTCCTTCCCAAGGGTGGGGGTTTTTAATACATGTGCGTTTTTATAAATCCAAAAATATATTATTAAGTCTCACTTAATAAAATATATTTTTATTCATTTGTCTAAAATATTCTATCTCCAAAATATACATATTTTTTCCCAAAAATATTATATTTTATTCCATACGATTTCCAAAATAATACTTTTATCAAAATACGCATTTAAGAGTATTTTTCCGAAAATACATAAGTTACATTTAAAGTTCGGGTGGTAATAATAATACCGGTGTAACTTAGATATTTATTTGTGAAGGCGTTGGTATTATTTTGGAGTCGTTACTATTCCTTTGTTAAATCCTTTTGTCACACAAGTGTTTACACACTTGTTTGCTCACAAAAATGCTTTTAGTTCATGAAAGATCCGGCTTTTAAATATGATTTGCCTCTTACACTTGGTTCTTCAAAAATACCACTTGTAGATCTTTAGATCTACTAGTTTAAAACTCAATTTAACAAGAAAAATCATTTTTACACAAGTTCATGTTTTTGTGTGGAAAGGTTCGTCATCTTGTATCTTCTACACTTTACATATTGCTAGTTCATGTTCCATGAACATGACCTAGCATGGTTAGATGACGGTCCGTTCCACTACTAGCAACCAACAACATAAAAAAATCACAACTAAACAAGTTTCATAAGATTTACACCACTAGTTTTTCTTTAACCATCTAGTTCATCATACTTTCAAGACTTTATGTTTTGATCTTGTGTGTTCTTAAATTTTAACCGTTAAATTTCTTATTAACCACTTTAAACATGAACAAGAGAGTGTTTAGAAGCACTTACAACTAGCTCAAGGCTAGGGAAGAATCAAAGCGAAAACAAGGTGGATAAAAGCAACGTAGTGAGGTCCTTGAGATTCCGAAAGCACCGAGTCTCCTCGTATGACACCTTCCACCTTTGTGTGTATGTAATATAGCAAGAACCAAACTTGATGATGGGTGGATGTGGGATGGGGGTCTCGGCCGTAAGCAAGGCAAGAGGGAAGAGAGAGTAAGTTTTTGTGTTGTGATTTGTTGAATGAAAGTGCTTACCTCTTATGTAAATATATAACCCATTCAACACTATTAACCAATATATAATATGTTCTCAAGATATTATGCATGATTAATAAAATAATCAAAGAGGTGAAGGTGTGTCCCCACATGGGGAACCGATCAGTTCATGGGGGGGGGGGGGTTAATAGTTTGATTTCAACCATTTAGTTAAGTGACTAGTTATGTTAGTTAGGAGTTTAAATTAGTGTAATAGTGTGTTATGTAATATAACGGGTGTTAGGGTGTTCGGGGACCCTAACTGGCTCAGAAAGGATAAACAATGTCATTGACAATATTTTTGTGTTCCGGGTAAAGTCCGGTTGTTCGGTTGGATGTTAATCCGTTAAAGTGCTAAATAAGCATTTAAAGTGTCTTTAATATTATTTTTAGTGACACCATGAATTCCCGACACTTTGGAAAGTGTCTAGTATTATTTTCCCATGTTTTTGCACTTTACTAGTTAACTTAAATACTGAGTTTTTGTAATAAAGTGCAGAATTTTATACTTAACACATGTTTTAGGCACATCTGGTCACTATAACTATCACCTAGTGACGCAGTTCTACAATCCTCACCTCCCTACATTCTTTACTAGTGTAGTAATCTATTCCCGGCTCATACTGGCCTTAGAGACAATAACTGTCTAGTGCTGGCAATGTCAGCATGTTTACTGGGTATCCCGTATAGTGTGCTCACTGTGCTTTTATGCATCAAGGTTGTCACTGATGTTTGTGTGTAAATAATAGAGTGACAGTATAAAATGTGATGCATGAGTATGTACGTATCAGAAATCAAGAAGCAGTTTAACCACAATTGTGAGGAAGCACAGTAATTAAGCATTAATTAAATATTAATTAATTCGTACGGATACCTGGTTTGGTGAGGGTTGTCATAAAGGGCAGCCCAAAGTTGGGATCCGGCCAATTCCTCTTGTGCGTATACACTAAGGGGTGTGTGTTGGTTTTCTCATAATCACATCATAACACAAAAACATAAAAACACAAAAACCCTAACCTCTTCCTCTCTCTCTCTCTCTCGACGGCAGCGTCCCCGTTCATTCGAAGCCTTGCACCTCGATCAAACCGGTCCATTAGATATCTCGGTTAGTGTTGCATCATTGTTAGTTTGCTTATTCTGTGATACTTGATGTGGTGATTGTTATGATCATTATGATTGAATAGGTTCTCGCACGATGTGGGTATATGATTATATTGTTACATGATGACATATGAAACATAGGGTTGTATGTTATATTGTAGGTGGTAAACATATTGATGATATTCGGGTGTAGATGTTTTACGAGTTTGGTCGAATAATCACATGATAGTTTAAGAAACTGTATGCAACATAGGGATGAATTGTTTGGCATATCAAAACAGTCTCGTTGTGTGATTTTGATTAAAGTTTGGTTGATGATTAGAGTTGTATGATGATAATCATGCTAAAGTATTCAGTTTGAAAAAATGATTAATTGTTGTTGATAATTAGGTTAATTGATGCGAATTGAATACTGTTAATATCGGTTATGTTCAAGTGGTGATTAGGGTTTGTATGAATGTGTATGATTGTTGCTAAAAGTTGTTGATTGATCTGATTGGGATATGCCATATTTTGCTAACTGTTGTTACAGAGTTAATGGGCGACAAAGAAGGAAATCAATTACACCTCTCGGGTCTCGACTGAGGTTGCGACTCGAGACCTCACGGTTCCGACTCGAGGCCAAGCATCACCAAACAAGAGGACTCGAGACCAGCGGTTGCGGGTCCGGTTGCGACTCGAGACCTGACTCGAGACCTCAAGGTCTCGACTTGCAATGCATGACCCGAAATCCCCTCGAGTCTCGACTCGAGACCTCATGGTCTCGGCACTTAACCTAACTGGGCATCATTTAATTGGAGCTCGCACACTATCACAGGCCCATGTACCTGGGACGCACACTTGGGATTCAAATGTACACTTGTATGTTACCGTTATCTGTCATGTTATACGTGTTATGTCATGAACCTTGCTAGTATGCAACGTGTTAGAATTTGTGTAGGACTATGTGTTTACTATGTGAATACGAACCTAACTTGTATGGTAACCATAATAGGACGTGGTTGACCACATTAGCTCAAGTTACATTGATCTGCCGAGCTAATCTAAGGTGAGTTCACTACTCCTGGAGCATGCATCCCGGTAGGTGGGACAATCAAACGGGTATTCCTGAGAGGAATACGTTTTCTGGGTTAAACTGGGATGTTGGATAATAAACTCACTCCTATCACCTTAAGTCCTATCTTATATCGAATTAATTACCTAAGAGGTAACGAGGTAGTAGTTGATAGCGCTATTAGGCTTGGAAACCTCACACCGTACCTGAGAGGACGGGCGTGAACTAATGACCTTAGAATCATGACCAATGTTTGATAGGGCATTGGGGACGGGCAAACAAACTGGCGCCATCTTGTGGTACTCGAGTTATTATCAACATTGTTTTCAAACTAAACTAAACACTTGGCAACTAACGTTTTTATAAAACTGTGAACTCGCCAGCTTTGTGCTGATACATTTGTTGTATGCTCGCAGGTCGTTAGATTCTTGGATATGGAACTTGTTGTCTGGAATTGCTGGGGTGGTCATGGGCCGAGAAACAAACAAACATGTGACGAGACTATCGGTTTTCGTACATTTAACTATTGAACATTGAACAATGTTTTACTATATGCTTCCGCTGAACATGTTAAGCTTTAAGTTATGTTTTGAGAAATACTATTACGTAATAAATAGGAACTTTTATATAATATCCTGTTATTAGTTCAATGTGATTGATGGCTGGATCCTGGTAAGTCACACGCCTCGCGAGGTTTCTGCATGTGGTATTTTGGGGGTGTGACAAGAGGACTTTCCACAAACTTTGCATTTCTCTAGAAAGTTTCAACATGAGTTCTATATGCTGGGCACTGTTCAATAACTGCCTTTTTTATTCTGGAACGTTCTATAAATGGCAACATCTTCACAAAAGGTGCCATCTTCGATAACTTCTTATCAATAACACAACAAATGTTATGCTTTCTATCAAAATCAGTAGCTTTTGCCTATAAAATCAACATAAAAAAATTTAGCAAAAATTTTGACACTTAATAGATTTTGGAACAGATGACAAAGATTTTACAAACGGATCAACATTTAGGAACGGATGAGATAATAGATTGGAATGGATGAGTATTTTGGAACGAACCACAACTTTTGGTACGAAGGAATACACATTCGTACTAAAGACACAAATTTTAACAAAAATCAAACATTTGGTGCAAATGAACTACTTTCATGCGGATGAACTTAATCCGTATGAACAGAGTTCCACCGTTCCAGGTCCATTTCAAGTTAAAATGTCAATCTTTCAATTTTTACATGTTTTTTTTTTACAAATTGTTGGTTCCATTATCATCTGAAAGTGCCGATTAACATAAATATATACTCAATTTTATAAATTAACTGACGTAGATCTTAAGTTTTATTCTATGTCTGTCCATTTTTGTCAATTAAGTCCCAATTATAAATGTCCAAGATGTTCTATACCATTTCCATTCTAAATGGTGTGCAAATCACCAACATAATATAAATTTTGGCAAAGTATAAACACTTAGAAAACTTTTTCGCTCTCAAAGACTTTTTGGTGCGGAAGAAAGTTGGAGCGAATGAATATTCATTAGTGCGAAGGACTATATATATGAACAATAAATCTTGTTCCACGTGAAGGAGGTTCCTTCGTACGGATCAACATGTTTTCATACGGATGAGACTTTGATCCATTCTGTCACACCCTGGCTTTGCTGAAGCGTGGTTAATTTTGGTGTGACTTCTTAATACCATAGCTTAATCATACCAAAGCTATATGAGTTAAAAATATGCAAGATCATCCATTAAGTTTTGAAAACCAAACACAATACCATTGTTTTAACATATCCTGACAACCATAATCTTGTTCAACAAACATTACAAACTGAAACTTGACATAAACATGGTTTAAGGACTGTGTCTTGTCCAGGAAAGAGACACATCCCCTAAACCCCGGATGACCTCGGAAACTAGTGCAGCGGAAAACGTGCCATACCGTGCCAGATCTCGTTAATTTCCTGAAATACATGTAAGTTGAAAAATCAACAATAATGTTGAGCGAGTTCATGTGCAAGTGAGTAAGTAAAACACTTGTAAGTATAAAAGTTTCCAGGTATGTAGCAGTGTAAGAGGACTTGTGATCACCAATGGTTTGCAAGGCCATTAGCATGTCGTGAAATGCAAGTAGGAAGACACAACCCTAGCCGATTTTTGCGTTGGGCAACCAAGTCACTCCAGGTCCGTTCTGTTGGTCCTCAGAGAGGTCCGTTCTGTTGGGCCTAGAGCTGGGCTCGCTACACCCAGATAGATCTACCGCTTAAGTCCCTCGGTGTTCTAACTACCCATTCACATGATCTAAACCTCCTTACGTTAATCATACCGTGTATAAAGTACTTGTAAACAAAGTAACATGTATTTCACCCCCGCAGTTAAGAAAACTGAAAACAGTTAGAGAAAAGGGGGACATGAACTCACAGTCGGTGCGTCTCTACCAAGTGTCTCCAAATCTGAAAGCTGTGCGACGACCTACAAGTGCTAATTCTATTAGACGGACGGCCGTGCCTTAGCTTTATAGTTTAAGTCTTTGGGAAATAGTTAGGCAACTATTCCGTGTTTATATTTTGTATACACTTGGTAGTTAATTTCCTTCCCAAGGATGGGGGATACAATACATGTGCGTAAGTTACGTTTTGACAGTCGTGTGGTAATGTAATTACCGGTGTAACTTATATAATCATATTGAAAGCGTTCGCAAAGTTTTGGGGTCATTAACGCTTGTAAATATTATTTTCACTCTAAAATAATATTTATGTATTTTCACAAAATAATCATAAACAGTGTTGTGACAAAAATATATTTATCACGTTAATCTTTGTGAAAATCCCACCTCCGATTATTTAGTAAAATATAGTTCTGGCGAAATTTATGTTTCGAGAATATGTCAAAAATAGTTCTAACACTTGTTGTGTAAAATTCTAAGTGTTAGGTTTTTAGAAAATTTCGCCAGAGTTTCCTCTGTAACTGGAGGTGGCCACGCTTTCAAGCGTATCATTTTCTTTTAACAAATCAGTTCAACAACTTCTTTAATCAATCAAACAATTTCCGACACATCAAACTAGTCAATAAGTATGTAAATTGTATAATCGCATGAACTTGTAGTTTTTCCGCATCTATAATGTAAATCCCATTAGATTTTGTAGATCTTTACATAAAGTAACCTTAATCTCATAAAAACCTCGTGTTTAGAGAAATCCGTCTTTACAACTTCTAGTAACAAGTGACAAAGCTAGTCCTTTGTCGGATCTTTTTGTTTCACAAGTGTTTACACACTTGTGGTTTATAAAAATCATGTTTGTTAGTGTAAGATCCATCTTTTTAGAAAACATGATTTATTTAACGTGTGGTTCTTTGAAAATACCACTCGCAGATACGTAGATCCGCTAGTTTTAAACACTATTGTACAAGTTAAATCACTTTTACACAAATAAACATTTTTACACAAGTTCATGTCTCGTGTGTGGTAGAGTTTCACCTTTTAACCCTTGTGTTAACTAAAAACGAGCTTATGTGAAGATCCATGATCTTACAAAGTCGGGTTAAACGATGATCCGAGCTACCACATCATAGATCGGGTCTAGATATTCACATCTTTCAAGTACTACAACTTTTACACAACAGATATGTTATTAACCACCATTTTTAGAGTTTTTACTAGACTTTTAAGCACCAAGTTGTGTGTTGACGATATTTAACCGACACGAACCCTTTTAACCACTTTAGATAAGTTCAAGAGTGAGTTTTAAGCAATATACCTCTAGCTCAAGGCTAGGGAAGATTCTTGATGGAAAATGGGTGGATAAAAGCTAACGAAAGAGGTCCTTCGTGTTCCGCTTGCTCCAAGACTCCTTATACGTGACCTCTAACACTTGTATGATGATGGAAATGCAAGATCAAAAACCGAAAGTATGATGGTGGTGAGGGTGGTGTTCGGCCGAGAGCTAGGTGAGGGAGGGAGAGAGTTGAGTTTTTGGTGAGTTGAGTGATGAAGTTCTCATGTGATTAAGTGTGTATTTATAGGCAATTTAGGTGTTATTATCCCATGGTCACAATGTCCCCTAGATACTTAGCATCCAAGATTAGCCAAATCAACAAGTACAAGGGGGGTGTCCCCTAGGTAACCGAATCGGTCATGGGGGGGGGGGGGGGGGTCTTGGTTCGATTTTAAGTAGATAGTTAGGAGGTTAATTATGTTAACTAAGTTAAGTTAGGTGTTTAACCTCGTTGGTAAAATATTGCGTGTTATAACGGGTGTTAGGGTAATCGGGGACCCTAACTGGCTCAGAAAAATATAAATAGTGAAAATAGTAATATTTTCTTGTTCCGGGTAAAGTCCGGTTGTCCGGTTGGATAGTAATCCGTTAAAGCGTTACAAAGGCTTTAAAGTGTCGTTATTGTTATTTTTAGTGACACATTTTGTTTCCACACTTTTAGAAAGTGTCTAGTAGTATTTTCCCCATATTCTGGCACTTTACTAGTCAGCTAGAAGCTGGTTTAATTATTAAAGTGCTGTGTTTGGTACTTAAAGTACGTTTTTAGGCACATCCAATCAGTGTATCTTATTCCTAGAGACGCAGTTCCACAACCCTTATAACCCTACACTCACTACCAGTGTAGTCAGATATTTGAGGCTCTTAACAGGCCTTAGAGGCAGTGTCTGCCTGATGCTGGTTATATCAGCATGTTCACTGTGTATCCGTTTAGTGCTACTGTGCTTTTTGTGCATCATGTTTGTCACCAAGGTTCAGCATGTAAATAATGTAGTGACAGCAAATAAAGTATGATGCAAGTAAGTGCATGTATCAGTATGCAGGTAGCAGTTTATCAGCAATTTCAGTTGAGCACAGTAATTTAGCAGTAATTAATCATTAATTAAGTCGTACGGATACCTGGTTTAGTGCGGGTTGTCACATTCTCCCCCCGTTAAATAAATTTCGTCCCGAAATTTAAGTTCTGCTTGTAGATGCAGAGTTCTTAGGAAAAAGGTGGGGGTATTTCTCTTTCGTCCGGTCCTCACGTTCCCAGGTGAATTCAGGACCATGTCTGGCATTCCAACGAACTTTGACGAGTTTGACACTGCTCCGGCGGGTCTTGTTAACTTTCCAATCCGTGACCTCAACAGGTTCTTCAACGAAGTGGAGCGTGTCGTCAATATGAATCTCGTCGGTGGGAATGGCAATGTCAATTTGAGTTGGACTTTTCTTTAGATTGGATACATGAAATGTATCGTGAACACCATTTAGTTCAGCGGGTAGGTCCAACTTGTATGCTACTGTCCCAATTCTTTCCAGAATTCTGAAGGGACCAATGTAGCGCGGATTTAACTTCCCACGCTTTCCAAAGCGTGCCACCCCCTTCCAGGGTGAAACTTTCAATAACACCATTTCTCCAACTTGGAAATCCACATGTTTCCGGTTTGGATCCGCGTAGGCCTTTTGTCTGTGGCGAGCTGCTTCGATGCGTTTAAGTATTTGCGCAATCTTGTCTGTCGTCTCTTGGACGATTTCGGGGCCAGCAAGCTGCCTATCACCTGCGTCAGACCAACATAGGGGTGATCGACACTTGCGTCCGTATAGGGCTTCAAATGGCGCGACACCAATACTGGTGTGGTAGCTGTTGTTGTATGAGAATTCAACCAAAGGTAAGTGTTTATCCCAGCTACCGCCCAAATCCATTACACATGCCCTCAGCATGTCTTCCAAAGTTTGTATCGTTCGCTCGCTCTGGCCGTCAGTTTGCGGATGGAACGCAGTGCTCAGATTCAACTGTGAGCCAAAGGCTTTCTGGCCGTCAGTTTGCGGATGGCCGTCAGTTTGTATCTGCATAGGCTTTCTGTCTTTAACGAGCTACTTCGATGCGTTTTCGGATCTGCGCAATCTTGTCTGTCGTCTCTTGGACGATTTCGGGACCAACAAGCTGTCTATCACCTGCGTCAGCCCAACATAGGGGTGATCGACACTTGCGTCCGTAAGGAGCTTCGAATGGCGCGGCACCAATACTAGTGTGGTAGCTGTTGTTGTATGAAAATTCGACCAGTGGCAAATGCTTATCCCAGCTACCGCCCAAATCCATAACGCATGCTCTCAGCATATCTTCCAAGGTCTGAATAGTCCGTTCGCTTTGACCGTCGGTCTAAGGGTGAAATGCCGTGCTCAGATTTAATTGTGAGCCAAAAGCTTCTTGGAAGGATTGCCATATCCTTGACACAAACCTTCCGTCTCTATCAGAGATGATTGAGAGAGGTACTCCATGGCGTGCTACGATCTCTCTCATGTAAATTTCCGCAAGTTTACTAGTACTGTCTTTCTCCTTGATTGGCAGAAAGTGTGCGGATTTTGTTAGGCGGTCAACTATTACCCAAATCATGTCATGGCCTCTTGGCGTTCTTGGCAATTTCGTAATAAAATCCATGGAGATTTGTTCCCATTTCCACTTGGGAATCTCAGGTTGCTGCAGAAGTCCCGAAGGCTTCTGGTATTCGGCTTTAACCTTAGCGCACGTTAAACATTTGCTCACGTAAACAGCAACGTCGCCTTTCATCCTAGGCCACCAATAATAACTTTTGAGATCCTGGTACATCTTATCCGATCCAGGGTGGATAGAGTACCGTGACTTGTGCGCTTCGTCGAAAATAACTTCCCTTAATCCACCAAACAGAGGAACCCAAACCCTTTTCTCGAAACATAACGTTCCTTCCTCGTTTGGTACCAAAAGCTTCTCCATTCCACGGAGATATTCTTCCTCAAGGTTTCCCTCCTTGAGAGCTTCCTTTTGTGCAGCACGAATGCGCAAGGAAAGATCGGTTCGTATGATCATTTCCAGAGCCCTAACCCTTATGGGCTTGATTCTTTCTTTACGACTTAGGGCATCGGCGACTACATTCGCCTTCCCTGGGTGATACTTTATCTCGCAGTCGTAGTCGTTTAGCAATTCAACCCATCGTCTTTGTCTCATATTCAACTCCTTCTGGTTGAATATATGTTGTAGGCTCTTGTGATCTGTGAAGATTGTGCACTTCGTACCATAAAGGTAGTGTCTCCAGATCTTTAGTGCAAAAACCACTGCGCCAAGCTCCAAATCGTGGGTGGTATAGTTCTTTTCGTGCACTTTCAGTTGGCGTGATGCGTAAGCAATGACCTTTTGGCGTTGCATCAACACACAACCCAATCCTTGACGCGATGCGTCACAGTATACCACAAAATCGTCAGTACCTTCTGGTAGAGCTAAAATTGGCGCATTGCAGAGCTTATCCTTCAGTATCTGGAATGCTTCTTCCTGTTTGATTCCCCAATCAAACGTCTTATCCTTCTGGGTGAGTAGCGTCAAAGGTTGAGCGATCTTTGAAAAATCCTCGATGAACCTTCGATAGTAGCCAGCCAAACCCAAGAATTGCCGAATCTCGGTTGGCGTCTTTGGCGTTTCCCAATCCTTGATCGCCTCGATCTTTGTTGGGTCCACGTGGATTCCATCTCCATTTACCACGTGCCCAAGGAATTGGACTTCGCGTAGCCAAAACTCGCACTTGGAGAATTTGGCGTACAGTTGTTCCTTCTTTAGCAGCTCCAAAATGGCTCTAAGATGTTGTTCGTGTTCAGCCTTCGTCTTTGAGTAAATCAAAATGTCATCGATGAATACAATCACGAACTTGTCCAAGTATGGCTTGCAAACTCTATTCATTAGATCCATGAAGACTGCAGGTGCGTTTGTCAGACCAAACGGCATAACAAGGAACTCGTAGTGTCCATAACGAGTTCGGAAGGCTGTTTTCGGGATACTTTCCTCCTGTATCCTTAGTTGATGGTATCCAGATCGAAGATCGATCTTTGAGTAAAAGCTAGAGCCTTGCAGTTGATCAAACAGATCGTCGATTCTTGGCAGAGGATACCTATTCTTGATCGTTAGCTTGTTCAATTCTCGGTAGTCGATACACATGCGGAAGCTACCGTCCTTTTTCTTGACAAACAGGACCGGAGCTCCCCAAGGCGAGAAGCTTGGTCGGATAAAACCCTTATCTAACAACTCTTGAAGTTGTGTCGACAATTCCTGCATCTCAGACGGAGCAAGTCTATACGGTGCCTTAGCCACAGGCGCGGCGCCTGGAACTAAGTCGATGTGAAACTCTACTTGCCTCTGAGGTGGCAGTCCGGGTAAGTCTTCCGGGAAGACTTCTGGATACTCCCTTACGACAGGGATGTCTTCGATTCTTGGCTCAGCAGCCTTTTTATCCACAATGTGTGCCAGAAAAGCAACACATCCTTTTTGTAAACACTTCCTTGCTTTCAAGCAGCTGATAATCCTTAGTGGTGTGTCACGCTTCTCTCCGTGAACCACAATTGTCTCACCATCATCGGTTGGGATACGAATAACTTTCTCGTGGCATACTATCTCAGCCTTGTTTCCGGACAACCAATCCATTCCTACCACCACGTCGAAGCTTCCCAATTGGACTGGTAGTAGATCCAAAGTAAACTCACGTTCTCCCAATTCTATCACACAGCCTCTGATTACCTCGTTGGCTTCAACTAACTTTCCATTAGCTAATTCGATCGCATACGGAACATCTAACTTATTAGCGGCTAACCCAAGCATATTCTTAAATTCTAACGACACGAAGCTATAATCGGCACCAATATCAAATAAAACGGATGCATAGCGTTGATTGATAGGGAACGTACCGGTAACAACATTGGGATCCTGGCGTGCTTCCCTAGCTTCGAGTTGGAACACTCTACCACGGGCTTGGTTCAACGTTGGGCAGTTCTTCTTAAAATGCCCTATTTCCCCGCAGTTATAGCATCCGAGTCTCTGCCCGTTTCCACCTCCAATTCCAGTTGGGTTGTTGTTCTGGTTGGCATCTCCAGCCTGATTTGCATTGTTGCCTCGGTTTCCGTTTCCTCCGTAGTTTCCTTGTGGGCGGTTTCCATTTCCACCACGGTTGTCATTCCTATTTCCATATCCTCCCTGGCCTCCACGGCCAGCACCAACCCAACAAGAATCCTTCAGGTGACCACGTCTCCCACATACCTCACATACTTTTAGCCCTCATTGACCAGAATGGTGACGCTGGCAGGCATTACACTTGGGCTGAGTGCCCATGTATCCTCTTCCTTTCCTTCCACTACCAGCTGTAACCTGAGCTGGTGCATTTGGTTCCCCTTTCTTACCAACACTGCCAATACCCTGTTTAAAGTTCGAGAACTTTCTTTTATTGCCTCCTGATGACTCTGCGTGAGTCTCTGCCTTCTTCATCTTGATCTCATCAAACTTGTTCAAACGAATCGCCTCCTCGGTGAGAGCCACGCTCAAATCGATGGCTTCAGTGATAGTCGCTGGTTTGGAGGAGGTCACCATGCTTATGATTTGGGGAGCCAAACCCCAAATGAAGCGCTCGATTCGCTTGTATTCTGGCGTAACCATGTAAGGAACCACTTGAGATAAATCGTGAAACCTTTGGACATATTCTGCAACCTTTGGTCCATCCATCTTTAAATGCCAAAATTCAGTCTCCAATCGCTGGATTTCTGCGCGGGAACAGTACTTCTTGCGCATGAGTTCTTTTAATTCGGTCCAAGTCAGCGCGTAGGCGGCAGCCTCGCCTAGGGTTTGTACTTGTAGGTTCCACCAGGATAGGGCTCCATCTAGAAACAGCCCTGAAATGTATGTGACTTGCTGATCCTCTGCGCATTTGCTCATGCGTAAAACAGAATCGGTTTTCTCAGCCCAGCGGGTGAAAGCAACTGCACCTCCTGTGCCATCGAAGTTGACCGGTTTGCAGTCTAAAAACTGCTTGTAGGTGCATCCTGCACGTATGTTAAAACATGTGATTGGCATTAGCATCATCGCTAAAATCTCCAACTAGTTCATGGTAGGTCCAAATGGCTTGGTATTACCGTGAGGTGGATTGTTGTTGCCCTGGTTAACACTTCCGCTCGCTCCTGGCTGAGATGCTACGTACTGTGCTATGGCAGCAACAATGATTTGTTGTAGCTCTGCCTCATTAGTAGGCATGTGTGGCTCACGTCTTGGCGGCATCTTTCTAGAAGATGTGTTCACGTTGGTCAGGCCATAGCGAAGTGTACGTATATAGTAATAGTAATAGCACGTAATATCTCATGTCATCAATACATCACAAATACCAATCATCCACATTTCATGTCATAACAATGCAAATAAGTAATCAAGCGAAACAGTTGTGATGAGAATACTGCGATTGTCATATATCAAGACCACATGGTAAGTGTATCAGTACATCATAGTGTCATACAATCATCCATCAACCAGGGGCGACATCACCCCTGTCCAAAAATCATAACAAATCAGTGTCAAATACAACATCAAGTACATGTCAACAAAAGTCAAAGTCATAAAGTGGTCTCCAAAATGCTGTGCAATCCAACAATCGCCGTCTTCTCATCCTCGTCTACCAAATCAGTAACTGGTGAGCTCTATGCAGATGGTGGTGGAGGAGGGGGATAGTGGGTGTAAAACAAGCGGCGCAACTGGAGCCAGTCCTCCTCCTGGGCTCGCTGAGTACGGATAATAGAGGCAACCTGCTGCTCTAATGTAAAGAGGCGAGCAGCAATATCTGGAGGTAATGGTCGAAACGGCTGTAGAGGGGAGGGTGCCTGACCATGGCACTGACATGGTAACAACCGAGCTTTCTCGAGCTCCTGGATACGCTGTGTGTGGGACTCGTGCTGTGCGACGAAGGACATCAAGACGTCCTCGATAGTGTATCCCCTGTGAAAAGCATGGTAGGGGTCAGTAGGTGGCATACCGGAGCCAGGTGCCCAAAGAAATGGCTCGCTAGTGGGGTCGAAAGGTGCCACGCGAAATGGAGCAATAGCGGGTGGGACGGATGACGTCTGAGGCATGAAAGGGATAGGCATCGGTACATGCCCATCAGGGTGCGCTGAAGAACCCTCTCCAGGCCCTGCTGGAGGTACAAACATAGGAACCTGAAATGAAAAGTCAATATGTGGTGCAACAGGAATCTGTGGAGGAAAAGGTGGAACGTCCTCATCAGCCGGTATCCAGCCGTGCTGTGCAGACTCATCCGGTGGATCCATATGTGCCGCGAACAGAGCATGTCCGGGCTCTAGTGGGACGGGATCAAGTAAGGGAGCAACAACAGGGTGAACGGGTGCAAGGTGCTCTATAGGATGGTCAGCAGGTATATCACCAACGGGTAAAGGAACAACAGGATCATCAGCAACATGATCGCCCTCAATCAAGGGAACATCTTCAGGGAGATCAGCAACAACAGGCTCAAAAGGGATATCAGCATGTACTGGGTCATGCTCGGGTATAGGGTCTAGAGCGGCTGCCTGCTCAGGAGCAACGGCAGGCTCGAAGTCATCAAAAGCCATCTCAAACTCAAAATCTGGGTCAATAGGATCAAATAGGTCAACAGCGTCTACTGGATCCTCCATAAACTGGTCCATCGGAACAAACTCTATGTCACGATCAGGGTCGAATCCCGGGGGAAACATAGGATCGGAACCCCCCTCATCATCATGGTCAAAAGCGAAACTGGGGATAGGGGCAACAGAAGATGCCTGATCAGGATCTGATCCATAAGAGAAGTGCTGCGCACTCTGGGTGTGTGAGGGTACAGAGGCCACAGACTCAAAGGAGTCCGCGACTGGGGAGTGAGCAGGTGACTCCGCGGCAGGAGCATCTGCGATCAACAAGGGATCGGCAGCAGGAAGGGCCTCGCCCTGAGCATCCTCCTCGAAAGGCTCCTCATCAAACATATCGACATCATCCTCCTCATCGTCGATGGGTAAATCGTACGCTGGGTACGCAGCCAGCGGTATAGGGGCAGGGATCAATGCGAGTGGTAGATCCCCGGCGATAGGACCATCTGCGAGCTCGCCAGCACCGTCAGGTAGTGCAAAGGGCTGGAAATCGTCCTCATCTGTGCTAGTGAAGTCGGACGTGTAAACCTCGTGCTCCGATGACTCAATGTCGTCTGAAACGATAGGCCTCGGGCCTGTGGTGCCTGAACCACCAGTGTCTGCAGAATCCATGTGTCTGTAACATATACACAAACATGCACAAATAGTCAATCATAGCTCAAGTAATCACATAAGTCACCAAGTAAGGTATCACGTATATCTCCTAGTCTTACTAGCCAATTTCATCCAGTCTATAAGACTGCTCTATCCTCGACCTTGATCACTTAGATCGATCCTCGGTCTCCTTGACCGAGCATTCAGTCGTCATGACTGAACCTACTCTTCCTAGCCTTGCTAGACCAC
The DNA here is from genome assembly GCA_030545235.1 of Helianthus tuberosus. NCBI lineage: Eukaryota > Viridiplantae > Streptophyta > Magnoliopsida > Asterales > Asteraceae > Helianthus > Helianthus tuberosus. The sequence continues at coordinate 92,846,083 of CM060354.1, forward strand.
TACCTTGGTCACCTAGACCAAACCTCGATCCTCCAGACCGAGCCTTATAACAAACCAACGTGCTTAACTACTTCAATCACCTCGATCCTCCAGACCGATCCTCAGCCCTCCGAGCTGAGCCTATAAATAATAAAATGTGCTCAACTACTTCGATCACCTCGATCCTCCAGACCGATCCTCAGCCCTCCAAGCTGAGCCTATAAATAATAAAATGTGCTCAACATTTGTTTGTAAAAAGTTTTGGATCTGGACTTAAGTGGTATGCAGAAAAATGTTTTCGTGAGAGCCCTAGTGATCATAGTCTAGACTCGAGAAAGAATCCTAGTTCGCTATGATCAGAGCTCTGATACCAAGCTGTCACACCCTGGCTTTGCGGAAGCGTGGTTAATTTTGGTGTGACTTCTTAATACCATAGCTTAATCATACCAAAGCTATACGAGTTAAAAATATGCAAGATCATCCATTAAGTTTTGAAAACCAAACACAATACCATTGTTTTAACATATCCTGACAACCATAATCTTGTTCAACAAACATTACAAACTGAAACTTGACATAAACATGGTTTAAGGACTGTGTCTTGTCCAGGAAAGAGACACATCCCCTAAACCCCGGATGACCTCGGAAACTAGTGCAGCGGAAAACGTGCCATACCGTGCCAGATCTCGTTAATTTCCTGAAATACATGTAAGTTGAAAAATCAACAATAATGTTGAGCGAGTTCATGTGCAAGTGAGTAAGTAAAACACTTGTAAGTATAAAAGTTTCCTGGTATGTAGCAGTGTAAGAGGACTTGTGATCACCAATGGTTTGCAAGGCCATTAGCATGTCGTGAAATGCAAGTAGGAAGACACAACCCTAGCCGATTTTTGCGTTGGGCAACCAAGTCACTCCAGGTCCGTTCTGTTGGGCCTAGAGCTGGGCTCGCTACACCCAGATAGATCTACCGCTTAAGTCCCTCGGTGTTCTAACTACCCATTCACATGATCTAAACCTCCTTACGTTAATCATACCGTGTATAAAGTACTTGTAAACAAAGTAACATGTATTTCACCCCCGCAGTTAAGAAAACTGAAAACAGTTAGAGAAAAGGGGGACATGAACTCACAGTCGGTGCGTCTCTACCAAGTGTCTCCAAATCTGAAAGCTGTGCGACGACCTACAAGTGCTAATTCTATTAGACGGACGGCCGTGCCTTAGCTTTATAGTTTAAGTCTTTGGGAAATAGTTAGGCAACTATTCCGTGTTTATATTTTGTATACACTTGGTAGTTAATTTCCTTCCCAAGGATGGGGGATACAATACATGTGCGTAAGTTACGTTTTGACAGTCGTGTGGTAATGTAATTACCGGTGTAACTTATATAATCATATTGAAAGCGTTCGCAAAGTTTTGGGGTCATTAACGCTTGTAAATATTATTTTCACTCTAAAATAATATTTATGTATTTTCACAAAATAATCATAAACAGTGTTGTGACAAAATATATTTATCACGTTAATCTTTGTGAAAATCCCACCTCCGATTATTTAGTAAAATATAGTTCTGGCGAAATTTATGTTTCGAGAATATGTCAAAAATAGTTCTAACACTTGTTGTGTAAAATTCTAAGTGTTAGGTTTTTAGAAAATTTCGCCAGAGTTTCCTCTGTAACTGGAGGTGGCCACGCTTTCAAGCGTATCATTTTCTTTTAACAAATCAGTTCAACAACTTCTTTAATCAATCAAACAATTTCCGACACATCAAACTAGTCAATAAGTATGTAAATTGTATAATCGCATGAACTTGTAGTTTTTCCGCATCTATAATGTAAATCCCATTAGATTTTGTAGATCTTTACATAAAGTAACCTTAATCTCATAAAAACCTCGTGTTTAGAGAAATCCGTCTTTACAACTTCTAGTAACAAGTGACAAAGCTAGTCCTTTGTCGGATCTTTTTGTTTCACAAGTGTTTACACACTTGTGGTTTATAAAAATCATGTTTGTTAGTGTAAGATCCATCTTTTTAGAAAACATGATTTATTTAACGTGTGGTTCTTTGAAAATACCACTCGCAGATACGTAGATCCGCTAGTTTTAAACACTATTGTACAAGTTAAATCACTTTTACACAAATAAACATTTTTACACAAGTTCATGTCTCGTGTGTGGTAGAGTTTCACCTTTTAACCCTTGTGTTAACTAAAAACGAGCTTATGTGAAGATCCATGATCTTACAAAGTCGGGTTAAACGATGATCCGAGCTACCACATCATAGATCGGGTCTAGATATTCACATCTTTCAAGTACTACAACTTTTACACAACAGATATGTTATTAACCACCATTTTTAGAGTTTTTACTAGACTTTTAAGCACCAAGTTGTGTGTTGACGATATTTAACCGACACGAACCCTTTTAACCACTTTAGATAAGTTCAAGAGTGAGTTTTAAGCAATATACCTCTAGCTCAAGGCTAGGGAAGATTCTTGATGGAAAATGGGTGGATAAAAGCTAACGAAAGAGGTCCTTCGTGTTCCGCTTGCTCCAAGACTCCTTATACGTGACCTCTAACACTTGTATGATGATGGAAATGCAAGATCAAAAACCGAAAGTATGATGGTGGTGAGGGTGGTGTTCGGCCGAGAGCTAGGTGAGGGAGGGAGAGAGTTGAGTTTTTGGTGAGTTGAGTGATGAAGTTCTCATGTGATTAAGTGTGTATTTATAGGCAATTTAGGTGTTATTATCCCATGGTCACAATGTCCCCTAGATACTTAGCATCCAAGATTAGCCAAATCAACAAGTACAAGGGGGGTGTCCCCTAGGTAACCGAATCGGTCATGGGGGGGGGTCTTGGTTCGATTTTAAGTAGATAGTTAGGAGGTTAATTATGTTAACTAAGTTAAGTTAGGTGTTTAACCTCGTTGGTAAAATATTGCGTGTTATAACGGGTGTTAGGGTAATCGGGGACCCTAACTGGCTCAGAAAAATATAAATAGTGAAAATAGTAATATTTTCTTGTTCCGGGTAAAGTCCGGTTGTCCGGTTGGATAGTAATCCGTTAAAGCGTTACAAAGGCTTTAAAGTGTCGTTATTGTTATTTTTAGTGACACATTTTGTTTCCACACTTTTAGAAAGTGTCTAGTAGTATTTTCCCCATATTCTGGCACTTTACTAGTCAGCTAGAAGCTGGTTTAATTATTAAAGTGCTGTGTTTGGTACTTAAAGTACGTTTTTAGGCACATCCAATCAGTGTATCTTATTCCTAGAGACGCAGTTCCACAACCCTTATAACCCTACACTCACTACCAGTGTAGTCAGATATTTGAGGCTCTTAACAGGCCTTAGAGGCAGTGTCTGCCTGATGCTGGTTATATCAGCATGTTCACTGTGTATCCGTTTAGTGCTACTGTGCTTTTTGTGCATCATGTTTGTCACCAAGGTTCAGCATGTAAATAATGTAGTGACAGCAAATAAAGTATGATGCAAGTAAGTGCATGTATCAGTATGCAGGTAGCAGTTTATCAGCAATTTCAGTTGAGCACAGTAATTTAGCAGTAATTAATCATTAATTAAGTCGTACGGATACCTAGTTTAGTGCGGGTTGTCACACATTCGAAGGAGTCTCCTTCGTGTGAACTAGCTCATTCACATGAAATCTTGTTTTTTCATCTTTTTCAAATTTCAAACGTTTTGCCAGTTTTAACAACCCACTCAGTTAACCATATCCAAGTTAATAACCCTGGTTATCTGATTTGCCAACCAAGTCCAATTTAATGACCTTTGTTAAACACTTCATGAACAAACTGATGTTTTAAGACAATGTTAAGTTCAAACTAATGAACTTGTATACTTGTCAAAACATTTTCATTTCAGATTGACTCCCAACCCGTTGTTCTTCAGATTCTGTTCAACAGCGTTGGATTTTGAAAGATCATCATTCCATCATCGGTAGTAAAAAATAAGATGAAATAAAATCTTTTTGAATTTCCAAACTTTATGCTAAGACACACTGAAAATATTTTTGGTTTCTGAAATGAGACTCTGATCCGTGCGAAGGAGTCTCCTTAGTGTGAACTAGCTCATTCGCATGAAATCCTGTTTTTCATCTTTTTCAAATTTCAAACTTTTTACCAGTTTTAACAACCCACTTAGTTAACCATGTCCAAGTTAATGACCCTAGTTATCTGATTTGCCAACCAAGTCCAAGTTAATGACCTTGGTGAAACACTTTATGAACAAACCGATGTTTTTCAAACAATGTTAAGTTCAAACTTTTGAACTTGTATAGTTTTTAAAACATTTTCATTTTAGATTGACTCCTAACCCATTGTTCTTCAGATTCTGTTCAGCAGCTTTGGATTTTGAAAGATTAGCATTTCATCATCGGTAGTCAAAAATAAGATGAAATAAAATCTTTTTGAATTTTCCAAACTTTATACTAAAACACACTGAAAATATTTTGGGTTTCTGAAATGAAATAACTATGTACAAACATATTTACAGACATATTTTTCTGAGTTTGTGTAAGAGGATCATATCAGTTTTTGAGACATGTCACCAAAACCGTTGATCTGATAAACGTTAAGTTTTAAACAAGTTCACCTAGATTGTTAGTATTGTTTGTCCACTTAAACCTCTACACATATTTCAATTGTTTCATGATACGGTAGAACTGTCTTAGAACTTGACTTAACAGTGTTCCCCACCTCAGAATATACATAATTGATATCTGTATCTGGGTTAATGTGAGACCTTGAGAGCTCAGGTTAGTACCACCATACAGACAAAGTGACGAGGCTTGACTTAGAAAGTGGGTTCCATATTTTGGAATCTTTTGACTGCAATTGTCATATCTTTCGATAATTTCAATTATATGCAGTTTCGGGTTTTTAATGAAAATTATTCTACATGTTCTAGGACATTACCGACGCAAATCAGAAGAACTTGTATAATACCCCATATATCAACTAGTTATAAAGACCTAGTATCTCAGAATCCGGTAATCTCTCAAACAAAATCACAGTACCAAGACCATATATCCAAGAGATGTTAACCACTAATTAAGAAGTTTCGTTATCTTTATATCTCGAAAACAATTTACTGGATGTGCGAAGCCTACTGGCACATCATCAGTGAGACTGCTAAAAAAACTTTTTGACTTTACATTTCTTTAGCATGTTGTGACAGTCCACCGATGTACTATCGTTTCCTCTTTTGCTCACAAAAACTCATTTTTGTCTTTTTCTATGTTTTTGTACTTTTCAAATTTTTCATATTTTTTTTTTTGTATTTTTCTCAATATTTCTCCCCCTAATGTCAAAAATATATTTTTGGGCTTTTGGTATTAAAGAAATAAAGATTTTACTAACCGAAGAGGATTACTTCAAATTGCTTAATTTCAAAAGATATTGAAATTTAGTTTTATCAAACGCTTTTGTGTAAAAATCAGCCTTTTGTTCATCAGTATGGATTTTCTCGATGCGTATCAGTTTTTTCTCGTAGTAGTCGCGAATAAAGTGATAACGTATCTCGATATGTTTTGTTTTAGAGTGGTGAACCAGATTTTTTGTTAATCGCAGCCTCACTATCTACATATATTGGCGTGTTAAGAGATTGCAATCCATCATCCCTCGTCTGTTGTTGAATCTAGAGGATTTGTGAACAAATGCTGGAAGCAGATACGTATTCTGCCTCATAAGTCGAGAGAGAGAGACCGTGGTTTGTTTCTTACAATGCCACATTACCAAACGTGTGCAATAGAACTGGCAGCCTGTAGTTGTAGATTTTGCGTTGATTTTGCAACACCCAAAGTCTGAGTCTGAGTAGCCTTGTAGATCGAAATCATCATTGTGTGAGCACCAGATACCGGTGCTCGGACAACCCTTAAGGTAGCGTAAGATCCTCTTGACGATCATCAAGTAAGATACCCTCGGACTAAACTGGTAGCGTGCACAGAGACAAGTTGGATACATTATATCAGGTCGCGAAGTTGTTATGTACATCAGAGATCCGATCATGGAGTGATAGAGAGTTTCATCGATCTTCTCGTCGGAAGGATCTGGTCCTATTCCATGATTGAGAGCAAGCGGGGTAGACATCGGAGATGCATCCGTCATCTTGAATTTCTCCAAGATATCTTTCACATACTTCGTTTGGTGGATGAAAATCCCGTCAGATTAAGTGATCTACTTGATGTCCAAGAAAGAACTTCATCTCCCCCATCAAGCTCATCTTGAATTTCTTCCTCATAACTGCTTCGAAGTCTTTGCATAAAGCATCGTTCGTCGACCCAAATATAACATCATCTATGTATATTCGTACGATTAGAATGTGACCTTCTACTTCTTTCGTGAAGAGAGTGTAGTACACTCTGCCTCTGATGAAGTCGTTGTCGAAGAGATGCTGCGATAGCATCTCATACCAGGCTCTAGGGGCCTGATGTAGTCTGTACAACGCCTTATCTAGCAGATAAACCTTATCCTTGTGGATCAGATCGACAAATCCCCGTGGTTGGCCGATGTACACTTCTTCCTTCACTTTTCCGTACAAGAAGGTAGGCTTTACATCTAATTGGTACACTTTAAATCATTTCCAATATGCGAATGCAAGAAAGATTCGTATCCTTCTAATCTTGCAACAAGAGCGTAGACCTCCGTGAAATCAATACCCTCATGCTGACAGAATCCTTGAACAACAAGTCGAGCCTTGTTTCGTACTATCACGCCACGATCGTCCTTCTTGCACTTGAAGTCCCATTTGGTATTTATCTTTTGTGGTCTTCAGGAAAGTCGACTAGCTTCCTCACTCCCAACTTTTCAAATTGTGACAATTCTTCGTGCATAGTGTTAACCCATCTCTCTTCCGTTAATGCTTCCTTATAGGTCTTTGGTTCTATCAGTGAAATAAAACCTTTAAATGAGAACCTATTTTGTGAAGGAGATACTTGGGAATAGAAGCAACTTAAACCCTGTTTGACTTGATTTCAAGTTATAATGCCGCTTTGCATCTCTCCAATTATGAAATCAAGCGGATGATAGGATAACGTTCTTGGCATTACTTCAACATGTCTCAACATGTTGATTACTTGGACCCGCTTTAGCATCGTGTGTACCAATGTGTCTCTGTGTAACAACAATTGGTCTTGGAACTTGATCTTGCGATAAAGATTGTTGATGTTGATAAAGCATAGCAAGTTTCTCCTCTGACGGTTCGGCTGGCAGGTTGAACGAACTCCAAAGACCATCATAGTCAAATAGCCAAGTATCTCCTGGTCTTTGAGTAGGAGTAGTATATCTTTGACAATCCACATGTTGAGCTTGAGTCACCCGGTTGATGCTAGGAAGATATACTCGCTTTAATGGACTAGCATACCCCACGAAGATACCCTCTAAAGACTTAGCCCTAAATTTGTCGTCCGGATCAATAACTGTACATGGCGATCCAAATGGTTATAACCATTTAAGATTCAGTTTTTGTTGGTTGATGATATGCGCCAAATGCAACATATAAATGGTATCAAATAAGGTATAAAAACAACCTTTTTTAGTACTAATGTTGGAATGTGCGTTTCTTTCTTTACTTTTTATTTTCAGGATTAAAAGAGCTTAAATGAACAAAAGGAACAAATTAACAAAAAAACAGCATAAATACGAAAGAATGGAAGTTGATACACTATACCGACCCACCAAACTTCACCCCAAAGACAAAAACAACAAACAAGAACCCATGCACGGGGCCGTGCCTGCCGGGATGGGGTCGTGCCCCTCTCAAGATTCCCCAAAGCAAAAGAAAAACAGAAGCCGACAAGGGACACGGGGTCGTGTCTCCTAGACACGGGCCGTGGTCAACTCTCAGATTTGTAAATTTGGGTTCGTACAGCAAGTACAGGGGCCACGGGGCCGTGCCGTTGACACACGGGGCCATGTGAGTAGTTGGACTGACAAGTGCGTTAAATGAAGACAAAGAAGGAGAAGGACATGGGGCCATACCTACCAGGCATGGGGCCGTGTGAACCTACTGTTTCCAGCTATAAATAGAGGTGCTTGGTTCACTTGCAACTCATCCCTTGGTAAACCACTTCTCTCACACGTGCCACCACTCCTACCATCTTCTACCACATTCATCCATCATCCATCCTTAGAGTGTGTGTAGTAGTCTCGAGATCCAAGATTGATAGTAAGAGTTTTTGTCAAACAAAGGCCATGCTTGGCTAATCTCTTACATCACTTGGTGAAGACAAAATCGTTTGTGTATTGATGCGTGTCGAGTGTGATATATTTTTATGTATATTTTTAGCCCTTTTTAACACTTTGGACAAGTTTTAAATGTATAAAACACGATATTCTACAAACACTAAACACACATATGGGCAAGTGCACCCATCGTGAGCATAGTATAGCGTTGGTAAGATACCGAGGTCGTCCAAGGACACAAGAGCTTTTAATACCGGTTTATCCTCAACATCTAATCAAATCAAAATTTTGGAAAAAGGTTTTAAACATGAAAATAAAAACTAAAAATGCTGAAAAATAAAAACAGATAGACAAGATGAATCACTTGGATCTGACTCACCTTTAATGTAACCTTTGATGTTTTCCGCACTTTTGCACTTTTTAAGAGATTATCTTAGTTATAGTAGTAGGCCCATCTTTTGAATGTGACGTTACCCTCAACCCAGTAGTTTAAGTCAGCAAGGATACAATCCTAAAGGGTTGGAATATTGAAAGATAATTAATTAAGTTATTAATGCGTAATGTGGTAGGCCCCTATTTTGAAGGTGACGTTACCCTCGGCTAAGTGGTTTGAGTCAGCAGGGATACAATCCCAAGTAGACGGGTTAATGTATTAATAGTAGTTTACATATGAGGGGATCAAGCCATTCGCACCCCCGCCATCCAATACCAGTGGGTATTGAAGGAGGTCCTAGTAAGCTGGACCCAGGTCCTTGCAGGATCTATACACTGAACAAGGCAAGAACCTTACCAAACCATTCCCTTAACCCCCGACCAGGTAGACAACATATCTCTATATAGACCGTAGAGATATGAATGATGTAAATCTTTTATTTTATATAGACAGTAAAATAACGCCAAGACACCACGGATAAATGATAAGGAAGTTTTACCTTCAACATAAGAAACTAGTAATTAAAGTCATTAATACAAAACCAAATAAAAAGTGCGAAAAGATAAAAAAAACAAAAGTATTACACTAAATACTTGTCTTCACCAAGTGATGTAAGAGACTTAGGCAAACATGGCCTTTGATTGTCAAGAACTCTTACTATCAATCTTGGACCCGAGACTACTACACACACTCTATGATGGATGATGGATGATGGTGGTGGATGTGGGTTGTGATGGTAGTGGAGTGTGGGTGAAGTGTGAGAGAGGTGGTTTGCCAAAGGATGCCTTTGAAGTGAACCAAACACCTCTATTTATAGCCTGCACAAAAGCCCGGGCACGGCCCCGTGTCCATCCACTTTCTCTTTCTTCATTAATTGCAGTTTGTCTGCATTAGTTGACCACGCCCCCGTGTCCGCTGGGCACGACCCCGTGTGCAGAAGTGTATCTGTACTATCAAGATTTTCTTGGATTCTACGAATCTTAGTGTTGACCACGGTCGTGTTGAGCTGGGCACGCCCCCGTGTTGGGAAATAGAAGCTTCTACAACTTTGTCTTTTCTGCAGACACTTGGGCACGCCCCCGTGTCCGCTGGGCACGGGGCGTGTTCAGCCTTTTGATCTCTTATTTTTGCTTGGGAAGATGCTGTCGAGGGGTCGGGCATGCCATGTTTATTCCTTTTCTTGTATTTATGTTAGATTTAGCTGTATTTTTGCTTCTTTTGTCCATTTACGCTCATTTGATCCTGAAATACAAAAGGAAGACAAAAACACACTTTTTCCAAGATTAGTACTAAAAAAAGGGTTAGTTTTATGCCTCATTTGATGTAATTTATATGTTGCATTTTACACACATCAGTATTACTTTTGATTTCCAAGCTTTGGTAACTTTTTATTTTGGAATGACTATAATAACTAATTTTTTTATATTGAAAGTGAACTTTATTCTATCATCTCCTCATGTTTTGTTGATTCACTCATTCGTGTCTTTACGGTCTATATAAAGCGCGTTAACTGCCTGGAAGGGGTTTAGAATGGTGGTTTGGGTAAATTTCTTGTCTCATTTAGTGTATAGACGCTGCGAGGACTTGATTCAAGCTTATTAGGACTTCCTTTGAGGCAGATAGCATCAAATCAGGGGAAGTAAAAACGGCTTGAATCTCTTATAAATAAAGTACTATTAAAACTTTAAACTGGACTTGCGGGACTGTATCCCGGCTGACTCAGACCAATATGGTCGAGGGTAGCGTTGCCTCCAAAAGAGGGACATGCCACTATAACTAAGATAATCTCTTAGAAAACCCAAAGTGCAGAAATCATCAAAGGATACATAAATGACGAGTCGGAACCAAGTGATTATATCTTGTCTATCTGTTCTTTTATTTGTTTATTTATTTAGTTTCTTTATTTTACTTATTTAAAAATCTTTATTCAAAATTTGGTTAGATTAGACGTCGACGATATATCAGTATTAAAAGCTCTCGTGTCCTTGGACGACCTCAGTATCTTCCCATCACTATACTACCCCAACGATGGGTACACTTGCCCTAGCATGTTGTAGAGAGTGACAGTTTATATCGTGTTTTATAAATTTAAAGCTTTATAAGAGAGTAAAAGTACTTAAAAGTACAATGAAAAATCCTTACACACTCGAAATCACGTCAAGTTTATATCGGCAGCCTAATCATTTTTATACTTTTCTAATTTTTCGTTTTAAATTTTTCTTCTTTTTTCCCCTATTTTTCTATTGTCTGCAGGAGTAACACGGGGCTGTGTTTGATCAACACTGTAACGCTTTGCATTTCCATACTTTCCTTATTTAGAAAGTATTGTTGTAATTCTACTTCTGGAAACTAGTACTTGTGATGTATACTATTTCATTTCAACTTTGTAATCCGAGACTATTGATCATAATGAAAATTCAAGAATTTTACTCACATTATTGTTATTCATGTTAGATTTGTTTAGATGTTTATACTCAAAATCAATTTTTTTAAACACCATTATACATGTTTCACATTTGCACGATACACATTTATGCTTATTACACATAAAACTGACTAAAACGCACAACATAATCGAAATTGGACCTTCGAGAGGAAGGGAAGACACCTCTCGCACGAAAGGACCCCAACCTCTCTGTCGCCTGAAACCTCCCAATCTCACCCTAAATCTATAAATAAGCGCACTACTTCACTCATTTTCCCCCTTCGAGTCGCTCAAACTCTCTCCCAAACACTTTGAAACGCTCTTGGCGATCAGCAACGTTTCAGTAACATTTATTTTCCTTTCCTTTACATTTCTTGCACTTTAATTCCATTTCTTTAACTTCCTTTACAAAACTGTTGGTTTGATTATATCTCAGGGACGGATTCACAAGTTTGCTTGGGAAAACTGATGTTGAAACCTCACCACATACGAGATTCAAAATCATAATCTAACATTTATAACCTATTGCATAACACGACTCGATGACGTAGGCAGCAAACATTGTGCATCAACAAAAATTTTTAAAATATTTTTTCGTAGCTTTTTCATATGAATAAATGTAGAAGCCATTTTAATAAAAATAAAAAACTTAAAAAGGGTAAAAAAAGGTAAAAAGGAAATTACAAAATCTCCAAACAACATTTCGAAAAAAAATAATTTATAGCATTTTAAATTGACTTTCTAAGATATATTTAAAATGTTAAATACACCGTTCCTCGGTTCCCCACTTTTTTAGATAGTGCGCTTCATAGAGAGGAATGAAATGTTAATGGAGTTGGAACTTAGATTCCATTCCTATTGAAATGTTTAAATTTCAAATCTAATTTCTTCCAATTCCATTACTTTCATGAAAAGAATACTACCTTAGTATTCCCCATTAGACATCACACACATACACACACTATATATACATAGGAGAAGGATCCGTAAGGAAACACCATTTATTACGAGAACCGCGAGAACCAAATGTGAATACAACCAAAAAAGACCTAAAAAAATAAAAAAAAATACTCAAAAAAAAAAATTCTACTATTTTTTTATGAAAAATCGCTATATTTCGTCACCAAAAAAAATATTTCGAGTAAATGTTATCTATGCACATGTGCATATGTATCATTTCTTTGAAAAATTCCATAATACATTACTAATATCAGACAATTGCACTTTCATTTACACTACCATTCATAATACACTACTTTTTACATTAACAATATTAGAAATGCACATGTGCATCTATATGTATGAACTTGTTATAACATTAACAACACTAGAAATGCACATGTGCATCTATATGTATGAACATGTTATAACATGTTTTGGTACACCACTTTGAATACACTTTCCCTTTCATCTATCATACCATCCATAATACACTACCATTACCTCCTACCATTCGTAGTACAATACCATTGCCTCCTACCATCCATAATACAATACTATTACCAATATTTCACTTTGTTACATGTACACCAACACCCTTTATACCATCCAAACAACATATTACATCATAAAGTGACAAATATAATCAAACCATCAACCACTAGATATTACTAACCAAAACACATGCATATGGGCCTACTTCATCATTTAAAATCACAAACTTTTTGTACCAAAACACGTTATATGATGGTTATACATAATGATGCACATGTGCATTCTTAATATGGGAAATGTAAAAAGTAGTGTATTGCGGATTATAAGGTAAATGAAAGTGCATTTTTCTACTACTAGTAATATATTACGGAATTTGTCCAAGAAATGATACATATGCACATGTGCATCCATAACTGTTACTCGAAAAAAAAATTTGGTAACGAAATATAGCGATTTTTATTAGAAAATATTAAAAAAATATTTGATGCGGGCCCAAGTGTGGAGAAGTGGGCCATCTTGTATTTGGAGGCCCAAGATCGTGTAACAAAAGGGGCTTCACTAAAATGCCTCTAATTTGGGCTACGGGGGTCCGTTTTGGGCGTGCGACCAGACGAAACAAACGTGAAAGATCAGAATTGAATTTTGAATTAACTCATTTTCACTTCAAATTATGTGCCCTTTGGGTTGAATTTTGGGGGTTGGGGAAGAACTACACGGGTATTCGAGAAACAACGTGTTTGGTCTTCGTTTTCGTAACACACGCTACATCAATATTTGTGTGTTTTTTTGGATTTTTTTAGGTATTTTTTTGTGTTCACATTAATTCTCGCGGTTCTCGCAATAAGGGTGGTTCTCAAATGAACCTTACCCTATATATATATATATGTATATATATATGTATATGTATATGTATATGTATAGGGATAGGGATAGGATCATGAGAAAACTACATCTAAATGAGAAAACTAGAAAACTAACTAAAAAAGCCTAAAAAAAGCTAAAAAACATACCAAATTTTTTTTTTTACAATTTCTTATAAAAAAATCTCTATTTTTTATATATAACAAAATTTTCAAAAAAAAAAAACAATTTTGTTGTACTGCACATGTGCATTATATGTGTACTACACATGTGCACTATATACGTAATAGTGCACATGTGCAATACAACAAAAAAGAATTTTTTTTTTTAATTTTTTTTCCATGCATAAAAACTAGCGATTTTTTTTATAAAAATTTGTAAAAAAAAATGGTATGTTTTTTAGGCTTTTTTTAGTTAGTTTTTTGGTTTTCTCATTTAAACTAGTTTTCTCATGATCCATCCCCTATATATATAGAAAAAGTGTAAAATACAATACGGCTTAACGTACATCGCGTACGACAACGTGCGTGATTATGTGTATAACGTGCGTGATTAATGTTTTCATCATGCATGATTAATGTTTTCCAACATGCGTGATTTGGTTTTTTCAGTTTATAACGTGTGTGATTTTAAAATGAACGTGCGTAATTATTAGTCGTACGTGATGTACGTTAAGCCACATTGTATGTTAACTGGCCTCTATATATATATGAAAGGATAAATCGAAAACCCATGATATATATATATGGTTGGTGAAGCTTCATGAATAGTGCTTTATTTTTTATATTTTTTCATGTGATATATATAATAAATTTCAATCTTTTACACAAAAATGATGGTGGTGTAGTGGTTTCTCTTCATTCCATTGAAACAATCAACACAAGTTCAATACCTCCTAAACTTTTTTTTTCTTTTTTCCTTACCATCTCATACCATGTGGTCCACTATTACAATAAAATCCTCCTTAGGAAAATATGGTGCTCTTGGTAGTGAATATAATTTTTTTCATCTATACATATAGATAGTTATGTTTTATGAGTTTCATTTCTAACCATTATGTTTTAAATGATTTACCTGTTTAACATATTTAATTATCATTTAATTTAATTTTTCTCTAATAACTTTTGTTCGTTACATATTTTAGAAAAAGTTAAATATGCAGGTGTCTTTAATTTTGTTTCTCGACGCTCTGGTACAAATTTTGTTGAAAATGAGGTATAAAAATAACTATATTTTTAACATCGTAAACCATAGTGAGTGCCGGTATCATACCAGTATCATCAAGAACCGAAGCGATATTTGTTTATATAGTTTTCGATCAATTTAAAACACGTGTTTCTGTCTATTTGGGTATATCACAACTTTAAATTTTCGTTTCTATACTAGGTGTGGATATCGTAATGCATCGAATCAATACCGATCGAAACCGGGTTCCCGCCGCATCGCGTGGGGGAAGCCCACTAGTCTTAATTAAAAATACAAAAAATATTTCATCTCCACCATCCATCTCATATGATCAATGGTGGATAATAAAAAGATACAAGAAGGTTATTTTTTCAGACAAATGTTACAGTTTGACAAAAAGTGTAAAATGTTACACTTTTCTCTCTCCTCTCTTATCAGTCGGAAAAAAATGTGATAGATGCATTGTTACATAAAAATCTCGTTGTAAAAAATGTAACATGTTTTTACGTGCATTACAAAATAAAAACTTCGTAATTTATAAGTTCTAAAATCCACACTTCATATGATCTAAAAAACTGTTGTCAAAAAGTAATAAAAAAGTGTTAAAGGTGGGTTACAAAAAATGTGAACAGCTGAAAAAATGTAACACATTCTATCTTCTCTCTCCTCTGTTACGAAAAGTGTGCCAGTATCAGAAAATGTTGCAGGTGTCAGTAAATTGAAGCGAGAAAATATAACACGTGACAGCATGATGTCCATCTATTAGGTTTTTAGAGTTTTTGCAACTCACATGGGATTTATCCCAATAATTCCCCATATATATACATACATATATATATTTATACACACACATATAGGGGAAGGTTCAATTAAAAACCACTAGTTAGAGTGAAAACCCGAAAACTAACTAAAAAACCTTGAAAAACATACAAACTTCTTTTACAAATTTTCACTACTTTTTATATAAAAAAACTTTTTTTAAAAAAAACTTGCTGCACATGTGCACTACAAATTTTTTTAAAAAAAGTTTTTTATATATAAAAATAGCGATATTTAATAAAAAAAATAGTAAAACAAAAAATTTTGGTATGTTTTTTAGGATTTTAGTTAGTTTTCGGATTTTCACTCTAACTAGTGGTTTTCAATTGAACACTCTCCTATATATATATATATATATATATATATATCCCTCAACGTACGAACTGTACGCGACATCTATTTCGCATGTTACTAAAAAAATGGGTTTTTCAATAATCGCATGTTACAATATTTTGATTTAGTATTTGGATTCGCATGTTTTTCACACAAAAGGAATTCTATGGTTTTTTCAATAATCGCATGTTACAATTTTATGATTTAATATTTGGATTCGCATGTTTTCACACAAAAGGTGGAGTTCGCATGTCATACGATTTTTTTTTTTTGGAAATCGCATGTATTCACACAAACATATTCGCATGTTATATTTAAAAACCAAATTCGCATGGTCAAAACTGAACTCGCACCAGATCGGACGGCTAAGATGAACGCGTACATATTGTACGATAAGGGCATTTGTACGTATATAGGGTAAGGTTCATGCTAGAATCACCTATATCGCGAGAACCATGAGAATCAGTGTAAACACAACCAAAACTACAAAAAAATACACAAATTACGTTTTTTAAAATTATCCATTAAATATCGCAACATTTTATTTATAAAAAAATAACAAATACTGAGGCACATGTGCATATGTCATATTTCTTGACAACACCTATACAATCACTACCATCCGTAATATATTACCAATATTATACAATTTCCCTTTCGTATATGTGACAACTCGTATAAATCCATGGCTGTGATGTTGAGTTGTTATGCTAGGGTTTTGTTGTTGCATGATTAGTTTTGGGTGATTATGCGATTAGTTGAATTAATTGATGATATGTATGCATAAATGATCATTGGTTGCGTTTTTTGTGAAAATCATGACGTTTTTTTTATATCTAGGGTTATGTGATTATTGATGTGTTTAGGTGATAATTGATGGTTAACCTGCTGTTAGTTGTTATTAGGAAGTGTCGGGGTTGTTTACATGCGTTTTGGTATCGTTTAAACGAAAAACAGGATGCTGATTAACAAAAACAGCCAACTTCAGTTGGCTGTAAACGGGTGAATATAAATCAAAAAATTGACTTTTTGAAGTCTAAATTATACGATCTCGAAAAACGCTTCAAATGGCGTAGAAATCATATTTTTCAGAGGTCGTTTGCTACTTTTAAAGGCCTGTTTTGTACAGCAGCAAAAGCTGCGTTTTTTTCTGCAGAAAATGTGTGTTATGTTTTTCATCATAACTTGTAATCTGGATAGAGTTAGGTCATGAAATTCGTACAGTAGATGGGAACGGGTGTCGTCGTAAATCTCCAGCTTGAATTTCATCAATCGGACTTGCGATAAATTTTAAATGAATTTTCCCGTGGGCTGCAGTTAGAAAGTGACAAGTCTTACTGCAGCCCGGTAAATGATTTTTATAAAATAATCGGTAATGAATCAGGTTTTGAGATTTTTACACAAGGTGACTTGGACCGTTTAAAACATTCTGTAAATTATGGAGAATTTTTAGAACAAGATAACTATTTTATAAAAATACCTGAAAACAGCCCAGTTTTGGATGTTAAAGCTGAAATAGTATAAGTTGTGATTTGCGTGTCTAGATGTCGATTATGCTATCTGATAATGATCCAACTTGTTATATGTCAACGAAAGTGTTATGTGAAGTATTGTGTCCTTGTTCATGAGTAGTTATAGGTGGAATATGTATATGTGCGTAAACTGTCAAAGTGGGTGCATGTTATGTTGTAGTTGCGTGTAGGAGCTTCGTGCCTTATTTGAACACACTAATGAACTAAATGGTAATCACACTAGGACGTGATTGACCTACCTTGACTGTTAACCATTTTTAAGAGACCAACCGAACAATCAAATGTGAGTTCACACTTTTTCTACAGAGCATGGGATTCCCGGTGGTTTGGGAATGGGTTAAACAACAACAATCCCCCTTGGGTGGGATGCAACCTGCGTATTCTCCTTGGGTAGAATACGTACCTCCGCTCTCCTTGGGAAGAGCGACAACCTTAAACTTACTAGACAACAACTCTATCTTAAGTCCCTCATTTTTATATCGACTTAATCGCTGGGCCATTGGTGAACGGGTCATTAGTTAAATAGCGTTATTAGGTCTGACAAGCCTCACACCGTGCCGCAGAGGACGGGCGTGGACTAATGGACTTGGGCACTTAGTCAATCATGATAGACATTGACTCAAGGCACTCAACATAACTTAAGTCAGTAGTCGATATGGTACGGGTCTAGTGGTTTAAAACATTGTGGTAGCCCCATGACATATGGTTATCAGAACAAGGAACTTGACAACTTATGGTTTTCGAAACAACTTATGGTTTTTGGAACAACTTTAAAACAGACAACCAACTGTGAACTCGCCAACATTTTTGTTGATACGTTACTACATGCTTTGCAGGTCGATAGGTTATTTTGTTGGAGCTTGCATGGAGAAGGAGTCGTTGTGGGACATGAACCGTTGTGTGTTCATGATAAACTTTATGAACTTTAAACTTATACTTTGGTTTTAAACTTTATGCTTCCACTAACTTTTAAACTTGGTTTTGGACTTTGGCTTTGTGAACACTAAACGTTTTGTTTGCCATGGTTTTACTTTACTTAACGTTCAGTATGATTGGTGGTGTGATCCTGGTCAGTCACACGCCTCTCGGTAATACTCCACTTGTGGATTTTGAGGGTGTGACAGATTGGTATCAGAGCCATTGGTTATAGCGAACTTGGTTTTAAAAAGGAGAAATTCTTTTTTAAAAAAACCATACTATAACCTGTTCAGTGCTCAACGATCCACAACGACGCTTCGCTCCACGTGCAAGGCTCAACACTGTAGGTGGTATGATTTATATTAATATTGCCTACATGCTAGTTTACAGTTACATTGTGAATTGATCATGGCATGCCTAGTTAATGTAGTAGCATGTTGCCTATTAGCTTTAATGTACCCTCTTGATATGCAACTGTTTGCCTGAAACCTTATGTGCTCACTCTCTTCTCTCATCCCATACTTTTCACACCTCTACGTCACCATTCTCACTTGTGTTTTTATGGATGTGAAGATCATGAGTTGTAACACCCCAAAATTTATAAAACTTTATATTAGAATTATAAAGTACAAAATAAACGAGAACAAACTAACTAGGACTAAATAACCCAGTCAGTTACAAGTCTTGTAGTAACTCATAAGTGGGTTAAAACACTCAAATATGAACTAAAGGAAATTAGAAGGACCAAAGGTGTTTAAATTGAAACTAATTATAATAAAAACATTTTATTAAACACAAAAACACACATTTGTGTGTGTGTGCTGGATCGATCAAACACAGGAGGGCAACCAAAGCTTCTCCCAAAACCCTAGTTCATACTATGTGATCAAATTGAAGACCAAATTCAGTCCCAAACCAAAATCCGAACATAGATTAGTGATTACCTCAGTGAAGGGATCATAAGGTATGTAAATTTTGTAGAAAATTTCCATTTAAATTTCTGGATGAATATGGGAAAATTCGAATATGATGTTGCATGAGTGTTGTATGGATTAAATTAGAGTGATATGATGTCTAGGGATAAACCCTAGTTGATTTCTTGTTAAAATTTTGCTAAATAATTGTGAGATTCATAATCACCATTGTAGGTGATTAATGGGTTTTGTAGAAACATGATAAACACTAGGATTATGATGCTTGTTTAAACACTAGAATGAAGTACATCTTAGTTTATTAACTAAGTTTTTGTTAATTATGTATTTTTTTAAATAGTCCGTATTTTATGATTAAATGATGAAATTATAAGACGAGTGTTACATGAGTGGACATCTCAACTTGATTCATGCTCAACTGACGGCCCTAATCAATGAACGAGTTGCTGAGGCTTTAGCAGCAGCCCCACCAAGAGGTAAAGCCTGCCATTTCAACCTAGTTTAGGATGTTTAGATCCTACTCTCGTGATCCTCTGTCATTCTTAACCTTACCCTTTCTTTCTCACATGACAGGTCAACCTGCTCAGCCTCGAGTATGTACGTTCAAGACCTTCATGGACTGTCGACCTAGTACCTTCACTGGCACAGAGGGAGCCGTAGGTCTCCTTCACTGGTTTGAGAAGATCGAATCCGTGTTTGAGATGTGTGAATACCCTGTAGCCAGTAGGGTGAAGTTTGCAACTGGAACACTAGAAGGTGGTGCGCTCTCTTGGTGGAACGCACAGGTGCAGATGCTAGGGTTGGCAGCTGCTAATGCCACCCCCATGGAACGATTTTAAGGATCTAATCAAACAAAAGTATTATCATCGGGACGATATTCACAAGCTTGAGGTGGAGTTCTACAACCTCAAGATGGTAGGGTCAGAAATTGAGGCCTACACGAAGAGATCAAACGAATTGGCTGCTTTATGTCCCAACATGGCGAATCCTCCATAGAAGCGTATTGAGCTTTACATCAAGGGTTTAGTACCAGAAATCCAGAGTATGGTAACTGCATCGAACCTTCCTACAATCCAGCAAATCATACGACTGTCTCACCGCCTCACTGATCAGGCAATCGAGCAGAACAGGCTACCTAAATGGATTAGTGCCATTACTTCTGATGCTCCAAGTGACAACAAGCGTAAGTGGGATGGGAATTCTAGCA
This sequence comes from Helianthus tuberosus, assembly GCA_030545235.1. Classification (NCBI taxonomy): domain Eukaryota; kingdom Viridiplantae; phylum Streptophyta; class Magnoliopsida; order Asterales; family Asteraceae; genus Helianthus; species Helianthus tuberosus. The sequence continues at coordinate 92,866,338 of CM060354.1, forward strand.
AGGGTTCAAGCTCTACTCAGCCTCAGTCTCAGTAGCGGAGGACCGATGACTACAAGAGCCCCAACCAGCAATCTTCTTCTAATCAAAGTCAGGGTGGGTACAAGGGAAATTACCCTAAGTGCAATCGCGGTAACTTGCACCACAGCGGGTCGTGCAACAAGGGGCACTGTCAGAGATGCAATAAGCCAGGTCACGCAGCAAAGGATTGTAGGTGCCCTTATCCAGCAAATCAGAGTCGACAGCAGCAGCAAGCTCCACAGAACCAACAACAGCAACAATAAGGGGTGCTTCTAGTGTGGAGTAGAAGGACACTTTAAAAGGAACTGCCCTCAGCTGAATCAGAACCGTAACAACAACAATAATCAGGGAAACGGGAACAACAAGAACAACGATGACAATGGTGCTAAAGGACGTGTGTTTGTAATTGGTCAGGGTGAAGCGAGGAATGATCCCAATGTTGTGACATGTAAGTTTCTACTGGACGACTACTTTGTTTCTGTTTTATTCGATTCGGGAGCCGATACTAGCTACGTGGCCTTAAGGGTTAGTCAGATGCTTAAGCGTACCCCAATCCACCTGAACTCCAAGCATGTTGTAGAACTAGCGAACGGTAAAAGCCTTGAGACCACACACATTGTCAAGGGTTGTAATCTCACTCCAGCCGGTCAGACTTTCTGTATTAATCTCATCCCCATCGTTCTTGGTAGTTTCGACGTTGTCATTGGGATGGCCTGGTTATCCCAACATCGAGCGGAAATACTCTGTAAGGAGAAGATTGTCCGCATACCTCGTCCTGACATTGAACCCCTCGTTATTCATGGCAACAAGAGTGGTGCTATTGTGGGCATCATCTCTTTCCTTAAGGCCCAGAAGTATTTGCGAAAGGGCCACACTGCCATTTTGGCCCTTGTTACCGATACTTCATCGAAAGAGAAGAGGATTGAAGACATCCCGATTGTACGCGACTTTCCTGAGTTATTTCCTGAGGAATTACCTGGTCTACCGCCTCATCGTCAGGTCGAGTTTCAAATCGAGCTAGCTCCTGGAGCATCGCCTATAGCTCGCGCACCTTATTGCTTAGCCCCATCTGAACTGGAAGAATTGCCCGCGCAACTACAAGAACTTTTGGACAAGGGTTTTATTTGTCCTAGCTCTTCGCCCTGGGGAGCTCCAGTCTTATTTGTTAACAAGAAGGACGGTACCTTTCGAATGTGCATAGACTACCGCGAACTCAACAAGGTGACCGAGAAGAATCGTTATCCTCTTCCGCGTATCGATGACTTGTTCGACCAGTTGCAAGGGTCGAGCTTCTACTCTAAGATTGATCTGAGATCGGGCTACCATCACCTGAGATTCCGAGACGAGGAAATCTCCAAGACAGCATTCAGGACTTGTTCTGGGCACTACGAGTTTCTAGTCATGCCTTTTGGGTTGACAAACGCACCTGCTGTTTTCATGGATCTCATGAACCGAGTGTGCAAACCATACCTAGATAAGTTTGTTATTGTTTTCATCGACGACATCCTGAATTATTCCAAGAGTCAGGGGGAACACGAGCATCATCTGCGACTTATTCTTGAACTTCTTCGAACAGAGCAACTCTACGCTAAGTTTCAAAATGCGACTTTTGGCTTCGTAAAGTCCATTTATTAGGCCATATAGTCAATAAAGATGGGATTCACGTTGATCCATCCAAGATTGACTCGATCAAGAACTGGCCTGCACCTCGTACTCCAACTGAAATCCATCAATTCTTGGGTTTGGCGGGTTACTACCGAAGGTTAATCAAATATTTCTCGAAGATCGCGCAGCCTCTCACTTCACTAACATAGAAGGGTGTCACCTACCGGTGGGGTTATGCTCAGGAATCAGCGTTTCAGCAGTTGAAGGTGAAACTTTGTAGCGCACCCATTCTCTCGTTACCTGAAGGCACAGACGATTTCGTTTTTTATTGCGACGCGTCGATCCAAGGACTTGGTTGTGTGTTGATGCAACGTGAGAAAGTCATTGCTTACGCATCACGCCAACTCAAGGTCCACGAAAAGAACTACACTACCCATGACTTGGAGCTGGGAGTAGTAGTGTTTGCACTCAATATATGGAGACATTACTTGTACGTTACCAAGTGCACCATTTAGACCGATCACAAGAGTCTCCAGCATATCTTCGATCAGAAGGAGTTGAACATGCGACAACGCCGATGGGTCGAACTCCTCAACGACTACGAATGCGCAATCAAGTATCATCCAGGAAAATCCAACGTTGTGGCTGACGCCCTCAGTCGTAAGGAAACCAAACCTAAGCGTGTACGTGCGTTACAACTTACTATCCACTCCAGTCTTCCTACCCAGATTCGTGACGCTCAGATTGAAGCATTGAAGGATGAGAACCTCAAAGCAGAATCCCTACGAGGCATGGATAAGAAACTAGAACGCAAGGATGACGGGGCTTATTATTTCATGGAACGTGTATGGGTTCCAATAAGGAAACTTACGAGAGCTTGTGATGGACAAAGCACAAAAGTCTCGTTACTCGGTGCATCCTGGTTCTGACAAGATGTATCAGGATCTCAAGACTTTGTACTGGTGGCCCCACATGAAAGCTAACATAGCGACTTATGTTAGTAAATGCTTGACCTGTGCTAGCGTTAATGTTCAATACCAGAAGTCGTCAGGACTACTTCAACAACTAGAGATCCCAACATGGAAATGGGAGCAAATTTCCATGGATTTCATCACTGGTTTACCCAGATCCCAGCGAGGAAATGACACCATCTGGGTGATTGTTGATCGACTGACTAAGTCTGCACACTTTCTGGTAATCAAGGAAACAGATAAGTTTTCTACACTCGCAGACATCTACTTGAAGGAAGTGGTCGCTAGGCATGGAGTGCCAACTTCCATCATATCTGATCGAGACTCGCGCTTTGCATCTGATTTGTGGCAGGTGATGCGCAAATACTTTGACTCACGTTTAGACATGAGCACGGCTTATCACCCACAGACGGATGGGCAGAATGAACGCACCATCCAGACTCTAGATGACATGCTCCGAGAATGTGTTATCAACTTTGGTAACGGCTGGGAAAGACATCTTCCTTTAGTGGAGTTTTCATACAACAATAGTTACCACACCAGCATCAAGGCTGCTTCGTTCGAAGCTTTGTACAGACGGAAATGACGATCACCCTTATGTTGGGCAGAAGTTGGCGACAGCCAAATTACTAGCCCAGAACTCGTTCTCGACACAACGGAAAAGATTGCCCAAATCCGACAACGAATGGCGGCAGCTCATGACTGTCAGAAAAGCTACACTGATAAGCGTAGGAAACCGCTCGAGTTCTAGGTTGGGGATCGAGTGCTACTTAAAGTCTCACCTTGGAAAGGTGTGGTTTGCTTTGGCAAACGGGGCAAGCTTAATCCGCGGTATGTCAGACCTTTCGAAATCACTAAGAAAATCGGCAAGGTGGCGTACAGATTGAATCTGCCAGAAGAGCTCAGTGGTGTTCACAACGTCTTTCACGTGTCGAATCTGAAGAATTGTCCGTCAGATGAGACCCTCATCGTTCCTTTAAAGGAACTAACTATCGACGACCAGTTGCGCTTCGTCGAGGAACCGGTGGAATTTATGGACCGAGAAATCAAGACTCTCAAACGAACCAAGATACCTATTTTCCTAGTTCGTTGGAACTCCCGTCGTGGCCCAGAGTTCACTTGGGAATGAGAGGATCAGATGAAACGCAAGTACCCCCAGTTGTTTAAGAAAGGTGAGTCCGGTTCTGAAGCTACTTTGGAATTTCGGGACGAAATTCCAAACCAACGGGGGGATGATGTGAAACCCCAGGAAAACACACAACACAACTAGCTTCTCTAGTAACTATATGTTAAATTTCGGGACGAAATTTCTTTCAACTTGGGGATGATGTGACAACTCGTATAAATCCTTGTTACGTTTTGCTTCATTTGTAATTACACGTACGTTATATTAATTGAATGTGGTGTTTGATTATTTTCTTTGAACAATTGTGTGCTTGGTAATGTGTAATATGAATTACGGGAAACCGAAACCCGAAACTGAAATATTGGAAAACGTTATTTTGTGCAATGAAACAATGTAGTGTGTTAAATTGCGACACGGGACATTTTAATTAGTTATTTTGCGAAATATGCCAAACCGCTACATTAGTAAACCCAAACCAAACCCACCCCCTCCCCCCCTTGCGCCACAAATAGGCCCAACCCTACCCCATGTCCCCCTTGTGCGAAATATAAGCCCAACCCACACTTTCTTGTTCCTTGCAGCCCATTAAGCCCAAACACCCTTGTGTTTTAATTATATGTACATGGCTTTGGGAATAAGAGAAAAAAAACAGAAACCCTAACACCCTCTAGAGTGCGATGGAAGGAGAACCCCCCCCCCCTTGGTGCGCCGATTTCAGTTCTTGTTCGCCTCCTTCTTCCTTGTTAGCCTGTGTATTCGCTCTAAGGTTAGTATTTTTGGTTTGGATTACGATTCCTGGTTTTGTTGAGTTGTTATGCTAGGGTTTTGTTGTTGCATGATTAGTTTCGGGTGATTATGCGATTGGTTGAATTAATTGATGATATGTATGCATAAATGATCATTGGCTGCGTTTGTGTGAAAATCATGATGTTTTATATCTAGGGTTATGTGATTATTGATGTGGTTAGGTGATAATTTATGGTTAACCTGCTGTTAGTTGTTATTAGGAAGTGTCGGGATCGCTTACACGCGTTTTTGTATCGTTTAAACGAAAAAGAGGATGCTGATTAATGAAAACAGCCAACTTCAGTTGGCTGTAAACGGGTCAATATGAATCGAAAAATTGATTTTCTAAAGTCTAAATTATATGTTTTCAGAAAACACTTCAAATGGCGCTGGAATCATATTTTTCTGAGGTCGTTTGCTATTTTTAAAGGCTTGTTTTGTATAGCAGCAAAAGCTGCATTTTTTCTGCAGAAAACGTGTGTTATGTTTTTCATCATAACTTGTAATCTGGATAGATTTAGATAATGAAATTCGTACAGTAGATGGGCACGGATGTCTTCATAAATCTCCAACTAGAATTTCGTCAGTCGGACTTGCGATGAATTTTAAATGAATTTTTCCGTGGACTGCAGTCAGAAAGTGAGAAATCTGACTGCAGCAAGGTAAATGATTTTTATAAAATAATCGGTGATGAATAGTGTTTTGAGATTATTACAAAAGGTGACACGGACCGTTTAGAACATTCTGTAAGTTATTGAGAATTTTTGGAACAAGATAACTATTTTATAAAAATACCCGAAAACAGCCCAGTTTTGGATGGTAAAGCTGAAACAATATAAGTTGTGATTTGCGTGTCTAGATGTCGATTATGCTATCTGATAATGATCAAACTTGTTATATGTTAACGAAAGTGTTATGTGAAGTATTGTGTGCTTGTTCATGAGTAGTTATTGGTGGAGTATGTATATATGCGTAAACTGTCAAAGTGGGTGCATGTTATGTGGTAGTTGCGTATAGGAGCTTCGTGCCTTATTTGAACACATTAATGAACTAAATGGTAATCATACTAGGACGTGATTGACCTACCTTGACTGTTAACCATTTTTAAGATACCAACCGAGTAATCAAAGGTGAGTTCACACTTTTTCTACAAAGCATGGGATTCCAGTGGTTTGGGAATGGGTTAAACAACAACAATCCCCCTTGGGTGAGATGCAACCTGTGTATTCTCCTTGGGTAGAATACGTACTTCCTCTCTCCCTGAGAAGAGCGACAACCTTAAACTTACTAGACAACAACTCTATCTTAAGTCCCTCATTTTTATATCGACTTAATCGCTGGGCCATTGGCGAATGGGTCATTAGTTAAACAGCGCTAGTAGGTCTGACAAGCCTCACACCGTGCCGCAGAGGACGAGCGTGGACTAATGGACTTGGGAACTTAGTCAATGATGATAGACATTGTCTCAGGGCACTCAACATAACTTAAGTCAGTAGTCGATATGGTACGGGTCTAGTGGTTTAAAACATTGGGGTAACCCCCACGGCATATGGTTTTGAGAACAAGGAACTTGACAACTTGTGGTTTTCGAAACAACTTATGGCTTTTGGAACAACTTTAAAACGGACAACCAATTGTGAACTCACCAATATTTTTGTTGATACGTTACTACATGCTTTGCAGGTCGATAGGTTATTTTGCCGGAGCTTGCATGGAGAAGGAGTTGTTGTGGGACATGAACCGTTGCGTGTTCATGATAAACTTTATGAACTTTAAACTTATACTTTGGATTTAAACTTTATGCTTCCGCTAACTTTTAAACTTTGTTTTGGACTTTGGCTTTGTGAACACTAAACGTTTTGTTTGCAATGGTTTTACTTTACTTAATGTTCAGTATGATTGGTGGTATGATCCTGGTTAGTCACACGCCTCGCGGTAATACTCCGCTTGTGGATTTTGAGGGTGTGACAGTATACAATACAATTTATAAAATTAAAACACTTATAAATATTTTTATACAATCACTAAGGTCATTCATATTAATACACATGTGCATTGTTTATACAGTAATAAGAGAATTAATGTTAATGCACATATGCATAATGTTTGTATGTTTAGTTATCTTATAGGTTGTCTATTATTGTAGATCAATAAATGGAAAAAAATGAAGAAAGTAACTTTTGTTCTGAAATCGATGAATAAAGGGTACAAAAAAATGTCAGATTCTATAAAGGATGATGACGTAATGATGCTATTGAGGATGATGACATAATGGTTAATCACAGAGTTAAAAGGGTTGTTTATTATTTAATAATGCAGTTGGGAAGATACGCACATGGGCATCACTTTATAAATGATGTTGACATTTATATACACATATGCATTTTGGTTAATTTTATCTGATGGTTGATAGTTTGGTTATATTTGTCTATTTAGGATATAATATATTGTTTGATACGGTATGAAGGTTGGTGATGCACATGTGCATAGTTTGAAATATTATACATATTGGTAATGTATTACGGATGGCTGTGTAGACAGAATTGAAATTGTATAATATTGGTAATGTATTAGTGATGGTAGTGTAGTTGGAAGGGAAATTGTATAGGTGTTGTCAATATATATGAAATATGCACATGTGTATCAGTAATTGTTATTCAAGAAATATGAAATAAACACATGTGCATCAGTAATTGTTATTCGGGTTAAAAAAATTAAAACAAAAAGAAATTGTGTGTTTTTAAGCTTTTTTTTAAATAGTTATGGTTGTGTTCACACTGGTTCTTGCGGTTCTCACAATAAGGGTGGTTCCTAACGGATCCTCATCCTCTCTTTCTCTATATATATATGGAGAGAATCATGCGAAAACTACATATAAATGACAAAACTAAAAAACTAACTAAAAAAGCCTAAAAACATACCAATTTTTTTTTATAAAAAATCGCTACTTTTTATGTATAAGAAAACTTTTTTTTTTCAAAAAAGAAGTTGCACAGAACGTGTGTTTTAGGATCGATTCCGCTGCACTTGAATGCCCGTTGATTGCGTAGATCTCGAATCTTGTGCGGAATCCAAGTACGAGAGTGGATTGAGCAAGAACAAGCTAATTATAATATGTTTTCTATTGATTAATGAACAATACAAAACCGTGAAAACAAACGGACGGAGTAACAGCTCTCAAGTCCTCTAAGATACAAATGAAACAAACACAAGACACATATTTATAGTGTGATCAGATCCGCACCAAGCATACTTGTGGATGAACATGTTAATCACGGATCAACCATGCGCAGACCTACACTCATACGGATCAACTTCTAACTGCGCATGGACACATTGGTGCGAACCGACTTATGCACATTCGCACGAACCAACCAAAGAAACCCAAATTCTACGCGTGACTTGATTTGTGCGGACCCATGTGTCTCCATCCGTGCGGATTGACTTGGAACAAGAATGTTTTACACATTATCACCCTGTCTTGTCTCATCTGTTTAGCTATGATACGTGATTGATGGAAGCGATAGACATATGCACTCACAGACTCCCCCTTGGATATTGCTGCAGTCAATCTTGTAGCTTGTCTTTATCTTCTCTCTGAGTCTTTAAGAAGCTTTAACAGAATCAGCAACACAGACTCCCCATTACACTCAGAATCCCCAGCTCCCCCTTTCGACAGACTCTCTCTCCAGGCTCCCCCTTGCTTTAAGCTTTCAGGATCTAAACCTGGCTCTCTATAAACTTCATTTGACAAATAAAAGATATTTGAGATTTCCAGGATTGGTAACCTGACTTTAAACACAAACATTTTGATAAATAAAACTTTTGAGATCACCAGGATTGTAGAATGGCTCTTAATTCAGGATTAAACCACCTGGCTCACCTTCCCCTATCAAATAACTCTATATATTTGGCATTCAAAGCATCCAATCACCAGAAACATTTTTCAGATTTGAATCTGTGAGGGTTTATAAGGATTCACAGATAATCAAGTTCAACTTAATGACCTTGAATCATCTGATTATCTACCAAGTCCAAATTAATGACCCTGGAGACTTTCACAAACTGTTTTTAGATTTTTCATTTAAAAACCTCAAGTTTCAAATTAATGAGCTTGTTTATTTTCTAAGACATGTTCAGCATACTTGGATTTTGAAACTCGGCTTTCCAACATCGATTGTCGAAACATAAAGTGAAAGAAGATCTTTTTGTATTTTACAAAGCTTATGCTGAAACTCTCCGAAAATATTTTTGTGATTTTTTTATAATGAAATGCAATAACAAAATATTCACAAGTATATTTTTGTTGAGTTCACGTCAGAGGATCATATCAGTTTACGACAAATCACTAGCATCGTCGATCTATATAAATTTTAAGTTTTAAACGATTAACTTAGATTGTCAGTATACTGATCCACTTAAATTTTCACACAAATTTCAATTGATTCATGATACGAGATTAGTGTTTTAAGGACTTATCTTATTTGCATGTCCTACCTCAGAATACTCTCGTATCAAGATTCCCTAGATTTAGTCTTACAGGTGAATATACCTAAATGATATCTATCTCTGGGTTAGTGTGAGGCCTTGAGAGCTCCGGTTAGAACTTCCATTCAGTCAAAGAGATGAAGGCTCGACTTAAAGGTGTGTTCCACTTAGGAATCTTCTTTACAACTTCACTTGATATATATCTTTCGATATTTTCTCAATTTTTATGCAGAGGGAAAGCTTTAAGCGCAAAAGCATTATATAAGGTCTAGGCCATTGTTGACGCAAAATCAGAAGACCAAGTATAATACCTCAGATATCAATAAGTATAAAGATCTAATATCTCATAATCAGGCAACCTCTCAAACGAAATTTCGGAGTACTAAGTCCATATATCCGAGAGATGTTCCCCATGAGATAAGAAAGTTATTAATTTAGGTTTATATCTCGAAATCAGTTTACTAAATGCGTAAAAACCTACTGGCATATCATCAGTGAGACCGTTTATCATGTTTTGACATTCCAATTCTTTACCATGCTGTGATTGTTTACTGATGTACTATCATTTCCTCTTTTTACACAAAACTCTTTTGATTTTTTCTATGTTTTGTCATTTTCAAAATTTCAAATGTTTTTGTATTTTCAAAAATTTTACTCCCCCTAAAATCCAAAACATTTCATGAAAATGTGAGAACCCAATGTAGATAGCTTCATCTCGCCATCCATTTTCTGCTTCACATGCTCTGTATCAGTTTATCAAATTTTACACCCCCATGATTAACAAAACATTGATTTTTGACATTTTCAAAACAATTTTGTTTAACCACTTGAAAGAAACTTGTTTTACCAAGTTTTTTTTGTTCAACCGTGAGGGTTTCGGCTTATTCCATCAACATTTTTCAAAAAAAAAATATTTTAACAAATTTAAAAAACAAACAATTTTTATGTATTATGTTTTTTTTTTGTTTTTCAATTTTTTATCTTGTTTTTTGTTTATGTTTTATTTATTATTATTAATAAACAAACTTCATGTTTTTCATCCACATGAATCCTTCTCCTTCGTGCCAGGCTGCTCCATTCCTCTTGCTGACTTTCTGTTAGCTTCTGGAACACCTGCACATTCAATCAATTCAATTACTTGAATAATGAAACCCAGGCCTGTTTGACCTTGGGTATTGTGACACAATACGAATTGTTCAATTTCGAAAAATCTTTGTCATTTTTAACAAATACTTTTTCATTCTTATTTTCAACCTTCTTGGTTGAATCGATTCTTCGTTTCTCATTCACAGAAGTATGTATCTTTACCACCCAAATTTGTCCTTTTAAAACATTCCGTTTATAAAATATTGAATCATTTTGAAGGTTTTCTTTTGATAAATCTACTTTTGGTTTCCAGATTTGTTTTGGTTCAAACTTGGATGTTTTTTATTTCCAAATTTGTTTTGGCTTTGATGTCTCAACCATTGGTTTCCAAATATATTTTGACTCAAATTTGGGTGTCTTTGATTTCCAAGTTTGTTTCTGTTCAAACTTGAGTGACTTCTGTTTCACCACCTCAACTTTCTTTTTCTCAACATCAACAGGCTTCAGAGTTGGACATTTGCGACCAACATGTCCAATTTGTTGGCATTTAAAACATGTTTTGTAACATCTGTGCTTGTAATCATTGTGAAAAGTTCAATTATCAAAAAAACATTGTTATTTGATCCCAATGTTTGTTTGGTTATGTTTTACATTTTTTCATGTTTTGACTTTTGCTCAATTTCAAACTTTACATCGCTTTCTAGAGAGTTATACGCAAACTGGTGCGTAAACGTAATCAGTTTAATGCGAAAAATACTCCGGAATATCAACATATACTTAACATACCTTAAATAACCTTTACATAACTTAGAAATAAGTTTTGAAGGCTTTGGTATGGCAAAAACAAGTTAATTCGCCTACATGGACTAAATTTGACAAAATGCGATAGTATGCCAATTTGAACTGTAACAGGCATTCCAGAACATGACCATAAGTTAAACATACCATAAATATCCTTTACATAGCTTAGAAATAGGCTTTGAGGGGTTCGGTGTGCTAAAAATAAACTTTTGGGTCATTCAGGGACTAAAAGCGTCAAAAAGTGCATAAGTTTGCACTTTCGCGCATAACTTACGTTCTGAATACATCCGGACATCCAAAAATTTATGTAAGAACTAAAATATTTTATTTTAGTATTTGGCATAAGAAACATCCATTTGTCGCGCAATTTGGATCGTTTTTCGCGCTTATGCGCATTCCGTCGTAATTAAGCGAACATCGCGATTGTACGGCCAAACGAACCGACATCCGAGATATTTTTTAGCACATTTTAAGTTCCCTATACTTTAACTTCATTTTAGAGCTTTTAAATGGGGTTAACGGGCCTTAAACGTGTCGGAAATGGCTTTATTGCATAACAGGGACCAAAAGTGACAATTCTGCATAGTTGATGGCTTACGGACCGTAAGCCATCACCCTTACGGTCCGTAAGGATTCCCCAGACAGCAGAATGTGCAGAAACATTGCATCTAGTCCATTCCACTTGTGCACATGGTTTTGGGGCAATACTATGGGCTCAAATGGTTTTCTAAAACCAGGGTCTTGAGGTGTATGGCCAAGAACAAAGCACGGTTTCCAAGAAACGATCTTAACGGCTCTCCGAAAACTATAAATACCCAACCCCATTCATTTGCAAAAACCCACAAATCTGATCTAAAAGCTCTAAGTTGAAGCCATTACTTTATACCTGAGCTATTCGATTAAGATTTACTAGTGGGGACCCTTTGTAAGTGTTCCTTCGTTCTTTTATCGCTTTTCGAGTCCGAAAGTCAAACTATGTTTGACTTTCTGCATTGACCAGTTTATGGTCAACACGAAGTTCGGTGGAACTTCAAAACGTGAGCGTAATCACGATGGTTATAGTCTCTTGTGACTATACCTACTGATTACCACGTTATCTAGGCTCAGTGACGAGTGGTAGTTATGCCAAAATGCGCATTTACGCGTATTTTGTAACCAAACTACTCTTGGGTATCAAAACCGTTTGTTTTGATACCAAACCTGTTTTCTAAACTTAGTTAAGCATGTTTTAACATGCTTAACTCGTCACTTTTAGTTTAGTGCTTAATTAGGGTCGTAAGGTAAGCGATCTAAACAATCGCTTATACTTTCGAACCCGACCCATTTGGTCGATCATTAGGATACGACCAAACACATTAGGTGACCATAGTTGTATAGGGAATAACCTTCGGAGGTTATACCTTATGGTCACGACGTTTAGTTAGTTGTATGATAGGTAGTTTATATGCCTTAGGTAAATTACTAAAATGCCCTTTTTACGCCAAAATTCATTTAAAGCATATGTAACATAACGTTTGGTATCTAAACTGATTTGGTAACAATATTAGACATGTTAAGGCATATTTTACTTATCATAGGACTAGTTAGGCATTCTGAACGCGTTTCACGCGAACGACGCGTTAAAGTAGCATAAGCTACCTAAACGGGTCGTAATGGGTCATAAGCACTTAGGTTAGGTTTCATTTATGTTGGGATTGAACCCTACCAGAGGAACAGATAATTAAAGCCAAAACTGGGTCAGAGCAGTGGATCCAGAATAAGCAGATGTTTCATACAAATCTCTCCCCTTGAAAGTGGTTTCAACATCTGCTGATCTCCTATCTACTGATCGTGCAAGCCACTGACCGTCAATCTGCTGCTCTTGTGAAGACTGATAGAAGACTAAAGCTCTGCTGATCAATCTACTGTCCTGAGTCAAGTACTGCTGATCCGGACAAGCACTGCCGGGTTCACAGCAGTGGAAGGATGCAGCAGCTGTTTAAGTGTCTTTTATGTAATGAAATGTAATAGCAGTAGTTAGTATAGCAGTGTTTGTATAGATCAGAGGTTAGAGTTTGTTAGGAGGTTAGATGTCACTTTCATGGTGACGTCAGCTAAGATGCTCAGTGGTTTGCTAGTGCCTATAAATAGAACAGTGCTCTGTACTGTTCTATTGGCTCTTTGCAAACTTGTTTTCCTGCACGAACAAACGCTGAGCTCTGGCTGAGGGGGAGTTTGTATTCAAGCATTACTTTGTAATCGTTGGTGAAATTAAATTCAATCATTCGGTTCTTAGTTGAAAATGTCTTGATCAAAGCAGTACACTCATTTGATTGTATGCAAAGTTTGTTTCCATATTAATTCTGCTGCACAACTCATCCATTTCCATTTTAATTCAAACAGAAAATACAATCAAAACCAAACTCAGATCCAACAATTGGTATCAGAGCTTGGACAGTCAAATTGATTTAACAATCATTTTGACATAAATAGTTCAGCTGAAAATCGTTGATATTGATAGTTTGTTCGTTTGTGTTGAAAAACAGAGCAAGGTTTAATCACCATTAAAGTTGATTAATCAGTGTCTGTAAAACAACCAGGATGACGTCACAATCTCAAGATGATAAGAATAACATTGGCTCGCTTTTTAAACCACCCATGCTTAAAAGAAATGAATACAACATCTGGGAGCGAAGGATGGGTCACATCCTTGCTCAACAGAACACTGGATGTTGGAGGTCTGTTGTTTTTTGTCCCCATGTTCCTACGGTGCCAAGTGCTGAGGATCCAAAGAAGTTCGTACCAAAACCTTATGAAAACTATACTGAAACTGATTTTTAAAAATTCGAACTGGATGCCAAAGCATTTAGCATCATAGCATCTACATTACCAAATGAGATCTATGCCGGACTGTTACATTGTAACAGTGCCAAAGAGCTATGGGATGCTTTGAAGGAACAGTTTGGGGGAACCGAAGAAGTTATTGAAAACAATAGGGAAATTCTGAATCAGCAGTATGAAACCTTCTGTCACATTAAGGGTGAATCATTGACCCAACAATTTGAACAGTTTAGTTGTCTCATCAGTGAGCTAAGGCTTGTTAAGGTTGAATTTCCAAAATCAACCCAAAATAGCAGGTTTCTTAGGTCGCTACCTGATAAATGGGACACAATTGCATTTGTGACTAGAAACTCTATTGAGTTCAAAGATCTGACCCTGACCCAACTTCATGGTAGACTCCTGACTTATGAAAGGGAGTTGAAACAGAAAAAGAAGTTGCTAGAGTCTGGAAAAGCCACTGATGATTACTCATTCGGTAGCACAGCTCTTCTGGGTCAGGAAGAATCTGGTAGCAGTAGTAAGGAACAGGGTTATGATCATTTCATTGATATAACAGCTGGGGGTAACTTTACCAACCCTGATCCTCACTCTGCAAACTATGCTTTCACTGCAAACACTGAAAACTAGATGTCAGATAATCTGTGCTTTGAACTCAATGATTTACAGCATTTTGATCCCACTGACTTAGAGGAAATGGATATCCTGCACCAATTGGCTTTGCTCAGTTTTAGAACTAGCAAATTCTACAAAAGAACAGGGCGGAAATTCCCAGGTTTACATGGGAATCTAAGGGTTGGGTTGGATAAATCGAAAATCAAGTGTTACAAGTGTAATAGGTTGGGACATTTCGCTAGGGAATGTAGGAGTCAAACTAGTGGTCCTATAATCACTCATCCTAGCTCAAATCCTAGACCTCAAAATCAAGGCACTGTGCACTATGCCCAATATACCCCTGCGGCTCATGTTAACACTGCACATTATGCTGTTGCCCCTGTGCCAGTGCACTATGTCCAAACTACTGTTCCCCAAATTCAGTACGTGCAAACCCCTGTCCCCCAGGCACAGATGCAAACTGCTGCACCTCAAACTGCTGCTCCAGCAGTGGTACAACCAGATCAGCAAAGTTTTTTTACTCAAGGCTTTGTTGACTGGAGCAGCATGCCTGATGAGCTTAGTGATGAAAATTTTGCACTCTATGCTTCTAATGAACCTTCTAATGATGAATTTTGTTTGATGGCATTAGAGTCAATACCAGAGGGGATTGAAACTGAAGGTGAACAGCTAAGTGATGAAACAGTGGATGAGGTGACTGAAGAAGTTGTTAATGCAGTTGCTGGTGAATTGCTGCTGGGAGAAAATTCAGAAATCCTGATTGAACCACTGACAGACCCATGGTCCAAAGAGGACAAAGAAGAAGAGAAAATTGAGAAAGTAGGTGAGAAAGAAGAAAGAGCTGATGATGAAGAAAATCATCAATGTGATTGTGCAATGATGGCTGCTGCCAAGGTATCACCTCAAGTTCTTGAAAAACTGTGTTCTGAAAATTGCATTATTGCTTTTGCTAACATCAAAGAGGTAAATGAAAACCTTCGGAATAAAATCTTAACTGATGAAGTCAAATTTGAAAGGTCTTTAAAAGAACTTAAAAACAAATTGGCTGAAAAGGAAAAAGAGATCAGCAGTCTGAAAGAAGAACAAAGCATAACCAAAACTCAACTCCAAACTATGGTAGAAAAATACCAAGTTTGCAAAAAGGAGTTGGAGTCCACCCTGATCACCTGTGAAAGATGGGTGGAATCATGCAAAGGGTATGAGGTTATGCTTGAAAAACAGATAAAAAGCAATGTGAAATTTGGTGTTGGTTATAGAAAACATGATGATGAAAACACTGCTTTTGGAAAATCTGTTCAAACCACTGATGTAACCACTGAGTTTATTCCAACAAACAAGAAAGGCCAAGAAGTGAAAATCACTGACAAACTTGGTAACAAAATCACACTTGACAGACCAATGGGATCCTCTACTTTTGAGGAGCTTGAAGATTATCAGTTTAAACCAAAATGGTCTGATGAGTGTGATATTCTTGAAAATTTCAAGCCAATGGACTTCACATCAACTGATGGTGTTAAAGCTCCAAAAGCTAAAGTCATTCCTCTCAAAGACATCCCAGCAAAGGTTAAAACCTCTGCTGCAAAGGAGTCTGAAAAGAGAAAGAAGAAAGAAAAAATTGATAACTTGTTTTGTGAATTCTGTGAGAAAAGGAATCATCTAACAAAAGACTGTTTCCACTTAAAAGCCTATGATTTGAACAGAACAAGTGTCATTGTTTCAGCTGAAAGCTGCATTGTTTGTGGTAAAACAAACCACAAAACTCAAGCATGTGTGTATCTCAAAAACTTTGATGTGAAAAAGAATATGTACATTGCTAAAACATCCTTGACTCCATCAACATCATCTGTCAAATTCACCAAGAACCAACCACTGTTTGTGCCAGTTCAAACAGCTGTCACAAAACAGCTGAACCAAACATCTGTCAAAAGAGATGTTCAGGTTACTGATGCACCCCCTGCCAATCAGTTCAGAAAAGGTAAGGAAAACAGTCTTACCAAAGGATTCCACACGTTTATGAGGCCTACAAAAGGCCTTCTAAACCTAAAGTGAATAGGCATCCTTTTGGTTACCAACAGGTGATTGGTCAAGACCCCCAGCAGTGGTTAGCAAGAAACAGTACTAAAACTGCCTAAACCCCTGACTTAACCACTGTCCATCAATCTTCATCCATCCCAGACACTGTTGAGACCCCATCCAAAGCCCTGTTGGCTTTGGAGACCCTAATGAACTAATCCTTTTACTTCATGTGCAGGGAGCTTCTGCATGCTTTGATAGTCTTTGGTATGTTGATAGTGGAGGCTCCAGGCACATGACAGGATGTAAAGCCCTCCTCAAATAATTTAAAATCCATGGAGGGGGTGATATATCCTTTGGGAATAATAGTAAAGGGAAAGTTCTGGGGTCTGGTACAGTGCAGTCTGGTAATGTAAAATTTGAAAATGTCAATCTGATAGACAATCTAAAATTCAACCTTCTGAGTGTGTCCCAAATGAGTGACAAAGGGTTTGGGTCATTCTTCACAAAAGATAGTTGTAGGATTGTTGGACCAGAAATGGTCAAAAAGATTGAAGCAATTATCAAAACTGGTCAAACTAAACTTGTTGCTCAAAGAAATGGCAATGTTTATGTTGTTGATATGTCTAAAGAATGTCCCAGAGCTGATGCCTGTCTGTTCTCAGCTGCCTCTAACAAAGAGACAGAACTTTGGCACAGAAGGCTGGGGCACACAAATCTTAAGACAATCACTGAAATTTCAAAAAATGGTTTGGTGAGAGGCCTACCACAAAAATTGTTTTCATGTCCTGAACATTGCATTTCCTGTTTAAAAGGAAAACAACATAAAAGTTCTTATAAGTCCATTGAAGAGTCCAAAACAACCCAGTGCTTGCAAATGCTACACATGGATTTGTTTGGCCCAGTTCAAGTCATGAGCCTCAAGAAGAAAAGATACTGTTTGGTTATTGTTGATGACTTTTCTAGGTTTACATGGACTTTCTTTTTACACTCAAAAGATGAGACTGCAGGCATTTTTCAAGACTTTGTGATACAGGTTGAAAAGCAATTTGACCTTCCAGTAAAAGCTTCAGGAGTGACAATGGCACAGAATTCAAAAATAAGGAGTTGGATGCCTTCTGTGTGAAGAAAGGGATTGTAAGGCAGTACAACATGCCTAGAACACCAGAGCAAAATGGGGTTGTTGAAAGAAAGAACAGAACTTTGATTGAGGCTGCCAGAACCATGCTTGCTGATTCAGGTTTGCCATTAACTTTCTGGGCAGAGGCAGTAAACACTGCTTGCTATGTCCAGAACAGAGTTTTAATAAACCCCAGGCACAAAAAGACTGCTTATGAAATTCTGTATAAAATCAAACCACTGATCTCATATTTCAAGGTGTTTGGCTGCCCATGCTTTATTTTGAACTTAAAAGATTCCAT
This sequence comes from Helianthus tuberosus, assembly GCA_030545235.1. NCBI lineage: Eukaryota > Viridiplantae > Streptophyta > Magnoliopsida > Asterales > Asteraceae > Helianthus > Helianthus tuberosus. The sequence goes on from CM060354.1 coordinate 92,884,085, forward strand.
TTCAAAATTTGCAGCCAAAATTGATTGTGGTTATCATCTGGGATACACAACCACTGCCAAGGCCTACAAAGTGTTTAATACACGGACCAAGGCAGTGGAGGAGACTTTGAATGTTAAGTTTAATGAACTTTCATCAATGAAAATCCCAGCAAATCCTGCAGATCTGTTTGATCTTGAAAATTTTACTTTTGAAAATATAGCTGTCAAGACTAACAGTGCAGGTCCATCAGAGGATTCATCACCAGACTATGGATATGAAATCATCATTCCTCAAAAGCCTGTCAAATTGGGAAGAGCATCAGATGTTCAAAACAGCTGTCAAAGCTCAACCACTGCTACCTCAACAGTTGTTGACCAAAGTAGCCCATCAACCACTGCTTCCACATCCTCAAACACTGCTGACAAAAGTCCCCAAACAGTGGATAAAAGTCAGCATGTGTCCACTTCATTACCCCCAATTCCACCACCTTTTGAAGCCACTGCTGGATCATCAAAGTCCCCAGCAGTGGTTAGCTCAGATGATACACATCTGCAGCCTTCACCAACAAATGCCATCATCCCATACCAAGGAGATTTAATCTACTTGAGATCTCATCCACCTGATCAAATCATTGGCAACATCAATGAAGGGGTGCTCACAAGAAGCCAAACCCAAAACATTTGTCTTTTTGCTGGTTTTCTATCACTCCATCAGCCAGTCAAGTACCAAGAGGCACTGAAAGACAACAGCTGGGTAGAAGCCATGCAAGAAGAGCTCCAACAGTTTAAAAGACAACAAGTATGGGAGCTTGTACCACTGCCAGAAGAGGTTAGTCCCATTGGCACAAAGTGGGTCTTCAAGAACAAAACTGATGAAAGGGGTATTGTTGTCAAGAATAAAGCCAGGCTTGTGGTTCAAGGTTACAGACAGGAAGAGGGGATTGATTATGATGAAACATTCGCCCCTGTTGCAAGATTGGAAGCCATTAGACTGTTCCTGGCCTTTGCTGTCAACCACAACATGAAGGTGTTTCAAATGGATATCAAAAGTGCTTTCCTCTATGGTACAATTCAAGAAGAGGTGAATGTTTGTCAACCTCCAGGTTTTGAGGATCCATTTTATCCAGATCATGTCTACAGGCTAAACAAAGCCTTGTATGGCCTGAAACAAGCACCAAGGGCCTGGTATGAAACTCTTTCCAACTTCCTACTCTCAAATGGTTTCAAAAGAGGTACCATTGATAAAACACTGTTTCTAAAATGGAAAGGGAAGGATTTAATGATTGTCCAAATTTATGTGGATGACATTATATTTGGAAGCGCATGTAACACAATGTGTGAAGAGTTTAGAGAACTCATGACAGCTGAGTTTGAAATGAGTGCAATGGGTGAGCTGCAATGCTTTCTTGGTCTCCAAGTTCAGCAAATGCAAAATGGAACTTTCATTCATCAAAGCAAATATGCTAAAGAACTTTTGACTAAATTTGATATGAATGATTGTAAACCATGCAGCACACCCATGGCAACAAATAAGCTTGTCATGTCTGATGAAAAGGATGAGCTGATTGACCAAACTTTATATAGAAGCATGATTGGGTCTTTATTGTACCTAACTGCATCTAGACCAGACATCATGTTTGCAACATGTGTTTGTGCAAGAAGTCAATCAGCTCCGAGAAAATCAAATCTCATTGCTGTAAAAAGGATCTTCAGATACATAAAAGGTGCTCCCACACTTGGTATCTGGTATCTAGCTAATGGGAATATCAAGCTTTCAGGCTTTTCAGACAGTGACTTTGCTGGATGTAACACTACAAGGAAGTCCACATCAGGAGGGTGCCAGTTTCTAGGTGATTGCTTAGTTTCATGGCAAAGCAAAAAGCAAGCAGCTGTTTCAACATCCACTGCTGAAGCTGAATACTTTGCTGCTGCAAGCTGTACAGCCCAACTCCTGTGGCTTCAAAATCAGTTGCTGGATTTTGGTATCACTGCCTTAAAGACTCCACTCATGTTGGATAGCCAGGCAGCAGAAAATATCATCAAAAATCCAGTTTCCCATTCAACCACCAAACACATCGACATCAGACATCACTTTGTGAGGGATTGCTATGAAAAAGGTTTGATTTCTCTGCATCATGTCCCAACTAAAGACCAGCTGGCAGATGTGCTCACAAAAGCACTTGATACAGCCACTTTTGAAAGCTTGGTCTCTAGGATTGGCATGCTAAACATGGAATAACAAGCAAAATCTTGTTTTTCTATGAATAAAAGCATTAAAATGTTTTCAGAAAATCAAAAATCCATCCTTAAAAATAGCTAAAAATGAATTTTTCATTAAAATCCTTAAAAGTCTGCCATAACCACTATTCGTTCAAAAGTCTGCTCTACTTCAAAGTCTGTCCACTGCTGAAAGCCATCCTCTGTTTTCTCATTTCCTTGATAACCTCTGTTGTTCAAAAGCAGTGTCTTATCCACTGATATGCTATCCACTGATAGTGAAAATCATCCACTGCTTCCATTTTACCGTTTAAACCACTGCCTTCATCAGTAACTTTCATAAAAGTATTGTCCTTCATTTCTTCAGAGTTTGGCATGTGGGCAGTACATAGTGGTCAGTACTTTTGTAACCGCTGCCACGTCAGCCTTCACTTTTTTCCTCTATAAAACCCCCACTTCACACCAAAACAGGGTTTTACTGTCGAATTGAATTCTCAAAAATTCTTTTCTCAAAGCAGTTTTTCTTCTCATTCCTTCACAACTTTCTTCGATCTTCATCTCCAAAATGACAAAATCGAAGCCATCTGCAAAACCCACTTCCAAATCATCGTCAAAAGCGGCCTCTCAAAAGTTCATTCCCACTGAAATCCCACACAAACCATCTCACAATCTTCTGGGTCTTCTCTCCAAACCCGGCACCACAGATGCTTTCGATTCCATCATTGCCAAAATGGCTAAATCAAAGTACAAAACTTTGTTAATAGCCGATGCACCAATTTTCTTAACAACCCAAAGGGAGTTTTGGAAGAATTGAACCCTTGAAAAACAAGGAGGCGCTGTAATAGCCATTAACTCTACTCTAAAGAGAAAAACCTGTCAAGATTACATCACAGTCAATTTCAGAGGTCTTTCAACTCGAGGATCAGGAAGGTAAAACTTCTTTCCCTAAAAACGATTTGAAAATTGACTTCATTGAGAGAGGGTATGCAGACACAATGATGAAGAAAGCTACCTTACAAAAAGGTTTCTTTCCTTCTGCAACAAGATTTTTATTCCATACCCTCCTAATGTGTGTTTCAAACAAAACCACTTCTTTTAATGAAATACCATTAAAGATTCAAAATCTGGGATATGCTATTCTTCAAGAAGAAAATTTTAATTATTCTCAGGAAATCTTTAATGATTTGGTTAATAATGTTGAAACAAAATCATTCCTACTGTTTCCAAGGTTTCTAAATTATTATTTTGAAAAGAAATTCAGTAAGGATGATATTGCTGTAATAAACCAAGGTGATTATATTCAAATAAACAGTTTAACTACTGAAACTTTTTCAAGAATGTTAACACCTTACAAAACACAAGCAGAGGTGCCTGAGCAGATTTTAGCAGCTACCACTGCTCCTCAGGTATCTGCTGCTGAGCCCACTGCTCAAGGTGATCAAAGCAGCAGAACAACTGCTTTGAAACCCACACCTAAAATCACCAAAAAGCCACAGAAAAAGAAAAATTCAAAACCCCCCAAACCAATCAAAAAGGCAACTCTGGAGGATGAGATACCAAAGCAAATGTCTGTGACAACACAAAAGTCACAAGAAACCACTGCTGCTTCTTCCTCACAGCAGTTGGTACAAATATCTCAACCCATAACCAATACTCCTCCTGCTTCTTCACAAAAAGAACAGGTTGTACACATAGGGCCACCACATCATGATGCTCTGAAATCACTTGGTTTCATCATCCACAGCTCAATGCCCGGAGCAAATCCTGTTTCTACACCAAACTTCACATCCACAATTCCCTCACCAACTAAACTGTTGTTGGATGCAATTGATTTGAACCAGGCACTAACCAGTCCTTCTCAATCACCTATCAATGAGAACATACCTCAACAAATGACTGGATCTGATGTATCAATCTTTGCTAACCCACCAACACAACCTGAGGAGGTTACACCCCTTGAGTTACAAGTAACTCTCGGTGGTATTCCAAGTGAAGCAGCCACTACAACTGTTGAACCCACTGGTTTACAGTTGGACAGTGGTTACATTAATAAGACTTCCTTGGCGGCAATTCCTTACATAGCACCTCTGCCAACCACCAGTGGATTTATTTATCCGACTGGCAACATCAAAAGGTTGTCAAGTGTTGAAGGAAGAAGACCCCAGTACCAAGAAAAAGGGGCATCAGCGGTTAGTGTTTGGAGTACACTCCCTACCTCAACCACTGATAAAACCACTGATAGTGGGAAATCAGATGATCCCATTAAATTGGGTGATGATTTAAAATATCAGGATTTGACGGAACGAATTGAAAAGTTGGATACATCTGTTGCAGATCTTAAAAATATGCTACAGCAGGTGTTGAAAACACAAAAGATGCAATCCACTGTTGTTCCATCTCAAGCACCTGCTCCACCACAAGCATCTGCTACAAATGAGCTCTGGAATCTCTTCCAACCTTTTCTCCAACATCAAAAAGAACTGGCTGATCAGCAACATGAACTTCATGTCCAAAAGCTGAGAAACATTATGGAGTCTAGGTACAAGAACACTCAAGCAGATATTAAGGCAATCAAGGCCCATTTATTGGAAACCACTGGCACTGCTCCTCCAACTGTACTTTTCATTGATCAACTCCCAGAAGATAATGCCAAAAAGGGGGAGAAAATTCAGGAGTGGAAGAAGAAAGGAATAGATGATGGTCTGTACATTGAACCTGAAAAAGATGCTATGACCAGAAAAATTCCATTGCCAGATGGTAGTAAAAAGGTTGATGCTACCCAAGAAGCACTTGATGAAGGAGTAGCAAGTGTAAAGAGAGATAGAACGGCAAAGGATATTTCAATATGGAATGAGGAGAAAAGAGATTTTATGGAACTGTATGCGCAAGGTTGTTCTGGATCAAAGGATACTAAAAATCCTAAGACAAAAAGGAAACCTAAGTCCATCCCATCCAGATTTCCAAAGCCTCCAAAACAACCATCCAAAAGCCATCAGCATCAAACCTCCACCAAAACAGCTGTTGTAACTCCTGCTGTATCAACTACTGCTGGTACTTCAGAGGTTTCAACATCTGTTATTACTTCAACACACACCACTTTAAAACATACCAAAACCACTGCCTTATCACCACCATCATTACCACCAAAAACTCCTGCTGACAAAAAGCAGAAGACAACAGATGTTATAACATCTGTTGTAATGATAACAGTGGTTGAGACACCAGTTGTTTCAACAGCTGTTAGTCAAGTACAAACCACTGCCACTCAATCTACCACCACTGTTCCACCCAAAACATCATCAGTCCCTCCTCAACCAAAAAGGAGAAGGCTAATTCTCATAGATGATGACTCTTCACCACCACAAACATCTTCAAAATCTCTATCACTTGTCACCATTCCAAACCTTGTTCCTCTCTCCTCAGTTAAAATTCACAAGCCCTTACCTCCTGTAGGTGTTCAATTTCCTCTTGAACTCATAGCTGTTAGAGATGAAATCAAATCCTTTTACTATGAGGATGACCCTGCCAAAAGGAGTTTGCCATCAATTGAAGGATATCCCAGGCCTACAAATGTCAATGAATATTTGGAAATCAAGGCTAAGCAAGCAGAGGATATTTCAAAGATGAACACACAAGGGAAATCTGACAAAGAAATTTCACAGAATTATCAATATTTGCTCACACAAGTCAGATCCCTAGAACAATTTGCAAAAAAAATGCCAGTCAATAAATTTCAGAGAGAGCAGCTGAAACTTTGAAGAAATACTATATTGAAAGCATTATGGCTCACAAGAAATACAAAGGAGAGAAACACATGTACAAAGAGTGGACCATTCCTGAACTCGAAAATGAAGCAGCAAGGATTCAAGACATGATAAAAAGGAAGGTCACTCACACTCCTCCTGACTGGGCAAAGTTTAAAAAGAATGTATCTGATAAAAAGGAAGAGCTGAGGAGAATGAAAGAGGAACTGGTTGCTGCTGATTATGGGAACAAAATACAAATAGCAAGATGGAAAGAAGATGTAGTCAGGGTTACCTACAAAAGGTTGGAGGAACTAAGAAAGAAAGATCCAAAAGTTCCTCAAAAGCCTGACTATCCTGAGGCAGAGGTTTCAAAAAGACCAACAAAGCTGCAAATCAGGAGAGCCACTGCTCCAACTGGTGCTGCCATCTATAAAAGAAGGGCACACAAACAGTTGGGAGGTGAAACCATCCAAGAGTTGATAAAAGGAGATGACCTTGTAAAAGAGGCATAAAGAAAATGATCATAGAAACCCTTGGTTTGGATCAAACTGCAAGTACTGCTCAGCCAGTTATGAATAAGCCAGCCTCACCAAATACCTCTGCAAATAAACATCTCCCAAGAAACCCACCAGGCTCAAAAATACAAAAGTGGGAAACTGACAAACAGACATGCGTATTGACCTTGCTCAGGTCTGGTGGAGAAGTGAAGAAAATATCAAGGGAACAAGCTCTTGGCCTAAGTCTTGAAGATTTGCAGGATCTCCTTGATCTTCCACTTAGCAGGGATGATGATGATACAGATGCCCTAGACTTTGAACTACAGTTTAAAGGTCAGATAAGGGAACTGCTGATGAGGCAATAAAGAATTCCACAATAATGAAGAGTTTTGGCATTATCTGTTCCAGGGGGAGATTGTTGGGATTAAACCCTACCAGAGGAACAGATAATTAAAGCCAAAACTGGGTCAGAGCAGTGGTTCCAGAATAAGCAGATGTTTCATACAAATCTCTCCCCTTGAAAGTGGTTTCAACATTTGCTGATCTCCTATCTACTGATCGTGCATGCCACTGACCGTCAATCTGCTACTCTTGTGAAGAATGATAGAAGACTAAAGCTCTGCTGATCAATCTACTGTCCTGAGTCAAGTACTACTGATCCGGACAAGCACTGCCGGGTTCACAGCAGTGGAAGGATGCAGCAGCTGTTTAAGTGTCTTTTATGTAATGAAATGTAATAGCAGTAGTTAGTATAGCAGTGTTTGTATAGATCAGAGGTTAGAGTTTGTTAGGAGGTTAGATGTCACTTTCATGGTGACGTCAGCTAAGATGCTCAGTGGTTTGCTAGTGCCTATAAATAGAACAGTGCTCTGTACTGTTCTATTAGCTCTTTGCAAACTTGTTTTCCTGCACGAACAAACGCTGAGCTCTGGCTGAGGGGGAGTTTGTATTCAAGCATTACTTTGTAATCGTTGGTGAAATTAAATTCAATCATTCGGTTCTTAGTTGAAAATGTCTTGATCAAAGCAGTACTCTCATTTGATTGTATGCAAAGTTTGTTTCCATATTAATTCCGCTGCACAACTCATCCATTTCCATTTTAATTCAAACAGAAAATACAATCAAAACCAAACTCAGATCCAACAATTTAGTATGTAGGCTTTGTTAAACCATACTACATGAGTTCCCATACTCATTTGGTTTACGAGCCCTCATTCTATCCGATCCTCCGATATAGGTCTGGTTTATTAACATAGTTACCTATATTAGGTGTCGTTTGATTCCGTGATCTCTAGCATTGCTTGGTGGTTATCTTAGGACTTCTGAGCAATCTCAAGTGAGTACACAGACCCCTCTTTTACTGTTTTCCAAACTGTTTTGGGGTGAAACACTTGTGCCTACTTGTTACTTTCGTGCTTTCCTTTTTTCACATCATATACTTGTTATGCTCATTAGTACACTATTAGTACATGATTTACATTACATTACATTTCATGTTATGTATGTCCATTGTGTACATACTTAGTACATCGTTTTACATTACATTTCATGCTATGTATGTCCATTGTGTGCATACTTAGTACATTGCTTTCTGCTATGTATGTTGACTGATAGCATGCTAGCACATTGATTTACATGACTTTTCTGCTTTGTATGTTAACTTAGCATACTTAGTACATTGTTTTCATATAACATATTTACATTTGCTATAACATTTGGTTTGCACAAATGGGACTTAGATACGTTCATTAACATTAGCTACGCCGCTCGGTAGTAAGTAGTGGTACCATAGGACTTGACAAATCCCGTTCCTGACATCCTAGGTTTGTTTGGGTGTAAGGAATGACTGAATCCGAAAACATTTCTTTTGATAACCTTGACTAAAAGGGTTATCCGACTGTCTCAAGGCTTGAATGTATGCGTTAACTTACCACATAAATGTTTGTATCAATAAAACATGCATTTACTTGCAAAACATAACTTTTTGATACATTCAAAATACTTTGTTTTGTACATTTCTACATTTGGTTTATGTGACAATACTTTACTTACAATACATAACATTTATTACACATTACTTGACTCTATTTGGAATTTTTAACATTTGACATTGTTTATACAAGGACTTTTTGACAATTGGTTTAAACATGGACTTTATACATTGGTGGTTTGTTTAAGTGATTTAAGTAACGAGACGTGTGTAATATGATACAAGCATGGTGGATACGCCGCTGGTACTTCCTATATATAAGTACTTGTATGGTATTACATATCGTAGCGTTATTTGAATCATTTCAATTTAGACATATAACATTTTATACAAATAACATATCTTTCACAAGACATTGTTTTATAAACAACTTATTTTATACAACTCATTTTACTTGGTTATTCATTTAACCATGTATTATTCTTTTATGTATACATATCATCTGATTTTATCGCTTTTCAAATGATTTACAAAACAAAACAATTAACAAGGTTCATGACTAAATGTTATTTAACAATTTCTTAAATTTAAGTCATGAATCCTATTTTCACAAACCTATGTATCTCACAGGCATTTTTATGCTGACATACCTATTTTCACATGTGTTTTCAGGAGCTTTTACGTAGGATGATGATCGTGACACTAGGGCGGACCTGTGCCTTAGAGACAAAAAATGAAGATAGACTTAGTTTAACTATGTTATGTACTCTTTGTTTTCGTGTTTAAGACAATGTTACTCTCTTGTTGATAAATAAAATGTAACTATAATTTCCATGGTTGTGAAACAATTAATTCTGTTACAACACTCCCCGACGTTTCTGCCACGATTTGATGTTTTACGTGGTCGGGTGTGACAGAAAAGTTGGTATCAGAGCCAATGGTTATAGGGAATTAGGTTATTAGTAATGCTTTGACTTAGACTATAACCTTTCTAGGACCCTAACACAAGTTGTCTTGTGTGTAGATCTTAAAACATGCACATCACCTATCCTTAGGTGATTATCAAAACAAGAACCCAATTTTCAGAGACGATTTTTGAAAATCAATCATCTGTTTTTTAAATGATTTATTACAAGGTTTTGAACCCTCTGTTATAAGGTTTTGAACCCCTTTAAATTTTCAAAATCTCGTCAAAGTTTTGGGTCCTAAATAGTGTGAACACGTGCAAACTGGAAGGGTGAATGCCTGTACCCTGGGTTTTCTGTCTAAGGCTAGAGTGTTCGTAAAAATCCACATAATCAGACCAGTCACTCTTACCTGGGAACTCTTGGGGTGAGTGTTCACTTATAGGTGAGCATGTCTTCGCGATACATTATTTTGACCCATTTACTTTGATTAGTCACTGTGTGTCGTTTGCTTGCTTTGTGATGCGGACGAATGACCACCATCTTTGCTTTTGTTGATTTTTGTATCATCTCATTCTTTTCATCCAATCATCTCACTCGTTTCCTTTCATGTTTCCTCTTTTAGAATGCCTCCTCGACGCGAAAACCAGATAGCGAATGCCGAACTGGCAGAAATCATTGCGCAGCAAATGGCTGCTGCATTCCCAAACCTCTTTGCTCAATGGAACCAAGCCAACAACAACAACAATGGTCCATGCAATTTCAAGAATTTTAACTCGGCTAAACCACTCAAGTTTAGTGGTTCTGAGGGAGCGACTGGGCTTCTTCAATGGTTCGAGAGCATTGAGAATACTTTCCGTCACGTGCAGTGTCCTGACAATCGCAAGGTCCAGTTTTCTTCGAGTGTGTTTCAGAAGAGGGCTCTTACGTGGTGGAACAGGGTTATGAGAGATCGTGGTGTAGAAGTTGCTCTAGCACAGACTTGGGCTGAACTTAGATCTCTTATGATGAGGGAGTTTTGTCCTCGTCATGAACTGCGAGCTTTGGAGAGAGAGTTTGATGATTTGAAGCAAGATAGTGGCGAGCATCGGGCGTACACCGATAGGTTTGAGGAGTTGAGTCTGCTTTGCCCAACAATGGTTACCCCACTCGACAAGGCTATCGAAAGATACATCGATGGTCTACCTGACTCAGTACAAGACATCATTACTGGTAGTAACCCTACCACACTCCGTCAGGCGATCGAGTTAGCAGCGACATTGACTGAGTCACAGGTTCGAAAGGGAAAGCTGCATAAAAAGGGTGACAAGGGTAAGAAGCAGGCGTCTGACAAGGAGGATGGCAAGAAAGGTGAAAACAAGAAGGGAAAGAATTCTGGTTCCTCAAGAGGGTCTAGGAAGCGAAAGGCTTCCCAAAACTATGCCGTTACTGCACATGCCCAAGCTGCACCAAATCAGCCTGCGCAACCACTAGCCAAGAAGCCTTATCTTGGCAATGCACCTTTGTGCAACAGGTGTAACGGCCATCACCTACCACATCTCCAGTGTCGTCAATGCACCAACTGTGGAAGAAATGGTCATCTTGCTTCCACCTGCCGCATTCCTACTAATCAGAATCGGGCAGTTCAGAACCCGGCTCAACAAGTTGCTCAACCTCTTGCTCAGCAACAAGGTCAAGCTGCACGACCTCATTTTCCTCCTGGTTCGTGCTACAATTGTGGGGATCTGACCCACTACCGTAACCAGTGCCCAAGATTGGTGAATGCAAATCAGAATCAGGCTCAGGCTCGAGGTCGGGTCTTCAACATGAATGCACAAGAGGCACAGGCGGACAATGAAGTGGTGAACGGTACGTTCTTTATTAATAATCAGCCTGTATCTGTTCTTTTTTATTCGGGTGCCGATAAGAGTTTTGTGTCATTATCTTTTGAGCCATTGCTTCGCATGTCTAGAACGAAACTAGGAAAACCCTTGACAGTAGAAGTTGCTAGTGGTGAACCCATTGTTCTTGATTCTGTTCTTCGCAACTGCCAGTTGAATCTTAACGACCATCTTTTTCCTATTGACCTCACGCCTATGCAACTTGGAAGCTTTGACGTTATTGTGGGTATGGATTGGTTAGCCAAGCATCGCGCAGAGGTAGTTTGTTTTTAGAAGATTGTTCGTGTGCCGCTTTTGACAGGCGAGATCCTACAGGTTCGAGGTGAGAAACCTGCTGGTGGTCTCAAACTCATGTCTTGTTTTAAAGCTCGGAAGTATCTGCGAAAGAATTATGTGGCCTTCTTGGCACATGTCACAGCAGATAAAGGCAAAGGTAAGTCTATCCAAGATATTCCTATTGTTCGGGATTATTCTGAAGTATTCCCTGAAGATTTTCCTGGTCTACCCCCCAGCACGCCAAGTCGAGTTCCGTATTGATCTCGTACCTGGTGCAAATCCCATTGCCAGAGCTCCATATCGTCTTGCACCGTCTGAGATGCAAGAGTTGTCTAAGCAGCTTCAGGAACTCTCTGACAAAGGTTTTATCCGTCCTAGCTTTTCACCTTGGGGTGCTCCCGTTCTTTTTGTCAAGAAGAAGGATGGATCTTTTAGGATGTGTATCGATTATCGTGAGCTTAACAAGCTTACCATCAAGAATCGATATCCCCTACCTCGCATTGATGATCTCTTTGATCAGTTACAGGGCGCTTCTTATTTTTCAAAGATTGATCTGCGATCTGGATATCATCAACTTTGTGTGCATGAAGAAGATATTCCCAAGACAGCGTCCCGCACTCGTTATGGGCATTATGAGTTCACAGTCATGCCATTCGGTTTGACTAATGCTCCTGCTGTTTTCATGGACTTAATGAATAGGGTCTGCAAGCCTTATTTGGATCAGTTCGTCATTGTTTTTATTGACGACATCTTGATTTATTCTAAGACGCGAGCTGATCATGAGCAACATCTTCGTCTTACTCTGGAACTCCTAAAGAAAGAGCAACTTTTCGCCAAATTCTCCAAGTGTGAATTCTGGCTTAAAGAAGTTCAATTCTTAGGACATATTGTCAACGAACAAGGTATTCATGTAGATCCCTCCAAGATCAGTGCGATTAAGGATTGGGATACGCCTACTACTCCTACTGAAGTTCGTTCTTTTCTTGGTCTTGCGGGTTATTACCGCCGCTTCATTGAAAATTTCTCGAAGATTGCAGTTCCTCTAACTGCTTTAACTCAGAAGAACAAGCCCTTTGATTGGGGATTTAAACAAGAGGAAGCTTTTCAAAACTTGAAGCAGAAGCTTTGCGATGCGCCTATTCTGACTTTTCCTGAAGGCAGTGATGATTTCATCGTTTATTGCGATGCATCTAAATTGGGTCTTGGCTGTGTTCTGATGCAAAGGAACAAAGTCATAGCCTATGCATCAAGACAGTTGAAGATACATGAGAAAAACTACACCACTCATGATCTTGAGTTGGGTGCAGTTGTCTTCGCTCTTAAGATCTGGAGACACTATTTGTACGGTACAAAATGTGTGGTTTTCACGGACCACAAAAGTCTTCAGCATATCTTCAATCAGAAAGAACTCAACATGAGGCAACGACGTTGGGTGGAACTTCTAAACGACTATGACTGCGAAATTCGCTACCACCCTGGTAAGGCGAATGTCGTGGCCGATGCTTTGAGTCGCAAGGAACGTACTAAGCTTCATTGTGTTCGTGTTCATTCTGTTATTCAAGATCGATCCGATATCCAAGCACGCATTTCTCAGGCTCAACAATCTTGTGTTTCACAAGGTTTGATGGATAAGGAATTTCCCTATAACATAACACCTGATCTGGAACTGAAAGACAATGGATCGTATTACTTCATGGACCGTTTGTGGGTCCCAAGCCAAGATAATCTTTGCACCTTGCTTATGGATGAGGCCCATAAGTCTCGTTATTCTGTTCATCCTGGCTCAGATAAGATGTATAAGGACCTTCGTATTCAGTATTGGTGGCCTGGTATGAAGAAAGACATTGCCTTATATGTATCAAAATGCCTTACGTGTCTTAAGGTTAAGGCTGAACATCAGTGTCCTTCTGGTTTGTTGGTGCAACCAGAGATTCCAGTTTGGAAATGGGAAAACATTACTATGGATCTCATTACTAAACTTCCTCGCACAAAGAAAGGTCATGATGCCATCTGGGTAGTTGTTGATCGTCTTACTAAGTCAGCGCATTTCTTGCCAATCCGTGAGGATTTTTCTGCTGACAAACTTGCTAAAATCTATGTGGATGAAATTGTAGCTCGACATGGTGTTCCCTTGAACATCATTTCTGACAGAGATGCTCGTTTCACTTCTCATTTTTGGAGAACCATGCAATCTGCTATGGGGACCCAACTTAATCTGAGCACAGCTTATCATCCGCAAACGGATGGTCAATCTGAAAGAACAATCCAGACTCTGGAGGATATGCTTAGAGCTTGTGTGATCGATTTTGGTGGTAGTTGGGATTCACATCTTCCGTTGATTGAATTCTCCTACAACAACAGTTATCACTCCAGCATCAACATGGCTCCTTTCGAGGCTCTCTATGGTCGAAAATTTCGTTCACCAGTCTGCTGGAATGAGATCGGTGAGGCTCAGCTTACTGGACCTGCCCTCATTTTAGAGACAACTGATAAGATTAAGAAAGTTCGTGATAACCTTCAGACAGCTAGAAGCCGTCAAAAGAGTTACGCGGACCCAAAACGCAAGCCCTTGGATTTTCAAGTCGGTGATCGTGTATTACTTAAGGTCTCACCTTGGAAAGGTGTGATCAGATTTGGAAAGAAAGGAAAACTTGCACCTAGATACGTTGGACCATTCAAGATTGTCGAAAGAATCGGTAAGGTAGCCTACAGACTTGAGTTACCTCATGGACTTGGAAATGTTCATCCAACCTTTCACGTGTCCAATCTCAAGAAGTGTTTAGCTGATGAGAACCTCCACATACCACTTGACGAAATTCGTGTTGATAAAACACTGAAATTTGTTGGGAAGCCAGTGGAAATCATGGAACGTGAAGTCAAGTGGCTTAAACGCAAGTGCATTCCATTGGTCAAAGTTCGCTGGGAATCTAAACGTGGACCTGAGTTTACTTGGGAACGCGAAGATCAAATGAAGACGAAGTACCCACATCTATTCCCACGAGTTTCCTCTAAATAAATTTCGGGACGAAATTTCCACAAGTAGGGGAGACTGTAACATCTGTGCTTGTAATCATTGTGAACAGTTCAATTATCAATAAAACAATGTTATTTGATCCTAATGTTTGTTTGGTTATGTTTTACATTTTTCATGTTTTGACTTTTGCTCAATTTCAAACTTTACATCGCTTTCTGGAGAGTTATACGCAAACTGGTGCGTAAACGTAATCAGTTTAATGAGAAAAATACTCCGGAACATCAACATATACTTAACATACCTTAAATAACCTTTACATAACTTAGAAATAAGTTTTGAAGGCTTTGGTATGGCAAAAACAAGTTAATTCGCCTACAGGGACTAAATTTGACAAAATGCGAAAGTATGCCAATTTGAACTGTAATAGACATTCCGAAACATGACCATAAGTTAAACATACCATAAATATTCTTTACATAGCATAGAAATAGGCTTTGAGGGGTTCGGTGTGCTAAAAATAAACTTTTGGGTCATTCAGGGACTAAAAGCGTCAAAAAGTGCATAAGTTTGCACTTTCGCGCATAACTTACGTTCTGAATACATCCGGACATCCAAAAATTTATGTAAGCACTAAAATATTTTATTTTAGTGTTTGGCATAAGAAACATCCATTCGTCGCGCAATTTGGATCGTTTTTCGCGCTTATGCGCATTCCGTCGTAATTAAGCGAACATCGCGATTGTACGGCCAAACGAACCGACATCCGAGATATTTTTGAGCACATTTTAAGTTCCCTATACTTTAACTTCATTTTAGAGCTTTGAAATGGGGTTAACGGGCCTTAAACGTGTCGGAAATGGCTTTATTGCATAACAGGGACCAAAACTGACAATTCTGCATAGTTGATGGCTTACGGACCGTAAGCCATCACCCTTATGGTCCGTAAGGATTCCCCAGACAGCAGAATGTGCAGAAACATTGCATCTAGTCCATTCCACTTGTGCACATGGTTTTGGGGCAATACTATGGGCTCAAATGGTTTTCTAAAACCAGGGTCTTGAGGTGTATGGCCAAGATCAAAGCACGGTTTCCAAGAAACGATCTTAACGGCTCCCCGAAAACTATAAATACCCAACCCCATTCATTTGCAAAAACCCACAAATCTGATCTAAAAGCTCTAAGTTGAAGCCATTACTTCATACCTGAGCTATTCGATTAAGATTTACATCGCGATTTACTAGCCGGGACCCTTTGTAAGTGTTCCTTCGTTCTTTTATCGCTTTTCGAGTCCGAAAGTCATACTATGTTTGACTTTCTGCGTTGACCAGTTTATGGTCAACACGAAGTTCGGTGGAACTTCATAACGTGAGCGTAATCACGATGGTTATAGTCTCTTGTGACTATACCTACTGATTACCACGTTATCTAGGCTCAGTGACGAGTCGTAGTTTCGGCCAAAATGCGCATTTACGCGTATTTTGTAAACAAACTACTCTTGGGTATCAAAACCGTTTGATTTCATACCAAACCTGTTTTCTAAACTTAGTTAAGCATGTTTTAACATGCTTAACTCGTCACTTTTAGTTTAGTGCTTAATTAGGGTCGTAAGGTAAGCGATCTAAACAATCGCTTATACTTTCGAACCCGACCCGTTTGGTCGATCATTAGGATCCGACCAAACACATTAGGTGACCATAGTTGTATAGGGAATAACCTTCCGATGTTATACCTTATGGTCACAACGTTTAGTTAGTTGTATGATAGGTTGTTTATATGCCTTAGGTAAATTACCAAAATGCCCTTTTTACGCCAAAATTAATTTAAAGCATATGTAACACAACTTTTGGTATATAAACTGATTTGGTAACAATATTAGACATGTTAAGGCATATTTTACTTATCATAGGACTAGTTAGGCATTCGGAACGCGTTTCACGCGAACGACGCGTTAAAGTAGCATAAGCTACCTAAACGGGTCGTAATGGGTCGTAAGCACTTAGGTTAGGTTTCATTTAGTATGTAGGCTTTGTTAAACCATACTACATGAGTTCCCATACTCATTTGGTTTACGAGCCCTCATTCTATCCGATCCTTCGATATAGGTCCGGTTTATTAACATAGTTACCTATATTAGGTGCCGTTTGATTCCGTGATCTCTAGCATTGCTTGGTGGTTATCTTAGGACTTCTGAGCAATCTCAAGTGAGTACACAGACCCCTCTTTTACTGTTTTCCAAACTGTTTTGGGGTGAAACACATGTGCCTACTTGTTACTTTCGTGCTTTCCTGTTTTCACATCATATACTTGTTATGCTCATTAGTACACTATTAGTACATGATTTACATTACATTTCATGCTATGTATGTCCATTGTGTGCATACTTAGTACATCGTTTTACATTACATTTCATGCTATGTATGCCCATTGTGTGCATACTTAGTACATTGCTTTACATTACATTTCTGCTATGTATGTTGACTAATAGCATGCTAGCACATTTATTTACATGACTTTTCTGCTTTGTATGTTAACTTAGCATACTTAGTACATTGTTTTCATATAACATGTTTACATTTGCTATAACATTTGGTTTGCACAAACGGGACTTATATACGTTCATTAACATTAGCTACGCCGCTCGGTAGTAAGTAGTGGTACCATAGGACTTGACAAATCTCGTTCCTGACATCCTAGGTTTGTTTGGGTGTAAGGAATGACTGAATCCAAAAACATTTCTTTTGATAACCTTGACTAAAAGGGTTATCCGACTGTCTCAAGGCTTGAATGTATGCGTTAACTTACCACATAAATGTTTGTATCAATAAAACATGCATTTACTTGCAAAACATAACTTTTTGATACATTCAAAATACTTTGTTTTGTACATTTCTACATTTGGTTTATGTGACAATACTTTACTTACAATACATAACATTTATTACACATTACTTGACTCTATTTGGAATTTTTAACATTTGACATTGTTTATACAAGGACTTTTTGACAATTGGTTTAAACATGGACTTTATACATTGGTGGTTTGTTTAAGTGATTTAAGTAATGAGATGTGTGTAATATGATACAAGCATGGTGGATACGCCGCTGGTACTTCCTATATATAAGTACTTGTATGGTATTACATATCGTAGCGTTATTTGAATCATTTCAATTTAGACATATAACATTTTATACAAATAACATATCTTTCACAAGACATTATTTTATAAACAACTTATTTTATACAACTCATTTTACTTGGTTATTCATTTAACCATGTATTATTCTTTTATGTATACATATCATCTGATTTTATCGCTTTTCAAATGATTTACAAAACAAAACAATTAACAAGGTTCATGACTAAATGTTATTTAACAATTTCTTAAACTTAAGTCATGAATCCTATTTTCACATGTGTTTTCAGGAGCTTTTGCGTAGGATGATGATCGTGATACTAGGGCGGACCTGTGCCTTAGAGACATAAAATGAAGATAGACTTAGTTTAACTATGTTATGTACTCTTTGTTTTCGTGTTTAAGACAATGTTACTCTCTTGTTGATAAATAAAACGTAACTTTAATTTCCATGGTTGTGAAACAATTAATTCTGTTACAACACTCCCCGACGTTTCCGCCACGATTTGATGTTTTACGTGGTCGGGGTGTGACATGTTTTCCTGGAAACATCTTTAGCCTGTTTGTTATTTCTCTTGAGCATAAAATTTCTCATTAGTCTATCGACTAAATCATATTTCTTTCTCTTCTTCAGAACTTGTTCCATGAACAAAGTTAATCTTTTTCTGAAGATTTGACTTCTCAGCCCTTTTCTTTTGTTTTTGTTTATTTTTATAACCCAACCCAGCCTTTGTGTTTTTCTTTTTGTACCCTGGTTTGTTATAAAAAGTTTTCTTGCTCGTTTTTCCGGCAAAATTTTCAATTTCTACCTGTTTAAAAACTTTGTCGATCTTTCCGCAATCACATTTTGAAACGGAACTTCAATATCTGATAATAATTTGTCCGATCCAGCCATATAGTATGCCAAAATTATCAGATCATCATTCGCCTTTCTCTCAGATTTTGAATTCTTCAGATAATTCTTATGAAAACTTTCCTCATCTTCAACCTGTGATTCGGATTTATCATTTTTGGTAGAATCCTCTTTCAGAACGCTTTCAACAACCTTACCTACCACCTCTGAATCATCAACGTCATCAGATTTGGAGTAAGTCACATCAATGTTATCAGTTAATTGATCAACTATGTTTATTGCTTTTGCCATCTTTTCATCATCATAGAATGTATAATTATTCTCCAACGGTGGTGGAACCTGATGAAATTCTAAACCAATGCCCTTTTTGTTCTTTTTAAAATCATGGTCATCTGGTGTGATGTTGAAAATACGTTCGAGAATATACGAAGAAGCATGATAACTTTGAAGTTTATTAACATTCTTTTCTTTCTCAGCTAATTCTCGTTTAACTTCAGCAAGTTCATCAATATATTGATTTAAAACCCGTTGTTTATCTTCATAATTAGCTTCAAGAAATCTTGTCGTTTCAATATATTTTGAAAGTCTTCATTCAATACTTTTCATTTCACGTTTCACGGTTTCATATGCTTCTTTTACTGTATGATATGACAATTTCATCCCATCATATTCTTTTTGCAACTCTTGAATAATATTATCTTTTTGTAAACACTCGTTGCAATCTGCTGAACATTTTTGTTTTAAAATTTTATTTTCCTTTTCAAGACCATCACATTTTTGTGTCAGTTCTTCTTCTTCTTTTTGTTTCAAAAACTTTTCAATTTCAAACATTTCTTTACATTTTTCTTTAAAAACATTTTCAATTTTAGTAAACTAAATATTTCGGGATCTTAATTTTCATCCTTCTCAGTACAGGCACTGCATGTTTCCATGCATTTCATGTACTACACATCATTTTGTGTTCAGATTTATTATCAGTTTCATCATTATTGTCCATTAACTTAGCCTTACTAGACGAATCAGTAGATTCAGTTTGAGTTGTTACCTCAATTTGATCTGCCACCACTGTGTTGTCGGTCATCTTCTTTAATATTTCATCCTTCTGCTTTTGGCTCTCGTCAACAATCTCTTCCACATTCTTCTTCTTCTTCTCGACACTTGCATAGATCACCCTTCTTACACCCTCCTCTACTTTTTTCTCATAGTTCTTATCTTCTTCGATCCTTGAATAAAATACTCCTGCAGTAGGAATAGCAGTAACAAGCACTTCAAAATCTACCACATCTGGATCCACTGTCAAATTCGCTTTAGGATCTAGATAGCACTTCCTCTCATCATCCCATCTCTTTGCATCCTTTGCTTCCATGAAAACCTTATACACTTCACTTAACCTCATAAGCGCATGGAGTTCTTCTCGAGTCGGTCCTACCTCTACAACCAACACAACCTTCTCTTTTGGAATGTATTTATTCCAATTGAACCCTTCGTCCTCTTGAGTCACCACCAAAGCTTGTTTCCTTTCTTTCTGGATCGATCTGGTCATAGTATTCCTTCTTCATTTTCGGGTTTCCAATTCTATCCGCCACCAGACTTTCGTATGATTCCAAAATCGATGCTAAAGAGCTCATCTGCTGCCTGGCTGAATCAACGTTCCTATTTGGAGAATCTTTCAAATTCAGGGAAATGTTGCATTGAACTAGATCTGGACTGGATTTATCTGATGTAGAGGATGAATGATAACCAGAATCATAGTTTGGAGGTGTGCTCTTTGATGAATCACCGGAGTTCTCTGCGCTAAAAGCGGTACCAATCTTTGGTGCCTGACTGTTCAGCATGCTTCCACGATAGTAAAGATTTACATTTTGCTGATAATTTGAACTGGTCATTTTGTTTTGCTTTTTTAAGTTCCAGTTCATGGCCTTCAAGCTTTTCAATCAAACCGTCTAAAGTGATCTCGTCAAAGTTTGCATCGTTTTTCAATATCATGACAAATGTTTGTCAATCATGTACATGAGGTAATGCCTCAATCAGTTTGTCGATTATCTCTTCTCTGTCCTTTTTTATGTCGAATCTTTCTAGTTCAATTTTCAAATGATAGAAACGTTCTATCATTTGTTAGACAGTCTCTCATTTCATGCAACTAAATAGATCAAATTCTTTCTTTAGCAATGATATTTTGTTTTTCTTCATTTCCTTGCAACCTTCAACTTTCACTTTCAGCGCCTCCCACATGGATTTTGACGTTTCATCATGTTGAAGCAAACAAAGAATATCTTCCCTAACAGGTTGTGGTCGAAGTGCGATCATTCTTTGTTCGTTAGAGAACTCTATTTTATCAGCATCTTTGTATGATTTAAGTGGAATTATTTCATTTTTCTCAGTTGGTTTAACATATCCAAAGTGTAACATAGACCAACAATCATAAGCATATGCTTTCACCCAAATCTCAAACCTATCTTTCCACCAGTTATAATCTTCAATGGTCATTAGTTTAGGTGGTTTTTGATGATTTCCGTACACATTATCATATTTCAAACTTTTGAAAATAGCATTTGAAATGTCCTTTGATGTGGGTGTCGTTTCAAATGTGAAAGCGTTCTAAAATTCATTGTAGAACTCCTCTTCCATGATGTTTGTACTCTTGATTATCACCTGCAAACAAATTAACAAACACTTAAACCACTTTGAAAATCAAACAACACAACAAACTTGAACCTGATCCACGCGGATGTGGAAGACTTGATCCGTGCGGATGTGTAATGTTGTTTTGTGCGGACTGACAAAACCTGATTTGCACAGATAGACACTTATAGGTCCGTGTGTACCCAAAACCAAATCTACTCAAACACAAACCCTAGTTTTTAAGCTGATTCATGTGAACCAACTAAAGGTGGATCCGTGCGTACAATCTCACAAAACTACCAGCCATGTTTTTCATGATTTTTCAAAAATTTTCAAAGATTTTGTTCGAATTTCGATCTGAAACTTTGAAGGATTGATCAAAACATTTTTTCGCACAACTTGTTAAAAATTCAGCCAAATTCAACCGTGAATTTGACGTGAATCTAAGTTTTGAACTTGAAAATGAAGTGTAGAAGATGAGTAGAAGAAGAATGATGAAATTCAGCTCTGATTATGCTTGAATTTTCTTGTTTCTTTTATCTCCAGTCCTTTCAATCAATCTCTCGCTCTGATACCACTTGAACGTGTGTTTTAGGATCGATTCAGTTGCACTTGAATGCTGTTGATTGCGTAGATCTCGTATCTTGTGCGGAATCCAAGTACGAGAGTGGATTGAACAAGAACAAGCTAATTATAATATGTGTTTCTATTGATTGATGAACAATACAAAACCATGAAAACAAAGGGATAGAGTAACAGCTCTCAAGTCCTCCAAGATACAAATGAAACAAACACAAGACACCTATTTATAGTGTGACCAGATCTGCACCAAACATACTTGCGGATGAACATGTTAATCACAAATCAACTATGTGTAGACCTGCACTCATGCAGATTAACTTCTAACTGCGTGCGGACACATTGGTGTGGACCAACTTATGCGCATCCGCACGAACCAACCAATGAAACCCTAATTCTACGCGTGACTTGATTCGTGCGGACCCATGTGTCTCCATCCGTGTGGATTGACTTGGAACAAGAATGTTTTACACTTTATCACCCTGTCTTGTCTCATTTGTTTAGCTATGATACGTGATTGACGGAAGCGATAGACATATGCACTCACATGTACTGCACATGTGCATTATATGCTTAAAGTTAGCTTTTGAGTTTAGTTTAGCTTTTAGTGTTACGTTTTTTTGGGGGTTTAGGATTAGGATTAGGTTTTGGGGTGTGGGTGCGGGTGGGGAGACTTAGGTGTGGGTGCGGGAGGGGGTGTGGGTGGGTGGTATTAGGTTTTTAGGGGGTTTACTTTTAGTGTTTAGTTCTAGGGTTTTGGGGAGGGTGGAATTAGGCTTGGTGGGAGGGTGGATTTAGGTTTTTTTTTTGTGGGGGGGGGGGGGATGGGGGTTTAGGTTTTTGGGGGATGTCGGTGGTTGGTGGGTTAGGTGGTTTAGACTTTTTCGTATTAATGCACAAGTGCAGTAAAACTTTTTTTTTGAATAAAAGTTTTTTTATACATTAAATATAACGATTTTTATTAAAAAATGAAAAAAATTTGGTATGTTTTTTAGGCTTTTTTAGTTAGTTTTTTTGTTTTCTCATTTAAACTAGTTTTCTCATTTTTATTAAAATTAGTACTTTTGTTCTTTTATTAGTGACGAAATTTAGCGTTTTTATAAAAATAAATTGAACACAAAATGTACAGTCGCACATAGCACATGTGTATCGGTGCTGTTGTTGGCATTTTTTAGTGACGAAATTTAGCGATTTTTAATAAAAATATATGTATATATATAACTTTTTTAGCATTTAGTTGTGGGTTTTATGTGGGGTTTAGCTTTGTAGTTTAGTTTTTAGCATGTAGCTTGGGTGGGTAGGGGGTTAGGTTTTTGGGGGTTGGGGGCGGGGGATTAGGTTTTTTAGGGTTTTGGTGGGTGGGAGGTTGGGGTTAGGTTTTTTTTAGGTTTTTGGTGGGTGGGTGGTTGGGGGGTTAGGTTTTTTTAGGTTTTTGGGGGGTGGTGGTAAGGGGGTTTAGGTTTTTTTTAGGTTTTTGAGGAGGGTGTGTGTGAGGGGGTGGGGGGTTGTGGGGGGGTGGGGGTGTTTAGGTTTTCGGGTTGTGGTTGGGTGGAGGTGGGTGTTTACGTTTTGGGTGGTGGTGGGTGGATTTATTTTATTATGTTCATATTGGTTCTCGTGATTCTCGCGAGTGGTTTCAAATGAACCCTACCCTATATATATAGGGTTAGGTTCATTTGTGAACAACCCCCTAGATTGTAAACACTACTGAACTAATCATAGCCCTTGATTATCAATACATAAGTGTAAAACAATGGCCAGGTTTTGATGATGAAAATACACACTAGTGTATTTTACGATTGATGATGTAAATCATTGGCCAGGATTTGTTCACTCTGTTCACAAATACACTAACGTTCACTCTAAAACCCCCACCCTATATATATATATAGGTAGAGGTTCCTGTAGAAAAGAGGGTTTTTGTGAGAAGGGTAAGAAAAAATCTACACCATTAGATCTTTGATCTAATGGTTGAGATCAATAGGGACCAAATTGTAAAAATCTGTTTTATTATTTTGGACTGATTTGTAATATGTAGGGGTAATAAAGTCTTAATATCAATTTTCCAAAAGGAAACTGTATCTTCTTAATCACAGCAGTTATCAAAAAACCTAAAGATCCGACAACCACCCTCCATCTCCAAACACCACCTCCACTTCACCGTCCACCGACGGCCTTCCACATTCATCTCTCGCTAACCACCACCGAACCCCACCCCCATCGGACACCAACACCGCCGCACACCGTCATCCACCCTCATCGACTCCGGCAGTCGCCGGTCATCTTCCCTCTTCAAACTCCACCGGCAACCACTCAAACGCACCTTCTCCGCCACTCGGCATCAAGCACCCTCACCACTACGAACCACCGCCGAACTCGTCTCCGACGTTCATCGTCACACACCACTCACCTCCACCGTACGCTTCTGAATCACAACTTCCATCCCCGTCACTGGTTCCGAACCACAACTTGAATGGTGTTTTGTAGTGTCTTTAATAGTGTTATATACTTATTGAATGGTGTTATATACTTATTGAATGGTGTTATATACTTATTGAATGGTGTTATATAATTATTGAATGGTGTTATATATGTGCTGAATGGTGGTCGCAATGTTACTCGTAGTGTTTTTATAGAGATCTTTAAAATGGTGTTATATACTTATTGAATGGTGTTATATACTTATTGAATGGTGTTATATATGTGCTGAATGGTGGTTGTGTTATTCGTAGTGTTTTTGTAGAGATCTTTTAAAAAAAACATGTTCCTATAAATAAGGTGGCGGTTATGGAAGGTTTTGAATTATTGAATCAATGATAAAATTACTTGTTTACCCTTTTGAATTAATTTAAATTGAGGACAGATGTCATCTCCACAATATTTCTCACACTTCTCACATTTTTAACCTTTTTTACAATAACCTTACCCTATATATATATAAAATCAAGATCAAGGGAAAACTCCCCAGAGTTGTGAGAACTTAGAGAACTCAGCCTTCCCGTGCGAGTTTTGCCCCCATTTTTTTCAGACCTCTAGATTAAAATGTTTAAAAAGACTGCCGTAAAAGAATAAAAATAAAAATGTGAAGTGGTTTTTTCGACCCTTTACAGCAGTTGTAAAAAATTGATGACATAAGCATGACATCACTTTTACTGCATTTATGATTGTCGTAAATGAAAAAAAAAACAAGTTTTTTTGTTTTTTGTTTTTGGAAAAGTTGATTTTTTAAAGATTTTTGGTAAAAAAAAATTTGAAAAAGCTTCCGTCAGGCCGAGTTCTCTAAGTTCTCACAACTCGTATAAGTTTTCATTTTACCCTAACTATATATATATATATAGACCAGTTAACATATAAAATGCCTTAAGGTACGACGCGTACGCGATGCATTATCAACATGCGAATACATGTAACTAACATGCGAATTTGGGTTCCAATAACAATATGTGAAATTGTAGTTTTATTTCAACTTGCGAGTTGGGTTTTCATAACAACATGCGAATTGGGTTTTTATTTGCACATGCGAATTGTATTTTGTTTAACGTGCGAACTTTTGTTTTAATAACATTTATTTCTTTTACGGGTTTATAACATGCGAACTTGCCGTCGCGTATGCGTCGTAGGTTAAGGCATTTTATACGATACACTTATATATATATATAGGACGAGGTTCATGAGTGAACAACATCCTTGTTTGTGAACCGTGTGAACCAATCTGAGCCATTGATCATTTTTTTAGATGTAAAGGATATGATGGTAATTAATCAGTTTAAATTAGGAAGTTATATATTTTTGTTAACATTAAACTAACTACCCCTTGTGATCTTTAAATAGTTATAAATTTTTCATACGTTAATATTTTTTTTATTTAAATACACCATAAAAACGCGTTTTTTATTCTCTTTAATCTGAGTATGATATTGCTATAGTTTTGTTTTTAATAAAAACGAACATATGCATTTTTCGTTTTCTAGCGTTTTATTGTTTATATACACAGGTGTACATGAGTACAATACAAATATGCAAAACAATGTGCATTGTAGGAACAACGGACTGTACACTTGTGTACTCATATCTTTAATTAATAATTGACATCCCTGGTTTAAAGGGATTTGATTTTGTTATATTAAAAAAACAATATTCAGTTATGATAAGATACCAAAATTACCAATAGTACACATTTACGTGAATGCCCCTATCAGCCCCCATTTCTTTCTTGTATTTAATATAGAGTTAAATGCCATTTTAGTCCCTGTGGTTTGGGTCATTTTGTCAGTTTAGTCCAAAGGTTTCATTTTTAACATGTGGGTCCAAAAAGGTTTCACAGTTGCCATTTTAGTCCACTGGGTTAACTTCATCCATTTTTTCTGTTAACGAGAAGGCCAATTCGGTCATTTTATATGGCTGAATTGTCCTTTTAGTTAACAGAATTACATACAAAATGACCGAATTGGCCTTCCCGTTAACAGGAAAAATGGATGAAGTTGACCCAGTGGAGTAAAATGGCAACTGTGAAACATTTTTGGACCCACAGGTTAAAAATGAAACCTTTGGACTAAACTGACAAAATGGCCCAAACCACAGGGACTAAAATGACATTTAACTTTATTTAATTTTACAAGTTTGTCATCAGCATTAATTTTGATCATCTAACAAATGAAGGGCCATGATCTATTCATTTTGTTCACAAGTTAACCATTGTTCACTCTAGAATCCTACCCTATATATATATAGGGGAAAGTTCAAATGAAAACCACTAGTTATTGTGAAAACTCGAAAACTAATTAAAAGAGCCAAAAAAACATACCAATTTTTTTTGCATACCAATTTTCGCCATTTTTTATATATAAAAAGAAAATTTTAAAAAATTTGTAGTGTACATGTGTAATACTACACATGTGTATGTGTACTACAAAAAAAAAATTCTTTTTTTTGAAATTTTTTTTCATATTAAAAAACATGCGATTTTTATAAAAAAAACTGAAAAAAAATTTGGTGTGTTTTTAGGTTTTTTTAGTTAGGTTTCGAGTTTTCACGTTAAAAGTGGTTTTCATTTGAACCTTCCCCTATATATATATGGATAGGATCGTGTGAGAAGCATTAGGCTAATTGAGAAACTTAAGAATCATTCTGCACCATACATTTTCTTTAAGCTTTTCGTAATATACACATATGTATAATTTAAATTTGACTATATACACATGTGTATAAGTCAAGATTTGACAATATACATATATGTATATAGTTGATTTTAAACTATACATAAGTGTATATTACGAAAAGCTTAAGAAAATGTGTGGTCCAGAATGCTTCTCAAGTTTCTCAAATAGGGTGGACTTCTCTTAGGATCCCTACTATATATATATATATATATATATATATATATATATATACATACAGGGGAGCGCTAAAATAGAAACCACCTCCAGTTGTAAGAACCGCGAGAACCACTCTCAACCAATCAGAAAAAGGGGTAGTTTGGTCATTTACACCAAATGTTAAATCCTACCCTCTCTCTTCATTTATATCTTATCTCTCCTCTCTCTTCATTCATATCTTCTCTCTTCTCATTTTGTCTCCATTCAATTATCTTCTACACACACAACCAGACCCACTCTCTTCTCTCTCTCTAACTCCGGTCGCCGGATTTCTCACCGGCGACGTCACCCCGACCGGCCGTTCTCCACTATTAACTCACAACACAACACCCTTACCCCGAGTTCATCTCTCACCCTCGCTTACCAGCGGAGCCGGCGACTGCCGGCATTCCGATGACTCTCCGACACCCCCTTTTCATGCCGGAAAACGTTCACGCACACCCACACCCCCTCGTTCTGACAACCCTCGTTCTCTCTCTCAAAACCTGATCGGACTCCGGCCGGTGAAACCGGCAGAGCCGGTGATGATATTGACGGAAGATATTGATGTTACTGTTGAAGATGATCGATGATGATTGTGTTGCTATTGTTCACGGTAATCAGCGGTGGCGGTGGGGTTTTTGCAGCGGCGGAGCTGCCACACACGACGGCCAGTGACGATTTAAGGCCCCGACAAACCCCCAACAGGCCCCGATAAGTGCCGATTCTCTTCAAGTTTTGAGTAGTTCGTTTGATTTACATATCACTGATTTGTTTTGGTTTTCCCCAAAGACGAAGCTGATGATGATGATGATGATGATGCTGAAAAATGACGACGAGTGGACTGTTTTGGTGGAGTGCGGTAACGGCGGAGAGTCGTCGGCGGCAGCGGAGGGGCTGGCCGGCGGCAGCGGCTGCGGTGATGGTTCTGTTGTTAACTTTTCCTCTTGGTTCAGTACGTTCGGATCTAAACACAGGTTCCATGTTCGAGTTCGGGTCCATTTTGGGTGAGCTCACGAGAAACAAGGTTTCGGGTTCGAGTCAAGGTGGTCGACGAGTCAACTCAGTTTCCGTTCCGGTCAACTGGGGGATCAAAATCAGTGGTACGGGTTAACTCAGTTCGAGTCCCGGTTGACTAGTTTTGTGAAAAAAGTTTTGTAAAAAAAAAGTTAAAACCGTAAACTTTTTAACATAAACCGTAAACTTTTTAACGTAAAACGTAAAAAGTTTAACGTAAAACGTAAAAAGTTTAACATAAAACGTAAAACGCAAAAAGTTTAACGTAAAACGTAAAAAGTAAAACGTAAAAACGTAAAACGTAAAAACGTATAACGTAAAACGTAAAAAGTAAAACGTAAAACGTAAAAACGAAAAACGTAAAAAGTTTAAGGTAAAACGTAAAAATTTTAACGTAAAACGTAAAAATTTTAACGTAAAACGTAAAAAGTTTAACGTAAAATGTAAAAACGTAAAAACGTTAAAACGTAAAACGTAAAAACGTAAAAATATAAAAAAATCTGTAAAAAAATCTGAAAATTAAAAGCTTTTAATAAAAATAAATTCTTTAAAAAATAAAAACTAATATAATAATACAAAAATAGTAATAAAAAATAATAAAGACAAAAAGACAATATTGAGTAAATTTACTAAACTAACCTTTTGAATTAAAATATTAAAAACATAATAAGACAAAAAATATTTAATAATATTTTTTAATTACTTTTAATCTCATCCATTGATCTTGAAAATCTAATGGTTGAAAAGTGGTTCCTCGGTTCTTACAACTAGAGGTGGAGAAAACCCTCCATTTTGAGAAAACCCTAGAAAACCCTCCATTTTGAGAAAACCCTAGAAAACCCAACCTCCCGACATTTTTTTTTTTTTTTGAAAAAAATAACACATGTAATATACATGTTTTTAAGAGTTTTGGGCCAAAAAATCAAAAAAGCGCCGAAGGATTATTTAAAAAAAAAAATAAACAAATTTCAGCAACTTTGGTAACTAACATGTGTTAGACAAAAAATGCTGAAACTTTGTTATTTTAAAAAAAAAAAAGTACTCGGCGCTTTTTTTTTTTGCCCAAAACTCTTAAAAACATGTATATTACATGTGTTATTTAAAAAAAAACGTCGGGAGGTTGGGTTTTCTCGGGTTTTCTCAAACTTTTAGGGTTTTCTCCATAGCCCTACTATATATATATATATATATATATATATATATATATATATATATATATATATAGGGCCAAGATCATTTCAGAACCATAAATATTTACAGAACTCGCAGAACTCCTAATAAACAATCTTTTTATTTATATATTTTTGTGTTTAGGTTAATTTTATCATTTATTATGTGTATTTTTACGATTACATACGTGTTAAGAGTAATTTTATCATTTTTTATATGTAATTTTATAATTACACATATGTAAACTAGTTTTTTTACATATATGTAATTAGTTATGGCACATATATATAATTTTGGCAGTTAAACATATGTAAACTACTTTTAACATGTATGTAATCAAAGAAATACATATAATAGATGATAAAAAGATTCTAAATACAAAAACTTATATATAAAATGATTGTTTATTAGGAGTTCTAAAAGTTCTGTAGTTATTTAGAGTTCTGAAATGAACTCAACTATATATATATAGGGGAGGGCTATATAGAAAACCCTATATATATAGAAAACCCTAGAAAACCCAACCTCCCGACATTATTTTTTTTGAAAAAAATAACACATGTAATATACATGTTTTTAAGAGTTTTGGGCCAAAAAAATCAAAAAAGCGCCAAAGGGGTGATTTAAAAAAAATTCAGCAATTTCTGTCTTTTGTGCCTAACACATGTTAGGCAACCGGACATTGCTGAAATTTGTTTATTTTTTTTAAAAAATCTCTTCGGCGTTTTTTTGTTTTTTTTTTTTTTTTTGCTCAAAACACTTTAAAACATGTATATTACATGTGTTATTTTTTTCAGAAAAAAAATGTCGGGAGGTTGGGTAAAAATGGGGGGAGATTTGAGTTTCCAGAGTTTTCTAAAAATTTAAGGGTTTTCTGTCTAGCCTTCCCTTATATATATATATATTTATATATATATATATATATATATATATATATATATATATATATATAGGGGATCGCTAGAATGAGAACCACCACGAGTTATGAGAACCACGAGAACCGCGCCCCGCGGGTGGCCGTCGGCGACGAATTTTTTTTTACACCTAGATCCGTATATTTTAGTGGGGGGTTTAAATTTTCGGTTCAAACGGCGCGCCCGAGGGGGTAGTTTTTTACGCCCAAAGTTTGGGTTTTTTTAATTTTTTTAATTTTTCTTTTTTTTTTACCAAACTTTGGGCGTAAAAAACTACCCCCTCGGGCGCGCCGTTTGAACCGAAAATTTAAACCCCCCACTAAAATATACGGATCTAGGTGTAAAAAAAATTTCGTCGCCGACGGCCACCCACGGGGCGCGGTTCTCGTGGTTCTCATAACTCGTGGTGGTTCTCATTCTAGCGGCTTCCCTATATATATATATATAGGGAAGGTTCAAATGAAAACCACTTTTAACGTGAAAAATAACTAAAAAAAGCCTAAAAAACACACCAATTTTTTTTTTCAATTTTTTTCTAAAAATCGCATGTTTTTTTTTATGCAAAAAAAATTTTCAAAAAAAAAATATATTTTTATAGTAAACATGTGCACTACAAATTTTTATTTTATTTTTTTTGAATTTTTTTTTATATATAAAAAATGGCGAAAATTTGTATGAAAAAAAAAATTGTTATGTTTTTTTGGCTTTTTTAATTAGTGTTCGAGTTTTCGCGATAACTAGTGGTTTTCATTTGAATCTTCCCATATATATATATATATATATATATATATAGGGGATGGTTCAAATGAAAACCACTTTTATCGCGAAAACTAACTAAAAAAGCCTAAAAACACACAAATTTGTAGTGCACATGTGTAATATTACGCATGTGCACTACAAAAAAAATTTGAAAAAAAGTTTTTTTTTTATATAATTTAAATAGCGAAAATTGGTATGCAAAAAAAAATTGTATGTTTTTTAGGCTTTTTAGTTAGTTTTCAAGTTTTTGCGATAACTAGTGGTTTTCATTTGAATCTTCCCCTTATATAGGGGATGGATCATGAGGAAACTAGTTTAAATGAGAAAACCAAAAAACTAACCAAAAAAGCCTAAAAAAACCCTAAAAACATACCAAATTTTTTTTTTACAATTTTTTATATAAAAATCGCTACTTTTTATGTATGGAAAAAAAAATTCAAAAAAAAAAAAAAAAAAAACTTTTTTTTTGTTGTACTGCACATGTGCACTGATACATAAAGCTTAAACCACTTAACCCACCCCCCACCGACACCCCCCAAAAAACCTAAACCCCCCCACCCCCACCCCCCAAAAACCTAAATTCACCCTCCCACCAAAAGCCTAACCCCCCCCCCACCCTCCCGAAAACCTAAAACTAAACCCTAAACATAAACCCGAAAAAAACCTAAACCCCCCCACCCCCCAAAAACCTAAACCCCCCTCCCCCCCCCCCCCCCCCACACCCGAAAACCTAAAACTAAACCCTAAACATAAACCCGAAAAAAACCTAAACCCCTCCACCCCCACCCCTCCAAAAACCTAACCCCCCCCCCCCCCCCACACCCAAAAACCTAATCCTAATCCTAAACCTAAAAAAACCAACCCTAAAAGCTAAACTAGACTCAAAAAGCTAATTTTAAGCATCTAATGCAATTGTATTACATGTTATATTGCACATGTGCACTACTATAATAATAGTATTGAAAACAAGACGACACCATAAATATTTTTTTATGTCATAAAAAATATGCTCGAATATACTTGAATGAAAGATACAAAAATTTGTGATCTTATGGTGCCATTTTTGTTTTAAAATGATAACGTATGGAGAAATGGGAAATGTTTGAAAAGTTATATATTTTTTTTCCAATTTTACCCCTCCTTCATTAAAAGTCTCCCCCCTCCTTTTTAGGTGTTTTTAGTTAGTTTTCTAGTTTTCTCATTTATATCTAGTTTTCTCATGATCCTCTTCCTATATATATATAGGGGCTGGTTAACGTACAAATGCGCTTATCGTACATTACGTACGCTACAATCTCAGCCGTCAGATCATCTTCCCGCATTGAAAATCGCATGTTGTTTTTTTTACCACATGCGAAATTGTTACAAAAACCAACATGCTATTTCATCAAAATTATCACATGCGAAATTGAATTACCACATGAGAAATTGTTACAAAAAAACAAACTGCTATTTCATCAAAATTATCACATGCGAAATTGAATTACCACATGCGAAATTGTTAAAAAAAACAACCTTCTATTTCATCAAAATTATCACATGCGAAATTGAATTACCACATGCGAAATTGTTACAAAAAAACACCTGCTATTTCATCAAAATTATAACATGCGAAATTATTACAAAAAAAAAACAACATGCGATTTTCATTGCGGGAAGATGATCTGACGGCTGAGATTGTAGCGTACGTAATGTATGATAAGGGAATTTGTACAGTACCCTTTACCTATATATATATATATATATATATAGGGTTAGGTTAACGTACAAATGCCCTTATCATACAATATGTACCCGATCATCTCAGCCGTCCGATCTGGTGCGATTTCACTTTTGAACATGCGATTTGTGTTGAAAAACCAACATGCGAAATTGTTTTATATACCAACATGCGATTTCATCATATTTACTAACATGCGAAATTGCTAATAAAAAATACAACATGCGATTTCATAGAAAAAAAAAACAACATGCGATTTCATAAATAAAAACAACATGCGATTTCATCAAAACTACCAACATGCGATTTCCAACATATTTTTTCGTAACATGCGATTTCACAATATCGTACGTATTATATGTTAAGGGATATTGTATTTTACACTCTCACTATATATATATATATAGAGAGAGAGAGAGAGAGAGGTCGGTTAACGTACAAATGCCCTTATCATACATTACGTACGCTACAATCTCAGCCGTCCGATCATCTTCCGGCATTGAATTCGCATGTTTTTTTGTAACAATTTCGCATGTTGGTTTTTTAACATGCGATTTCATCAAAATTACCACATGCGAAATTGTTAAAAAAAAACACATGCTATTTCATCAAAATTATCACATGCGAAATTGGTAAAAAAACAACATGCGAATTCATCAAAAATTATCACATGCGAAATTGTTATAAAAAAACAACATGTTATTTCATCAAAATTATCACATGCGAAATTATTATAAAAAAACAACATGCGATTTTAAGAAGGCCTATATAAGAAGGCCCTCAGCCTTCAGTCCAACTCGTTCATTTCCCACAATTCTCTCTCAAAATTTCTATATAGTAAAAGCTATACTCGGGCATAATACCCCCTAAATAACAAAGTTTTGACTCGTTGTAAGTATCATAACCCCCGGTTACATATTAGATACGCTGCCCAATTGATTCAGGGTTCCGTAACGGCTGTCATGGTTCTGCCTGACCTAGTCGTTGGAATGCCGTCTCGGGGAGTGTATCATTAATATAAATATTGGGTTATTATACTAACGCGTGTGCCTTTGTGTAATAAATAGATAATCATCAGGAAATCCTAAAAAAACCCTAAGACAGCAATGTGAGTAATCTCCTTTTTACAAACTGTTTTACAAAACCTTTATTTATTTTTAATCACAGTTAGCAGTAATTGAGTCTTTGTAATTCTTCAATTACTGCCGGTATGTTGGGGTTTTATATACAAAATGTGGAAAATGTTACCATTGGACAAAGAGTTAGCCAATGTGTAATAGGACCCACCAGTCAGGATTAACAGTACTGAA
Source organism: Helianthus tuberosus (assembly GCA_030545235.1). Taxonomy (NCBI): domain Eukaryota; kingdom Viridiplantae; phylum Streptophyta; class Magnoliopsida; order Asterales; family Asteraceae; genus Helianthus; species Helianthus tuberosus. The sequence goes on from CM060354.1 coordinate 92,917,921, forward strand.
TGGGTAATTGTGTAGATGTAAACATTGTAATCGCTCTCAATACTGTATATTAATAAAACTTTTCTTGATTAAACTGGGATTCACTCACCAGTATTTCCCACTGACAAAATATTTTTAAACGCGTTTCAGGTAACAAAATGTGAAAGCCAACTAGAAGCCAGCTGGACAGCACTGAAGGCTTGGAAAAGTGCCTATAAAAGTTACCTAAATAAAAGAAGATGTTTTATTCAATAAAATATGGTTTATCTCTATAAATCGGTTTGTAATGAAAACTTGGGTTTTATCCCAATATACTTATTTATATAAAATGTGGTATTTACTCTGATAAAATATTTCCTAACTACGGTCCTGATGTAATTTCCGCTGCCAAATAATGACATGTACAGATACCACCGAAACTGGTCTCGCGGCCGCCCGTTCTCGGGACAGATAGGGGTGGGGGTTGCGACAGAAGGTGGTATCAGAGCTAAGCCACTGATTCAGTCACAGAAGTGTTCTGCTGACACCAAGATATTATTCAAAATGTTAGGAAATAAATTACAAAACTACGTGCATATCTGCATTTTATTGTTATGTGTTATTTGACTATTTGTTAGTTTACAGTATGAGCGACCAAGAACCTTCCGACGCCTACCGTCAGTTGTCCAGCTCACCTAGGAGCGAAGACACCTCTTCACAACCTACCCTCTCAGGGTATTCAGCTGACAATGAAGATGGGATATTCGTGTTTAAGGCTCAGTCTGAAGAGCCATTCCCTCCTAAAAAGAGGATGGTTCAGTAGAGGAGCGCATGAACGTAGGAAAATAATGAAAAAGTTACAACAGCAACATGCTTTAGCAGTCGTGAAAAGAGAAACAGATTCCCAAACCCAGGATATGCTCAATAGGAGTTTAGAAAATTTCCATATCCTAGCAACCACAGCTGCCGACCCTAACCTAGAGCAACTCCTAGCACCCCAACCTTTACCACTGTTTCCCACCCAGCCAATGAAAATTGAAAACAACCCAGAAAGTCAAATCCCAATGCCTGATTTCAACCCAGCTGAGATACCTAGAATACCAACACCAAATCCCTTAGATCCAGACTACGACCCGTAGTTCGATGACCATAGGGATTATGTGCAACGTTACCCAATACAGAAGACGAACCCATGCCAAACCTAGCAGCTTACCTAGATTTGAACCTTCTAGATCCCCACTATGATAATGACCAATACATTAGGGAAATTTTAGAGAATCCATATCCTTACCAAGAACCCATGTCCTAGTTCCCAAACCCAGTACCAGCCCCTGCATCCCCAATGAGTGCAGAGAATGTACAAGAGCTCCGAACCTTTGGTGAGGAGATTTTAGAAGGTAGTGAGAGGATGAGGCAGATCGGAGAACGACTCGTCTGGAAGTATGACGAGCGTAATATGGAGTTCTGGATGAACCCATATCAGTGATGGTGATAGTAGTAATAATAGTAATAATAATAAAATAATACTAATATATAATATATGTGTATGTTTGAAAAAAAAAACTAGACAATATCTACTGATGCCTAATAGTATTGTAATTTTAAATTCCAGTTCCAGTTTGTATTAGATGCATAATATATAAGAAAGAGTAAGTCGCAATGTTCAACGATTTTGATCAATATGCGTGTTGTGTGATTTTTTGCATTAAATATTATTTTGTGATATTAATATCTGGTAAATGTTTAAAATTCGGATGGACAACGAAGTGAACCGGGAAAACCAAAGTAACAATAACCCGAATAACAATAACCCGAACAACAATAACAATGGAAACCAAGTGGATAACAATGTCATCCAACACATAGTGGCACAAGGGATAATAGATGCAATGCCATATATTATTAAAACGGTTAAGGAAGCAGATAATAAAAGTAACCGTGATAGTAAACGACCCAGTGAACCTGAACACAACGTAAACAATGGACCTATACTTCAAGTGTCCATTCCCAAAAGAAGAAGAACCATGTCTTATGGTTGTTCTTATAAAGAATTCTGGTCCTGTAAACCAATGGAATTCTCGGGAAATGAAGGGGCCGTTGCAGCCCTACGCTGGATAGAAAAGACTGAGGCAATCTTAAAAATAAGCAAGTGCACGGAAGAAGATAAGATCATGTTTGCCTCTAATCTGTTTAAGTACTCAGCCTTAGAATGGTGGAAAACTATCCTCCACTCTAGGGGAAGTGACAGGGTTTACAATATGGAATGGGAAGAATTTAAGAACATGGTGGAAAGGAAATTCTGCCCTCCCAATGAAAAGGAACAGATAGGAAATAAGTTCCTAAACCTTAGAATGACTGGAGTGGATAGTAAGGGATATACTACGTTATTCTTCGAATATGCTAGAATAGTACCAACCCTTGCATCACCTGAACCAGAATTAATCTCCCGTTATATCTGGGGATTAATCAGTGAGATTAGGCATGTAGTCAAGGCGGCTAGACCTCAAACTATAGAAGAAGCTGTAGAACTACCAAATACCTTGACTGATGAATTAATACGTACTCGAGAAGAAGACCAGAAAGGGAACCTAGCTCAAAGGCTTACCCAAGAATTTTGTTATGGAAATTCCAATCGTGGGAAAAATGTAGGTTCTACTTCTGCACCTTATTACAAGTATTGCAAAAGGAAGCATTGTGGAAGATGCTCTATATATTGCAATTTTTGAAAAATATCTGGACACAAGGAAGAAGACTGCAGGAAGAAACCTAACAACAGGATATGCTACAACTGTGCATAACAAGGTCATATCAAGCCAAACTGTGCGAAACTAGCTCCAGCCATGAACAACAAGACTACTAAAAATGCTAGAGCATGTGTTCTGACTGCAGAAGAAGCAAAGATGATTCCGGACGTGATTGACGGTACGTTTTTAGTTAATGATGTTTTTGCTAAAGTATTATTTGACTCTGGTGTGAACCAAAGTTTTATTAATACTTCATTTTGCAAACTTCTCCATCAACCATTAACTAAACTCCCACAAGAATGTCTAGTAGAGACAGGAAATGGGGAATCTTAATGGTTTCTGAAATCTTGCAGGGAGCAAGAATAGAATTTCTAAATCAAAAGTTTATTGCAAACCTTTATCCAATGAATCTGACAGGATTTGATGTTGTATTAGGAATGGATTGGTTAATAGCCAATAAAGTCATTATTTTATGTGATCAAAAGTCAACTCAAGTAAATTCACCAAGGGGTGAAAAGATCATAATTAAAGGAGATAAGCCATTTAGATCTACAAAATTCATCTCTGTGATGAAAACAGCAAGTTATATAAGAAAAGGATCATTAGTGTATTTGATTTCCATAATCACTAACACTAAAGGAAAAGAACTGAAAGATATTTCAGTAGTATCTCAGTTTCCAGAAGAATTACCAGGATTACCGCCAGATAGAGAAGTCGAATTCAGAATCCACCTGCTACCAAGAATAGCACCAATTGCCAAAGCGTCGTACTGTTTGGCACCCACAGAAATGCAGGATCTGAAGAAGCAGTTAGACGAATTGTTGGAGAAATGATTCATACAGCCAAGTTCATCGCCGTGGGGAGCGCCAATTTTATTCGTCAAGAAGAAAGACGGATCAATGTGTATGTGCATTGACTACCGTGAATTGAACAAGGTGTTACACCCATACTAATTTAACGTTAATATATATAATTAAAGTAAGCATTTTAGAAGAAAATGCCACTTATCAAAAACTTTTGCATCTTGAGTGTTTAAACGTGTTTACAACATTCTAAAACATAGTTCGAAATATCTCCATATTCCACTTTGTCTTTTTACAAAACAAAACAAGATAATTGCGGAAGCTTCAAAAGTGTGTATTCGGTTCTTCAAAAATATGCTTGACCGTCATCCGTAAGATCCCCATTGCCACCTATGGTCAAAACCACTAAAAATATTAGTTTTGACATTTATATGTTACATATAAACAAGTTCCGACATCAATTCATAAGAATTAAAATAAAATTTTACAACTGATCCTGTCGCGTGTCGCGCCAGGATAGCGTGTCGCGCCAGTTAAAAGTGTCTCCCCCGCGTGGCGCGGGGGATTACATTTTCCAGCAGGTTCATTGCTGAATCCTACACTTGCTGCCAGTTCCGGAAATTTTCATTTTTATCTTAAAATGACCATAACTTTTGACTCGTAAGTCCGTTTTTGGTGATTCTTTTTCCTATGCATCTGTAAATTCAATACCAACGTGCCTATTTCAATTTCCATACCGAGAATTTAGTTTACGGACCGAACGACTAAAAATCACTATGCATTTATTCGACCCATTCAAATTACACTCATTTTACTACACTTTTTAATAGTAAACATAGGCACTTTTTACCCAACTTCCGGGGCTTATTATCACCGGCATTTTATTATCAATCTCATGGTTTCATGCTCGTAAGATTGTAACCGCCTATGCTAACTATTAATATCTATAACAATACCATTTCACCATTATTCGACCCGTTTGGCTCATCTACGGAATCCTCCATTATGATGACTACCAAACGACTTCTAACCAATTCTTAACCTATTATTTCAATTGACGAACATTGTCATTCAATCAACGCTACCTTATTCTACAACGCAACTAAATATGCTCTAGTTATCTAATTACTCAATGTGCGAATCAAGTTGCATACTTGTATAATTTATCAAAATTGGTTTCTAACCATAATTACCCATTCCCGGGCTTGTCAACCTTATGCATATCACATCATTCCATGATTTACGCCCTAATAATTCCAATTTAATTAGTGACGTTTAAGTCACTTCAAACAATAACATTTCGACCGTTATTTAACCCGTTTGGTTGTCTAATGAAATTCACCATTTCATCAACATACCAAACTTCTTGCCACAAATATTCTAACCCGTTTCTTTATCTAGTGAGCTACATCACTTTATTTACATTCCAAAATGACCAATTATTCATATTGTCAACCAACATAACTAACTAACCTTTTGACCCGCTTGATTTGTCGAGTGAACTTCGTCACTTCTATGACATACCAAACTCACATTTGACACTACAATCTCATCAACATTTCTAAGACTATTGTTTAAGTATATTGTAACGAAACCGAAGTTACGTACCTTTAAAGCACACCTTTCAAGCGTGTATCACTTCCGGCTTGTGCGCTTGACGTTCCAGATTCTTCGCCTAAAGAGTTCAATTCACAATAAGTTTAGAACTCTTTCACAAGCTTTAACGCATAATTCTCTACAATGATCAAATCTGCGTTTTGCCCAACTTTTAACATTTTAACCCTCTTTTAGGCATTTTATCAAACACCTAGCGGGTCAGATTTTTACATGATCTAAACCAAGTTCATGACTTGAGTTTATCACTCTAATTAACTTCAATTAGACTACATGTCTATATGTTAACATCAACAACTTAGAGTTTTCCTCATAATTTCAGTTTACACTAGAACAAGAGTTTTAATCCTAGTGTTCATCAAGTTCTACTAACATACTAATCACCCACTATGGTGATTTTGATCTATACAATTATCATGCAAGAATTTGACAAGAAATCGTCTAGGGTTTGTCCCTAAACCTTATATTACTTCCAATTTCATGTTTACAACACATAATCAAGCTCTACATTCGATTTCAATCACATGCATGAACTTTGAATCGAATGAAAATGACCTAATTCAACATACCTTATGATCCCCTTGACGAGGTGATCACGATTCCATGTTCAGATTTCGATTTTAGCTTGATTTAGGCCTTCAATTGAGAGTTTTAGTGGAAGTTAGGGTTTTAGAGAGTGAGGGTGTCACCCCCTGTTGTTCTTGATCGACCAGAGCCCTCTAATGGGGTATTTGGTTTTGTTTTTTATCAAATATTAGTAATACAAGTTTAAATTTTGACAACCTAGGCCCCTCCACTCTTATTTAGTTTATATCTTTGGCTTTTTAACTCATTCTTGTGTTACTACAAGACTCCTAACTAACTGGGTTATTTATCCTAGTTAGTTTATTCTTGTTTATTTTACACTTTATAATTCTAATATAAAGTTTTGTATTTTCGGGATGTTACACAAGGTCACGATTAAAAATCGGTACCCATTACCGAGAATCGATGATCTGTTCGATCAATTACAAGGAGCTCGATTTTTCTCGAAAATCGATTTACGGTCAGGATATCATCAATTAAAGGTACAGGAAGAGGACATTCCTAAGACCGCATTTAGAACAAGGTATGACCATTATGAATTTACTGTCATGCCATTTGGTTTAACCAATGCCCCAGCTGCATTTATGGACATGATGAACCGAATATGTAAGTCATATTTGGATAAATTCATAATTGTCTTTATAGATGATATTCTCATTTACTCTAGGAGTAAAGAGGAACATGCAAGGCATATGTACGCACTTCTAAGTCTATTAAGAAAAGAAAAGTTTTATGCAAAGTTTTCAAAGTGTGAGTTTTGGTTAGAACAGGTACAATTTCTTGGACATTTAGTCAATCATGAAGGAATTCATGTGGATCCTACCAAGATCGAGGCAATAACCAAATGGAAAACCCCTGAGTCACCAACGGAGGTTAGAAGTTTCTTAGGATTGGCCGGTTATTATAGAAGGTTTATTCGAAATTTTTCTAGAATAGCCATCCCTTTAACTAAGCTAACCTGTAAATATGTTAAGTTTGAATGGGGACCAAAACAGGAAGAAGCCTTTGGAATTCTTAAGCAAAGATTAACCAACGCACCCATACTAGCGTTACCAGAAGGAACTGAAGACTTTGTTGTCTATTGTGACACTTCTAAGTTAGGTTATGGATGTGTGTTGATGCAACATCAAAATGTTATAGCCTACGCATCTAGAAAACTTAAGAATCATGAAGAGAATTATTCAACCCATGATTTAGAATTAGGAGCTATAATTTTTTCCTTGAAAATTTGGAGACATTACCTTTACGGTAGTAAGTTTACCATTTTCATTGATCATAAGAGTTTAAGGTATGTTTTCGGGCAAAAGGAATTGAATATGAGACAGAGACGCTGGATGGAGATATTTAGTGATTATGATTGTAATATCCAATATCATGCAGGAAAGGCAAATGTAATAGCCGATGCTTTAAGTCGAAAGTATCATGAAGAGCCAAAAAGAGTATGTTCTCTTAAATTAAATCTACAAGTAGATTTAAATGAATAGATTAGAAAGGCACAAGAATCAGTAATCAAGGATAATACTGGGAAATTGAAAGGAATGATTAAGGAACTAGAACAAGGAATAGATGGAATTTGAAGATTCCATAAGAAGAGAATGTTGATACCTAAATTAGGAAACCTACACCACCGTATATTAGAAAAAGCCCATAAATCTAAGTATACGATGCATCCTGGAAGTGATAAGATGTATCAGGATTTAAGAAAGAATTTCTGGTGGATAGGAATGAAGAAAGATATAGCATCCTTTGTTTCTAAATGTTTAACATGTTCACAAGTTAAAGCTGAACACCAGAAACCCTCAGGTTTGCTATAGCAGTTAGAAATGCCAGTGTGGAAATGAGAATTTATAACAATGGATTTTGTTACCAAATTTCCCAAAACCAGAAAAGGTAATGATACAATCTGGGTGATTGTAGACAGGCTAACTAAGTCAGCTCATTTCCTACCAATGAAGGAAACTTTCAGTATGGAACAGTTAGCTAAGTTATATGTAAATGAAATAGTTTCATTACATGGAATTCCTTTATCAATTATGTCTGATAGAGATAGTCGTTTTACCTCTCATTTTTGGACAAGTTTCCAAAAAGCAACGGGAACCAAGTTGAATCTAAGCACCGCTTATCATAGTCAAACAGACGGACAAAGCGAAAAAACAATTCAGACAATGGAGGACATGCTTAGAGCTTGTGTAATTGAATTCGTAGGTAATTGGGACGATCACTTACCATTAATAGAATTTTCTTATAATAACAGTTATCACACAAGTATCAATGTTGCACCATTCGAAGCACTTTATGGACGAAAGTGCCGAACTCCAGTCTATTGGGCAGAAATTGGAGAAAAGCAACTATCTAGACCTGAAATAGTGCAAGAAACAACCGACAAGATCATTCAAGTCAAGGAACGACTGAAAGCAGCATGTGACCGACAAAAGAGCTATGCTAATAACAGACGACAGCCACTGGAATTTCAGGTAGGAGACAAAGTGTTATTGAAAGTCTCTCCCTGGAAAGGAGTAGTCAGATTCATCAAAAGGGGAAAGCTAAGCCCCAGGTATATTGGACCTTTTAAGATTATTAAAAGAATAGCACCTGTAGCCTATCAGCTACAACTGCCAGAGGAAATGGCAGGAATACATGATGTATTTCATGTATCTAACCTCAAGAAATGCTTAGCCGATGAATCACTGATAGTGCCTCTTAAGGATATAGAAGTAAATGAGGAGTTAAAATTTGTAGAAAGACCACTACAAATTGAAGACATGAAAGTTAAGAATCTCAAACACAAGAGATTGGTATTAGTCAAAGTGAAATGGGACTCCAAAAGAGGACCAGAATACACATGGGAACTTGAATCAGAGATGCAAAAGAAATACCAGCACCTATTCCAGTAGACCTCAAGGATGAGTTCTAAAACAAGGTGGGGAGGATATAACAACCCTCCAAAATTTTTCTCACACCCCTAATATATTTATAAGATCCCTATACGCCTTAAAATACACCCCGTATACGAAAACCGAGCCCAAAATGCTTTATATAATTAAAATAAAAATAAAAACAATTTTCAATGGTTCCTGGCGGGGCGCGAAGCCCTTAGCCAACCTGGTCGCGGGCCGCGACAGCTAGTCACCAGGGCGACACCCTGAGCTGCCACGTGGCAGCGACGTGTTGGGGCTAGGGTTTGAGTCGGATAAGATAGGGCCTACCCTAGCTACCCTCGCGGGCCACGTAGCCCTTGGCTAAACCCTTCGCGGGGCGCGACAGGGTCGACGAACAACCTATATAAGAATGCCCTCAGCCTTCAGTCCAACTCGTTCATTTCCCACAATTCTCTCTCAAAATTTCTATATAGTAAAAGCTATACTCAGTCATAATACCCCCTAAATAACGAAGTTTTGTCTCGTTGTAAGTATCATAACCCCCGATTACATATTAGATACGCTGCCCGATTGATTCAGGGTTCCGTAACGGCTGTCGTGGTTCTGCCCGACGTAGTCGTTGGAATGCCGTCTCGAGAGGGTATCATTAATATAAATATTGGGTTATTATACTAACGTGTGTGCCTTTGTGTAATTAATAGATAATCACCAGGAAATCCTAAAAAAAACCTAAGACAGTAATGTGAGTAATCTCCTTTTTACAAACTGTTTTACAAAACCTTTATTTATTTTTAATCACAATTAGCAGTGATTGAGTTTTTGTAATTCTTCAATTACTGCCAGTATGTTGGGGTTTTGTATACAAAATGTGGAAAACGTTACCATTGGACAAAGAGTTAGCCAATGTGTAATATGACACACCAATCAGGATTGACAGTACTAAATGAGTAATTGTGTAAATGTAAACATTGTAATCGCTCTCAATACTGTATATTAATAAAACTCTTCTTGATTAAACTGAGATTCACTCATCAGTATTTTCCGCTGCCAAATAATGACAAGTACCGATACCACCGAAACTGGTCTCGCGGCCGCCCGTTCCCGGGACAGATATGGGGCGGGGGTTGCGACAGCCATTGTAATGTCGGTATTTCTTTTATGTTTTAGTCTACATGGTTATAGATACGGACTTGAATAAACATGATATCCAAAACTAAGTGGCATATCAGCTTTTCACATGACGTAAAGGCAATATGCAAAACTGTTTCATTTACGGTTGGATTTTTTGAAGACATTTCATATAATTGTAGCGACGTCTGGCTAAATTATAATCAAATCTCTAAAATATTTTTTATATTTTGGAAAGAGATGGGGGCTAGTGGTAATGACGTCTTGTATTGAATTATTGAAGAGGCAATGACTTTACGGAGGAGGTTTTTCATGCGTGTGTTTCAAGTCAGGTCTTCCTCTTAGCCCCTTAATTTTGTTTATCTATTTCTTGCATCACTATGTTTTTCTTTTTTTTGTTTTTTTAACGTCCACTAAGATCATCCGAGCATCACTATGTTAACAATAATGCCATTTAGGCTATAGCCTAGTGGTAGAGGAAAAATACTCTCTTGAGAGGGACAAAAGTTCGAAATCCACCAAAAGTGAAATAAGGGTGAAAATTGTTAGATGTTAAAAAAACTATGTTAACAATAATAATTCTACTATAATCACGACCTTTTAAAACTATTTTGAATATATTTTTTATTCATTTAATAATGATAATCTTGTATTATTATTAGGCAATTTAAAGTTTTAAGTTTCTTTTTTACTTTAATTTAACATTTTCCTTGAAGTCTTGATCTAAAGTTAAACTAGTTGTATTACCCAACTAGTGCTATGCGGCAGGAATGTTAAATTTTGAAAGTCTCGGTTTCGATGACTTATATACTGTTATTTATGTAACACCCCGTGTTCTGAAAGTCAAAGTACAAGTCAAAGTCAAAGTCAAAGAAAGAAAAAATTGCTAATTGCGATATGTCACTCCTTGTTTAACTATTGATCGTACACCCTGACTTGTAATCGAATTCTATTATTTGTTTGCTTTAGTTGTATTATGTCCATCTATAACAATCGAGGTTTAATCGATGTTTATCACAATCGCATCGCAATCGCATTCGCAACCTGAATTATAGATTCTGTATATAGTTTTATGTGTATGTGCTATTTATGTGTTACTTGTGCATGTTTATATTATGTTTGTGGTGGTTAATCGAAACGCAATCGCAACTTTATCGCAACGCAATCAAATCGCAAACGCTAAACGCAAGTTTATTTATGTTGATTGTATGTTAGATATAGTATTTGTGTGACTATTAATCAAAACTATCGCATCGCTTAATCGACACTCGCTCAAACGCATCGCAACGCTCAACGCGCAAATCGAAACATTGAAAACCAACTCGCGGCAACCTTCGATCGAATGACCATTCGATCGGTGTCTATCCGATCGGGTTGCCATCCGATCCGACACCTGCGCCACTTTCCTCTTTTGGAATCCTATAAATAGCACCTGTCACATGGTGCGACTCTTCAACTTCTCAGACCTTTCTCCTTCGATTTCTCGCGATTCTTGTAAGTTTTCAACTCAAACCTTGTACATCCATCATCTACACACACTTCTTCATCATTTTCTCTTTTGAATCTTAACTTTTAACCTTGAAATCAACTGATTTGATGTGTTCTAGGATGATGTCATCTTGGGGTTCTTATGAACTTCAAGATTTTGCTTCATTCCACCAAGAACAACTCAGATCTAAAGGATTTCAACATGATCCAACAATGATTTCATCTAGATCTGAACGTTTTCGAAGATTAAGTGGATTGAAAGATGTTTTCATAATCTTCTTTCAACTCTTGTACACTCAATGCACTCAAAACCGATAGAATCGGAACTCATTCAGGGCTTCTACTCGTTTTCTAGTAAAGTGTCGGTCTGAGATTCGATTCCTATCAAAGAGATAACCGATTCCAGGTTGAACATGAACAAACCGTCACGAACAGTTAACTGATCGGACTGGGGTGATTCCCATCCGATCAGATAATCTGGACTTGGTGAGGTTTCTGTTGTCCAACACGTTGTCATACCGTCTCAGTCAAACCACAAACTCGTCAAAACTTAGCAAAATATTTCAAATTCAAACGATCAGGTGGTCGTACGGATTGCCGTCCGATCGGATTACCATCCAATCGGATTGCACTTGGTCTTCAACACTTAAACTTTTTTTACAATTTTCAAAAGATCATCAGTTCTGACGGATTGTCATCCGATCGGAAGACCATCCGATCGAATGACCATCCTGCTGTGAACTTGTTCTCTAGGAAATGTCTCGTTGGACGGATCGCCATCCGATCGAACGACCGTTCAATCGAACGACCTGAAAGGTGGAGATACTTCTCTGATTTTAAAATGCTACAACGAAAACTTCAAAGACATCATACACAAACACATCCTTCCCAAACGAATGCCAATCCGACCGAATGGCCATCCGACCGGATAACCATCCGATCGAAGGACCATCCGTTCGGATTGTCATCCGATCGGATGATCATTCGTCACTCAGTTCATTTGTCGCCGTTTAACGCGCCGTTCATCGCTTATGCTATCGTTCTATAATCAGGCTAACTTTCCAGCGTTCCCTTCAATCCAAGACGGTGTTTAGTTATTAAACGCTATCTGTGAGTACACTCGAACCCTTTTTGCTTTACACACTCTTGGGTGTTACATACGTTACCTATATCAAATCACATCGATCACTCAACGCAAACACTTTTATACGCTAACTGTTACTGCATGTTATACGTGTTACTCGATGAATGCTTGCTAATGGTGATTAATTGTGTGTGTACGGTGAAGTCGCATCGAAGAAACTCCAACTTATGTCGTGTGTCCAGGCTAGCAAGTATCTCCGCAAGGAATACCAAGCTTACTTGACACACATTGTAGTAGCGGAGAAAAAGGAAGTTAAGGCAATGGATAAGGTGCCTGTGGTTCGTGATTTTCCTAACGTCTTCCCTGATGATTTACCTGGTTTACCCCCAAGTCGTGATATCGACTTTCATATTGATCTCATTCCTGGAGCAAACCCTGTTGCTAAATCTCCTTATCGCCTCGTTAGGTCCAAAATGTGCGAACTCTCGAGTCAACTCTAGGAATTACTTGACAAAGGCTTCATTCGCCCTAGCACCTCTCCTTGGGGCGCACCAGTTCTTTTCGTCAAAAAGAAGGATGGGTCGTTCCGAATGTGCATCGACTATAGGGAGTTGAATAAGCTGACTATCAATAATCGTTATCCCTTGCCTCGAATCGATGATTTGTTTGATCAGTTACAAGGTGCTACATGTTTCTCGAAGATTGATTTACGCTCAGGCTATCACCAGTTACGAATCCAGGAAGAAGATATACCGAAAACCGATTTCCGAACCCGATATGGCCATTATGAATTTGTCGTAATGCCCTTTGGTTTAACCAATGCACCTGCGGTTTTCATGGATTTGATGAACCGTGTGTGCAAACCATTTCTTGACCGTTTCCTCATCATATTCATCGACGACATCCTTATCTATTCCAAGTCGAAAGCCGAACAAACGCAACATCTACGTTTGGTTCTCGAGCTACTCCAAGGGAATCGACTCTATGCCAAGTTCTCCAAGTGTGAATTTTGGCTAGAGGAGGTTCAATTCCTCGGTCACATCGTTAATAGTCAAGGTATACACGTTGACCCCGCGAAGATCGGAGCTGTTAAGAGTTGGGTTACTCCAAAATCACCATCCGATGTACGTTCATTCCTCGGATTGGCGGGCTATTACCGTCGATTCATCACTGACTTCTCAAAAATCGCCATCCCGCTTACTTCTTTGACGCATAAAGACAAGCCTTTTGTTTGGGGAACTGAACAAGAGACTGCCTTTCGAACCCTCAAGCATATGCTCTGCAATGCTCCTGTACTCGCTTTACCCGACTGAAATGATGACTTCGTTGTCTACTGTGATGTCTCGAACCTCGGTCTCAGTTGTGTTCTCATGCAACGGGACAAGGTTATCGCTTACGCATCTCGTCGGCTCAAGATCCATGAGAAGAACTATACAACCCACGATCTCGAGCTTGGTGCAGTTGTTTTTGCATTAAATATTTGGCGACACTACCTGTATGGTACCAAGTGTACGCTCTTCACAGACTATAAGAGCCTGCAACACATCTTGAGTTAAAAGGAACTGAATATGCGCCAACGCCGATGGGTTGAACTTCTTAATGATTATGACTGTGAGATTCATTATCATCCTGGCAAAGCAAATGTCGTTGCCGATGCTCTAAGCTGACGAAGCTATTTGCATAGCGTTCGTAATATCCAAGCCCAGCATAATCTCGAAGCTCTCATCCGTGACGCTCAACATGCTTGTTTTACCGAACGTACCCTGAAGAAGGAAAGGATTCTCAATAATGACTAGTTGGTGAATAAATCGAATGGTATATTCCATTATCTAGACCGAATTTGGATCCCCAAGCGCACCAACTTACGACAAATTCTGCTGGACGAAGCCCACAAGTCTCGATATTCTATTCATCCTGGTGCCGACAAGATGTACCATGACTTTCGTCAACGGTATTGGTGGCCTGGAATGAAGAAGGATATCGCTATCTATGTTTCGAAGTGCCTGACTTGTTCAAAAGTCAAGGCCGAACAATAAAAACCCTCTGGCTTACTCGTGCAACCCGAGATCCCGATGTGGAAATGGGAGAGTATAGCTATGGACTTTATAACGAAACTTCCGCGTACGCCATCAGGTCACGACAGCATCTGGGTTGTCTTTGATCATTTGACTAAATCTGCTCATTTTCTGCCGATACGAGAAGACTTTAAGGTAGAAAAATTAGCTCGGATCTACACCGACGAAATCATCTGTCGACACAGGACGCCTCGTGACATCATCTCTGACCACGATGGTCAGTTTACCTCGCGTCTTTGGGAAACGTTTCAATCTGCTCTCGGTAATACTCTTAATCTAAGTAACGCTTTCCATCCCCAAACCGACGGTTAGACTGAAAGAATGATTCGTACCCTTGAAGACATGCTTTGCTCGTGGGTCATAGATTTCGGTGGTAATTGGGACCCGCACTTACCTTTGGTCGAATTCTCGTACAATAACAGTTATCATTCTAGCATCCAAATGGCACCATTTGAGGCATTATACGGAAGAAAATGTCGATCGCCTATTGTATGGCACGAGATCGGAGACGCGCAAATTACCGATCCTGAGCTGTTGCAAGAAATGACTGACAAAATCCTCCAAATTTGAGACAATCTGCTAAAAGCTCGGAGTCGTCAGAAAAGTTACGCCGATAGACGCTGCAAGCCCCTTGAATTTAACGTTGGCGATCACGTACTCCTAAAGGTTTCACCTTGGAAGGGTGTGATCAGATTCGGCAATAAAGGAAAGCTCGCGCCTCGATATGTTGGACCCTTTAAAATCCTAGAAAGGATTGGCAAAGTGGCCTACAGACTCGAACTACCGGAGGAACTTAGCAACGTCCACCCGACCTTCCACGTTTCGAACCTTAAAAAGTGTCTGGCCGAGCAGGATTTACAAGTGCCACTTGAGGATCTACAAGTGGACGGAACATTACACTTCCTGGAAAAGCCTGTCGAGATCATGGACCGAGAAACCAAGAAGCTCAGGCACTCACGCATTCCCATTATGAAGGTTCACTGGGAAGGCAAACGCGGAGCCGAGTTCACCTAGAAACTCGAAAGTGACATGAAGGCAAAGTATTCACAGTTGTTTGTTACGCCTGCGCCTTAATTTCGGGACGAAATTCCCAAAAGAAGGGGAGGCTGTAACACCCCGTGTTCTGAAAGTCAAAGTACAAGTCAAAGTCAAAGGAAGAAAAGATTGCTAATTACGACCTGTCACTCCTTGCTTAACTATTGATCGTACACCCTGACTTGTAATCGAATTCTATTATTTGTTTGCTTTAGTTGTATTATATGGAGTATCTATAACAATCGAGGTTTAATTGATGTTTATCGCAATCGCATTCGCAACCTGAATTATAGATTCTGTATATTGTTTTACATGTGTGTGCTATTTATGTGTTACTTGTGCATGTTTATATTATGTTTGTGGTGGTTAATCGCAACGCAATCGCAACTTTATCACAACGCAATCAAATCGCAAATGCTAAATGCAAGTTTATTTATGTTGATTGTATGTTAGATATAGTATTTGTGTGACTATTAATCAAAACTATCGCATCGTGTCACGGCCCCCGACCCACCCTGGACGGAATCGGGAGCCGTGAACAGTCCAGTGGTACAGGTGATTATTTTGAAAAATATTGCAGCGGAAATTTCATCAGGACCGTGAGTTAGGAAAAATATCAGAGTTTAGAAAACACCGGATTTTATTAATTAAATAGATGGGATAAACCCATGTTTTACAATGGTAGCTTTAATAAAGATAAATTTGATTACATAAAACAATATTTCTTAATTTGATTTAATTAATAAAATAAGCCACTTCTTGAAGCCTTTCAGTGCCGTATCCATTTCTTACTCCAATCTACTGTAATTACCTGAAACGCGTTTTAAAAAGGTTTTGTCAGCAGGAAATACTGGTGAGTTCATTCATTTTACTAAAATGACACGTTTGTTATAATTTACAGTATTAAGAGAGATTACAATGTTTCTGATATCAACCAACTACCCACAGTATTTGTCATCGACTCGTTTCGGTGACTGTGGTCATATCACTATTGAGTCCGTTCACCCAATAGTGAAGAGTATCACTAATTAGGTTCGCCCACCTAAAGTGATAAAAACAGTAGTAATGTGCACAATACCCCACATACCGGCTGTAATTTGGTGACTACATAAACTTAATCACTGTAATTATAACTTTGAAAATATTTAAGAATTTATAAAGCACTTTGATAAAAAGAGAATGACTCACATTATAAGCATGCAGATTCATACGGGCAAAGTTTAGTCTACAGATAAGCCTTGATATATTGCAGATTTATACAGGCAGAACTTAGCCTATTGATTTAGCCTTGTAACCTAGTGTACACGAACTAGGTAAGTAACTTAATACAGCAATTACGATAACTCACGAGATTAAAACCCTCACAACAAATGACAAAGTGCAATCACTAAAACATCCATCGGATTCACAACGAATGACAGAGTATTCCCTAGTTCGGGTGGTACTCAAACATCCTGTCGGAATCACGACTAATGACAAAGGATAACACTTAAACATCCTGTCGGATAGTTTCAATCGATCGGACATTGAATCGTAGCAGCGATCGAGTTAATACCCGGTATCGTAGCAGCACCCTACTATACTAATTAGTGTTTTTGAGACTGTTTCTACAATATCTCAGCGTGTATAACGAATTTCTTCGTTGTTTTAGTGCCAGAAATCAAGTCCCAATGTCTGCTATTTATACACGAAATTTGACAGGCTTACGGACCGTAAGCCTTATCCCTTACGGTCCGTAAGGGAACACGGAAGGTCATAGGCTTGCCACGTGTGTTTCTATCCTGGTTGAGTCGACGATTCTTGAAATTTCGATTTTGACAACGAGTTAAGAGGATAATTGTCAAGTAGGGAATACCCCCCCTGAGTTTTAGGGGCCCTGATCCTGATTCTGATTGTTCTGAAAATTTTAGGGTTTGTGTAGAATCACTTGGGTGTCTCAATTAGGGTTTCCTATTGGATAAAATAATAAAATAAATAGGACTTTTAATGAGAGTTGTTACATTCTCCCCACCTTAATAAAAATCTCGTCCTCGAGATTTAGGTTACGATATTTCTATTAGATTTATGTCATATTTTAATCAATAAAAACAATATTAAGGTAGATGACACAAAATTAAAATGTCAAATTTTGTGAATACGAGTTGTACAATAAATAGGATTCAATGGTTCAACTGAATTAGTTCAAGAAATCGATGACAAACAAATGAGATGAAATGATATAATTTCCAAAGTGACTAAGTTCAAGCTAAAAGATATATAATCAATAGATATTTAAAATGAATGTGAAAGATTTTTAGAATCGATAAAATTCTTTGTCAAAAGAAAACTTACTTTGATTGGCAACTGAGGAAGACTTAGAATCGACAGGTTCAAAAATGAAATAAAAGCATGAAAATGATTTGTCAAATATTTATGATATGAGAAAATCAAAGTGTTGAGAAGAGTGAATTGCAAAGATACACCAAAAGACAATAGAGTTAGTGTATCATTTTTTTAGAGTTCCAAGTTGTTTTAATTGTGAAACAATGTGATAGTACACTATTAGTAACCATATTTTTCATACTATGTCCTAGAGATTGAAATATAATAAGAACAAGTTGTTTTGGCATGACTAATCATTATATTATATTTGTAAAGCAAATGTAATATATATTATTTGTGTCCCTGTCTGAACCGTATTTTATATATCAAATATAAATACTATGTAATATATATTATTTGTTACGCATTTTTACTATATGTAAATGGTCACCACTTTTAAATAAATATTATTTTAGTATTTTATTATACTATGTAAAATACTTATATTTACTATGTAATATATATTACAAAATATTTTAGTATTATTATTTTTTAAAAGAAATTATTATTGTTAAATGAAAGTTGTAAATAAAGGTGTAAAAATATTTATTGTACAAAAGTATTTGTAAATTAATTTGTAAATATATAACATTTAATGGGTCGATTCTATGTGATTACTTATTTTCATTTTGAAACCATATAACGTTGTGAATGTATTTACAAATGTTGTAAATAAGTGAAAACGAAGACTATTCTTATATATTACAATGTTCCCCTAACCCAACGTATTTGATGACTACCATATTATTCTTATATGGTCATTTTCTTGCCAGAGCGTTACGGTACATAGTTACCACAAAACATGTGATAAACAATTTTTTATATAATTTTATTCGTCCCTCTAATTCTTGTATTGTTTTATGAAAATATGTCTTCTCCTTACAGTACAAAGTAAAATATATAATTAAGATTTACTAAATAAGTATAATGACTTAATTTATATACATTAACTAGTCATTATCATGGTTGGATATTGGTTAGTGCTGCCTTGTTTAAGCATAGTTGATCAGTCCATGCCTAACTAAGGCTAAGCTATCCAATACCTGCCCTTAATAATAACCCTAGTATTTAAAAATAATATTAACACTACTACTATTATTACTAATAATAAAACTAAATATAAATTTAAATAAGAGTACCTCAAACATAATTTTGTATATATATAAAAATATAAATTCTTCACCTCAATGGTTTAACAAGAATTTTTAAATATAGGAATACTATATATTGTAAATTAGGTAATTAATCAATTAAATTTATATTTATATTTATATAATGTTTTTTCCGATCAACGATGATAAAGCAATAATATCACGAAAGGCTCGATTGATGTTGTAAGAATTATTAAGAGATACACTAAAATATGAAATGAATTTGCGTATCATTATCTTAGCACATGATTGTGTTAAGATTGCTTGTTGACGTGATGTCGTGGTCACGCAAATTTAATCCAAATACAACTAAATAGTTAGTGGTAAGTGGGTATCGAACACAGGGAGTTTGTGGAATATGTGTTATTTAGAAGATTATCTAACTTGACTAAAATTAAACTAATTGCGAGAAAAGTAAAATGTAAGAGTTGGTTGGATTGGTTTCTTTTAAAACTACGATTACTAATTAATTTGCAAAATGAAAACTGAGTTTGTAAACAATTTAGAGACAAATGACTATCTTGAGTTTCCGGTTTGCTTCGACTTTTGTGCTAACATTCAACTAGCTGAAAGAACTACATAGACATAGTTCGTGTATGACCAATTGCAGTGATGAAAGGGAACCAAGTACTCAGATTCCTAGAACGTGAGGTTGTTACCCGATGATCAATTAACCCTTACCCAAGCCTAACTATACCCATGATATCTCGATTGCCAACGGCACCAAGAACGTATGGTTTCTAATTAGTTTAGCATAAAAATCAATACTTTACTAACAATCAATCATGCACCATAACAAACAATTCAAAGAGAAAGGAGTTGTTATTCTAGAAATATAAAATAAAAGCACAAGTCTTACGCAACCTTCAACCCAAGATAATCATAGAATGTTTAGCCACACATGGCTTGAAGTGACAACATTATGCAAAAATAGAAGAAAATATTGTTCAACAAGATCACCCACAAAACTAGATGAAAGATAGATGATAATATCTGTTTTTCACTTCCAAATGCCTCCAATATACTCCCCCAACTCGTCCCCCATCTTCCGTAACCGAATACCCATGATAAGATCCCATAAATCCTCATGAAATGGCCAATAAATGTGTAAGTTACATTTTGAGATCAGTCAGAGGCGTAACCTACGGCTCCCAGCCGTAGGTTACGGCTGTCAGCAGCTCCAAGGTCAACATAGGGTGCCGTAACCTACGGCTGAGGGCCGTAGGTTACGGCTCTGAATGTTCTTTACGGCATGAACCTTCTGTTTTACGGCAATGCACTTGTGGATCATTGATGGCCGTAACCTACGGCCCCTAGCCGTAGGTTACGGCGCTGAGTGGGCTTTTTCCTTCGTTACTCCCTCAAAACTTGTTTTCTTCATCTCTTAATGATGCCATCTTCCCACATCCATCCAAGCTTCCTAAATCCTACACTTTGAGCGCCTTAACACCTGCAACATCAAATCTCTCGTAGTTACTAAGTTCAAACAATAAACCGAATAAAGTATGAGATGTATGTATTTTTAGCTTGTTTAAGGGTTGTCCTACGGACCACCCGTCACATCCCCACACTTACCCGTTGCTTGTCCCAAGCAACTCATTCAAAAACTATTTTCAACACATACGCGATCAACATAAACTAAACAAAAACATGTCATCCTTTTACTAACCCGTTCTTAACATCCAAAACAATACACCCCTCTCTAAATCTCTCCTCTCGACTACAAGTAAGTACTAGCAAAGATAAGCTAGACACACAATAGGCAAACGGGTGATTGCACAACTATAGGCTTGTACCTAAATCGGTCCTCCTCCTACAAGTGCCAAACATGAATGCAAATCAAAGGGGCTTTTAAGGTTGTAACGAGGCTAGGCGAATAGGTAGGAAATGGAATATATATGAAGTAGCGAAAACTTAACCCGGTCTTTTATTACACAATGAAACAAACTAACAAATACCAAACTTAAACTACTATGTACAAGACAACTAAACATCATTTCTTTTTTTTTTCTTTTTTTCATTGTTTTTTTTTTTCTTTTCTTTTTTTCTGATTTTTTTTTTAGACTAGCAAACATTCAACATAACATCAAACAAGATTACATACTACTAAACAACCACTAACACTATAAGACCGGGTTAAGTCGGGTAAATTTTTAGGTGACTCGCTAAGGGGTAACAAACGATAGGCTTTTAGGCAGAAAATTGGGCAACTAAATGTCCAAACCCCCGCCCCTCTCGCAACCATGCTCATATATATAATTAATGAGGTCCAAACCCCCAAATCCCACACTCGCACTCAACAAGACGAGGCTACCTAATTGCCCTTATCCTTTTTACATTCACATTCAACTAAGGACTCAAACCGTATTAAGGCACAAGTTCTAATGCACCCCCCACCCGTTGCCACTCTCATCAAAGACAAGTATTATTTATTTACATGTGTGTGACTTCAACTCTCACCAAGAACAAAAAGGTATTAAGGGTTGCCGGTGCATCATTTGGGGTTAGTCCAAGGTGTTCAAATTCTCACAATGTTTTACTTAATTTAAAAATTTTCAAAAACTTCAAAATTTCCCCCATCCCCACACTTGGGTTACATTGACCCCAATGTATGGCTTTAAGAGGATTTGATCGCTTAAACTCTTAAACACCAACTAAAAGCTTATACACTTAAACCCCAATTTTTATTTTTTTTTTAACAACTAATACCAATATTTTAATACTAAAGAACATAACAAGACTAAGGAAAGAGTACATTGGCCTGGTGAAGTTTGACAAAACAGATGTTGTAGATAATCCGACTTCCTATCATCACCTTCACACAACTCTCCGCACATCTTCCCCACACTTATCTAAAAACACCTTGGGTTGCCTCCCAAGCAGCGCTAAAGTTTAGGTCTTCAGCCCGACCGTACCTGATATGTCTCAAGGTGGTCTCAATGCACATTTACCTTTTTCGTTGCTGATGTAAGCACGATGTTTGATTCTTCTATTGTGTGTGTGCTTTGTCACGTCCCATCTTTCTTTGCAAAATTCTTTAAATCCACATTTTCCTACCGAATTTCCAACAAATGCTCGGTAGTTTACTCTCCACTTCACTACTTCGTTTTCTGTGCCTAACAAATCCAAACTCTCCCATAAACATAACTTATGAATGAAATCTCCCACATCATGAAGTGCCACCTTCCTAGTTTCTAAACATGCATCCTTAACACTCTTTGTTTCCATAACCACCACGGCCGGAGAGTTGTAATCAACTTTGATTGGTTCATCAAGTAAAAGGCCCTCAACTTTGCTCTCCATAGGTGGTTCCTCCACAATAATTTCAATTGTATATTCCTCATTTGGCCCTAATAATTCAGTTTCAAGTTCGGGGGGACTCACAACCTTTTCTTCTACATCACCCATAGGTGTCATTTGTTCAATCTGCACATATATCCAGTGTTGTTTTGCTTGACGTTTTTCCACTATCGACGTCCCTGGCCTCATCTCTTTCACCTCATTTGGTAACAAATCATATTTCCATTCCAAAAGTTCTACTCGTTCTTCCATTGACAAATGAGGTTTTGTTAATTCTTTTTCAACATGAACCATGTGTCTCTTTCTCATCATCTCGTCAAGACTTTCAGATTTATGTGACTGATAGTGCAAAGTAGGTTGTTGAGTTACACATTCATAACCATACTGATCAAATGTATACTGAGCATGATAATAGTCTTGATCGTACATCTGAGGGCCTTCATATGAAAGTTGGGGATATTCATCATAATAATCACCGTAATCGTACTCCTCTTGGTAACTCATTTCCGGATCAAATGCCAAAGGTGATAGCTTGTGAGAGCTCCTAGTACGCATGCACCTGTCAATACCTGCACACTAACACACCCAGCGTAAACCAGAAAAATAACAAACTTAAAAAGAAATAAAATAACACACGTTGCGCACTACTCCCCGGCAACGGCGCCAAAATTTAACGTGATGTCGTGGTCACGCAAATTTAATCCAAATACAACTAAATAGTTAGTGGTAAGTGGGTATCGAACACAGGGAGTTTGTGGAATATGTGTTATTTAGAAGATTATCTAACTTGACTAAAATTAAACTGATTGCGAGAAAAGTAAAATGTAAGAGTTGGTTGGATTGGTTTCTTTTAAAACTACGATTACTAATTAATTTGCAAAATGAAAACTGAGTTTGTAAACAATTTAGAGACAAATGACTATCTTGAGTTTCCGGTTTGCTTCGACTTTTGTGCTAACATTCAACTAGAAAGAACTACATAGACATAGTTCGTGTATGACCAATTGCAGTGATGAAAGGGAACTAAGTACTCAGATTCCTAGAACATGAGGTTGTTACCCGATGATCAATTAACCCTTACCCAAGCCTAACTATACCCATGATATCTCGATTGCCAACGGCACCAAGAACGTATGGTTTCTAATTAGTTTAGCATAAAAATCAATACTTTACTAACAATCAATCATGCACCATAACAAACAATTCAAAGAGAAAGGAGTTGTTATTCTAGAAATATAAAATAAAAGCACAAGTCTTACGCAACCTTCAACCCAAGATAATCATAGAATGTTTAGCCACACATCGCTTGAAGTGACAACATTATGCAAAAATAGAAGAAAATATTGTTCAACAAGATCACCCACAAAACTAGATGAAAGATAGATGATAATATCTGTTTTTCACTTCCAAATGCCTCCAATATACTCCCCCAACTCATCCCCCATCTTCCGTAACCGAATACCCATGATAAGATCCCATAAATCCTCATGAAATGGCCAATAAATGTGTAAGTTACATTTTGAGATCAGTCAGAGGCGTAACCTACGGCTCCCAGCCGTAGGTTACGGCTGTCAGCAGCTCCAAGGTCAACATAGGGTGCCGTAACCTACGGCTGAGGGCCGTAGGTTACAGCTCTGAATGTTCTTTACGACATGAACCTTCTGTTTTACGGCAATGCACTTGTGGATCATTGATGGCCGTAATCTACGGCCCCTAGCCGTAGGTTACGGCGCTGAGTGGGCTTTTTCCTTCGTTACTCCCTCAAAACTTGTTTTCTTCATCTCTTAATGATGCCATCTTCCCACATCCATCCAAGCTTCCTAAATCCTACACTTTGAGCGCCTTAACACCTGCAACATCAAATCTCTCGTAGTTACTAAGTTCAAACAATAAACCGAATAAAGTATGAGATGTATGTATTTTTAGCTTGTTTAAGGGTTGTCCTACGGACCACCCGTCACTTGTATAGAATAAATCAACCAAGCGGATTCAATATAAATGAACAAATAATTAAATCCGAGATTAGCGCAAGTTTCAGATTTTGTGAAAACATCACCACAAGGTGATCGTGATCAAATAAATGATTTAATGAAGTCGAGGATCACACAAGCATGTTATAGTTCAAGAAAATTGAAATGCTTGTTAAGATTATTTCGAATATGATGGTTTTAATTCATCATATGGAACCTTGAATTGAATATGTAATGCGAACAAATTCAAATAATTGAACTCGGTTTAAACAAAATGAGTTTCAATAAGTTCGGACATGGTCACAACAAAAACTATGTAAAGAAATTTGAGTTTTTTCAAGAAATTCATTGACTCGATATCAAAGAGTTATCGTTTTGTAATAATGCGGTTTACAGTACCAAAAATCAAGTATAGCGAAATGATATTTGAGTTTTGATAAAATAACAAATCGGAATGAAGCCCTCCAGTGGTCTTCATAAATCAAACGAATCACATGCGCAACAAACAGAGCATGTGTAACGTATGGATTTTACCAAGAAATGAAATAAATCAATATTCGCTACTATGAAAGAAATCCTCATGGTATGATGACCATTAGGGGAAGTAGAAACACGAAAGTCAATTCATTATATGCAGAAGTCAGAAAATGAAATATAAGAATTTTATCTGGAATTTCGTGTGATAACCGTTGTTAAATGACATTACCAGGGAATGTCGAATAAAATGAAATAGGGTATGTGACTTCTTTTTGTAGTACTAATAATTATGACTCTGATTAGACTGTGCACCGATGGTTGTGAAACGTACCTCAGCGATATTCATTTTGTAGGATTATATGGCAAAGTGCCGCTTTTTGATCAGTAGTTCTTCTACTGACGGAATTAGCATTGGTGTTATCGTGCCTAATTTATATTTTCCAAAGGTCTTGCCTTGGAAGTCGTGTGTGATATACTTCGACGTCTGTGGACGTAAAATTTTAAGTTTCATGTGTTTTCTTGTGCATTAGCACAACTTTACAAGCTTCTTACTTGTGTTAATAGTCTATGATAATGCTTTGGAAATTCTCATACTTTTGATAGTGTCTCAACTTAAAGAGTTTCCATTGTTTATTTTGTTGTACGAGTTATGAGGTAGATGATCAAACGAAATAATGTTTGATATCGGAAAAGAGATTCCTGATAAAGAAATCTAGACACAGATGCTTGTGCTTTATTCCAAATTGACTTTTGGAATTTCTTATAGATATACATATCTATATAATCATATATGTCACATGCTGTAATATACATACCCTTCATAATGTATTTAACAGATTTGTATTTCCAAGAACCAGTCAAATATCTGGTCATGATACTATTTAGGGAAATATTGTCACTTGTTTGACATATTATATACCCCGTCTTATCCGGTTCGCGCCGGAGAGGTAACCTCAATATATCCGAACAAGCTGGAGAGTCTGCTACACCATACCCAGTCTTGCCGGAGAAAATTTTATATTTCCCATAAATAGTATTTTTAAAAGTGCCTCTTTTATTAGGCTTTTATCCAGAATTAGGGAAATTTGTATTCCCGTAACATATCTTATTCTAGACCAAGTAATATCAATAAGTAAGAATTAATAGCAATTAAGTGTTATTGCCTGCAATGTTCTAATTGTCATTCTTACGGTATACAAAATCCATCACATTTTATTTACACAAGTATTTTAGCTTATCTCGAAGCTTATACTAAGGCATCTTTTCTTAAGTTCAAGTCTAAATACTATCATGTGTGCTACCAGTTAACAGCAATCTCCTAACTCCTTTATTTAGGTATTATTATCACAACACCTATTGGCTTTAAGCAGTGGCTCTGATACCACCTTTTGTCACGGCCCCCGACCCACCCTGGACGGAATCGGGAGCCGCGAACAGCCCAGTGGTACCGGTGATTATTTTGAAAAATATTGCAGCGGAAATTTCATCAGGATCGCGAGTTAGGAAAAATATCAGAGTTTAGAAAACACCGGATTTTATTAATTAAATAGATGGGATAAACCCATTTTTTACAATGGTAGCTTTAATAAAGATAAATTTGATTACATAAAACAATATTTCTTAATTTGATTTAATTAATAAAATAAGCCACTTCTTGAAGCCTTTCAGTGTCGTATCCATCTCTTACTCCAATCTACTGTAATTACCTGAAACGCGTTTTAAAAAGTTTTTGTCAGCAGGAAATACTGGTGAGTTCATTCATTTTACTAAAATGACACGTTTGTTATAATTTACAGTATTAAGAGAGATTACAATGTTTCTGATATCAACCAACTACCCACAGTATTTGTCATCGACTCGTTTCGGTGACTGTGGTCATATCACTATTGAGTCCGTTCACCCAATAGTGAAGAGTATCACTAATTAGGTTCGCCCACCTAAAGTGATAAAAACAGTAGTAATGTGCACAATACCCCACATACCGGCTGTAATTTGGTGACTACATAAACTTAATCACTGTAATTATAACTTTGAAAATATTTAAGAATTTATAAAGCACTTTGATAAAAAGAGAATGACTCACATTATAAGCATGCAGATTCATACGGGCAAAGTTTAGTCTACAGATAAGCCTTGATATATTGCAGATTTATACAGGCAGAACTTAGCCTATTGATTTACCTTGTAACCTAGTGTACACGAACTAGGTAAGTAACTTAATACAGCAACTACGATAACTCACGAGATTAAAACCCTCACAACAAATGACAAAGTGCAATCACTAAAACATCCATCGGATTCACAACGAATGACATAATATTCCCCGAGTTCGGGTGGTACTCAAACATCCTGTCGGAATCACGACTAATGACAAAGGATAACACTTAAACATCCTGTCGGATAGTTTCAATCGATCGGACATTGAATCGTAGCAGCGATCGAGTTAATACCCGGTATCGTAGCAGCACCCTACTATACTAATTAGTGTTTTTGAGACTGTTTCTACAATATCTCAGCGTGTATAACGAATTTCTTCGTTGTTTTAGTTCCAGAAATCAAGTCCCAATGTCTGCTATTTATACACGAAATTTGACAGGCTTACGGACCGTAAGCCTTATCCCTTACGGTCCGTAAGGGAACACGGAAGGTCATAGGCTTGCCACGTGTGTTTCTAGCCTGGCTGAGTCGACGATTCTTGAAATTTCGATTTTGACAACGAGTTAAGAGGATAATTGTCAAGTAGCGAATACCCCCCCTGAGTTTTAGGGGCCCTGATCCTGATTCTGATTGTTCTGAAAATTTTAGGGTTTGTGTAGAATCACTTGGGTGTCTCAATTAGGGTTTCCTATTGGATAAAATAATAAAATAAATAGGACTTTTAATGAGAGTTGTTACACATCGCTTAATCGACACTCGCTCAAACGCATCGCAACGCTCAACGTGCAAATCGAAACATCGAAAACCAACTCGCGACAACCTTCGATCGAATGGTCATTCGTACGGATGACCATCCGATCGGATGTCCATCCGATCGGGTTGCCATCCGATCCGACACCTGCGCCACTTTCCTCTTTTGGAATCCTATAAATAGCACCTGTCACATCACAAATAGTGATGTGACAGCTCTAGTGCTACTCTTCAACTTCTCAGGCCTTTCTCCTTCGATTTCTCGCGATTCTTGTAAGTTTTCAACTCAAACCTTGTACATCCATCATCTACACACACTTCTTCATCATTTTCTCCTTTGAATCATAACTTTTAACCATGAAATCAACTGATTTGAGGTGTTCTAGGATGATGTCATCATGGGGTTCTTATGAACTACAAGATTTGGTTTCATTCCACCAAGAACAACTCATATCTGAACGTTTTCGAAGATTAAGTGGATTGAAAGATGTTTTCATAATCTTCTTTCAACTCTTTTACACTTAATGCACTCAAAACTGATAGAATCGGAACTCATTCAGGGCTTCTATTCGTTTTCTAGTAAAGTGTCGGTCTGAGATCCGATTCCTATCAAAGAGACAACGATTCCGGGTTGAACATGAAAAAACCGTCACAAACAGTTAACTGATCGGACTGGGGTGATTCCCATCCGATCAGATAATCTGGACTTGATGGGGTGGTTTTTGTTGTCCAACACGTTGTCATACCGTCTCAGTCAAACCGCAAACTCGTCAAAACTTTGCAAAATATTTCAAATTCAAACGATCAGGTGGTCGAACGGATTGCCGTCCGATCGAACGACAATCCGATCGGATTACACTTGGTCTTCAACACTTAAACTTTTTTACAATTTTCAAAAGATCATTAGTTCTGACGGATTGTCATCCGATCGGAAGACCATCCTATCGAATGACCATCATGTTGTGAACTTGTTCTCCAAGAAATGTCTCGCTGGACGGATCGCCATCCGATCGAACGACCGTTCGATTGAACGACCTGAAAGGTAGAGATACTTCTCTGATTTTAAAATGCTACAACGAAAACTTCAAAGACATCATACACAAACACATCCTTCCCAAACGAATGCCAATCCAACCGAATGGCTATCCGACCGGATTGTCATCCGATCGTAGGACCATCTATTCGGATTGTCATCCGATCGGATGACCATTCGTCACTCAGTTCATTCGTCGCCGTTTAACGCGCCGTTCATCGCTTATGCCATCGTTCTGTAATCAGGCTAACTTTCCAGCGCTCCCGTCAATCCAAGACGGTGTTTACTTATTAAACGCTATCTGTGAGTACACTCGAATCCTTTTTGCTTTACGCACTCTTGGGTGTTACATACGTTACCTATATCAAATCACATCGATCACACAACGCAAACACTTTTATACGCTAACCATTACTGCATGTTATACATGTTACTCGATGAATGCTTGTATGTTATGTTTACACAGTGATTGTTGCCTGACACCTTAGCAACGATAGTACTATAGTTTGGACTCAGCACCTGTCGTGGACAGGGGTTGTTAAGGGCTTTACTTCACCTGTCCCAGTGGGGATATGTGTTGCGCATTCTACAACTCGCAGTCACGTTTGTGCATATTTCATTGTCGATAACCTACTAGCTTCACTTTGCTACATGTTACATGTTGTTTATGCGTAAAACGATTTCGCTATCTATTATACTATTAAACTTGTATGCTCACCTTTACACTATGTGTATCTACTTTTATTTTAACGTATGTGACAGGTGTTTCGGATGTTGTGCTTTGCCTTGCTTTTGTGGAATCAAGCTAGGAGAGAGTCTAGAAACAAACTTAATAAATTTTGAGTTGTCAAAACAATTTATTTGTCTATGAGATATTATGTCTGTATTAACTGGTTTGCTAAGTATATTATGGCATGGGACATAACTTTAAATATTTGGTAAAATTAGTTGTTATGGATTTCTCCTGGACAATCTGTTTCGCTCAGTGCCGCGCCCCGATGTTTCCGCCACCGGTTGAGGTGTAACAATTTACCCAATAAAACTCACGTTGAAACGAAAATCCTGAATTTTATAAATATCATATTTTAAAGGTTTTAAAAGAAAAATAAAGATAAAAAGCTAAAAACAATACTTTGATGCACGATCGTGCTTCGATAACGTACATTATCAAGAAAACTTGGTTTCGATACAATTATCGAAACGTAAATAAAATTAGTACGTTGCAATGTACATTTTGGATTTTATAAAATTTCATATTTTAAAAGTTATAAAAAAACAAAATATGCCCAAAATGTATAAACATTGAAATATAAAATTATTTAATACAATAACAAATTCAAAATAAAATCAACTAGCATTACCACCCGTCGCAATGCGGCGGGGGATTCGTTAGTTGTATATCATATTAGATGAAAGCCAAATGTTTCTTACGTGACCGCGAGCATGTGTAAAACATAGAAAATAATAAATAAGTCGATCTCTGACCCGCGCGTTGCGACAGACCTATCAAACGGGGGAAAATAGATGCGCTACGACGGGCCTGTCAAACGGGAAGAAGTAGATGAAAAATCGTTGAACCCCCACACACACGTTGCAGCATGTTAACTCGGAAAATAACAAACGTTAAACAAAAAACTAGCGAAAGATGAAAGTATAAGGGACCAAAGTTGCAAAAGATGAAAAGCTTTGGGTTAAAAGTAAAAAAAATCAAAGGGGTTAAATTGCAAAAGATGAAAACTTTTGAGCTAGGAGTGAAAAATCAATTTAATCAAAGGGGTAAATTAACAAAGATTGAAACTCTAGACTTAAATTGTTGAAGATTGAAACTTTAGAATTAGAAATGAAAATTCTAATTTTTTATAGGTTTATAAAAACTCCCATAAGCACAATAATACAACCATAAGCACAAATATGTTGCTTATTTATAGGTTTATAATTTATAACGAGAACATTGCAAACATCGAATGGATTAGTCCAAACGTCCTGTGATGCGTTAACCGTACGAAAATGCGTGTTTTGACGTATCAGATTGAACCCGAAGTAACCTATATAAGCATCGCGATTGGATCAAAACGTAAAGTAAATCAAATTTATATGTGACCCGACTCATACATTGAAAGGAAACTACAATTTGACTCCACACGATTCGAAACAAAATTTATGAAACATACAATACGCACGAATACATATTAAATTTGTCCGGATTCATCTCCCAAATCGTAACGTAGACCAACTCAAATTTATACTACATAAAAATATGCACGTAAAAATGGTTTTTTGAATGAAAAAGTATTATATTTGACCTGACTCGTTTTCCAGAAAAAGTTTACGTCTACGTTGAAACATAGAGCAAATCATATTTATACCGACACGTAAATAAAACATGCACGTAAAAAATAGTGTTTTTTTAAGTAAAGGAAATACAGGGGTAAACTCGAAACAAATTATAGGTAAAAAACTTAATAGGTTAAAAAGGTTCGTAAAACCGTGTCAAGTAGCACCAATACCACACCATTGCTAGCAACACCAACGTTGGAAAAGTTCATAAAAATAAAATAAATAAAAAAGGAAAAAAATAATAATGAACGAAAAGCAGACGTAAAATCATTGAACCATTCACGTCCGTTGTTGTGTGTTAATGTGAAGAAATTAGACTGAAACGTAAAACGTATAAAAGAATAACTAAGTCGAACGGGGAAAAATAACGTGTTGCGATGAACCTGTCAAAAGGGAAGAAAATATAAAAGAAAACAATGAACTCCACACACATATTGTGGCGTGTTAGCTTACAAAATTTAGGACGAAACGTAAAACGAATAATTTGTGAAAGATGAAACTTATGAGGGGTCAAAGATGAAAAAAAAAAAAAAATTAGGATTAAATTTCAAAAGAAGAAAACCAATGGGTTAGAAATGAAAAATCAACTTATAATGCGTGGGAAGAAAAGGCATCTAGAGGTATAAAACCGAGATAGGTGGTAGAGGGTGTGTGATGGGCTCGAACCTACGTGGCGCATGTGAGAGAGCACACTTCAAACCGATGTATCTAAGAGCATTCACATCCTAACTATCAAATTATGTGAGGGGTTTTTATATTATAAAGGGTATAAAAAGTGGTTGTGAGTAGAGGAGAGAGAAAATGTTACTGTTCATCTGTATATTTGGGGGGACACTGTTCACCCGTTATAATTTTTTAATATATTTTGAAAGTGGTTGTGAGTGGAAGTGAGAGAAAAATGTAATGATAATATTATTTAATTGAAAGGAGAGAGAAAAAGTATTTGTTTTTAGTGGAAATATATTGATATATGAGTTGTTTTTTAGTGGAATGTATGTATAATTTGATGGATTGGTTGTGAATGCTCTAACACCCTATCAACTTAAATAAATAAAAAAAAAAACAAACACTGCCACGTGGTATGTAGCATTGTTCACACCGTGGTTTTATACATGTAGAGTAAACTGTAATTTGTGTCCCTGATGAAAGAGTTCGTTATCAAGTTGAGTCCCCAAAATAAAAATTTCAACCAATGAGTCCCTGCTATATGAAATTCGCTACACTCTGAGTTCCTCCGTTAAGAATCTGTTAGTTTGATCGTTAAGTCAAGGGGTATTTTGATAATCTCACCATATTAAAATTAAAAAAACAAAAACAAAACATAAAATCTAATTTCATCATCAATCTATATATCTAGGGGCGGATCCAGCCCACATTTGTGGGTTCCAAAGAACCCGGTGCGTTTAGAAAAAATGGAAAATATTAGTTATAACCTTATAGTATTTAGAAAAAAAATAGTGATAATTAAAGAGAATTTAACAAAAGGAACCCATTAAAATAAAATCTTGGATCCGCCACTGTGTATATCATCTTCAAACCCGTCTTCAAGAACATGACTACCTTCAACCATTATCTTCAAACAAAAACAACCAAACCCTAAATTCTAATCTTCATAATCTGCACATTATCATCAATAACCCAGATCTTCAAACCTTCAAAATACAAGGAAAAACATAAACAATTCGAAACTTCAAAAGACAAATCCATATTTTCAAGAACAAATCCTTTCTTTCAATTTCACTCATCCTTCCTTACGACAACATCAAACTACAACAACATCAAATAAAACAACAAAATATTCTTCATTTCTTTACGATCTTCTTCAACTTGAAAGATCTGATGCGAAACCCGTTTGTAGAGAGAGAAACACAAGTGTAGAGAGAGAAACGCCTTTTTTTTTAAAGAATCTTCAAAACTTCAATCGTTGATCCATAAAAAAAAATCTCCATGAAAAAAAAATAATTTTCGTGAACAATACATATCAAACAAAATACTAAAACACAGTCCAAAACAAAAGATGAGGATTTAAAAGGAACTAACCTCGATTAACAACAAAGAATGGAATCCAAATATTTAACAATTGTTCCTAAAACACGGATGATTCTTCACTGTTATAAAGTTAAATTAATAAAAAAAACATTACATAATAGAAATTGCTTCTTATAGAGTTAAATTAATAAAAAAATAGTCTTTAATTAAGTTCAAATTCAAGAAGAAAATATCTGATATAGAATGAGAAATAGAAATCAGTTCCACAAAGCAATAGACTATTAGGGTCTGTTTGGTATGGGGTAATGGAATGGACGAACGAATGGAATGGACGAGGTAATGGAATGGACGAGTGAATGCAATGGATCATTACCATTCTATGTCTTGTTTGGTTACCATGTGTGAATGGAATGAATTATTATTGTGTGTTGTTCGATAGGCAAGAAAAACGGAGTAATAAAATCAGTGGTGAGTGGTGGTGGTGGTCGGTGGTAGTGATTGTGGGTGGTTATAGGTGGCGGTGGTGGGTGTCGGCGGCGGCGATGGGTGGTGGTGGTGGCGGCGAGTGGCGGTGCGGCGGTGACGACGAGTAGTGGTTGCGGCAAGGTGGCCGTTGGTGGTGGGTGGCAGCAGAGGTGGCCGTTGGTGGCGGCGGCGGCGGTTGGTGGTGGCGTCGACGATGGTGGTGGGCGGTGGCGGCGAGTGGCGTTGGTGGTTAGTCGCAGCTGTGGGTGATAACGGTGGCGAGTGGGTGGTGGTGGCGGCGGTGGCTTTCGGGGTGAGGTGGTGGCGGGTGGCGGCGATGGCGTCGGTGGTGGGTGGTGGTGGTGGGTTGTGGCGAAGGTGGTGGGTTGTGGTGTTGTTGATGAATGGTGCAAGAGTGGATGGAATGGAAAAAAAAACATGGGGGGTGGAAGGAATGATTTTGAGGGAATGGAATGCCTTTTGGAATGGGTGATTCCATTCCATCGACCAACCAAACACCCTTTTCTTCATTCTCTCATAATCATCATTTCCATTACACCACTCATTCCTGCATACCAAACACTACCTTAGGCTTTTCTTTTGTGGATGACGTGTCAAGTAGTAATGAGTGCACTGATGAGGATGACGACGATGATTTAAGAAATAAAATTAGGGTTGGTTTGATTTACGGAAGATAATTCTCATATACTGTATATTTATAACCAATGATCTCTAGATCAAGTGGTGGGAGACTTGTATTTCTCTTGGGAGATGCAGGTTCGAGTCCCACTTGGTGCAGAGTGAGTCATTGGTGGGCAGTGATAGGAGACCCAGGGAAACCTGGGTTTGATCCTCCAGCCAAACGGGTTTTACCGGTAATTTCATCGTCGTGCCTATGAGCGGATGAGTTATTGGGTTTTCCCCGAATTGGTGGTGGACTCATGTTACTCTCGGAGTACTCCGTTTGGTCTAGTGGGTGCCCTGAGAGAGCTTAGGATTGATTTTATTGGTCATTCAAAAAAAATAACTATATACATTTATAAAAAAAATAGTTTTCGGATAATTGGATTATCCTAAAATTTTTGAAATTCATATCCGAATATGAATCTGAAAATTCGGATTATCCGGTTGACGTGTGCGGGTGTGGGTGTAAATTTTAGATATATTTTAAGCACTTTTTACTCGCGAATCAAGCTTTAAATTTATAAAGCACGATATAATACTATCACTCTACACACGTTAGGGCAAGTGCACCCATCGCGGACGTAGTATAATGATGGCAAGATACCGAGTTCGTCCAAGGACACAAGAGCTTTTAGTACCGGCTTATCGTTAACGTCTAATCTAACCAAATTTTGAAAAAAAGTTTTGAATGTATTAAAAGATAAAGTAGAAAATGAAAAGAAAATTATAAGGAAAACAAACAGACAAGAAGGAATCACTTTGTTCCAACTCCTCTTTTATGTATCCTTTTATGATTTCCGCAGTTTGGGCTTTTTAAGATATTATCTTTAAGTTATAGTAGTAGGCACCCTTTCAGGCAGCGTTACCCTCAACCTATTGGTCTGAGTCAGCAGGGATACAGTCCCGCAAGGTTGGATTACTGAAAGACAATTAAGTAAGTTATTAATGCAAAAATGGTAAGCCCCCTTCCAGGCAGCGTTACCCTCAACCTATTGGTCTGAGTCAGCAAAGAGACAGTCCCGCAAGGGCGGTTTAATGTTTTAATAGTAGTTTATAGATAAGGGATTACAAGCGGTTCTTACTTCCCCCGATTTGATGCTATCTGCCTTAAGGGAAGTCCTACTAAGCTTGAATCAGGTCCTCGCATGATCTATACACTGAACGAGGCAAAAACTTTACCCAAACACCATTCTAACCCCCTTCCAGGCAGTTAACGCACTTTATATAGAATGTAAAGACACGAATGAGTGAATCAACAAAACATTAAGAAATGATTAAGTAAAATTCACCTTCAATATAGAAAACTAGTTACTAAAGTTATTAATACATACCCAAATAAAAAGTTTGCCAAAGGTTGGAAATCAAAAGTAATATATAAAAGATTTGTCTTAACCAAGCGATGTAAGAGTTTAGCCAAGTGTGACCTTTGTTTGAGAAGAACTCTTACGATCGATCTTGGATCCCGAGACTACTACACACTCTAAACGATAAAAGATGGATGATGGTGGTGGGTGTTGGTGTTGTAGTGGTGGTGGAGTTATGTCCAGTGTGAGAGAAGTGGTTTGCCAAGGGATGAGTTGGAATGGAACCAAGCACCCCTATTTATAGCTGAAATCAGACTGTTCACACGGCCCGTGCCCACCTAGCACGGCCCCATGGCCTTCATTCCCTCTCTTATTCATTAACTAAAGGTGTCAGGTCTTGTACTAACACGGCCCCGTGTGTCAACGACACGGCCCGTGGCAATTGTACTTGCTGTACTATCCCAGATTCGGTGAATCTTAGAGTTGACCACGCCCCATGTTGGTTTGTCTTTTGCTGTTGTCTTTTTTTGCAGGGAATCTTGACTGGGCATGGCCCCATGCCTGGTGGGCACGACCCCTTGCCTGAGGTTCTGTTTTTGTTATTTTTGTTGGTTTGGATGTGGATGGGGGCTTGGCGAGTCGTGTCAATCCTTCTTCTTTGCATTAAAGTTGGTTTCTGCTGTTAATTTGTTCCTTTTGTGTGTTTAAGCTCTTTTGATCATGTATATTAAAAAGAAACAAAGAAACATGCTTTTTCTAACATTAGTACCGAAAAATGGTTGATTTTACGCCTTATTGGATATAATTTATATGTTGTATTTTACGCACATCAAATACTCCCACACTTGAATCTTTGCTTGTCCTCAAGTAAAACTCTATATCGTGGCTCACACACCCAAACAGAATAGGTAAGAGAGAAGTTTTGGGGCTTTAGAGTGTCGGGAATCCAAGTTCTAAATTTATTATGTTTTTATATTATTTACAATCTTATTCGTAATGATTCATTTAAAACACGCATTAAGAAAAATTATTTGTTTTGGGCATAACATGCCTTTATAAAATTCTATTTAGTTATATACAAATTTACACACGTCACAAGTGGTCACTCAACACTCGGCCGAAGATGTATAAGTGAAAACGCTCGGACCCGATTTGGAACTTACTCCTAATATAGGCTTAACAAGCAATCAAACATCTTCCTTTTGACGTTTAATCCCTGTAAATATCAAGAGGGCTTTAAAAAGGCAGGTTGTGGTTCGAGTAGGTGTGTTTGGTAAAAATGACGAAAAGCGTAAAAAATATCGTTTTTTCTATTGCTTTGTGGCTTAGCAAAAAAAACTTCGGGTTTTTTTGGCAAAAGTTGAAAATGAACCATACTTGTAATTTTTATAACCGAACTTTTTACAAAAAAACAAATGGTGTAAATAAAAAGGTTTGTGGATGTGGGTGGTTGTTTTTGCAAAAGTATATATTTTTGTGGGTTTAGAAATGAAAGGGTTAAGGCTCAAAGGGGTTTATCTAAGGGGATGTTTTTAGTAAGGGATGAAAAAGAAAAATAAAGGATTAAAATGAAAAATGGGTTTAGTCCTAATGCATCTATCATTTACATACTTGGATTTATGTCGGTAAGGATTTGGAATGTATCGCTTTGGCAAGTTCTAGATTCGTAAGAACCAAACGGGCTATTCACACAATAAACGAAAATTTGAGTAATTAGTATGGATCTGTATTTGTATGCTCGGTAAAGGCTCAAAACTTACTTTTGTGGGAAAAGGGTTATAGTGTAAAAATGTAGATATAATCAAATTTTACAAATATTTGTTATGTCCATTTTTATAATTTTCTTAATCGGTTCTTTTTAAGACGACACTATCAGGTGTAAATTAGTAAAAAAATAATTTTTAGAACTTATTTTACCCAAATAAACTAAGATAAGTAAAAAAATGAAAATTTTTGACAAAAAAGTTTGGGGTGATTAGCAGTTTTCCAAGGCGAGTTTTGTGTATGGTTTGTTTTTAAGACAAACGATTCAAGGTTTTAACATCCCCCACACTTAAATTACACATTGTCCTCAATATGTTCCAAATATGATTTGTTTTGATTAAATGTGCAAAAAGTGGGTAGAAATAACAATTTTATTGTTACTGGTCACTGCAACACGGGGGCGTGTTAGGTGGACACGGCCCCGTGGCCAAAGTACCAGTAACAGATTGAAACAGAAAACTTACAGTGTGGAGGACATGGCGTCGTGTTGAGTGGACATGGCCCATGCAACCTTCTCGGCCAAAAAAATTTAACATCAGACAATTAGGCATGGGGGCGTGCCTGGTGGGCACCCTCCCGAGCTGCAAACTCTGATCTATAGTTTTTGAAGCGGAAGGCTCTGGTTTACGTGCATGGGGTCCCTTTTTCAACGTCCATTTAGCTTTTTCAACTTCTTTCACACATTTATTGATACCACAATCAATGATACTTTCATTCCATTCAACTAAAAAGGAAAATACAAGTAAAATAAAAATTACTATCCTAAATTATCCTAAATTAGATAGATAGATTCTTGAGAGGTACCCCACGAGATCTTATTCTAAACCCCTAATAGCTACTCCTTAGATCTAAGAATGGTTAGTGAAAACCGAGGTTAATCTTCAGCGGGCTTCAAGCTATTTCCGGAAATACCCGCTTAGAGGTCGTTGATCATTTCCTCTATCTAACTCATAAGGAAGACAAAGGGTTCCTCATCAACTTCTTCTTGAGGTAGGGGAGCGGGATTGATCGGAACCTCAAAGGCGACATTAAGAGGAGGAGGTTCTGGTATCTCGTCTTGCCATCTGGTGGGGTGGATGACCTCGTTAGCAAGGTTCCAATCTTCTTGAGGCTAAATTGGTTCCATTGGAGGCACAACCAAGATATTCAGTGTAAAAGGTTGATTTTCCTGAAGCAATCTTCCAATCCCATGGAGAGGTTGTTCACTCGGTCAATTAGAACCTCTTCTACCTCGGTCATATCCTCAAGAGATTCTCTTAAATCACTTACGTACTGGATAAGAGTTGCTTCAAGAGAAAGTCTCCTTCCTCGGCGATTATTCCTTGAGATGTTGGACAATGTTCCACTCTGTTGGCTCGACATTCTAGAAAATATGATAAACCATTAATGATTTTGGAATAACAGTCGAGTTAACACGGCCCCGTGCTGCACCATCAGCTCTGAAATGTTACCTCAAGAATTTTTATTTTAAGTTACATGTGTTTGATTTCTGACTTTTCTGGACGTAAATAACTTAAAATAATGTTTTGCTGTAGTAGATTTGCAAAACCTTGAGCTAAAAATCATGCTTTTGACCCTCTAATTGAAGTATTTTGAGCTTGAAGCTTCAATGGAGGTTTAGTGGAAGGAAAAATAGGAAATGACTATAAGAAGCAAAGATAAGAAGGTTGTAGAAAACCTTTTCAAGAACATACCTTTTGGGGTATGTGTGCAAGATCTGCAGGATCTTGGTCTTTTTGGAATGGCTCCAAACATTCAGCTCAAGGATGACTTTATAGATAGTGACAGAACGTCTACACGGCCCCGTGCCTGGGTAACACGGCCCCGTGTTGCCTATATGAGTTAGAGAACGTTGTCCGTTAGTGAGACACGACCTTTGTGAAGATTGACACGACCCCGTGTTGAAAAATACGAGGGGCACACCCCCATGTTTGGCAGAAAATTGAACATGGCCCTGTGTTTGAGGAACACAGCCCGTGTTTCAGGGTTTTTATGAAGTTTCTCTAAGGTTTTTAAGGAACTATTCTATATCGGGTGGTTTCTTACTGGTTAGAACAACACTGTATTGCTGGATATACCTTAGGCTCCAGCGAGAGGCACGAAAACGCAAGAGGTTGTCAGAAAGGTAGAATCCTAATTTAAAAATGGGAAAACGGAACGTTCCCTTATTTAATTTATCCGGGATCTTATTAAAGAAGGTGTGATTCGGCTCGCTCCTGTCCAAACCGTCGGTGTGAAATTCACACACTGTAAAGGGGACTGTCATCGCGAGGTCGATACAGGGAGGACTATCGCCTTCGTATTCGCAAGCGTCTAAGGTAGGTTTGTTAGTCTCGGTGTTGTTTATACCTGATTGTTCCTCCATCGATTCTCCTTTACTTAGATTCCTTGATGAACATCGCTCCTTCATCATGGATTCTATTTCATTGAGCTTTGGGAGAATCCTCTTTTCTATTTGACTTATGTCTTCTAAGTCTCCTAGGTAAGAGGTTTGATGGGGTTCAGGTGGATGGACGTTATTATCGTTTTTACTCCCGCCCATCTTAAGGTGATCGTCATAGGAAAACGATGGGGCTAAGTAGTGGGGAGTGAAGTTTAGAATGCCACATTCTAATTCTTCATGCATTCCACCACATAACTCGCTCCATACCAAAAGAGTGGCGGGGGTAAAGATAATCATAAACATCCATGTTTTCTAGAATGTTTAAAACCGTCGGGATCAGGCGGTTACTATTTTCTTACAAACTATTGATCTGACAATGCCCCTTGTTTGATTAACATGACCCCGTGCTGCAATCTGTATATGGCAGAAAATAGTTCTGAGGTTACTGGAGAGGTGACATGGCCCCATGTAGATCACATACCGCCCCGTGTCACTTTTGAAGACAATGAAAATTTTATAGAAAAAGAAGAAAAACCTAAAAAAGAAAAGATAGAATGACTAGGCCTTTAAAATTAAGCTTTGTCAAAATCCTTGTGACCCCGACAACAGCGCCAAAAACTTGAAGTGTGCGGGTGTAGGTATAAATTTTAGATATATTTTAAGCATTTTTTTACTCGCGAATCAAGCTTTAAATTTATAAAACACGATATAATACTCACTCTATACACGTTAGGTCAAGTGCATCCATCGCAGATATAGTATAGTGATGGCAAGATACCAAGGTCGTCCAAGGACACAAGAGCTTTTAGTACCGGCTTATCGTTAACGTCTAATCTAACCAAATTTTGATAAAAAGTTTTGAATGTATTAAAAGATAAACCAGAAAATGAAAAAAAAAATTATAAGGAAAATAAATAGACAAGAAGAAATCACTTGGTTCCAACTCCTCTTTTATGTATCATTTTATAATTTCCGCACTTTAGGCTTTTTAAGAGATTATCTTTAAGTCATAGTAGTAGGCCCCCTTCTGGCAGCGTTACCCTCAACCTATTGGTCTGAGTCAGTAGGGATACAGTCCCACAAGGTCGGATTATTAAAAGACAATTAAGTAAGTTATTAATGCGAAAACTGGTAGGCCCCATTCCAAGTAGAGTTACCCTCAACCTATTGGTCTGAGTCAGCAAGGATACAGTTCCGGAAGGTCAGTTTAATGTTTTAATAGTAGTTTATAGATAAGGGATTACAAGCGGTTCTTACTTCCCCCAATTTGATGTTATCTGCCTCAAGGGAAGTCCTACTAAGCTTGAATCAGGTCCTCACAGGATCTATACATTGAACGAGGCAAGAACTTTACCCAAACACCCTTCAAATCCCCTTCTAGGCAGTTAACGTGCTTTATATAGACCGTAAAGATACAAATGAGTGAACCAACAAAACTTGAAGAAATGATTAAGTAAATTTCGCCTTCAATATAGAAAACTAGTTATTAAAGTCATTTTTACATACCGAAATAAAAAGTTAGCCAAAGGTTGGAAGTCAAAAGTAATACATAAAAGATTTGTCTTTACCAAGCGATGTAAGAGTTTAGCCAAGCATGGCCTTTGTTTGGTAAGAACTCTTACGATCGATCTTGGATCCTGAGACTACTACACGCTCTAAAAGATGAAAGATGAATGATGGTGGTGGGTGTTGGTGTTGTAGTCGTAGTGGTGGTGGAGTGGTGTCAAGTGTGAGAGAAGTGGTTTGCCAAGGGATGAGTTGGAATGGAACCAAGCACCCCTATTTATAGCTGAAATCAGACTGTTCACATGGCCCGTGCCCACCTGGCACGATCCGTGGCCTTCATTCTCTCTCTTCTTCATTAACTAAAGTTGTCAGATCTTGTACTAACACAGCCCCGTGTGTCAACAGCATGTCCAATGGCAATTGTACTTGTTGTATTAATCTAGATTTTACGAATCTTAGAATTGATCATGCCCCGTGTTGAGTTGGCACGGCCCCTTGTTGGTTTGTCTTTTGTTGTTGTCTTTTTCTGCAGGAAATCTTGACTGGGCACGGCCCTATGCCTGGTCGGC
This sequence comes from Helianthus tuberosus, assembly GCA_030545235.1. NCBI lineage: Eukaryota > Viridiplantae > Streptophyta > Magnoliopsida > Asterales > Asteraceae > Helianthus > Helianthus tuberosus. Next base: position 92,959,514 of record CM060354.1, read on the forward strand.
ACGGCCCCGTGCCTGAGCTTCTGTTTTTGTTATTTTTGTTGGTTTGGATGTGGATGGGGGCTTGGCAAGTCGTGTCAATCCTTCTTCTTTGCATTTAAGTATGTTTCTACTGTTGAGTTGGCACGGCCCCTTGTTGGTTTGTCTTTTGTTGTTGTCTTTTTCTGCAGGAAATCTTGACTGGGCACGGCCCTATGCCTGGTCGGCACGGCCCCGTGCCTGAGCTTCTGTTTTTGTTATTTTTGTTGGTTTGGATGTGGATGGGGGCTTGGCAAGTCGTGTCAATCCTTCTTCTTTGCATTTAAGTATGTTTCTACTGTTAATTTGTTCCTTATGTGCGTTTAATCTTTTGATCCTTTATACTAAAAAGAAACAAAGAAACATACCTTTTCCAACATTAGTACCGAAAAAGGGTTGATTTTACGCCTTATTTGTTATTAATTTATATGTTGTATTTTACGCACATATAAACCGTACCCCCCCCCCCATCTCAAGCTAAATGCTAAAAACTAAACCCCCCCAAAAACCTAGCACCCCCCCCCCCCCCCCAAGCTAAATGCTAAAAACTAAACCATAAAACTAAACCCTCAAAAAACCTAAAGAAATCTAAAAAACACACAATTTTTTTTAAGATTTTTTTAATAAAAATCGCTAGTTTTAGTATCCAAATATTTTTTTTAATTTTTATATTAACGAAAAGTAGCGATTTTTATAAAAAAAAATATTAAAAAAATTTGTTTGTGTGTTTTTTAGATTTTTAGGTATTTTTGGTTGTGTTCACACTGGTTGTCGCAATAAAGGGTGATTCCTAACGGATCCTTCTCTTATTATATATATATACGGTAGGGTTTATGCGAGAACCACCTTTATTGCGAGAACCAATGTGAACACAACAAAATAAACTCACTACATCACCTAAAACCTAAAAAAAACTAACCCACCGCCCAGAAAACCTAGTCCCCACCCCCCCCCCCCCCAAGCTAAATGCTAAAAACTAAACCATAAAGCTAAACCCCCCAAAAACCTAAACCACCCCCACCCCTAATAAACCTAACCCCCACCCCCCAAAAACCTAACCCCCCCCCCCCCCAACCTAAGCTAAATGCTAAAAACTAAACCATAAAGCTAATCCCCCAAAAAAAACCTAAAAGATCTAAAAAACACACAATTTTTTTATATTTTTTTATAAAAATAGCTAACTTTGTAATAAAAAATAAAATAATGTTTTTTTGTGATGAAAATTAGCGCTTTTTTTATATAAAGTATTTAAAAAAATTGTGTGTTTCCTTTTTTTTTATAATTTTGGCCCCTTGACTTTGCTATCTTCAAAGTTTTATAAAATGACAAATTTAGTCCCAAAACTACTATTCTATTTTACAAATAGTTTGCTTTTGACACCCCAACTTTGTGGTAGTTTCCTTTTCAGCCCCAACATTGTTATAGTTTCCTTCTTACCCAAAAACTTTATCAAATTTTATCTTTACTTTTTCTTAGCCCTTAAGTTTAGAAAATGCAATTTTTAACTACTTAACTTTTTATGAACTTTGTAAATGCCACTTTGACCCCCTCGAGAGTTTTTGGCTTGACGATATAAATTCGATTTAGTCAGATCGCGTATAATACGTTATGATTGTATGATGAAAATTCGATTTACTTTACGTTTTGATCCAATCGCAATGCAACTATAGGATAAATCGAGTTCAATCGGATACGTCAGAACGTGCGTTTTCATATGGTTAACACATCACATAGTTAATGCTTGGACTAATCCGTTCGATATTTACGAAGTACCCGCGCCGCAACGCGTGTGAGTCTTATTACTAGTTGTGTCTTATATACGAATAAACCAGTTGATGATTATAGTTATATGGAAGTTTCAATTTTCCCAGATCAGAACACTTGCTCAACGTAAATGTACGAGCTAAAAAGATGTTGGTCTAGTGGTCTAATGATCTGTCTTCCCTCGTGGAGATGCATGTTTGATTCTCGCTTGGGCAATTTCCGAAGGACATTTGGATGAAGGGACGAATTAGGACTTTAATCCCGGGTTCGAACCTGACGAGATGAGGGTTTATGGATTTCATCCAGTTCCAACGCATCATAGAGGCATGCTCTCATGACGGTCGAGGACTCGACCTTGGACATAGCCCCGAGAAGGGTGTGTTTACACGTGAGATTCTTTGTCGTTCAAAAAAATGAAATATCTCTATTTATTTTATTTATTTTTGAAAGAATAAAATAGGTGTTGCTAAACGTACCTCCTCTTACCTTATTTTTACTTGTTATACCCCTCCCGTAATTTTTACAAATAATATGATTCAAGCCTTCTTTTCGTGTTTTGTTTTGTTTTTCTTTTAGTCTATACTTTCTATAAAAGGGCAAATGAGCATGACATAAGAAAAGCTGAGGTGGCAGCCATCCAGGCTAGCCAACAATGTCTTTCTTATGTCATTATTGCATCATAAAGCTTAATATAAAATCACTTTAAAATACATTTTATTTATATAAAATCCAAACCTCTGCCCACCATTCAAAATTCAAAACCTCTTCCCACATTCAAAATCCAAAATTCAAAATTATGGCTCCAGATTCAAAATTCAAACCATTATTTCTGATACATATAAAACATACATGATTCTGTACCACTCCCCTTCCTCCTCCCAAATCCCTCACCTATCTCCTGCATACTCCAAGAAGCTCTGCTTATTTTTCTGCTCTCACACAAGAACAAGTATGTTAGCGATGATTTGTTTGAATAAGTATGCCTATTTTTTCTTCAGACTTCTTTCCCAAGTTCCATCGTTGAGATATTGGTTTCGCACAAACAAAACCCTAATTTTTCTTTCGACGAAATCTCAATTTCTCCTTCAATTTCACACAACGTTAATCGCTCTTCTATATCTATTATAGCCATGGTATGTTCTATATCTGTTCATATTCAGCTTCATGTTCATCGGTTCATAATTTACTCGATTTATAGATCACAATTGAAACCCTAGCTGCGTTGATGGTTTAATTGATGTATGTTGATCGTCCAGCTCGATTACAAATAAAGTAAATCAATTCCTGCTGGATTAAAATGCACGTACTTTTACAAAAACCCTGGCAACAACGACTATCAATCTCCATCTTCATATGATTATCCGAAAAGGGTACATGGTTTTTTCTTCATCTTCTTCTTCAAATCATGTTTTCTTCCTTTTTATATCATGTTTGATTTGATTATCACGTTTTATTTATCTCATCGAGGTTTTGATTGAGAATCATTTATTGTTATTTTTCTGTGATTTAATTGGTTCAATGTTTTGTTGAACTTGGCGTCTCATCCAGGTTTTGATTGAAGTCAATTTGGAGGGTTTTGCTTTTCACCGTTCATCTTCTGGTATAGATCTGAACGCTAAATTGTTTCTTCTTTATTTGCAATCTATACATTAATTGAGTTAGTTGTTTGAAATACATTTAATTTTAGGGGTTTTGGGTGTGATGCAAGTTATATACCAATTTCATCTGTTAGTTTTAGATGTAGAGTCAACAAAACAAACTTTCATATCGTTGTGTAACCAAATCTCTATCTAAAATTTGAACACCATACGTATTCAGTTAGAAGGTTTTAAAATGGTTGAAGAACTATCAAGTTTCATATGAAGAGTCCTTTTTATCTGGTTTTAATTCGAACACAATACTTAAACCTCTGTTTGTTATGAAACATGTATTTGGAAAAAGGTTTGTTTTATGTTTTGAAACCTCTATTGTTGTGAACAGATGTTAGAAAATAAAATAGATGTTTGAAACCACTATTAGGTTAAAACAGTGTTTTGTGGAGAAAACAGTGGTTGATACCACTTTTGGGTTAAAACGGTGGTTTGAAACCACTGTTGGGTTAAAACAGTGGTTGAAACCACTATTGGTTTCGAATCCAATATTTTATTGTAGTACAATCCACTTATATCTAGTTTTTCTTCATAAAGAATAATAAAAATATATTTATATTGACAAGGTTAAGTATCATTTAGTTGGCCAACAATCATTTCTTTCATAAAAAAATGAAGACATTAATGAGTTATAAGATGATGTTAATAAGGGCGATGAAGAATGTGTTATTGTGGATTTGTTTGGCTTAGTTGACTGCATTAGGAGGTTCTTTGGGACCTAGGGTTTTGAAAGGGTGGCCTTCTTGCTTTATCAAGATTCTTATTCGGCTCATAATAGCTATAATATGGTTGACTTTAACTGGACGCCTCGGAAATCATTTGCAGGTACACAATTTTTCTGTTATAATGTAAATAATAATGATGATAGTATTTGCAATTAAAGGGCTTTATTTAACACATTGGTTTGAAAGTTAGTCTGTTACTCTTTATTACAGGCGCTTCAAACTGAGAAAATTGCAGGCAAGTTTCTTGTAGTAACAACACATATTGAAGAGGCGTTGAGCCAAATTCGTTATCAAAGACCCAATATCTAAGGAAGTTCATAAACAGGTCTCTTTCTTTCTTTCAAAGAGAACATAAAACTTTTTTTTATATATATATATATTTCTAAATCTATATGACTAACCAAATTTTATGTTTTTAGATTGAACTTGTGCATGTACAATTTAAGAGAGAAAAAGGGAGAATGGATTCTTTTGATTTGCAGCTTCAGCGAGATTTGGCTACGGTGAATAAGGGAAACGAGCCTGATCTTGAAACAATCAAAAGACTATCTAAAAAGCTGCATCTCACAACTGTTACCGATCTAAGGAGGGAATCAACTGCCATTCATGATATGATGTTAGCGACTGATGGATGTCCTGAAGAAAATTGCATTGATATGATGTCGTTTATTTTAAAGGAAATTAAAGGTTGTGTGATGTTGCGTAATCCAGAAGTTGATATGGGGGAGGGGGAAAGGAGTGTGATGAGGCATCAATCTCCTGTGATTCCCGATGATTTTAGGTGTCCGATATCATTTGAATTGATGAAAGATCCTATGATTGTGTCGATTGGGCAGGTATGATAAATATCAATCTAAAGTTTTTTTTCAATTTTTTATCTATAAAATGTTTGTATAGTTAGAATTTGACAAACACTATCACTTGCAGAAGGTACATCCAAACCCTGTTAGCCTACTGTCTTAACTCTTAAGTCCTTTATATTGGTTTTCAACCTCGATATTTTATATTACTTTTATTTATGATATGATTAAATGCTTCATTTCCACAAATGGACCATTTCTATTTTTTTTTACTTCTTATTCATATATTACTATTGGCCTACTATCTTAAGTCTTTTATATTGTTTTTTCAACCTCAGTATTTTATTTCATTTTTATTTATTTCATTTTTATTTATAGTATGATGAAATATCTCTTTTTGAACTGAAATCAAAGGTATACATTCACATCTTTGAGGGATCAAAGGTATACATTCACATCTTTGAACTGAAATTAGGGATGTTATGTTATATTTTTAGTATTTTGTTGATGTTAAGTTAGCTGTTGATTAGGTGAAACTTGTAGAGCAGGGACTATCAGGTGTGATAAAAAGGATGTGGATTATTGTGTCTTTGTGACACATGTGGTGGCAAGAAGGGACTACCGAAGAAAACTGATGATTTTAGATGACGTTAGTGGGATTATCAGACCATCAAGGTGCAAAATCAAGTCAAAATATGGTTGTTGAAGTAAACGTTAATTATTTATATACTGATGGGTTACTTTATATATGTAGAATGACATTGCTTCTTGGTCCTCAAACTCAAGAAAGACGACTCTGTTGCTGGCCTTAGCTGGACGCCTCGAAAATCATTTGTAGGTACACAATTTTTCTGTTATAATGTAAATAATAATGATGATAGTATTTGCAATTAGAGGGCTTCATTTAACACGTTGATTATCTCTAAGGTGTCAGGAAAAATCTCCTACAAAGGCCATGGTTTTAAGGAGTTTTTTCCTCAAAGAACATCGGCGTATGTCAGTCAACAAGATTGACATATTGCAGAAATGACGGTTAGAGAAACACTCGACTTATCTGCACAATGTCAGGGTGTTGGGTTTAAATACGATAAGCTCTTGGTGATTCTTTTTGTTCGGTATGTTATATGTAACACGCATGTTTTTTTTGTGCGAAAATGATGACTGGTAGGTGTCCATTGTAGATATGCTTACTGCACTTACAAGACGAGAGAAAGTTGCAGGAATACGACCGGATGAAGATCTCGATATATTTATGAAGGTATACGAGATATTTAGTAATGCTTTTTTTAATATTCATTATTTAGATTTATTGTTATTTGTTAATTTAACAGATTAATATATTTTTTGTTTTAGGCGTTGTCGCAACCCCCGACCCCTGCCTCGGGAGGCGGGCAGCCGCGGCCTACTCAGAGATGGTGGTATCGGTGTTTATCATTAATTGGCAACGGAAATTTCATCAGGACCGTAGTTAGGAAATATTTTATCAGAGTAAAACACCATATTTTATAATAATAAACATATTGGGATAAAACCCAAGTTTTCGTTACAAACAGGTTTATAGGGATAAACCCTATTTTATTGAAATAAAACATCTTCTTTATTTAGGTAACTTTTATAGCCACTTTTCCAAGCCTTCAGTGCTGTCCAGCTGGCTTCTTTTTGGCTTTCACATTTGGTTACCCGAAACGCGTTTAAAAACATTTTGTCAGTGGGAAATATTGGTGAGTGAATCCCAATATAATCAAAACTGGTTTTATCATTTTACAGCATTGAGGGAAATCCATCAATTACATTTGTTTACATCTACTTTAATTACCACCCACGGTACTGTCAACCCCGACTTGTGGTCATGTTACTACTCACAGTGTAGTAACAAATTGTGTATACAAAACCCCAACATACCGACGATAATTGTAGAATTACAAATACTCAATCACTGTGAAATATAATTTAAACAATTGAGGTTTTGTAAAAACAGTTTGCAAAAAGAAGGATTACTCGCATTGCTATCTTAGGTAATTTCTTGTGGTTTCCTGGTTATAATCTATAAATTTTAAATAATGCACACGCGTTAGTATAATAACCCAAATTTTACATTAGTTATACCCTCCTCGAGACAGAACTCCAACGACTACGTCGGGTAGAGCCTCAACAGCCGTTACGGATCACTAGATCAATCGGGCAGCATATCTAATACGTAACCGGGGGTTAAAATATTTACAACGAGGCAGAACTTTGCTATTTTAGTGGGTATAATGCCCGGGTATAATTTCTACAATAGAGAATTTGAGAGAGAAAGATCGAATTGTGAGCGACTGAAAATGAGAGCTGATGGCCTCTATTTATAGTTCTGATCGTCCACCTTGTCGCGCCCCGCGAAAGCCGAAGACCTAGTCTTCACGGCCCGCGAGCAAGTCTAGGGTAGGCCATAGCTTAGCTGACTCGAAAGCCGTTTAATTTTTTGTTTAAGAATTCTAAAGGCTTCTGCTTGTTTTGGTCCCCATTCAAACTTAACAGATTTACAGGTTAGCTTAGTTAAGGGGGATGGCTATTCAAGAAAAATCTCTAATAAACCGTCGATAATAACCGACCAGTCCTAGAAAACTTCTAACCTCTGTTGGTGATTCAGGGGTTTTCTATTTAGTAATTTCCTCGATCTTTGTGGGATCCACATGAATTCCTTCATGATTAACTAAATGTCCAAGAAACTGCATTTCTTCTAACCAAAACTCGCACTTCGAGAATTTAGCATAAAGCTTTTCTTTTCTCAATAAGGTAAGGAGTGCATGCAGATGCGTTGCATGTTCCTCTTTACTCTTAGAGTAAATGAGAATATCATCTATAAAGACAATTATGAATTTATCCAAATATGGCTTACATATTCAGTTTATCATGTCCATAAATGCGGCTGGGGCATTGGTTAAACCAAATGGCATGACAGTAAATTCATAATGTCCATATCTTGTTCTGAAGGCGGTCTTAGGAATGTCCTCTTCCTGTACCTTTAATTGATGATATCCTGAGCGTAAGTCGATCTTAGAAAAGAATCGAGCTCCTTGTAACTGATCAAACAAATCATCGATTCTCGGTAATGGGTACCGATTTTTAATCGTAACTTTGTTTAATTCTCGGTAATCAATGCACATACGCATTGACCCATCTTTCTTCTTGACAAATAAGATCGGTGCTCCCCATGGAGATGAGCTTGGCTGTACGAATCCTTTTTCTAACAGTTCGTCTAACTGCTTCTTTAGCTCTTGCATTTCTGCAGGTGCCAAACGGTAAGGTGCTTTGGCAATTGGTGCTGTTCCTGGTAGTAGAAGAATTCTGAATTCGACTTCTCTGTCCGGCGGTAATCCTGGTAGTTCTTCTGGAAATATGTCTGAAAATTGAGATACTACGGGCAGTGTTGCAGAAATCGGCCTAGGCGGCTGATTAATCGGCGCCTAGGCGCTAGGCGGCCACTTACTACCTAATTTTGAGCTAGTCGGTCTATTAATCGGCCATGGTCAAATTCGGTCAAAGGTGGTACCTAGGCGGTCCTAGGCGGTCAAAAATCAGATTAATCGGACAATATTAATCGGTCAAAATCAGTCCTAGGCGGTCAAAATTGGTCAAAATCGAACCATACTTTCTGAAACTTGAAGTATTTATGTGAATTTTGAAGTATTATTTTTATATTATTGGGTATATATATAATTTTGAAAAAAATACATATAAAAATCCCATTCCGATTAATCCCTAGGCTACCACCGCCCGACTAGCGCCTAGCGCCTTCTACAACATTGACTACGGGGATATCTTTTATTTCCTTTCCTTTAGTGTGAATGATTTTGGAAATCATATACACTAGTGATCCTTTTCTTGCACAGCTTGCTGTTTTCATTACAGAAATGAATTTCATGGATCTAGTTGGCTTATCTCCTTTAATTGTGATCTTTTCACCTTTTGGTGAATTTATTTGTATTGACTTTTGATCACATAGAATACTGGCTTTATTGGCTATTAACCAATCCATTCCTAATACAATATCAAATCCTGCCAGATTCATTGGGTAAAGATTTGCAATAAACTTTTGATTTAAAAATTCTATTCTTGCTCCCTGCAAGATTTCAGTAATCTTAATGGATTCTCCATTTGCTGTTTCTACTAGACATTTTTGTTGAAGTTTAGTTAATCGTTGATTGAGAATTTTGCAAAATGAAGTATTAATAAAACTTTGGTTCGCACCAGAGTCAAATAATACTTTGGCAAAAAACATCATTAACTAAAAATGTACCGGCAATCACGTCCGGAATCATTTTGGCTTCTTCTGCAGTCAGAACAAATGCTCTAGCATTCTTAGTAGTTTTGTTGTTCATGGCTGGAGCTAGTTTCGGACAATTTGGTTTGATATGACCTTTTTCTCCACGATTGAAGCATACTCCATTGCTGGCTTTCTTC